>OY728131.1:1068042761-1069242761 GCA_963277665.1 Viscum album
GCACGAGTTTTAGCAATAGTGGCCGCCCAGGTTCCGCAGATAGACGGATCCTCAGGCAGCCGAGGATTGGATGGAGGCTATCATCAGAGTCTTCAGATTGGTAGGGAAACCGGCATACCTTATGGTGATCCTTGGCGCGAGTCTCCTGCACGTAGAAGTAGGTAAATGGTGGAGCCTAATGCTACAGGTGAAACACTAGGAATCTCTACTATGGAGGGGCATCAAGTGCCTATTCTGGTCAGATTTTTCTCGAGACACCCTCCGTGTGGTGCGCATCCACGAGTTACTACAGTTGCGGTAGGGCAGCATGACAGTAGCCTTGTACTCGGCGAGATTTACCGACCTCTCACGCTACTCCATAGACATGGTATGGGACCCATTCTTCCAGGCCTTGACCTTTGAGTAGGGACTGAGGCATGAGATCAGGGCTTTGATGATCTCCCTCAATAATCCAAAGCAGGCAGGAGTACTGGAGCGAGCCCTTCTTGTGGAGAGATTTATTGCTGAGCCGACTCCAGTAGCGAGACCCACTGCAGGGAAACACGTAGAAGAGTCTTATGCAGCTGGAAATAGAAAGATGTCACAGAGGTCCAATCAGACCAGGCCATCAGGTGGGAGACCCTAGGATTCTGGTTCGAATGTGCGGGACACACGCAACAGAGTCATCCATACGAGAGGCATGCAATACTATGCATGCGGCGGGTAGGGCCACATGGATCGTGACTGCCCGACCCGCCATGTAGAGGAGCAGCAGACAGTTGGGGGACCACCGAGGTAGAGGCAGAGGTTCGACTGTGGCGGTCCGAAGGGAGAAGGCGGATGAGGTAGAGGAGCTGGCTGAGCAGTGGGTGGTGGACGACGCTTCTAGACTCTACCACCACCACCTCCAGGAGGACCAAACCGACCAGAGGGAGCTGGCAGACAGTGGCAGGCACAGCTCCAGGTAGTCGAGGCCTATGAATATGGCACACCTAATATGATTCGAGGTACTATCTGTGTCTACTTCACCCTTGCTGCGGTTCTTATAGACACAGGAGCGAGTCATTATTTTATTTCTGCTGCCCTTTTTCGGAGCTCGGTGATTCCGACGGAGCCGTTGGCTCAATACTTACGGCTAGAGACTCCTACGGGAGAAGAATCGACGATTACGCACTGGTGCCGGTAGTGCGAGCTTACTCTAGGTGATGAGAGCTTCGGCTGAGATCTTCTTGTAGCGGCGTCGAGGCCTTACAACGTCATCTTGGGTATGGATTGGTTATCTACATTCCATGTCCAAATCGACTGTATTAGGCGCAAAGTGTGATGTGTCCGCATGGATGGGACCAGGTTCACCTTCACCGATGAGAAGGGAGCCTTTACAGTGCAGGATGGACTTACACAGAGGAGAGGGAAGCTGATCACCCATCAGTTGGCTAGTCTCATCCTAGGAGCAGTGGATGTGAGGAGTCTAAGATTTCCTATTGTGGTGGATCAGTATGCATTCGTTTTTCCTAACTATATTCCAGGACTACCTCCTCACAGAGAGGTAGATTTCTACATTGAACTGTACCCCAGGAAGCAACGATACCTACTCCAGCATATCGGATGGCTCCCGCCGAGCTTCGTGAGCTGCAGGTAGAGCTGGAGGATTTACAGGGAAAGGGATTCATCCGACCCAATGTTTCACCCTGGGCTTCTCCGATTTTATTTACCAAAAAGGTGGATGGGAGCTTACGACTATGTGTCTACTACCATCACCTGAATCAGGTGACCGTGAAGAATAAGTATCCACTTCTGAGGATTGATGACCTCTTTGATCAGCACAAGGGAGCACGATGGTTCTCGAAGATAGACCTCAGGTCAGGCTATCATCGGCTCAGAGTTCGAGACGAGGATGTGCAGAAGATGGCCTTCAGGTGTCGGTATGGCCACTAAAAGTTCTTGGTTATTCTTTTCGGCATAACCAACGCACCAGCAGTGTTCATGAATCTCATGAATAGGATCTTCCAGCCTTACCTCGATCGTTTTGTCATAGTCTTCATCGACGACATACTGATTTACTCGACTACTAAGGAGGAGCAAGCCTTCCACTTGAGGGTTGTATTGGACACACTCTGAGAGCACCAGCTTTATGGTAAGCTCTCGAAGTTCCAGTTCTGGATTCGAGAGGTTCACTTCTTGGGGAACGTCATCTTGGAGGTGGGAGTTATTGTGGGTCCTACGAAGATCGAGGTATTAATTTCTTGGGAGCCACCTAGGAGCGTGACAGAGGTGCAGAGTTTCCTGGGTCTAGCTGGGTACTATCAGAGATTTGTACCAGACTTCTCCAAAGTTGCAGCACTAGTTTCAATATTGACGAAGAAGGGGAAAACCTTCATGTGGTTAGATAGATGTCAGCAGAGCTTCCAGGAGCTGAGACAGAGATTAACCAGTGCGCCCATCTTGAGGCTACCGTAGGAGGGTGTAGGGTTCGTAGTTTACTACGATGCATCAGGGACCAGACTCAGGTGTGTCCTGATGTAGGAGCGGGAAATGATCGTCTATGGTTTACAACATTTGAGGGAGAATGAGAAGAACTAAGCTACCCATGACCTGGAGTTAGTAGCAGTGGTCTTTGCCTTGAAGATATGGTGGAACTATCTAATGGGTGAGCGCTTTACAGTCTACTCTGACCACCAGAGTCTCAGGTACATCTTCTCATAGAAGGACCTGAACCTGAGACAGCGGTGATTGCTCGAGTTCCTCCAAGACTATGACTTTGAGATAGCCTATACTCCTGGAAAGGGGAACATTGTGGCTAATGCTCTCAGCAGGAGATCGGGCATTCATCTATTTGGAGAGGCGATAGAGCAGTTAGCCGCCTTTCAGATATCCTTCGTGGATAGAGATGGGGCAGCATTTCTATAGTCCATCATATTCACTCTTCCACTACTTCAGTGGGTTAGAGAGGCACAACGTGGGGACGTTGACTGTGAGACGCGACATGCTCAGATTTCCACAGGGCAGGTGCCTGATGGATTTTCAAAAGGAGGAGAGCACGTCATCCTCTTCAAGGGACGTACCATGGTACCAGTTGCACTGCATGAGGAAGTGCTGAGAGAGTTTCACACTTCCCCTCTAGCGGTACATCCTGGAGTGGAGAAGATGTACCGGGACCTCAAACGACAGCACTGGTGGCCAGGTATGAATAAGGCTGTAGTATAGATTATTTCATGATGCCTCACTTGCCATCATGTGAAGGTAGAGCAACAGGTACCCGCATGCATGGTACAACCCTAAGAGGTTTCGGAGTGGAAGTGGGATGAGATATCTTTGGATTTAGTGATGGGGCTTCCACGTACATCCAGGGGACACGACTCTATCTGGGTGATCATCGACTGACTCACCTTGTCGACCCACTTCCTTCCGATCAAAGAGCAGGGATCAGTAGAGATCTTGGGACGCCTCTACGTTCAGGAGATTGTACGGCTTCATGGTGTGACATAGTCTATCATCTCCGATCGAGACACTCGTTTTAATTCTCGGCTTTGGAAGGTGTTGCAGGAGGAATTTGGGACGCAGCTATACCTGAGCACTGCCTTTCATCCTTAGGCAGATGGACAAATAGAGAGGACCATACAATCACTCGAGGACATGCTCCGTGCATGTGTCCTTGACTTTGGTCACAGCTAGGAGGATCACCAACCCTTGTTGGAGTTTTCATACAACATCAGCTACCACTCCACCATTGGGATGGAACCATATGAGGCACTGCACGACCGACCTTGCAGATCACCTCTGTTCTAGACTGACCTTGGGGAGTCAGCACTTGTAGGACCATAGATGGTTCAGGCAATGATGAAGAAGGTGCAGATCATCCAGGAGTGGATGAGGACTGCACAGAGCAGACAGAAGTCCTATGCTGATAGGATATGGAGACCACTAGAGTTAGGGGATGGCAACCATGTTTTCTTACGGGTCTCACATTGATGTGGATTACGGAGATTTGGTTGGTGTGACAAGTTATCTCGGCACTTCATCGGACCATTTCATGTCCTCAGTAGGGTAGGCGAGGTGGCTTACCGCCTGGCCCTTCCACCTCAGTTGCACTGGGTGCATGACGTCTTCCACGTATCTTAGCTGAGGAGATACATGCACGACGGAACCCATATCATTGATCATGGGGAGCTGGAAATCGATGAAGGGGCGAAATTTTTGGAGTTCCTAGTGGAGATCAAGGATCGACAAGAGCGGGTCCTACATGGATGGTCAATTCCTCTGGTGCGCATTCGTTGGTAGCATGGGAACCTCCAGGAGAGCACATTGGAGCGGGAGGCTCAAATGCGTGCTCAGTACCCTCATTTGTTTCCCAAGTTTATGTTGTAACTTTACGGGGATGTAAATCCCTGAGGTGGGAGTAATGTAAAGACCCGAAAATTTCAAGGAATTTTGTTTCTTAAAATACTTTGTAATTTTATGAGTCTGTGGATTCTGAAGACACTTGATTCCGAGCCCGGTGTGCCCAGAATCAATTTCCAAAGTTTAGCTCGGGTACGTTCAGTGAATGAACGAGCGGGGTTTTCTATCTTTTGAACAGGTGCTCAGAATTGAAATATGAGGGCACCGATGAACTCGCAACACCGTTAATTTCTTAAGGGGACCTTTACCATAGTTGCGTTTGCACAGGAGGTGACGTTAATTTTTTGGGGTTTAATTAAGAAGAAAATAAAATTAATAGAACAATTTTATTTTATATCTATGTAGGATAACTTCTCCCATGGGAAGTTGTTGGTGGGGCCCACAACCACCCAACTTCCCATGTGTGGATAATTGAAAGGTGGGGCCCACACGAGCCCTATCCTTTCACCTCCCCCTAAACTCCTTGAACCCCATTATTAAATTTGTAAACTCATCTTTATGAGACCTCTCACCTCCTCCTCTCTCCTTCTTTAACTCTTGCCAACACATTAATTTAATGAATTCAACCACATAAATTAATTAATGCAGAGTTTTGAATTTGAATTTTAAATTGCATGTGATAATAAAATAATAGGGGAAGCCTATTATTTTATTTTGGGTGGGCATTCGTTGTGCTAAGGATGATTGGGAGAGAACTCTTGTGAAGAAGAAGAGAACTCCTCTCTTGACAAATAACGATGCCTCTTCAACGAAGAATGCCGATTCCATGAAGAACGACGATGAACACTGACATCATCTACGAAACCTCACTCTGTGACGCCGTCTTCCGCGACGCCCGACGTAAGCCATCAATTATTGAGTTAGGGGTTTATTCTTGAATGTGAATTTTTTCGTACCCCGTTATTTGTTGGAAATCATTATGTATATATGGACAATTGATATCTCTTTACACGGAGGGTGCGGGCCGAACGAACATGAACCAACGACCTTCTGTTGATCTTGTTTATTATTTTTAGAATCAACAACTGAAGGCGGAGGAGGCACGACACCGTCGCGCCATGACGGGAATGTGGAGAAGGAATCCGGTGTCATCGTGACGGCTATGCGGGAGGAACCGTGGCCCGCATCGTGAGCCACTTTAGCGAAAGAACCGGCCGGTCAGGCAGAACAGATCCGCGGCCCCAGGAGGGCGCTGTGCCAGAAGAGTCGCAACCCGCCGTGCGGGCCGCTTGCACCAGAAAGCCGGTCGGTCTAGCCTGCTGGTTTGGGAAGGCCGGTGCCACATGGTGCCACCATTTTGGACATCCGGGGGGATATGCCCCCTCGGACTACTCGGCCTTCGAGCCGAGCCAGTCGGGCCGGGTCTCGCCAGGCCGGGACGGGATGCGCCCCGTCAGGCCGGGTCGCACCAATTCGGGCCGCGTCCTTCAGGTCGAGATGCATTTTCCTTCGGACCAGTCTAACACCCCGACCGGGTCGGACCCGTCAATATGGGTTAACCCAACCCGTCGGCCCATTGGGCTAAATGGGTCGGGCCCATTATTCACTTAAACGTGAATAATATAAAGACCGCGCGTCTGATCGACATGCCATCTGCGGCACTGGTACCCTTTAGATGAGGCAGTCCTTTTGTGACACTCTAAGTGAGTTTTGGATAACTTTGGTAAAATGTCGGGTTTGGAATGAGCATATTTCCAACCGAGTGCCTAGAACGGAAAAGCCAATATCTCTCAGACAGGGCGTCCGTCTGACGCGCCGTCAGTCGCTTTGGGTTTCTTTTGACGAGACGGAACTTTGGGCTACATCAACTATGGACTTCGGGACAGTTGATGTATCTACCCCTTTTTACTCGTGGAGCAGACCCTCACGGAATCGAGTATGCTATGTGCAGGAACCCTAGAGCTGGCTGCGACTGCGACGATGATGACGACTGTACTTGGATCCTACGTGGGTTCGGCAGCGAGGAAGACTATACTTGGATCCTCCGTGGGTTCAGCAGTGAGGACGAATTTACTTGGATCCTCCGTGGTTTCAGCAGCGATGACGACTGTACTTGGATCCTATGTGGGTTCGGTAGCGAAGGTTACTGTACTTCGATCCTACGTGGGTTCGGCAGCGACAACTTATGTACTTGGATCCTATGCGGGTTCAACAGTGGAGATGATTTAGATGCTACATCTAATCATCTCCACCCCTCTTCATGAGAAGTATAATTGTGTGAGATGAGTCTTTACATTCAATCATTATCATTGGTATGATTGACTTCTTTCATGTGTGGACTGGATTGTTCTTGGGCTCAGAAGTTAGATCCGTACTGAGATTGATGACTTAGATATATGTATGGTCATATACCTAAGTAGGTTTGGTTGATTCTTCATGTTTGTTCCTTTCTTTGTGGTTTATCCTTCATGGATTCTGGGATACCTTAGGGGGTCTCGGGGTCCCTACTGAGTATCATATACTCACCCCTGCAAGGGCATTTCCCGCACAATGTTGTGTTGGATGCAGACGACGGAAAACACTGATCGTGGTTAAGGATTGTGGGGCTGGAAGATATCCAGAGGTGGACCACCTGGTGGGACGTACTCGGAGCGGTCGGCCGGACCGAGGTACCGAAGAGACTATCTGTACCCACCCTTCAGGTGGGATTCCCAAAGGACAACTCAGTGGTTTCCACTTTACATTACTGCTATTGTATTTTCTTCCTCAGTTGTACTGTAGTTTCATTTGGGTTTGTATACAGGCCCATTTACTTTTCAGCACTTACTTTTGTACCCAGTTTTACTTAGTTCTCACTTCACTTGCGTACTCTATTGTTTTTGTTTACTTATATAAAGGAAATTCCTTCCCTTTTCATCAGATTTACGCCTTTGGTGCTAGTCGCCATCCCCTGGCCTATGGAAGGCCGGCTGGGGGTAGTCACAGCATGGGCCCCGAGGATGGGTCGTGACAGTTTCAATTATAATTGATTCATTTTGGGAGGATGGGGAAAAATATATATAAATATTCATTTATGGTCATTCCATTCCACAATTGTGGTAGGAATATATTATAACTAGTCTTTGGATACACCAACATAGGAGAAAGGGAAGACCCTAAACATTATTAGGGCCTCAGTTACATTTTGGGGTTTCATGGTGGAGCACACATTATGAAACTCTATGATAAATTTTTGAGTGTCATCACCAGTAAGACCATGTAATTTAGGAAGGAGGTGGATGAGGCCCGATATCATGTAAAATTGGGATTCTTACTCAAGATATTGGATGTGCGTAGGTTGGTGCTCCACATCTAGGGTCGTCATTTCTTTTAATGTTTGGATTTTATTAGCCATGTTTTCTATTATTTGATTTGGTTCACATTTGGATTTATTTAGAGATGCTTGATGATGAAAAATAGATTCCACAATGATACCTGATTTTCCTACTATAGATGAAATAATTTTTGAGTGAAGTGGCTTTTCGATTTTAAGGTCTATTTCACATAGTTTTTCTTTTCTGGGTTAGGTCATGCATCAAAGTTGTGATGTTTATTTTTTTTCTTATATTCCCTTTTTTAATGGAAGGAAATAAAAGAACCAAAAAATAAATAAAGTATGAAATAAAATATAATTTTATATTATATTATTAGATAGAGAGAGAGGAAGAGATAAAGAGAATAAGAAACACATAAAACGAAAAAAATAAAAAATAAAAATAAAAAATAAAAATGGAATGGTTTATATTTAAATGAGTAATAAAATAGTAAAATAAAGAAATAAAAGGAAATAAAACTGATCTTAGATTCCCAAAAAGGGTTCAAAATTTGATCACATTGTGAAGCACTTCAAATTTTTTGTTTAGTTTTACTAAAATACATCTAGTATATTAGAAACCCTATGACATGAATTGATGGAGCCTTAGATCATTATTTTTTAAAAAATATTATTTTATATTTTTATGAAATATATAATGGGATGACTATTTCAGGGGTTTTATGATTTAAAACATACACTAAAATTAAATTACTAAGTGAGGGAAATAAGTTGGAGAAATGAAGATCAACCCAGATGAGTGTCCCTTTAGTCTAAATTTGTGATCAATCTCAATGCAATTGAGAAGGATAATTGATTCCATGATTTATAAACACTAAAAGAGTATTTTATGTGAGTTATTAAAATTTTAACACATAGTGTTTGATCAATCGGTGATATTGATTATAGTTTACCACTCAAAATCAATAAAATTACATCGATGTAAAAATAGATTTCAATCACATAATCATATCAACAACGTGATGAGATAAGCAGATTTTTTTCAATGATACAATTTTCAATACGAAAGTAAAATGAATATTAATATGTTCAATATTTTAGATTTTATAAACCAATTCAATCCATCCACACACTCATGATAGGTAAGGTGTGATAAAAGAGACATACATGCTCAAATCATCACAAGATTTGGGTTTTTCATGAATGCATGAGGATTATTGTTCAATTTATTTATATATAATCATATAAGAATAAAAAAAAATATATTATCTAAATGAATAAAAATATTATAAAAAATTAAAATTCAATCCCCTTCTAAATATTAAAAGTGTGGAGCTCCTGATTATAACAAAGGACACCCCCAAATTGATCACTAAGAGGTTAAGAAGTAAATGGTGTAGAAGTGGAATTAAATTGATAAAAATCATCTAAAATTAGATTCATCATTACCCCTAGTCATTAAAACATTTCCAATGATCCATGGTATTTTTTCTTTAGAAATATGGAAAGTCGGTCCCATGATAAGTCAATGGTATAGGGGAGTATGTGAGTTGTTCATGATAATTGTTTCTAAAAAGTTGAATTGGATGATTAATTGATCAAAATGGATTCCATAGTCCAAATATATGTCTAGAGGTGGGTATTATATTTTTCTATACAATGTATGTTTAATATTCCTAATTGGAGGTTTTAGCCCCAAGTTAGGTCCCAAATATAATAGGGTGGTCCAATATAGCCAACCCAGAATCGCTTCACATTATGGTCCACTTTTGGGCCTCTAAATGGAATAATTGGGATCCATGTTTTTATAGAGAAATGTTCTACAAAACATTCAAAACACATACACCAATTTTAATCCTAATTTTATGAATGGATCATCACAAATAAATGTTTATTTCTAAAAGTGTTCTTGGGATCTCATGTAGTTTGGCCTGTTTTTCTCAAATTGAATAATGGGATCTCTAAATCACCCCCTCTTATAGAGTAAACATTAAAACAAGTAAAATTTCACTATGTAACATTGATAAAAATTAAATTATTTAATTAAATAAGAATATAAATTTTTATTATAAATTTAATTTTTAATAGAAAACCAAAATAAAACATTGGTGTAAGAGTTGAAATAAATAGTGAACTGCTATGTGATCATTCTGCTATTGCATTTTCAGTGGTATTTATTAATCAATTCATTTTGTATCCTATAAAGAAACTTTTAGAGGATATGTAATAGATAATATAATACATTAATATAAATAATGATACATAAAAATACATTATGAATCATAACCCTTATTATATATATGTTGATGCTGACTTCACTAGTGATTTTGAATTCTATAAGATAAAAACATGATTTGAGATTTCCTATGGTTGAAAAATAATAATTTGGATTTAATGACTACAGAGTATTGTATCATTAAAAAAATATAACAATATTATTTTTTTCTGTCCAAATCAAATATGGAAATGTATTTTTTAATGTTATTATTTAATGAGATCAAACAAATTCAAGAAGGATGAATTCTATTCAATGATAATCAGAGTGCAATCCACTTGACTTGAAATACATTTTACTTGTAAGGAAACAATATATTGACAAAAAATTTATTTTCATCCATAACATAGTAGAGGATAAATATTTGGAGCTAAATAAGGTAGTGGGAATCCATAAACTGGATGAAATGTTAACTAATGTTATAGTTCAATAAATTATGAGGAGAAATCATGCATCGATGGGACTTAGTGAATTAGAGGAGGTAATGGGGAAACATTTCTCCTTGTAGATAGATAAAATTAGATTTTCTAAACTATTTTACAATTTAAAATTTTCCCTAAAACTATTCATCATGTAATATTTTATTGATATTTAAATTATTTTTCAATTCACTAGCATCAAATTCATCGAAAGATCAGTCACTAAATGTTATTGATTGTAATATGAGGATTTATGGGGTCCAAATAGAGATAGAATGGTCAATCGAGGGGTATAATGAAATTCCCAGCCAGGATCCAAGTATCACTGAGAGGAGGAGGGGGTGAATCAGTGATATCTTTTTCCTTTTATGTTTCCTTCGAATTGAAACAACCTTCACCTCCTGTTAAAGATTTTATTCTCTTCTGAACACACACAACCATAGGAACACATGATTTAAAAGGTTCACTACTCAAAAAGAGTATCTACGTCCTTGTTATGGTACAAAAATAATCTAGCACCACACAATCCACTAGAGGACAATCCTTTTATGTGGAATACAACGAGTAGGATATACCCTTACACTCGTGTAGCACTTGGAAAACAATCCTCAAGTGCATGTGCACCCTTTTAGCACAAATAGTGAATTACAGTATTTCAGTGCTTCTTTCCAATTGAGCAGATTTATTCTCAGAAGTTCAGATCTTCACTTTCCTACCCAGAAGCTGGTAAGAACTTCCATACGCACAACTGAATATGTGCGAAGACCCCAAATTTTCTGCGTATCCCTTATGATATCTTGCGCGCAATTCAAGTTTCCTGCGTGTAAAAACCATTTTGGTGTGGAAAATTTTTTCACTCAACTTTCCTTTTGCGTGCAACTTTTTCTCTTTTCGTGAAACTTCTCAATTTTTTGCGCAGCTATCCTCTTTTCGCGCAAACTTCTTTCTTTCTGCGCAACTCACTTAGCGTGTAATTTACGCACACCAGAGCTCGTGATTTCTTCTAAGTGTCGAGCATGTTTTAAATGAGAAGGGTTAGCCTCATATTTATAGGCATTTTGACCCCATGTTAAAAACACTAATACGCGCGTAAAACCTCCTTCATGCGCGTAAAAACTCTTTTATACATCTTCACATTTCTCACACTGCTCCAATATTTCGTGCACCTCATGACTTTTCCAATTTTCAAACATCTGATCTCAAAACACCTTTTGCGCGAAAACTTTATTCCTCTATTTCGCGCACCACAACAACATTTTGCGAAACCTATATTCTTCACACAACCCATCGATATTGCACGCAGAACTATCTTTTTCACGCATCCCGTAGATATTTTGCACATCCTACTGATATTTCACGCCACCCGTAGATATTGCACGCACCACTTTATTTTTGTGCGCAACTTGCCTAAATTTTCACACACTCCATGCCTTTGTCATTTTTCGATGTTTTGACCATGAATCATGAATTTCATGCAACAATCTAAACCATTTTCAATCTTTCATGCTCTATCCATTGCCAAAAACACATCTCCATCTCCCGATTTTCAGGCCCTAAAATTTGGCAAACACTGGAAAACAGTGCCACCTTAAACTGTGCTTTTATGCCACCCCCAGATTGTCCATTACTTTGTTATTTCTCTCTTCACTGCTTCCCATAACCATTCTTCAGATTTTATCACAAGTTACACTATCGTGATATGTATCCTTTGATAGATCAGCTTTAGCATCGTCAGAGTTGCAATGGGAAGTACTGAAACATCCCATCTTCCCGTAGCATCATTCCTTCCAATAAAAACTGTATATGATTGGCATCATCATTTCTCCCCCTTTACTTTATAAGGCTTGCATCACAAGTTCTCCTGACTTATGATATTTTATAAATACATATCAGCAAAGCATCGTCTGGTTTGAGATCCTTCTACAAAGTGAATTGATTTATCTTCTTTGACAACAAAATACAACACTGTGCAAAGTCTAACTCATCAAACTTCCTTCTCCATTCAACTTGTTCCCAACACATAATAACTTCAAAACTAATGTAAATCTATTCTAGTAGAATCATAAAGAATGTTTTTTGAAAAATTAGTTGGGATTAGAATAAATTTAAAAAATAAATTCCCCAAACCCCAGTGTCAGATTAACAAACAGATCATGTGAAAATTGATTTAGTTATGTAATACATAAAAACAAAATCAGACATCATTTTATTTTGATCAAACCCTTTTATTAATTCTTCTAGAGATCTTTCCCCAAAGGTTCTAAACTACAAACCCTCTATAATATTTCTATATAATCCAAAATATTTTTTATTCCTCAATCATTGATTTTTTTGTTTTTTTATTGATATTCAATAATTCCTTGGACAATCTAGTGATAATGGGGGCACTGATTCTTCCCTCTAGTTTAATGTTCTTGGATCTAAGTTCTTAGAATTCATTATTGTGTATCTATGAAGTGTTATTTAGGATAGATAATCTCTCCAATTTTGGTTCTCAATGGTACCATTAATCTTATCCTCTCATAGATTATTTTAATAGGATTAAGCTTACAGAAAACTACTTTGTCTACTAAATACTCTTAAACATATAATTAAATTCTTAAAAACACCAATAACATTGAATTACTATCATAAATTTGAAAAATATTTTATTACATACTTGTAACATCAAAACCATGTTACGTGATAAAATACGATCCATTAACTCGACTCTCTTCACCCGAAAATATGTTAACGAACATTGAATAAAATATTATTCATTTTTCAAATATATATTCCATGTATTTACATAACACTTTAGAATGCATTGAGTATGAAAATTCAACCTCTATTACTCTATACTTGAATAATGTTGAATTTATTTATTTCTTGTGAACAATAAAACTCAAACATATCAAAACCTTTATTGTGGGCCCAACCATATCCTTAGCTAAAACGCATTGTAATTAGAAAGTAATTTAAATGTTCTTTTTTGTGACCTTTTTGGACCATATCTTGATAGAATTGAGTTCTACTATTGACTATAAGTGGATTTTAGTCAGCCATCAAGGCCTCTAAGATGATATGGTTTGTCATGAAAATGAAATCCTCCTACAAACACAAGCCATGTAATATAATCCATTTTTATTTTCATATATCATAATGTCTTATTTTCTCTTTTTGTTGCAATCCTTTCATGATTTATTTAATCAAGACCCTATTGGATAGACATACAATCAATTTCCATGGCCATGTATTTAATAAATGTACTACCATCCTAGTAAACCTGGACTCTGATATATATTCCTTTTGAGAGAAAAAATACTATCATGGTCATTCGACCAATGTCAATGCCCAAACAGTGTACCCAATGTATGGTACCTCAACACATGTATAATTTTCATCATTTTCATATTGAATCAAAGAACATTGTCAAATGATACAAACTTATAGTGATCTAAATTATTTAGACCACTAGACATTCTTATTGATATAAACATGCCATGGAACCCAATACATGTGGTGTTCCTATTGGTGTATTACTCCTCATGATCAATGCTACTAGATATCAATATGTAAAAACAACTTGAGAAAAAATCCCAATGATTATGAGCCTCCAACACATAATATTTAAACATCATCTCTATCCCATTAGTGTTGTTTATCCTAACCATAGGAAATATATTCATGATTAATTTCATTGTATATATATGTCCTCATTCTAGCTAGAAACTACTATAACATGATTATATGATAAATAATCATTCCAAATTACCATTTGAATAATATACACATATGAAATAATATTATCACTATAAGATAACATCATTCATAACTCATTATATGCATGATATGGTAAATGAAATGTGTGGTTTGTAGTTGATTCTAGAGAACCCACATTCACAGAACACCCACTTACACTAAATCCAACATGATAACTATCATTGTTAGCTATAAAATGATAATATCATGATTCTAATTAGTTATGAATTTATTCATTGGGCCAGCCATTTCTTCGTTCATTTCTATCTCTCAATATGTGGCATTCTACCCTAAGAAAAACTCATTAATAGAATATATTCCCCATTATATCCTTTTTTGAGTTTGATTAAACATGAAATATTATATATATTCTTTATTTTATGATTATCATAATTTTCTTTATGAAAATACTTCATGTACTATGATTGATTCCAAGAATGGGAAAAAATAATTTCATAATTAATATTTCTTCTTTAGCACTATAAAATGTCACAATATACTTAGTATTTATAAATATGGATTTCACTAGCATAGATGAGCACTTTTTTATCATATCCTTTTCTTAAATTTGATACATGACCAATTTACCCACATGAATAGAATTTTGTGTCCGCTTATAACTTGTTTCATTTCCTCCCCAATTACCATTTATATATCCATTGTACTTTTCACATACAATTGGATAGTTATGACTACTTCCTATGTAATTATCCAAGATTTAATAGATATATTTCTACTATATGTTTGAAATTTAATATTTTGTACATAAAATTGAATATGATATAGTTATAACACTAAAGAATAAAAAAATTCTAATCACTATTATGATCTCCTCCTATAATTCAAACAAGTGTTATTGAATATGTTTATTCCATGTGACATTGGATTCAATTTTCTTTTGAGTCATACCAACCAATATTTTCCAATACCTTCTATGTATAATTACATTGACTTGATCAAAGTAACCCATTGATATACCATAGTAAATATAGTTTCATGGAACATGGGTTTAAACTTTAATTATATATTGGGACAATTTATTTCAACCTAATCGAAACCAAATGTTAGACTTATAATCATTTTCCATATGTTATCCACATATTTCTCTTGAAATACCATGGATAACACCCTAATATACCATATAAACATGGAATAATTCATTTAAAAATGAATATTATATGATCACAATTCCTATATTTATACATAAAAGGGACACTAATTCATTAATTTCTTATTGTAAATATTTTATGTCTTCAACCCTTTCAGGTTCTCTTCTATAGAAACCATATATGAAAGTAGGAAATCACATATAATTCAAAATTTAATGGTCATATAAAGTCTTTTTGATAAGTGTAATTTAAGAATGATGATTTGGTATAACCAAATATCCTATTATTATCACTCTTGATTCACCCATGTATGTTTTCTATTGAATATCCACCAAATGTTTTATATTAATTAGAGAAACAACTAAAATATATACATCATTTTGGTACATGAAATATATTTTTTTATTAGTTCAAATGAATGTGCTAATAATAAGTAATTTTCATTTATAAAATCATTGTAGTAACCATTATTAATTTTTAATAATATATCACCCATCATGGTGATGATAAATCAACCGCTATGGTTTCAATCATCCTACCTAGTATGAATCTCAAGAAAATTTATTTTGCATGATCTCTTCTGGAACCTGTTCTTATCTGGACTACTTATGCATATCCATACATAACATAGTATAAGTAAATGTATCTCCCACTTTCTCAAATAGATATGTTCTCCCTATTATTGAAATAATGTGTATAACATTACTTTAACATTTTTCTCTTTTTATTTTTTTAATATCTTTATATTCCTTTAGGATAATTACCTTGTATAAAAATGTGTTTTTCTTGATTCAAGGTTGTCTATTGATTTTTCCCTAACAATTTCATTGCATATGAACCCCTGTGGTTATAAAATAATGGTTATATTTAGTAAATTAACTCATATGATATGGATATGAAAATATAATTTTCATATGGTTGTGGGTTAATTCCTGTATTTGAAAATAATATATTGAAAATATTTTTGACGACTTTGAAATACATCAATAGACACCACATTTCTCCTACTTTTACTAACACCATTTCTCTAAGGTGTATATGTAATGTTTGTTTTTTAAATGACTCAAAATGATATTTATTTAATAAACTAATAATTATATGACTCAACATTGATTCTTTTTTTACTAACAACATGCATCTAATTTGTATAATAAAATCAGAGCATATGATTAATTTCTCTCAACATTTTCATCATCAATGAATGAAAGGTTAGTATATTAGATAAAATATGAGCCCTAAGAAACTCATATCTTCAAATAATTAATATTATATTGTTGTTTATTATATACCATAAAATTTTTATTGGAACATCATATCGTTTATAAATTTACAACTTGAATCAATGTGAAATATTCCACACATTTCACGTGGAATTGGATTTAGATGCATTGTAGATCACATTTATTTATAAAGGTTTCTTTTTTGAAAACATGGTGTATATGTCTATTTATAATACATGAAATTTTTAGATCTAAACATTCAAAACAAAATACAAGTTATATATTGGAAAACTAATTTTTTACTTGAAAAAGAAATATTTTTTCGACAGCTATGTACTATAGAGTCATATATTTCAAATTCATAGTCTATTTTTGATGAATGAAGTATTACTAAATGACTAATTTAAAATGAGGTACCACAAAAAATATTCACTGAAAAGTCGAATCATTTATCCTTAAGTCAAATATAAATGTGGTATAAAAGTTTTAGTAATACATAATTGTTGTCTAACATGAATTAATAATCATGGAAATTAAGAGTTCTATACTTCCCAGCTCTGACTTAGGAATGATAATTTCTTATCTGCTTGGAGAAGTCAACTTAATTCATAAAATAGTTAACTAAATAATTATTTACTATATTTGGATATAATTCCATGAAATAAATTTAGTATATACTACCTAATAATTAATATGGAAATGTCACATATAATTATTAATATATAATAAGTCAAAGCCTTTATTTTCTTCTACTTTTATTAATTCTATTTTATCAACCAAATACATTTCTGATGACATATTATGAATATAACCTCATGTATGATGCTCTTCCACTATACTTTCAAATTTATTATGAAGGTGATATTGGATTCACACATTCCATTAGCCTTTTCACCGTGTCACTCAACTTGTTCACAATATGAACTAAAGATTAACCATTATTTATGTTCTTATATGCTTAGAAAAGCTTACCCAAATTGCAGTGAATCATTTTTTCCATACTATTTAATTTATAATTATAAATTAAAAAGGATTAATTGGGTTATATGTCTATAATAATTCTATATATTGAAGGATCGTGATTTATCTCTCAATTTACACTTATTTAGTGTAATCATCATGTCATTTGTTTCTTGCTTCTCTTTCTCCTCATAGGATTCTCACTGAGGATACAACAAGTGAAATCATCCATGTATAATGTTTCAAAAAATCATAGGACATTGATTATATTTTTCTGATGTAAAAATAATTTTTTTTCTACATGTGTATCTTATACGATTCATTCACACCATCGCTCCCTGAAGAGGAAAAAATGGTTGTGGGGACATTAGCACCAATAATATCCTATATCATAGTACATTTATTAAGAACCTTTGCAGCATTGGGAAATTCATGCTGGATGGGACATATTATTTGCCCATAATTGATCATAGTGATCATGTACTATTACTATCTACTACTCTATAGAATAGAACATAAGTAATTTTTTAAATTAACTAGAATATGGATTGGGTATTAATTATTAATAAAGTCATGAGATTTCATCCAATATTTTATTGAATCCTATTATTCCTCTCTATAAGATTCTATATAAACAAGAGAGTGAGTATTATAGTGGGAATAATCCATTAACTCTCCCCTCATAGTCTAAAATACTTCTACGCCACTAATCAAGGTGTTAAAGGGTCAAATTTTAGCTAGAAAAGTAAATTTATTTTCAGTTTCGTGATCTATTTTGTGGAGTTACATATCTAGTAAATGATAACCTTGAATTTATTATTTCATTTCCTCTATAATTTCACTAAAAATGTAATCGATGCATCTTTGAATCAAAAATTTAGTTATTTAGACCCACCACTCTTACAATAAGTCCACAACAGTTGGATGAACCCTCAATGAGGGAGGAATATCACTTCATAAACCTAGTTCTATGAAGAAATATAAGGTATAAAATGACTTAATATTTTGATTGAGGTATTTTAATGGTGTTATATTCTTTGTGATTGAAATATGATTATATTTACCTTTATTGTTATATGTGTTAATACTCCAAAATATAAAAAAGAGTAAATATATCAAATTTTATGACAATCTTCACAAATTTTAACTATGCATTATCTTTAACAATTCTATGTGATCTTATACCATCCAAAAATTCACAAATAATTAACCATACATACTAAAATAAAATATCAGGGACATAATCATTAGTTTTATCACTACATGATTCATCGAGCATATGATTGGTCAACCAATATCCAAGGGAAATTCCTCGAGATATGCATCAGCATGAGTTCTTTCACTAGTCAAAACCCAATGAAGTCTCCTTGTTTTTTCCACAATTATTCTTGATGAAAATATCATTGTTCTGAACTCCTCTATTTTACAATCCATACTCACACAAAGTTGACAAGGTAATTTGGATGTGTAAGTATATTTTTATCACTCAAAATGTGTACATTACTTCCCATATTCATATAAAAATGAAAAGAGAGTTTTTATGCCATCTAAAAAAATATTTAATAATAAATTATTATACGAAAAAACTATTGCAATTATTAAACTTGAATATTGAAATAAACCAAACATGAATAAGTTGGTCCCAACTCAGGATTAGTCGTAGGCTGATAATATTAGATTACAGAAATTATGTTATATAAGATTCAAATTGTGGATATTTTAAATATTTAATGTTTCATTAAAATATTATTATTTCATTGTTGATATAATCTAAAATAATTAATTTAATTTCCAATTTTTTTTTATTTTTTTTAAATTTTTATGGAATGCTTCTGATTCAATTATGTCATAAAATAATCCATTTAATAATAACTAGGCATTTACCTAATTAATATTATCCTATGATAATATTCATGTGAATAGTAACCTATAGGTACTATTCCCATGAATAAAAGCATGTGGGTACTACTCCTGTGATAATAACCCCATTACTATTCACATGTAAATAAAATTTAATTTTATATTTAATTCAAAAAAAATTAAAACGTGCCATAGAAAACATGGCGCCACCACCACAGATTTCTAGCTTCCTGCAAATTACTGTTCATGTGATTAGTATGGAATGCCCTATTCTTGGGAATAAAATTAGAATTTAAAAAATTATTTTAACAAGAAAAACAATTCATCAAACATCATATGACCATTACATAGTCTACTGACCTCTAATCAAAGGCCCTTTGGTGGGATTGGGACTGTATCAAAACCCTCTGTATTAATTCATGTTAATTCAATTGAAACATCAACAAAAATATTTCATGAACCATTTGGTACCAATTAATTGAAATCAGGGCTATCTAAATAATGAATAATGGTATCTAAATAAATTTATGGGTTCATATTTAGGTCACAAAATCAATTTGAGAATCCCATTTCCAAGATTCACTCATGGATCACATGAAAAATAATTTTAGTATTGACAAAAAAACATTGAAACCATAAATCATTCAATTTTGATAAAATGAATGTTCCGTCACATAAAGAGGTTGTTATTCAATGGACCGAATGTCAGAACCCTATAGTTCATCCATTGAAACTAAAATCTATTTTTGGATCATTAATCATTGATTTTTGGGGTGATAAAATGGATATTAATGAATTTCTTCAATGATCTGGTGATCAAAAGAGAACTAATTCTTCTATCTTTTATTCCACAACTATATCAAGGTACACATAACACTTTCTTATATATCTAGTAACTGGGAGGGATGAAGGAGTGGATCTCAAATTATTTTTTTGAATAGTAACATGAATTTTGTCATCAAATTTTTTTATAGAGATAGTTTTATGCTTATGTATATACTAATTTGGACCCCAAATAAACATAACAATTTAATTAAGTCATAATTTCTACATAAAACATTTTATGATTTGTATAAATGTCATAAATAATTTATCCAATACTTGTAAAATATAAAATATGGTATATGGTAAAATATAATTCATTAACATGACTATAGTCTCCCATTAATATATAAATGGAACTTGAATAATTCACCATTCATTTGTAAAATATATTTTACCCACATTAACTTAAGACATTAAAATACCTTGAGTATATAAAATCATCCTCTATTATTGTATACTCAAATAATATTGAATATATTTATTTCTTCAAATCAATCAAACACAGCCATATCAATGCCCCACTATGAGTCCTAGGGTGTACTAAAATTTAATTCATTAAAATTGCACAATTTTTTGAATGAGGAAATTATGACCCTATAGGCCCTTATCTTAATAGTAGTGAGTTATAATCATAAACTAGAAGTGTTTTCTCTAAACTCATACATTACCCTATAGATATATGTTTTATTTATTAAAACAAAAACCTACTTTAAAAACATTTCATGTAATATAATTCCATTATATATTGAAATATCATAAATCAAGACACACACTTCACTTCTTCGTCCTTCCATATATTATTTATTTATGAACTTATTGTATCAACATTCATCTAATCACCATATAAAAGGATTTAAAAATGTGAATACCATACTAGTCTACTAGGAAGGAGATATATCTTCCTTTTATAAGAGAATAATTCTATCTTGATCATTAAACCAATTTCATACAACCACTTACACTCCAAACACAAGCTACCATATAACAAAAATAAATATCATGATTTTAATCATTCATCGATGTATGAAATAAAATGATACAAATTGATAATTATTTAATGTATAGAGACCAATACACCCGATCATATATAAGAACACCAAATAATAACCCAATCATTTGGTGTTATGATTATTGGGTGTGTCCTAAAGATATACTTTACTCAAGACATCCAAGTGAGAAATTCATAAGATGTACTATCAATAATTATGCTCCCCTAGCACCTAATAGTCAATGATCATCTATATCTGACTAGTATGATGTATTTTGGAAGTTGGAAATATATTTATGACTATGAGAATTTTCTCAAAAGGTTCTCATAAATGTGATAACTACTATAACCTATTGAAAAGACATAGAATATAAGGATGTTATGAACTAGATATTGGATAAAACAGTATTTGCACTATTATGGAAATATTAAATCATATATAACTCTATATATGCATGATATTATAATTGTAATGCATTGTTTCAAGTTAGGTTTGGGGAACCCACTTTCATAGTTGGACTTTCCCATCTTTTGATGGAGTTCCAAAGGAGAAATAGAGGTCTAGAAGTGGAAATATCTGGGGGTTACATGGCCAGTACTACATCTAAGGTGGTCATACATTATTCACTAAGATTTCAAGGGATCTTGTTTAACCATTCTAATTGATTTCATATTCTATATAAATAACTGAAACAAAAGTACAATTTGATAGAGTACAGAGATATAAATTAATTATAAGAAGGTAAAATCATTAATTCATTTTGTGTATATATATATTTTTAAACATATTATTATAATTAAGGGGTATTAGCATCTTTCCTCCTATGAACATTGGACTCATTTCCTGAAGCACTTTAACCCCCCATGTCCTTTCCTTATTTTATTTATTTTTATTCGTTGTATTTCTAAATCTCTAAATATAAGATTTTGTGTTTTCTTATTTTAATGTGAGGGGAAAATATGTGTGATGTGTAGGGTGTGATGAAATCATACTTTTCAAACACTAAGTCGTGGAATTCCTGCTAGATGATGGGGATCCACTGAGTAATGTCTTGTGGTCTTCTTCCGATGGGAATCTTCTATTGGAAAAAGTGGAAAACATACCATGGTTCTTTCGGGGGAGGAAAACAAATGAGATTCCCAATGTGTTTATCTTACATTGTCTATAAATCAATATTCATTTTATAGTTTTGTATGGGGTTTTATAATTTCTCATTTTTCATTGTTTCTTTGTTATATATTCATTAAATGGTAATGGATTACCGACTGTGTATGTTTAAAGCTTGGGTAAGTCATGTCACCTTCATATAGGAGCCTTATATAGTTTAATTCATATTTGTATACGAAAAATCTACTTCCCCATATCTATTACATGACCCCTATAATTTATTTAAGTATCTTGGGACTATGAGCTATGTTTTGGGTGTTGTGATGATGTGGCTAATGATTCATTTGGAAATTCATGTACTGGAATTTTCATTTTAGAGACAACATGGTTAGAGTGGTATCCTTTCATATGTTTTATTTTTTAATTGATGTCTACATTTGGGTCCCATATAATTTTTACTATGTTGGACCTCCAAACACAATGGAAAAAGTGTTTGGATCTATGTGTTTTCCATGTTTTGTTCTAGTTTTTTTATTCATACTTGTTTAAGAGTTATTCATATATGGGTGTCATTGAGTGTTTCAACGAGTGTATGACTGATATATTCTACCTAATGAATTTGAATCTATGTTTCAATGTTTCATCTATGAAATTTTTTTGATGATCAGAACTGGTGTTTTATTAGTGGTTTTTTGAATTGGATTACACTATTAAAGGAGATCGTTATTAGGGATTTATCCGTGATCATGGTGTGCTGATAGTGGCTGGCTCAATGGGGGAATATAATGTTTCCCTAGAAAGAAATTTTATAGAGTCTTTAAGAGAATGATGAATTATAATCAATAACTCACCATACAATTATTTAGCCACTCAATGAGAAAATTAAATGAAATATATAATTTCTTACAAAATCTTAATACCATATAAAAAAGAAATATACACTTCCAAAAATAAACAATCAAAATTTAATGATAAATAAAAATATAAATAAAATAAAAATATATGAAGTGTATTGATAAAAACAAAATATGAAGTATAAATTGAAAATTCAAATACATTTAAATGAATATTTATTGCCAAACTGTCCCAATCATGGGACCACATCACATTTAATATAAATTGGTAGGAGATTTGATAACCTGAATCATGGTAAGTAAGTTAAAATCAAAAACTACATTGACTCACCCCATCTGTAGGTTCATTCCCTACAATAATAACATCATTAGTAGAAACATTAGTGGCAGATAGCTCTAGCCTCAGTAACCTATTCGATCAGTATGATCATCAACATATCTGATTACCATGGACATCGACAAATAGCCATGCTTATAAGATTCATACTCCTAGAAATTAAGGCTCTTAGATCAAAAATATTTAATTTATAAAAATTTAAAAAGTATAAACAATGATATTTATAATGAAACCACAAGAATCGGAAGAACTTAGTAAATTACAATAACAAGAAAAATACAATCAGATGCACTAAAACTAAATAGATAGTCCATGCATTAACAAGACTCACAACATTGTTATAGAGCATTAGTAATTTTTAAAAATGTATCTAGTACAATCACTAGAAGACTAGATTTAATTTATATATGAATTTGTAACAACCTTCAATGGTTATATCTCATTATCTTCATAAATCACTACAATTGTATCAGAAGAAGAACACCATCATTCTATGAGTGTAGCACTATATTCAAAAGAAAATTATTGGTGTGTATTTTTAGAGCATTAAATGTTAGATGGTACTCATATCTTCATAATATCATATAAATTTATAAGTTCAGTATCCATAAAAACATAATATATTGAAACCTAATGTTAGTTCAATAAAAAATTTGGGGGTATTTTGATTTTCAAATTGAAGGATGAAGAAGATTTATTTATCTCAATAACCTCACCCTTTTTAAAAATCATAATACAAAAATTACATATTTTTTAAAAAGTAAATTTTTTAAAAAATTATTTCTATAATATTTGATAAATCATCCTCGAGATATAAAATATGAGATACTAAAATAACACCTTTAATAGAAATACATGATTTATAAAAAATATCCCCCTTAAACAAAAACTCTAACCTCTTTAACAGAATATGCTAATAAAATGAAAACATAAATACTCTTATAGAATATATCACTTATAGTGGATTTCAATTCACTAAATTTTGTTTAAAACAAGAGACATGGAAATAAGAAAACAAGGAGAAAAACATCTTGTAATTTCCATAAACATACTATACATAAAAATTTCTGTAAAAAATACTTTTGAGTGAATATATTCTCCTATTAATTTAAATTATCACATGTTGGGTTAATTTCACTCCCTTACTAAAACTATATAAGAAAAAAAACAACTCCCACCCTTTGGATATTAAGAGAAATAATAAAACATGATCAATGATATTAATAATCGGATAATATGAATAAATGAAATAAAGATTATGGAAGTTATCTATTAATGAATATGGATTATCTCATCCTCACACATATGGTTATAGAAAATGTTCTTAATAATATCATATCTTTCAATTATTTTACATGAAAAAAAATAAGTTTCACAATCCAAGATAACAAAACAAATCTTTATTTCTTAAGAGTTAATTAGAATGATGACCATTTTTTTGAAAAGGTTGAAATCATATGTAAGAGTGAAAATTAATTCAATATTGTTCAAACATAATTGTAACATAAAATATAAGTAAATATAATCAAATGAATACATTAAATAAAATTTATCAAATGTATGTATAAATTCAACAAACATATGATAAATTAGACAAAAATAAGAGAATCTTTTACGAGAATAAGAGTAACCTTAACTTTATATAAATATTACCCTCTGAAAGATAATTCTGATTATTTTTATTACATATGGTTACATTGATAATGTGTGTTTTCATAAGTAGTTAAAAATTCCTCTAATAATTTCCATTTAGAGCACATTTGGAAAATTTAATGTTTCTGTAATAACATTTATCTTGTTTCTTTAAAAAAAATTAATGTCATCCTTTTTCTTGAGTATTTTATCAATATCAAGAGATTGTGAAACAATATGTGTAATTTACGATCACATAGAATTTATCGTACCTAAATTCTATTTAAAATATTTAAATATATAAAAATGTAGGGGTATAAAGAAAATATTGAAAAGATGATTTTAAATTATAATAAACTAAAGAATAATAGATCCTTTTGTGTGTGTGGACTTGAAGGAATTGTTGTATTAATTTATGGGTTTAGATCATGAATGACAATAAGGATTCTTATACTAGGAAATAGAACTATTTATATCATAATTAAAAATAATTTGAGCGATATTCATACTTTAATGTATGACTATGTGTTTTATCCACAAAAATTGAGTGAAAAAACTTCCATCTACCACATATTCAACCTCATAAGTGGAATGAGAAAATAACTATTTTTTTTGTAATTCCATGATAAAAAATCATCACCCAGAAAGTGATATGTTTTAGATGTTCATTTCTTATCAATTATAAAACCACAAATGTATGATTATAATTAACTCTTAATGATAAACTTGGTTCTTGGGGAATAAAATAATAAAAGTTTTGGGGACCTATTAAAGGAAAATAAGATCAATTTAAAAAAATTTAAATTTAATTCTTTAATATTAGATTGTGGGATCCCACACAAAAAAATTACATAATGTCATGTCAACGAGCCATCAAGTAAATTATTATTTAGATCATGTAAATAAATAATTTTTAACCGATTGATTATCGAAATTCATCAAGAAAACGTTTATAGGACATACTCACCAAAGTACTAATATTATAGGTATTAATAAAACAAAATTTATTATATAAATCTCTATTTATTCATTGATTTAAAATATTTCATTTTTATCTGTAATTTATTTTTAATCCAATAAAATAATTAATTTCACCTATCATATTCATCTCAAATTTAATTTTCATAAGTTTAGAAAATCCCTCTACAATTTATTTTTTGGTTCACCCAAAAATGAATCATTGGACATAGATTTGTACAATGATGGTGTCATTATAAGAAATCTTGATACAAATAGTGTGTTTTTTCATTCCTTCCAAAAAATAATTTTGAGATAAAAATTATTATAATTTATAATATAAGGATCTCAAGGAAATTATATGTTCATAGAGTAAAACACACTTTATGTCCATTTTAAATTGATTAATATTCAAATGTTATGTAAAGGAAAATAAATTTTGGATTGTTTCAACTATAGATATTGGTGTAAAAGTATTTCCCTTATTCATACCCACTTGCATATTAAAAGTCACAGATTTTAGTCAGACCTTATTCTAAATAATAATTCCTTTTTCACTACACTTATTTTGAAATACAAATTTTAATATTATTATTGGAAGATCACTAGATCACTCAACCAATGCCTTAACCTTGTTCTATTAAAATTTATTAATCTATAATTTCATAAAAATTATCTAACTCTCATCACTAAAGTTATTATCTATAAATTTACATTCAAATTGAGATAATAATACATGATTCTTTCATTTTTTCCAAAGGGTAACTATTGTTCTTACCAGTTGATCTACATCACCAATGATTTTATAAATGGGAGGATTTCTTAGTATAGAATAGTTTTTAGATAAAAAGGAATGAATATCCTTTTTTAGTATTTTTCAAAACCTCTATTAGTATAGATTTTGGTAGCCTAGATTCTCATAGAATATATACTGTTAGGATAACTTCTAGTGTATGTTTTTTAAATTATATTTGTAAATAATTACTGGTTTCAAATACAAGATCTATATTATTTTCATAATCCTGAAATATTCTCTTCATGTATGGATATTCCCCATCAAAAAATACATAATTCATTTCCACAACTATGTGAGGATATTTTTTAAAATATAATAAACTTTATAATTCATATAGTAATAGGTAATTATACCTTCATCAGATATCTATTTGAATTTTTATAGATTTCCGTTATTATTAAAACTAAACACTTTATATCCAATAATATTGAAGTTACCATGTATTAGTTTCCTTCCATTCCACAATTCATAAGTTATTTTAATTAAAATTAGGTGAAGTAAGACTCAATTTATAGTAAAATAGGAAATACATATACCTTATTCTCAAATATAATTAGTAGAAATATATTTATAAATTAATGTCTATTAATTTCCTTAATGGTTATATTTATTCTTTCAAATAAAAAAAAAATCTATTTTTGTGTTCTTAGTTCTTATAAATTATGTTTAATACCTTTTCACTAAAATAGTTTCAAATAAATAATTTAATAATTATAAACAAATATCGCTCTAGATATTGACCACAATTTCGGTTTTCTAATTTCAAATAAGAGTAAAAATAATTATAAAACACATGATTACTTCTAAATTAAGAGTAAGAATGTTCACCCTACTAAACTGGTATAATCAATAATTATAATGGATTCATATTATTAACATTATATAAATCAAGATTATATAGGGCTAAAAAGATACAAGTAAACTTATTGAAATAATTTTAGAGTTGATATTTATTTAGTCAGTTTAATTATTTGTTAATTTTTCTTACCAAATTGGAAATTGACATAGAATTTGGATGAATTAAACATCAATTTAGGTAACTCCTTCACTAGTACACTACTAAAAATCTTAATAGATATCTAAACATTATAGTTTCATAATATGGAATTTTAATGACTATATAAAACTTTTATTTTGTTAAGGAAATGTGTGTTCTGAAATCAATGGTCTTTTAGGTTATTCAGTAAAACATTATCATGTCTACTGAAAGATAATAAGTCAAATCATTTTGAACTTGTGAGGATACATTTATCATTCTCAATGGTCATAATGTAAACTTAATCTCATGATTAAATTATGTTAATGATGTTTTATACAAATCATAGAACAAAAATAAATTCTAAATAATATTATTACCTAGAAATGAAACAAAATTTACATTGATAAATGTTCCTTATGTGTTTCTAATAAAATTTAAAAGTAAAAAATCAATTATATATATATTTATGATGTTGGGATTATATCTAGCCATCTATTAAAAACTACCATTTTTTATATACAATTCTCCCTAGCTATTTGTAGTCATCTTATTTTCTAAAAAAAAATTTACTAAAAGGTTTTACTCAAAATTATTTGGGTCTTTTATGTTTAGTAATAAAAACCTTCAAAACACACATCTATAAAACCTTATGATTAGTACCATATCCTAGAATCATTTAATTGATTTGTTCTACTAAGTTAAAATGTGAGGAGTTCTATTTTTAGAATTATTTAAATATGTTTATATTGAATATTTGTGCATTTCCAATCCATAATGAACTAGATAATGCAATATATGGTCAAAATAACCATGTAGATAGAGTTTTCACAGGGGTAAAAACTGCCCCAATGTATGTAGTTGTGGAACCTACAATTTTTGATAGTGTTTTTTTATATTATCCATAACCTCAAAATAAAAATTACTCCATGACGTTTCCTGTGAAATAACTATTATGGAAATATTTTTGTAACTTGAACATATAAATATGACAAAAACCATTCTTTGTAATCATTACTATATAATGTTACATTATAATTTTATGATAAATCCAAATATTCTATTTGTATTCTTATTTCTGTGTTTGAAAAAGTCCATATAGATTTACCTAATATAGTTTTTGATGTTATGCATGGGGACTATGATATTAATCTTGCAACATCTCTTCGTGATTATTTTAGTTTCCTAAAATATTTTTTTTATGGTCATGATTCCACAATGTTATAAGAGGTTAAGGTAGATGTTTTTTCTCATGATATTCAAACAAAATTTATAAAGGAATTGGGTAAATGGGATTATACCAAAACCCAAATATAGAGTGTTTGTGTATAGAATAGAAACAATAGAAAATAATGTAAGAAAAATATTGAATTTAAGAACTTGTTGTGTTTTGAAATAGGTATAACTATCCATAATTAAAGGAATAATCTAGATATAAAAAATATTGATATTGGGGCCCATAAAAATATGGATTCCCCTATTTCAGTAATGATTTTTTTATTAGAATATTTTAGCATCCATTTATCTGCAAATAGATATCTGTTATAGGTTGTCTCCATTCAGTGATCCTCAGACTATATCTTCTATGTTTTCATGATACAATGGTTGGAAGGGAGTTTTTCATTTGGTTGTTCTAAGACATTTTGTCTTAGGTGGGATTCATTCTTCTATTAGCTTCCTATTTTTTATTTTTGTGTCTGGTAATAAAATTTATTATTATTATTGAGTATTTATATGTATTCATGTTCTCTATATTCTAAACCCAAGGAAGTTAGTGTTTTTTAGGTATTTCCATGTATGATAGTTTTATTGGATTCAATGGAGAGTGGGGAATAAGTGGTATCCTATGTTCATATTTTATCCATATTTTTTATTTCTAATCATGTATTAGTATAATGATAGATGTATAAGTGTAGGTACCGGTAGGTCGTGTGCCATTTTAAAACACAATAAAAGTATATATGATGGTTAGATAAATTCTTAATAGGGTTTTTTGTTAAAAAAATTTAATTTAACCTACATCTATGTTATATTAGTCCTTTCATGAACACAAATTGTTAGATTTTTGTATCAATTTGAATTTTGTTTTGACTTGATTAAAAAAAATACAAAATTAAAATATTATATCCCTTTATTCAATGAAAATATAATTAAATATTTTACTATTATACAAATTTCTATATGTTGGATGAAAACTTTGGTATTCCTTGGTTTCTTCTGTGTGGGCCTCTCATTTGGGATTCATTATACTGTAACATGTTTTCTTTGGACCATTGTTTTATGAAATCTAATGTGGGATTCCTAATTTTTTTTATCCTTATGCCTCCCATGATTTCTTATAGAACTTGGTTTCCTTTATTAGATGGCTCCTTAGTGAGGTATTTCTTTTTTTTGTAAATCTATATTCCCTTCATAGATTTCAGTTGTTTCATTCCACATGTCCTTTGATTCACATGACCTATTGTCTCAGCCTAGTCCACTCAATCCTTTTGTTCACACTCCTCCTATAATATTCTTATATCAACAATGGTTACCGACATTCCATCACCTTTCCCCTGAAAACATATTTAATGCTTCTTCCCGTGTATCATAATTTTTATGTTGTCTTGATATCTTTTGGATTAGATATGATGTGCTTCCTTCTAAATCCATTCAGAGAGAAGATATTTTGACAGATGGGGAGAATATTCAGTTCTATTCATCCATGTATATTCATCACCTATTCTTATCATCATCTCTAGTGGATATCACATCCTATTAGTGTGTTTTCTGGACCACATCATCTTCAAGATTCTATAACCATGGTAGTGATGCCTCTCCATCAATAGATTAAATATTATTCAATGGTTTTGGTCTTCTGTGTTAGTTTTTTTGGATAGGTGTTTTAGTTTCTTATTATTTATTGTATATTTATGTGGATTTTCTTGTGAGTCTTCCCATATTAAGGTAACACATTACCATCCTTGAACCATGGTTTATAGATATTTCCTAGAGTAATGAGGCCGATTTTTATAGGAATCTTTCTTAGTATGAATGTGTTGATATTTGTTAACATATTTTTTTATAAATTTTTTTATATGTAATAATAATATATTATTTTTTGTCTTTCTACCCTAGATAAGTAACAAAACTATTTCGGACAATACAAATCTCCTTTTTTATAAACTTTTCCTCTTAATCTTTACTACTCTTATTTTTTTTATATCTTTTGTATCATGATTTCAATGAACTTCATGGTGTCCTTCAACTAATTTGATTCACTATTTTTCCTATGTTACTATCAAAGTACCATCATTGGAAGATTTCCAACCCTCATAATAAAGAATTTTCTCGTAAATATCTAGTTTCGGTAGGGATCATAGATCCTAGTTGAGTGGATATCATTGATCTAATCTAGCAGGTTGAACGAGGTGAGCGAAAAAGGTGATGGTAGTTGAAAGTGTGGACTAATGAGGTTGTGGGAAGAGTGTGGGGGTTAAGGGTTGCAAAATTAAGTGGAGATATAATTTAGGGGTAGAAAGGGTTGGAATAGGAAAGGGATATGTGTGTCATTATCACTCCATGGGATAGAATATCAGGGGTTATGGAAATGATAAGAGATATGGGTGGTGGAATCCATGATTAGGGAAATAAAATTTACTATTTTTTGTATTTAATGTAGTGAGATTCGATGGATATACTCCCTTGTGGTGCCTACCAATATCCAAAAACAATTGAAATTTATAAAAAAAAATGAAAATACCGAACATTTTCATTAATTACTTAATATAAATGACATGAAACATTTTCATAGGTTATATAAAATAACCAACCAGGTAAATATTATAATAAAATATTTTTCATCATTTTAACATCATTATTTTTTTTAAATAATATTATTTTTTTGGATAAGGTTTAATTCTAAGAATTTTATTTTTATAGGTTTTTACTCTTTAAAAATGTAATCATTTTAATTTAGATAATTAAGAAAATTTATTTGACTGTTATAAAAGTTTCCAGAATTTATGTTTGTTTTACACATTTTGGATTTTTTTATTTTGTTCTATTAAAAATGATTTTGAATTTAATGGAATTTAAATTTTTATTTCTCATTCAATTTACATTGTTTATTGTTGATATATATCTTATGTAGTCAAGTATTCTAGTTTTTTACAAATTAAAACATCACACACATTCTACATTTACTGGTTTAGTATCCTATAAAAAATTATATCTTATGAAAATGGGAAACAAAATATCCTATGAACATTAAGTGTTCGAGTTTTTAGTACTTTTAGTCATAGAGCATGAATTATAAACATTATGAGCTTTAATATGGTGGAAGGAAAATTATTTTAATTAATACAACATGAATGAATATTCATTTTCAGATTTTTTTAATATTTATTTTATTTAAATTTTTAAGGAAATAAACCATAAATTTTTTCAAATTTAAGAGTACATGATTTTAAAAAAATTACTATGTTTAAAAATAACCTTACAATGTTTATTTTTGAAAAAAAAATTCACCCTATGATGTTTCAACATTCAGCTTTCAAAATTAAAATATTATATTATGAATTTTTTTTATAACCTTATAAATATTATTTTAAACTTACAAAGATGTGTTTCTAATTTTTTTGAAATGATACCCACTATAAAAAATTATAAAATGAACAATATAAACATATAAAATTATCATTGAAAAAAATATAAAATAAACCTTATAGACTATCATTGGCCCATATAAACTTTTATATTTTTTTATAAATTAGTTTGTTATAAATTTTCTATTTATTTGGATTAATTTTAAACTTTTATCCTTACTGTAAATTTATTTATTTTTCTCTTGTGATTATCAGACAAAGGAAACAAGAATATATGACTTATTTTTTTATATAACATTTCAATTACACTGTGATGCACTCTTTATATTGTTGAATATAAATATATACATATATATAATCTTCATTATTTTTTTCTAGTTTACCATGTAATTTTTTTAATAAATATTCATGTTATGAAATAAAGAAACAGTTTTTATGCTTTAATCGACTAATCAATGTTTGGAAACCTCGATTTTTTAGAACATTGAAAAAGATATATGAAACATTAAGGATTAAATAGCTAGAGATTCATGTAAAAATAACAACTAAAGGAACCAGAATAAGAACAACTAATATTTTATGATATATTAATATTACTATCACTAATATGATTCAAATAGTTAAATCATGATAGTGATATTTATAAATAATTATGAAAGGTACGCCATGTTGTAAATCATTTGTAAATATGATCAAAGATACAACAACAACTTGATAGTCACCACTTGTTCTATTTTTTAGTAGTATTTCTTATATTTTTTTATTCTTTATCATGTATGTTATATGCTTTAAATTTTCAAAAGATGTTCATATATATTTTATACCTCCATTAATAGATTTTGGTGATTATTTTTATGCCTAAAACTATAAAAGGATGGTTCATATTGTTTTCAATTCTAATGAAAAGTCATGTCTGTATTGGTTTGGGTCTTCTATTAAATTCAAGGTGTGTGGTTGGGCATCTAGTATAAAAGGTATGTAAAATTTGAGTCATGAATCACAAAAAAACATAAGGATTTAGTGGATACCATTTCTCATTAAGAATTGAGAGAATTGAGGAGTATATGTATGGTTAAAATTATCTAAACTACAATAACAATTCTTATTTTCATTGTAATTTTATATTCACTACACCAATACATAAAAATTGAATAGAAACATACAATTTAAATAGAATTATTTGGTTAAATTTTTTTTAATGTTATTTTTAAATACACATTGGTAAATTCACCCCTTCCCAACCTTCTTAACATCTCAATCTTGAACAAATTTGGTATTATGGATTTATACTTTGGCGTTTTTTTGTTTTCCTTGTTATATATTTTTCTATAGAATCCTTTATCTATAATATAAAATATATTAAAAAACCTTTTTGATATTTTAAGCTTAAATTCAAATAGTGAATAGATTAAAGTGAATACACCTTATATTTATAAAAGGATTTTGATACTATAATGCTTGGATAGAAGTTTACCAAGACCAATTTAGTATTGAATAATGGAATATAATGTCAAAACCCTATAAAATACTTAATTACAAACATTATTCATGAACTGGTAATTAATTCGTAATATATGAGTTAAATTAAAATTTTATGAATATTTTATACTATATTGTTATTATATTTTATTGTATACTTGTTTCATCTTGAAGAACCTCACAATACATATATAGGATTTCATAGGTTACACCCTATAGAATATATGACTTGAATAGAACTAAAATTTTCATATTATGATATAGAAATAATGATTTCAAAATTGTAGAATAATAATCATTCAGTAAAATATTCCACAAATTTACCAGAATTGTAAATGGAATATCTGAACATGGGTAACCCTTGGGAAATGTATTTCTATGATAATTTTCTCCAAGATCCCTAATAAATAATTGATAAGCAATGAATTTTTATATATATAAATTTAAAATTTTCTAATATCTCACATTCAATGAACACATTAGATCACTCACACAATATGAACAAGGATTGAAGAAAATTTCTAATAGAGAGACCATAAAAAAGAATGGTGTTTCTTTTAAGTCCAATATAAATGTTTCATCTAAAATTTATAATAATAATATATGTAAAATTAAAAAATATGAATTATATCATCTTTTAGAAGGTATTAGTGAATATATGAAAAGAAAAAAAATATATAAAATGGTATTTAGAAAAGATTCTTCTATGGATGATCAAAAAGGAAATAATAAAATAATTAAATTTATTATAATGGTGTATGAGATTTAAATTATTATGAATTTACAATGAACATTAATATCAATCTATACTACCAAAAATTGAAGCATGAGAGAAAGGGTAAACTATACTTGAAATTGAGAAAGGTGTCATATAAGTTGGATTGATATTCACGGAGGACTCAGATTCGAGTGATGAATCTGGAATAGAAAATGAGTATTCTATTTTGTGTTATATGTCTGATAAAAATATGTTACGAAGTGATTTATATTTTTGTTTTTACAATGATTCAGAATTTTAATAATCAATTATTTATGAACTAGATAAATAAAATGTGATTCTAAAATTGAAAAATCTAGAGTTTCGAAACTGAATAATGAAAATGAAAATTTAAAAAGGAATATTTTAATAATAGGTAGGTTGTATAAATAATTTAATAAAATAATACTATTAATATTTAAAATAAGTAGAATTATATTCTAGAGGATGAAATAAAAAATACTACATTGATTTCTCTTAAAAAGCATTATGATGATCTTGAAATTAATCAAGAAGATAAAGAAAAGATAAGGAAAAATCACAATCTTAAATAATGAATAACAAAGTTTTATACAAGGAAAATAACGTTATGTATAAATTTTACCTATAATAAAATTGAAAAAAAGTTAACTTGTATTTAATAAAAAACACTATAAATAATAAAACATTGTTCTAAAAAGTTTTAAAGGAAGTATTTCTTCAATCAAAATTTTAAGATATATAAAGAAAGGACATTAAGCTTCTGAAATTTCATTAATATTTCCATTTTATTTAGGGAATAAAAAAATATTTATAGGTCATTATATTCTAGACATCCTGTCAATAAATATTTACAATATTTTTAATTACCTAATAATTCATTAAAAAATCCCATTGGACCTAAATTTTCTTAAGTTATAAAACATTTTTCCAAATTTTTATTTGGGAAAAATAACATTCAATCCATAAGTATGAAATTTTAAAATTGGAATGCGGATTCTCTAGAAACATGATTAAATAACCATGAAATGTATTTTATTATAGTCAACTTGATGGAGGGACTATATTATTTGGAGCCATATCAAAACGGAAAGCTACATTATTTGGTGAAGACTGTATTTATAAATTTTTTATCATTTCTTAAGTATTGTATGTTATTGGATGAAGATATAATGATATTATTATTTTACAACCTTAGATGATATTATGTTTGTAATAATTAAAAATGATAAGTGTTTAGCTTTTGAAAACGATTTTGTTTCAATTTATTTTACCAGAAAAGAAAATATTGATTCCATTGATGTTACTATGCTATCAATTAATAATGTTGTGTTTCTTAATGTTGTAAAGATAAATTATGTTTTTTTGTTATAATTGTATTTCATATGAAAATTCATATTACTAAAAATTATTTATAAAAATTACACTATTCTCTAGCCTCCAAAACTCAAAAAAAATATCACATTTGTGATCCCTGTATAAATCACAAGTAGTGAAAACAATGCTACAGATTTTTTAAATAATTAATAATAATAAAACCCCTTTAACATATCTATTTAGATTTATTTTTAAATGATTAAACTGTACATTTTTATTGTAAAAATATTCCTTATTTATATTTTATTATTTTAATATATATCCAAGGAATATTTTTATATCACCTAAAAATTAATCAATAGAAAATATTAATATTTTATCTAAATTAATTGAGAATGAAATTGATAATTTTATTATTTCGATTAGAAATTATAGATGTAAAGAGTTAGTAAATATTTAATTTTAAAATCATTATGATTGATATGGAAATTCTCAAACTTTTTCAACAACTATATCACCTCAATAAAACATATTGGGAGGTGGAATGAATCAAACTCTTTAATAATTGTCAAGATTGAGGTAAAATTATATTATTATAAAATAAATTTCTAAGAAAAAGTGATAAATACTTTTTGTTATGTATCATAAAGGACTCTTCTAAAAATGTTTCTAAATAAAACCTATTATTAATTATGGTGATGAATGAAACCTAATAGTTTGTATTTTAGTGTTTTTAGTTATAATGTTTTTATTTTAAATAATCCAGATTATTTAGATAAATTTGATACAGATTTGATGAAGGAATATTTTCATAATATTCTAATCGTATAAAGGCTTATAGAATATATAACCAAGGAACTTTGGTGGTTTATGAATCTCATAATTTTAGGTTTAGTGAAAATGAATTAAATAAATGGGATTCAATCTTATAAATGAGCATAATTTTAATTTTGTGAATATGAAAATACAAATGAATCTGTTAATGATGTTGCATATAACCATCATGAATGAAATTTGAAATCCCCTAAGGAAAATACTATTGAAATAATAATCATTGATATAAATTCCAAAGTGCACAGCCATCTCAAAATACATTTATGACATTTTAACTAATTAGTTTTCACCAACATTAAATAATCAAAATTAGATTTTTGTCATGGATGAAGAACATAAAAATTCTAGATATAATATTTGTAATTTAGTTAAACATCCTATAAAATTATATATTACATGAACTAAATAGAATTTTTAAAATAATTTAGATGAGTCTGGATAGAATATATGGAAAAAATTAAATTTGGTTGCACAATGTTATTATCAAGAAATTGGAATTGATTATGATGAGATGTTTTCACTAATATCAAGGCAAACTAATTTTTACATTTCTTATCATGTGTTATATTTTAAGGATTTAATGTTTTTCAAATGTTTATAAAATTTTCATTTTCAAATGTATTAATTTCTAAAAACATATATATTTAAAAATCCTTCATTTTTATCTTTATATATATAATATTAATGTTTTTAAACTTTATTATTGCTTTATTTGTACTTAAGTAAGCCCCTCATGCTTGGTATGAAATACATTATAATTTTTTATTAGAAATTGTTTTGTAAAAGGAAGTGTCCATACTAATTTTTTAATTAATAAATAATATAATTATATAATTATTATAGATATATACACTCATGATATTATATTTGAATCAATAAGTTACTTTTTGTGTAAATAGTTTTCTAATTTAATGACTATAAAATTTGATATTAGTATTATAGAAGAAACAAATTATTTTGAAGAATTTAATTATCATAGAAAAATGATGGAATACGTTTAAATTATTATATGTATAATAAATTATTATTTAAAATATTTGTTCATGATTCTAGTAAACTTTTTAAAACTCCAATGAGAACTTGATGTAATCATATTTTTATGTTTTTAGTAATTTTATAGATAATAACATTTCTAGAGGTATAAAATATATTTTGTTTTATCTTACCATTACTAGACCTAATATGATGTTTAATGTATATAAGACTAAATTAATTTATGATGGACCTATGCAATGGAATTTAATTCTTTTAATGAAACATTAAATATGACAAGGGAACTGTTAATCACAAATTGTTTAATTGTGGAAATCACTCCCTCAATTCAATTAGTTAGATTATTTCATATTTTGTTGGAGGAAGAATTAATTGAATAAGAAATTTTGGAATGTGTTATATTTTAGGAAGAAATATTATTTCAAATAGTTTTAATAAAAAATTTCTCATTTTTTTTATTGGTAAAGAAAATTACATTAAAATAAATCTTTTTTGTGCACTGTCATTAGGTATTAAAACAAAATCATCAAAATTTTATGTTTATTTAGATAAAATTTCTTTTTGTAATAATTTATCTATAATATATATTTCAGATAATAATTTACAACATTTTAGGACTAAACATATTAAAGAGAGACCTCGTTTTATCAAATATCAACTGACAAAATAATTTATTAGTTTAAAATATATTTCAACATATGATATAAATGTTTATATCAATACAAAACATGGGATACAATGAAATTTGATTTGATAAAATGTTACCATTGATTTATGGAAACAAATGATATATAGGAGGAATATTATGTATTTAAAATAGCATTATTTTTAATAGTTTTTATGGTTATTTTGTATTTTCTATTTTTATAAGATCTATTTATAAAACTACACATATAGTAATATATATATTCATTTTGAACATTCCGGAATTTTCCCCTATTTCTAAACATTCATTTGTTTATTAACATTATCTATTTAATAATAATATTATTTTTCGTGTGTATATATTGTTTTAATAATAGTTTTATATATTCAAATTTATGTATTAGTAATTGATTTTAATGATTAATATCATGTGTATTTATATTACTAAATACTCATGATTAGTTTTATATTATACATGATTTTGTATTTATATTTTATTTTCATCCTTAATGGTTGAGTGTTATTTTTAATAGGATATTTTATATTAAATTGTTTTACAAAAGGATATAATTTTACAAGTTGATATTTACATTAAATAAAGAATCATTTTTCATTATTTGTGTTTTTATAAATATTTTAAATTTAAAATAAGGGTAGTTTTTTGTTTCTTTCTCATTTGGTTCTCTGAATTCAAAAATGGGGAGAATGTTCATACATTTGACTAGGAGAATGATAAATTAATAGTTTGTATGAGTTTTATTGTTCTAGTTTACTCATAAAATTTGTAAACATTTTTTTACTTTTTGAATTAAAAAAAACATTATTGGATAATTACAAAAGTTAAAAATATCATGATAGTTTTATACCTGTTTTATTTTGTTGTCTGATTTAGTTTTTTTAATAATTATATTGACTGTAATCGATTTTCACTATTTTGTCCTCTTATTCTGGTCAACCAGTTTAGAATTTATATATATATATTATAGTTAGATCGTCATGCTTAGTCAAAAAGGAAAATACCATACACATTCCAATCTTATAATTTGAGTATCATATAAGAATGTTGTCTCTTAAGAAAATAGACTAAATATATTATGAAAATTTAGTTTTTGAGTTTATAAAATTTTTCTACATGGATTTTGGACTATTAAACATTTCAATCGTCAAAATGATAGAAGAAAAAATATGTTTATTATTTTTACATTAGTTAAAATTAATTCTCATGTTTTCTATTTATCTTTATGTTTTTTATTTTTAATGGTAATACAAATTATGTTTTTTCAAAATAATCCTTATGTGATTTCATGTTAGACATATGAATTTTGAAAACTACACTATGAAATCATTTTTTATAATGTAAAATAACCTTAAAAAATTTTAGTTCCAACTTTATGAGAAGAAAATTATTATTACAAAGTTAAAATATCACCTTATGGTCTTCTATTATTACTATAAAATGATTTTTTTAACCTTATAAAGTGGTGTTTATAAATTTTATAAAAGGATATAAAACATGTAAACTTTAAATGTAATCCATATGATATTATATATTTAACCTTAAAAACTTATAAAGTGAACCTTTTGAACAATAAATTATGCTTATGCAATTTTAAATTATCCTTTTATATCATTTGTTAAAATGTATCAGTGATTTCACATTACTTTTATTGTTACTCTATTATAAAGTATTTTATTTCTATGGATTGATTATCGAATTTAGGAGATAGGAATACATGATGGTATAATTTAAAGAATAATTTTTCACATTATAAAGCACTCTTGTGATGCCCTAAAAAGCTAATGTACGAACCTTCTATTCGATAGCATGTATAACACGCGACAAAAATTGTGTAAGTTAATATAATAGCCAGATACTTCATAATATTTTTACTATTAAAAATATATTCAATGCACGAAAAACCAAGTTATAATGTGTTACACACAAGTGCGCCCTTTATCGATAACTTATGTTATGGGTAAGAGAGACCTTCCTCAATAGCTTGTGTTACACGCAAGCCGTAGTTTCACCAAATAACAATGTATTATTAAGATATTATTATTTAATATAATATGATATAACCATTCCATTATGTTAGAGGTTATGAATAGTATAGACTAAAATATGAAAATATATGGTTTTTAATAAAATATAATTAATTTATAGGTTAAAAATTAATTAGAAATGAATATATGAACCAATTGATATAAACAAAATGTTTTTATATAAAACCAATTTTATTCTCAGAAAGTAGTTTTATCATAATTTAATAAAGTTATTAAAATTATTTAAGTAATATAATATATTCCAAATATTCAAAAAAATGGTTTTCATCCATTAGGTTTTATGTGAATAAGATAAGAGCAACCCCTAATTTACACATAAAACATAAATTTTTATAAAAGAAATTTTACCACCTTTTAATGGAAAACCCATTTAAAATATGAATTTAGACACTTTAATTTATTTAATTTGTCAAAATAAACACCATATTTTAATTAAAATCATATAATTGGGTTAGTTATAATTGTTTTATATTTTCCAGAGACAATTCATTTTTAACAAATTGTTAAAAATACTGAATTTTAGTTCGTAACTGCTTTTTAATATAATATATTTATAAGGATAAATTATAATATTATTTGGTTTTAATATATAATAAGATAATATTTTTATATATTAATCCAATTTAGGCCATTATAATCAATCTCTCTTTGAAATTGATTATGAAAACAAATTTATCTTTCAGAATTGTTTACTTTTGAAACACAAATTGTCATCTTGTCTGTGGGATTAATTTAAATTTAATTTCTGCAAATTATATGATTGGTATTAGGGAAAATTGATTAAATATTTATAATAATAATTATTTGTAATATCTAATAATAAAAACATGATTTTTGATTAAAAATATTAATGGAATTAATTAAAATTAATTAAAATTATTAAGGTAAAACTATGCTTAATAAAGGACTAAACCATTAACTTAAGGGCCCAAATGACCTAGAAACTAGTCCAACAACCATTTAATGTCCATATCTCGGCCATGAACATTCTTTTATTTAGTTTTATTGGTTTTTTTATGACTTTTCTTGGTAATAACATGGGTACACCTAACATCTTTTCAAAAATACCCAATAAGCCCTTTTCTATTCCTACAAAATGCCACCACCTCTACCCATTACTCACATCTATAAAAATACATATGATAAACCAATACCTTACCAAATATTCTCCCAAAATTACACTCCTTGATCTAGAGGAGTACCTTTGGGATGAAACCATTTTTAAAAGCTTTTTTGTTAAAACCAATAGTAGTTACCTGATTAAGAGCAACACCTTCTATCATGCTTTTTGGTTTAATTTCCATTACCAACTCCCTATACTCTTATTTTTATATTAGTACACAATAAAATAGTATCATAAATATACGAGGATTTTTTATGATATTTTCTCTACTTACACATACACACACCTCTATCTAATGGGTAATGAACATACTATTTCTATAAACGGTGAATTACTACCTCACAAAATGATGATTGTTCAATTCTCCATTACCACCTCATATAGTGGCCATTACGATGTACACAATATTTTTATATAATATTTTTTTTATATTTTCATTATTATTCTCTAATTTTTATTTAAAACATATCGTTTTTCCTTTCCATGTTGTATGAATATGATAATCTCATTCGAGGAGGTGTGTAGTACCTCTCTCTCAAAGGAATATGATTCGTTTTCACAATACATGAAATATAAAAATTAATCATCATAATTAAACATAAGTGAAATAAAAAACATCAATAATATATTCATGAAATAATTATCTTCTATAAATACAATATATATATATATATATCATCTCCTTTATTACCCCTTCACATACTTTAAAAGAGATAACGTCTTTTGTGAGCATATATACTCCCACCTCCTTGACAAGATGTGATTGATTTAACACCACATAATTATATATATAAGTAAATATGATAAAATAATATAATATCTATTATATAATTATAATTCTAGAAATATTTGAGTTACCAACCTTTTTTCGAAAATTATAATTTAAAAATGGGAATGTTACTCCTGCGTACGTACGACCTAGCATCTCGATGATTAAAACATATACCAATTATCATAAAAATATTTAATCATAGATTTTAAAAGTATAATTGAAATAAAAATATGATACTTATTTCATTTTTATTATTTTGGACATGTTATATAATGAACCCTATTACCATAGTTAACAAACAATTGTTGTTTTGAAAGATAAACCGAATTTGGTCAAAGACACCCACTGTAAACATAATTGTTTATATAATGTACACAATATGGTAATAAGTGAAATAAATGTAATTATAAACATGAAAAAATGTTTTGAAGAATTTATAAAATTCACATATATTTATTATACAGGATTTTAATGGACGTTCTTCTGAAAGGATACTCAATGTAAGGGGATTTCCTCTCACTTTTAATTTATGTGAGTTACATGTTATGTTCATCACTCTTTCCTTTTGTGTGGTGTATATACTAATATTATTCAGTTCTATGTATCTTATACTTAAATTTAAGGGTATTCATATATCCATTTTCTGATCCTTCTTTTATGGGGTTTAATATTAAAATGATATGAAATCATTAAAATGTTTTGTCTGAATTTGCCTTCTTTGAACCCATGTTATATTATGCACCTAAACAACTTTTTGAGATGCATATATTTTTATTATACATGATATATCATGAATATAAATATTTAATGATGTTATATGCTTCATGTAATTTAGATTTCTTACATGGAGATTTGGATCCCAGTTATCGAGATGTAAGAGTCTATTGAGACATTCTCTTCACTTTTTGAGATTGTTTATCTTTATTATTCCTTAGATTAAATTTCATTATCCATCTCTTAAGAAAAATCACATGTTTCCCTCTACTCTTTTATTTCATGATATAATCATGTATACCTACTCGTGGGTGCATAATATTGGAAGGAATGTTTTCTAGAAGGCCCGAATTTACCCTCTCCTCGATCAAAAATATATTCAAAACGATGTTTACCGGAAAGGGTTTACAAGAATATTATTCCCCTATCCTAAAATATTTAAAATACATTAGTTCCTATTATTATTTTACCAAACTCTTTGAAGTAATATTTTTGTTTCTTTCCAAATGATACATTTTATACCGTTTTCTGTACAAAATAAATATTCTATTTACCTCATACGATATGTACAAATTCATTGGTCGTCATATCAGTGAACACTCATTCTCACGTTTAAAAGGATTATTTCAAAAATATCTACAAAAAGTATTTTCAATGAAAAGTATTTTTAGAGATGTTCTCTTTAAATGGAAATGATAATTTCCTCAATATATTTTTAAAAGACATTATTTTATTTCATCAATGAAAACATCTTATATTTTACCAAACTTGGGATTTAGTGGGTTGATACTATCCTTATTCATCTTCTAGATGGTATATTATTGATTCGGAAAAGGGTAGTATTCACATTCACTTCCCTGATTTCATTGTTAGTCACCTTGAAGTATTTAATATCCTATGATCATTCAACTTTGAATTTCCCCTTATTATCTATTTAACTTTTCAATGATATTACAATTACCTAAATCATATACCATATTACATATGGTGCCTACATTTGATGTAATTTGATTAATTGGGGAAGAATGGATAAATATTTATATATCGTTCAATACGATAACCTAATAAAGAATATTATTTATTTTATTATTCAATATGAATAATTAGTTGGTAATGTAAACATGGGTTGGTGACCAGTTAATAAAATCTCTTAGATGCATAAATAGTCTCATGAGATGAAATAGTTTTTATAGCCTCCTCAAATAGGTTTTTACTCTACAACTAAACTTCCACGTAAAAGGTATTTATTTTATTGGTTCCCTGTACCTTGGAAACATGGAATCTAATAATTTATCATTTATTTGATATTAGTATTAGTTATTATTCATCCATGAGATTTTGTGTTGACATGCCTATTGATTAATTTCATTATATTTCAATGATTAATGACATGTGTTTTAGTTTTATAAAATTAAATATTTTTTCATTATCTAGATATTTTAATGGCATGTACTTTTAGTTATTTACCTTTCCTTATTGACTATTCTCATTGATTCATTATTGTTTCTATTATATATTTCCTTTACAGAGAATTTCAGCTCACCCATATTATTTTTATTTCCCCAAGAATCCAAGAAGAGTATTTTTAATGATATGCAATAATATACTAGATGGATTTGAGATATCCTGTTTTTTAATTTTTTTGGACGAAAAAAATACTTTTTAATTAGTGTATCCATTTAGAATATATTTCTCATTTATGTATCTAGTTTTTCCATTAAAACTAAACTAATCATTCTTTAAGATATTGATTACTAGAAATCATTCCATTATAATTAATAAAATACAACAAATCTAGGATTCTGGGGTCTGGGTTGCCACATTTGATATCAAAGAAATTTTAATAACAATATTTGGAACTATATTTAGGAAACTCTAAATTAGATAACATAACTATAAGGTAGAATTTTAGGATGTATAAACAAAACCCCTGGAATTTGGTAAAGTGTAATTTATATGGATCTTCTTAGAAATACATCATTTTCTTGATACAATAAGTGGGTGTGATTCTTGAACAGATGTACCTAGGAGTAACAACTCTGACAAGGTGTTCTAGTCCAGGCTTGGGGTAACCTGGTACATGAAAACATGACATTCTACACACCTAGTTTAACACTCATGGGGGATATTATTAGGATAACCCAATTTTTTATTAACAAACCATTAATAAAGATGTGAATATATAATGAAAATGAATAATCCTTGTTAAACCTAAGGTTTTATAGATTTATAAATAAGGTGTCCTTATTTGTTGATTGTATAGATGATTATATACTTTTCTCACTACTATTGTTGTTGCTCACACTATTCTTTCAAATATTAGCCAATGGATAGAACCTGAATGATTCAATAAAACATCAACAGGAAGGATATGGTGGTGAAAATAAGAAACAAAAATATTATTTTATAAGTTTAAATAATATTTTTTTTATACCAAATTAGTTTTCCAATAATATGTTTAACAATATATACCTTTACCCAATCCTGAGTGCACCATAGAAGATAATTAGGGATATTCCTACGGGCTTGAGGGGTGTAAACTGTAAAGAAAAGAAGGTTTGATTTTCAACATGAAAGAAGTGTGGAAGGTGTCACCTATGAAAGTGTCTCAATATAACAAGTAAATGATTTAAATGTAAAAATAATGATAAAAAAAAGGATTTATGCACAGGAGCCTCAGACCAGTTGGTGAGGAATCCTTAAGTGCATCCAGGAGACCCATGATCATATCTAGGAAGAGGCTAATTTCTGGGGTATTGTAGCAGTACTGTAGCTGGTACTGTAATCGGAACTGTGCAGAAGTGTAGCAGGTACAGTAGCAGGAACTTTAGCAGGTATTGTTTGGTACTATAGTAGTCGGGAATATTCCTTCGTTTGGGCCTTCTTGCCACCATTTTGGTCACTGATTCCTTTAAGGCCTTCAGGACACCCCGGCCATCGGGTCAGTACAGCCTTCGGGCCACCTTAAGGACTTTAGGACACCTTAAGTGTAGATTCAAACCAGACAACCTGCAAAGGAACAAACTACAGAAGAAGGAGGAGCAAATTGCTTTCACCATAACAGAAGCAAAACAGATTGCAATAATGAAAGGGTATGGCAGCTGCCATCAGGTCAAGCCTGTGCAGGCACGGGAAAGCCTATCCAAACATCCATGTGAAGGTGGAGAGCTGATTTCATGATGATGATGTTGGGGAGAAGAAGTTCCAGGTATTTAGTCTGAATTGTATGTAATGTTTGAAGCCTACGAGCAATGAATTTCCCTAAGTCCTACAGGCCATGTAATACATACACCTACGGGCCTTGTAAGGGTTCCACCTCACCCCTTGAAAGGTGTATTATCAAAATCAATAAAACATAAAGGCCTTCGGGCCATTGGAGGATAAAGAAAAGGATTGATGAGGGAAAAGGAAGAGTACAATAGAAGGAAATAAATATCATCCTATGATATCCTTTTTTGTTTTTTGTCATATGTGTGGGGAACCTTTAAATTACCCAGGTCAATTCCCTTTACTATAGAATAAACACTAGACGATGGAATGATATATGGGGAAAAAATGGGTGAATTATTTATGTATTTAGGATGTATTAAAAACAATAGTTAAAATTCTATTTAGTTATTGACATAATTTCAAATATGTCCATCATTTATTTTTTGAAAATTATATTAATATGGTTCTAGAAAAGAATAATTTTTAAGTCATATGAAAACCAATCAAATCCAGTAAGGTCGCACATCTTGAACCCATGACCGAATGACGATAAGGGTTTCATAGCTACTAATGAGCTACAAAATATCCTTATTAATTTTCATTGTTTTAGTTAATCAATTTTTCAAATATATATTAATGATGAAATAATAGTAACACCTATGTGTATTATAAATTAATATAATAACATTATTTATTTTTGGATATAGGTAAAGATAAATAGTAAGACTTTTATAGGCCTTATGATCCCTAAATTATCCTTTTAGTGCTTTAGGTATAACAAAATTTTTGTTGGTAGTTAATTTTTGGGAGTAAAGGAATGAATTATAATTTGGTCGAATGAAAACCAAAAGTTAGTATTTCTCATATGATATTGAAAAAAATCATGTAAGAATATTTTTTTATATTCTTTTGTATTAAAAGGATTACCAAACATTAGTAAAATTTCCTAAAAATATTTTTTTTCTTCTAATACTTAAATTTCCTTTGAATTGACGACATTCTATATCATAAAATATTTATGGATTTGAGGCCCTCATCATTCAATTTATCATTAATTTTTTTTGATTTATTGCCTCATTCAATACCTAAAAATATTTACACTTTTCCTCTAAGTATGTATATCTACTTTCTAATAATGTTCTCCTACTTAGAGACCTAGTTACATGGTATTCCATGTGACCTTTGTACTTTCAGTTCTCTCTTTTATAAGGGATTACTTATGAACCCTCCTCATGATGTTGGATTTTAAACATGGGAAGTATCAAACAATATGTCACCATGATGTAGTTTATGTTGTGAGGACACAATTTAAATAAGGTGGGGAGAATGTGATGCCCCAAAAAACTAATGTAAGAACCTTGTATTCGATAGCGTGTATGATACGCGATAGCAAGCCCAAAAGGTAATATAATATCTTGATACTTTATAATATGTTTAATATTTACAATATATTCCATGAATGAAACACCATGTTTGCATGTGATACATGAAAGAGTGACTTTTCTTGATAGATTATGTTACATGAAAGAGCAACTATCCTCGATAGCTTGTGTTACACGCCAGATCGAGTCTCACCAAATAACAATGTATTATTAAAATATTATTTCATATAATATGACATAACATAGCCATTATGTTAGAGGTTATTAATATTATTAAATAACATATGAAAATATATGGTTTATAATAATATAATATTAATTCATAGTTTGAAAATTAATTATAAATGAATATTGGAACCAATGGAATTTAGATAAAATATTTGTATATAAAACCATTTTTAGGATCACAATGTTGTTTTATCCTAATAAATTAAATTAGTTAAAATTATTTATTTATTATAATGAAATATATAATTTATATATTCGATCAATTGTTTTTGATATTCATCCATTAGTATTTAGGTGTATAAGATAAGAACAATCACAATTTTACATAGAATAAAAATGTTTTTATAAAGGAAATTTTACTTTATTTTAATGGAAAACCATTTTAAATATAAATTTAGAATATTTAATTACCTTAACATATCAAAATAAACATCTTATTTTAAATATAAACAAAATAATTTGTTCAGGGTGATATTGTTTTATTTTTTCTGAGACATTCCATTTTTAATGAAGAGTTAATAATACTGAATTTTAGTTCAAAACCTATTTTTAATCTCATTTATTTATAAGATTAAATAATAAATTTAATTGGTTTTAATGTTTAATTATATAATAATATTATAATATAATCCAATTTATGTCATTGTAATCAATTTAACTTTGAAATTGTTTTTAAAAACATGGAAAACTTTCTAAAACCTGCATTGTCATCCCGTCTACATGATTAATTTTAATTTAAATTCTGCTAATTCTATAATTAGAACGTCGGAAAAGGATTCCATATTTGTAATAATAATAATTTATAATGTACAACAAGTTCAATTTTTTTAGCAAAATATCTAGTGATAGTAAGTAAAAATAATTTCAATTATAAGGTAAAACTAATTTTAATAAAGGACGAAACCATTAACGTAAGGGCCAAAATGCCCTTTCCACTATCCCAAAACCCATTGTATGACCATATCATGTTAATTCACCCTAAACAATTGAGTTTTATTTTTTTACAAATTTTTATTGGTATGAACATCTACGCACCTAACTTCTTATCAATACTACCAAGTGAGATGATTTCCTTTCATATAAAAGGACACCGCAACTAAACATTCCCCAAACCTCTCAAACCTTTTACGTTCGGTCAAAACCTGACCAAATAGTCTACCATAATTCCAATAGTTGATCTAGAATCATCCATTTGGGCATAAACCCTTCCAAAAAAGTTTTTTTGTTCATACTAAATAAAGTTACCTGATTAAGAATTTAAACCTTCTCTTATGATTTTTAGTTTCATTTCATTCTCCACTCTCAATACACTTCTTAATATAAGATTACATAACAACACCAGTATCATAAATATACCATTATTCTGTTGTGATAACTATTCTATCTACAGTTACCCACACCATCCTCTAATGGGTAATGAACATATTATTTCTTTGAATGAAGAATTATAGCCTCATGAATCGATGATTGCTATATTCTAAATTACCACCTCTAATGGTGGAAAATATGATTGAAACTATATTTATATATAATATATTATTTATTTATAATTTATTTATGCTTCTTTAATTTTATTTAAAACATTCTTTTATTCTTCCCATGTTGTGTGAAAATGATAATCTCATTTTTGGAAGTGTGGACTACCACCCCCTCAAAGTGATGTGATTTGTCCACACGATACATGAATTGTATAAAAGAATGGTCAAAATTAAACATAAGTGACATAAAAACATCAATAAAATATTTATGAAATTATTATATTTCATGAAATATAATTTACATATTTATATTTATATCATAATCTTTTTTACCCCTTTAGACAATATAAAACATATAACATCGTTTGTGAACGTGTGGACTACCTCCTCCTCAACGTGAAGTGATTCCTTTTAAACCAAAAATTTCACCATATATGTATAAATTATTAAATAATAATATATTTATTATATAATTATCATTATGTAAATTTTTGAGTAACCTACATTCTTTCCATAACTATATTTTAAAAATGGTAATGTTACTCATTTGTACGTATAATCTACAATCTCCATAATTATAAAATATTGTCATTTTCATAACCATATTTAGTGATTGATTTAAAAATTATAATTAATGAAAAAATATGATAATTATTTCTTGGTTATTATTTTTTAGATGTTTTATAATGAACCCTATGGCCATAGTTGGCCAACAATAACTGTTTTGACACATAAACATATTTTGGTCAAAAACACCTGATGTAAACATAATTATTTAAGTCATGTACACAACTTGGTAATAAGTGAAAAAATGTAATTATAAAAATTTAAAAGATTTTAAATCAAGTATAAAATTAACATAAATTTATTATACACGTTGTTAATGGATGATCACCTGAAGGAATATCAAAGTTAGGGGATTTCATCTCAATTTTAATTTTCATTAGATACATGTTTGGTTCTCTACTCATTTCTTTTGGGTGTTGTATATACTGACATGACTTCATTCTAGGAATCATAAAATAAAATTTAATTGTATTCAAATATCCATTTTATTATCCATCATTCATGGGGTTTAAGATTAAAATGTTTCCAAATATTTAAAATGTTTGGTATCAATTTTCCTTCTTCGAACTCATATTTTATTATGCAACTAAACTCTTTTTCGAGGTGAATATATTTCCATTTCACATGATATATCAAAAATCTCATAATTTTCAATATAATCTATGATTCATGTAATTTATATTTCATACTTGGAGTGTATGATCCGAGTTACAGAGTTATAAGAGTTTATTGAGAAATCTAATTTCATTTTTGATATTGTTAATATTTTTTATTCTTTGATGAAATTATATGATGAATCTCTCATGAAAACCCATGATTTTTCTTCCCCTTTGTTATTTCATGATATAATCATGTATTGGTAACATTTTATACTCTTTGGTACATAATATTGTTAGGAAACTGTTTTTCAGAAATCCCAACATTACCCTCTATTTGGTGAAAAATATATTGAAAACCATGTTTTCAGGAAAGGGTTTACTAGAATATTATTACATTCCCCTATAATATTTAACATGTATATATATATATAACATTTTTCCATTTAACCATATATTTAATGTAATATTATTATCACTTTCCAAATGAGTCATTTTCTACCTTTTTAGCATACAAAAGAAATATTATTTTTACCTCGTATGACATGTATGGATTCATCCGCCATTATTTCATTGAATACTCCATTTGAAGTTTAAAAAAATTATTTTTAAAATATACTTAAAGTCCATTTTCAATTAAAGTTATTTTCAGAACGTTTTTTTAAATAAATGGATATTTTTCTTTAGAATATTTTTAAAAGTTATTCATTTATTTCATCAACGATAAAAACCCTCTATTTTTTTCCAAAATGGATTTATAATGTTGATACAAACCTTATAATTCCTCTATATGGTTTAATATTAATATTGTATAGGATAGTATTCACATTCACTTACTTGATTACATTGTTAGTCACCATGAAGTATTCAATATCTTATGATCATTGAACTTTGAAATTCCCCATTTTATGTATTTAATTTTAAATAGATATTAATATTGTATAAACCATATACCTTTTTACATACAATTACTAAATTCGATGCAATTTGATTAGTTGTGGAATTATTGATAAATCTATATTTCTCATTCAATACAGTTATTTGATAAGGCATATTATTTAATTGATTATTCAATATGAAGACTGGTTTGGATAAGTAGACACTGGTTGAGGACCAGTTAATTAAATCCCTTCAATGCATTAGTATTATCATGAGATGAAATAGTTGGCTAGCTACCTTAGATGTGTTTTAACCCTATATTAGAATCATCTTGTGAACAATCTTAACAGTATGGGTTCCATATACCTAGAAAACATGGTGTGGAATAATTGAGCATTGCTTTCATATTTGTTTTAGTTATTATTAATCGATGAGTTTTTGTGTCGAAATATATATAGAAAATTTTTATATAATTTTATGGATTAATGGAATGTGTTTTAGTTTAAATCCTTTATATATTTATTTTTCTTTATCTATTTATTTTAATCACATGTATTTTATGTTATTTACCTTTCCATATTGACAATTATAATTGACTTGTTATTACTTCGACAATATATTTACCTTAGTGAGCATTTGAGCCCAACTTTATTATGTATCTTTACCCATGAATCCATGAAGTATAATACGAAGGATATGATAGAATATATTAATTTTATTAATGTAATCTTATAAGTTGTTTATTTTTTAGAAGAAAACATAAGTTGTAATTGCTATATCCATATGTAATAAAATTCTCATTTCTGTATCTGGTTACTCCCAGACTACTATATCGATCCGTCCTTCAGGGATTGATTCCTTGAAATCATTTTAATGTAATTAACACAATACACCCACTCTAGGCTTCTAGGGACTCAGTCTCTATAACTCTACAAACTACAGAGTATTTTTTCTTTTAATGTTACACCTTGTTTCAAAACTAACAGGTACACCTTTAACCTTATTGTGGTTTTTCAAATTTGTTGACAGATTTGGGTTGAGCTTATATTGGGAGGACAATTATAATCGTATTTTCTGACACATGTTGGATTTTTTCAAATTTAAACAGGGTTTTTCTGTAATCTTCTAGGATATTACACACCGTGTAAATGCTGCTGGGTGAAAGCTGTGGAACATGGTTCATGGTGTGATGGGTATACACTGTTGATTCTCTTTACATGATGTGTAGTATTTTCAAATATATTTTTAATGATTAATTATTGGGGTTTTGTTAGTTGTGAATATTTGGAGTTCCATAACATGAATATGGTTTACATGAAATGTAATACAACAATTGTAATGGGGTGTTATAGATTCAACACCTCTTCACCATTACAGAAATTGTAACTTTCACGATGTGTAACTGGCTTACACTACATGTAACATCCTAAAAGTTGATATAAAAGTGAGGAAACACTTGTTTATTTCTTCATTCACATTACATTGATTCCCATTATACCTTGACCAATGGATTTTACAAGGAGATTTTGGGGTCATGAAACTCTTCCATATCCATTCCTTTGGTGTTCGATTATCATTGCTTTGGCGAGTGATATCTCAGTAAGTGTTCATCAACGTTATTTGTCTATTGATCATTTTCCTCGCTTTGTTTTTTAGTGTATTATATTTTAATTTATGTATATATTCCTTTTTGTGTAGGATATTTCATTTATGTTGGGATTTGAGGATTTCTCCACCTTCGTATATATTGATGATTGTCATTGTGAGTGTTGAGTTTCAGGAAGAGGTAAGTGGTTCCAACCAAATTACCCAAATTGATTAACCTTTCATTTATGAATTTTTTTTTCAAGTATTGATTTAAACTAAATTTCTCAATCTTGATATGAATTTATTTGATAAAACTCAATTCTAGTGTATTGTGAGATTTTAAATAGTTTTGCCACAGAAATTTGGGAAAACCCCAAATTCCATTAAAATGCGGTGTGATTATTGAAGTTAGTTAATTTAAATAATATAAGATAAACTATGGATTTTATTAAAGTGATTCAATTTTTTTTGAATTTAATTGTGTATATTAATTGTGAAAAATTAATGGAATTGGTTTTGAATGGATTTCAAACATGTGGAAATGGAAATAAAATTGTTTTAAAAGAAACCTAGTTGTTTTTCTTTCAAATGACACATGTTTCGATTAAAACCCATTTTAATTTTAAATGGAAATTTGAAATTTTGAAATGGGATAATTTGATTTTTTTTTTCAAACAATATTAAAATAAATTTCACATCATTGATTATGTAAGAGCACATGAAATCCTTATGTAGTTGGTGAGTTATTTGGACGCACTCTATGCTATTATGATGTTTTAAAACATAAATTTGGAGTGTAACATCCCCGATGGTAGGGTGACAAGTCACCTCTAGATAGTGTCATGTGAAAATTTGTATTTACATATTTCTAATATCCCTTAGATAGTGTAGTGTCCTACAGCTGGGAATATTATCTTACCTTTTAGTAGATGACGATGTTTCTCATTTGTCGTTTATATTTGTGATATACAGGAATGGAAATATTGTTTAAATTAATTTAATATCATTCTGAATTTATATAAAATATTTTATATAATGTTTTGCTTAACCAAATGTTTTATAAACATTCCTTTATTTGTAAATCATTTTCTTAAATTGTCTTTATATCTTTTGAAATGTATAACATGATTTGTTTTAATAAGATTTAAAATCCAAACAAATTTACATTTAAATTGAAAGCTTAATTTGGTTAATATATTGTTGGCATCTATTTTGGAATCCTTTATGAGACCCTAATATGATTTTTTATATCACACACTACTTGTGCCTTCAGGTGTTTGTAGATTACCATCTTCCCGATTTGAGAAAAGGGAAATGATATCATGGAGGTGGATCCTACTATTTAACCTTGTTCATGCTAAGTTTTTTCCAACGGGACATGGGATGTTTTCCCAATTTGGTACTTGGGTTATAGTACTTTCATATTTTTATGCCTTGTTTTATACTATTACTTTACTCTTAGGGGAGTTTCTTTTACATGTATATGGACGTTATTATCTTACATCTGTTATATGTTACGCAAAAATCATTTCACATTGTGTGATGCCATGTGCTTTTCAACAACCAGTGGGGACTGGGAACACCCTTCATGTTAATTCAGGGTTAGTTCCATTATCACGATACCTGGGTACTCCAGCTATTTTGTGAAAAATAGGTATCAAAGGAGGATAGAGTGCTTTTTCCCTGATGTTAGTATGAATTTTTGAAAATATTTCGGGACTTAGGAGGTATTTAATATTGATTACAGGACCATCTATCATCACAATGAATCTTTAGTCTCTAGGGGAGTTTAGAGAAGGACCTCTTATGTATTAGTTCTATTCCTTTCTGTATTGTATTTGGATAGAGTGGAATCCAAATCTAGTTGTTCCATTTTTTGGAATAATTTCCCTTGTAGCTCAATTTGAGTGTGAACCTAATGTATTCTGTATTGTATACTGATATTTTGTAACACTATACCTCCATGAATATGGGTGCTTTAGATCCAATAAGGGATTCTACTAAACCATAGAAATAAAATCCTATTCTGGATTCGAATCTAGTTGAGGTTATCATGTGTACAATCCAAGCATTGGGGTAAGATCCACCCATAGTCCCCATTTAGGCTTTAATTGAGGATCCAAAAAGGGATGTTCTTCAAAATCATTCTCAAGAGTTACTTTTCTAGTAACTTCACGTTGTCAAATTCTCCAATGATCCCCAACATGATGAGGAATGGTTGTGTAGGATACACCATTTTTTTGAGTTCGTGGAGGCACCAGAAAATATCAAGGTGAAGTGTGTCACTGTTATGTTGGGGGTGACAGAGAAGGAGTTGGTGGGATAATATGGTGATGGAATAAAAACATAAGGGATGGGAGGGGAATAATTCAAGGTTCATTTCACTAACCAATTAAATCAAGAGTCAATGATGTTGGCCAAGGATGTGTAGTTTTTCAATCCCGAGTAGGCCGATAGAATTGTAGAAAATTTTGATGTTTAGGGCACTTAAAAAAATTCTGTAATCACATCACTAATCCGCATAGTGGAATAAAATCATTAGAGCCTCCTAAAACTGAAGGTAAATCCAATTAATCAAGGACAAATGGTTCCTTCCACTGACATCTGAAGTGAATCTTCTTTACATAGTGGAAGAGTCTCCAGAAGAAGCATACATGGGTCCAACCACAAAAAGATGTACCTTTACTATATCATCATCATTAGTGACTATTATATTTGATACAGATGCATCTCACTCATTCATTTCAACCTGTATTGTTAATATGATTAATCTACCTATAGATATTTTATCTCGTACAATGGATATTATTACACCCATTGGTACGAAGAGACAGTGGGGTCTCCGTAGTCCCTCATGGGTATTCTATCTATCATAATTTGAGATTTATTGGATTTCCCTGGTTCAGAACATGAAATCTCTTGGCTACATATTTGGGATGGATTAGTTTTTTTCTAATAAATCCTGAATTTATTGTTATCTTTGATGGGCCTACCTTACAACACCCAGTGGTGGGCCTCATGTCTCTCAAGGAGAATGAGACCCATGGCCAAGAAGAGTTATAACCTCTTATCCTATGTTGGGAAATGATATATCAGTGTTTTCATTTTATCTGGAGTGGGATTCAATGACTGGGGATCTTCATCCAGTTGTCATCTCATTCCCTGATGTTTTTCCTTCTTATTTCTCTTGTTTCCCACTAGTGAGGGAGGTTGCATTCTCCATAGAATTAATGTCTAGTACTCAACCAATTTCAATTCCATTCTACCACATGATACTATATAATCTGAAAGAGTCAATGTCCTAGTTGGATGATCTTCTTGATAAAGGATTTATACACCTGAGTGTGTCACCTTGGGTGGAACCGGTTCTCTTCTCTAAGAAGGCTGATGGTTGTCTTAGCCTATGGGTTTATAACCAAAAGGTCAATCGAGTTGTTATAATGAATAAGTATCTATTTCAAAGGAATTATCATCTATTCGATTAATCGGAAGGTTAAAATTGGTTTTTAAAGATCAACCTTCGATCTGGTTACCGTCAGTTAAGGATAAAAGAATACAAAATTCTGAAAACTATCTTTCAGAGAAGGTATAACCATTATGATTACCTTATTATCCTCATTGGAATGAAAAATTCTCCTTCGGGGTTTAAGACATTGATGAATAATATGTTCCGTGAGTATCTGAACAACAATGTGGTAGTCCTTGTGGATGACATTCTTGTTTACCCTAAATTTGGGAAGGATCATGTGAAGCATCTAATAACAGTTATTGGTCTTGTGAGAAATCGCCAACATTTTTCAAAACATTTGAAGTGTGATTTATGAATTTGAAAAGTGAAATTCCTTGGTTATGTGGGGTCTTAATTGGGTGTAACATTTGATCGTAATATGGTAATGGTTATTACTACTTTGGATAAATGACAAAATGTATGTGAAATTTGGATATTCTTGGGATTATATGGATACCACCACATGTTATGAAGGACTTCTCGAAGATGGCTTCTCTGATGACTGTTATGACTTGGAAGGGGTGAATTTGTTTTGGGATGATAAACATTAGAATACTTTTGTTGAGATGAAACATACTTTCACTACTATTCTAGTGTTAACTCTTTTAGAGGTCTGGTAGGGGTATGTGGTCTTTCTTAATGCATCGAGTTTAGTATTGGGAAGCATTCTCATGTAGGGAGACAATGTAGTTACTTAGGGATCTCATCCTCTTAGTCCACATGATAAGAATTATCCTACCCACAATCATGACCATGAAGATGTGATGCACGCACCTATGCGTCGAAGGCATTTCTTTTATGGGGAATGTTTTACCATGTTTTCATACCACAAATGTACGGGTTATATCTTCCCTTAAAAATATTTGACCCTTCTCCAGAATCATTGGGTGGAATACCTACAGTCGTTCGACATTTACATCACATAAACTACCATGAAATGGAATTTCCTTGTAGATTATTTTAGCAAGAATGATCTATCCTAGGCTGTGAAAGAATATTTAGTGGTGTGGAGTATGATATCTCCTTTTTCACAGTTTCATAATGGTATTCATAAAAAAAGGTTTGATGTTTCTTTAAAAATCCTTCAATTTACATATACTATTCTCAAGATGATACTTCAAAAACAAGATCTTGATGATAAATTCGGTAGCATTAAAGACTCTCTCTATAGTGGGGAGACTGATTCTCAGTGTTCATTCTCCAAAGAGGGTTTTTACTATTATCGGAACCATTACTTTGTGATGTTAGTGGCATGGAAGGATGTAATGGGGTATTGCCATAAATTCCTATTGAGATGATCCCCTTGTAACAAAAAAGATTTTATGTGATGTGTGGAGGTAGTTTTGGTGTCCAGGAATGATATGGGACATTTCTATGTCCGTTTCACATTGTTATAAATGATAGAAAGTGAAATCCATGCACCATAAACCATTTGGTTTGCATCAACCACTTTCAGTCTCTACATATAAGTGGGTTGAAATATCTATGTATTTTTTGGTTGGGTTTCCTCATACACAAGGGAAGAGGAATGCGATATGGGTTCTGATCAAAAGGCAGACAAAGTCTGCTCAATTTTTACACATTCAAGATATAGACAAAGATGAGGAGTTGGGAAATATCTATTTGAATGAGATTGTTTGTTTTCATATAGTTCCATATCTTATAGTATCTGATAGGGATACAAGTTTTACATCCCACTTTTATAAAGGGCATCATGATGTAGTAGGATCTCATGTCTATTTGGGAACGGCCTACCATCTATAGACAGATGGACAAATAGAGAAATCTATACATATTTTTGGGGATATTCTTAACTCTTGTGTTCTCACATTTGGAAGGGATTGAGGTAATCACTAGGGACTGGTTGTGTTCCCTTATAATAATAGATACCAATCCACAATTAGAATGGATCTTTTGGGGGACTTGTATGGTTCCTTGTATATCATTGTTGTGTTGATTGGAGGTTAGTGAATGTTCCTTGATTGGACTGAGTTTGGTCCAAAAGAAGACAACTATGATTCAGTTGATTCATCTGAGAAATCTAACAACACAGAGTTGGTATATGTCTTATGTTTATTTTCACCATAGGCCTTCAGAATTTTTAGTTGGTGACTATGTATTTTTAACATTTTCACCACAATTGGGTCAATAACGGACTGTGAGGAAAGGGATGCTCTCTCTTCATTTTGTGGGACCTTTGGAGGTTGTTAAGAATGTGGGAATGTTTCTTACCATATGTCAGTACCAACATAGTTGACATTGATATATAACGTATTCCATGTATCATAGCTGATAAAATATCTTTCTAATCCATCTCATGCTTTGAGATGGATTGATCTTGATGTGGAACCTAATTTATCTTGGACTGAGTGACCATTCAGGATTGTTGATTCTGAGAACATGTTACTTCATGGGAGGGAAATACATTTGGTTCATGTGTTATGGCTTCTTGGTTTTGATAGTGATGAGATGTGGGAACATCAGGCATTGATGAAGGAGTATTAGCCTCATCTATTTGGCATGGAATCTTCTTTATAGGATTTGTAGGGATAAAATGTTTTTATGGTGGGGGGATGTAACACCCTACTACCGAACTAACATGTGTACCTTTAACCTTTTTGTGTTATTTCCTTTTCATTGACTGGGTTGGATTTAGTTTATATTGGGAGAATTTTGATAATGCTAAAGTAGAAAACATGTTAGATTTTCAACTATAAACATGGTGTTTTTGTAAACTTCCAGAATATTACACGCCATGTAACTATATGTGGGTGAAAGCTATGAAATTTTGCTGATGGTGTGATGGGTACATGTTGCAAATCCCCTTTAAACAACTTTTAGTATTTTCAGATCAGTTTTTATTGAATAACAATAGGGGTTTTTAATTTTATGAATATCAGGAGTTTTAAAATTTGAATAGGGTTTACACACTGTGTAATACCCTTATTGTAATGGGAATTTATATATTCAACGCATCATCACTGTTACGAAAATTAAAACATTCAAAGAATGTAGCTGGATTACATTCCATGTAACACCCTGAAAGAGGATATAAACAGGGAGACAATTTTTGGTTATTTATTTATTAACTTTTGTCTAATTCTCATTCTCCCTTGACACATGGATTTTCCCAATGTGATTTTGGAGTCTTCCAACTCTTCTATATCAATTAATATTTCATTTCATCATCATTTCGTTGGTAGGTGATATTCGGGTAAGCGTTATTTATCCTTATTCATTTATATCTCATTTTCCTCTCTTTTATTTTCAATGTATCATCTTTTAATTGATAGATATCTTCCATGAGGTGTTGGATCTTGTTTATATGTTGGGTTATGAGGTCTTCTCCACCCTCATTCTCGTTGATGAGTGTCATTGGGTGTGTTGAATTTATGGATGATTTAGGTGGTTCTGCACTGATTATCCAAGTTGATTAATTGTACATTGCTTATTTTTTTAATTTTTATTTTAAATTAAATTTCACAAAACAACTTTCAATTGATTTGATAAAAGCCAATTCTAGTGAATTGGGAGATTTGAAATAGCTATGGCCATGAAATTTTGGAAAACCCACAATTCTATTGAATTAGAGTGTGCATAAGGAAAATGATTCAATGAAATTCTTTTTTTTTAAATTTTGGATTTGATGGAAATGATTACAATTAATTTATTATGTTTTTTTGTGGAAATGAATAGTGAAAATTTATGGAATTGGGTTTTATTGGATTTCAAACTTTTGGAAATAGAATAATTTTTTTTGATAGAAACCTAATGGTTTAATATTAGAAAGAAGCATGTTTTAATTAAAACCGATTTTGGTTTTAAGTAGAAAATTGGAATTTTGAAATTGGAGAATGGGATTTAACTGTATTTTAACTAGTATTAAAATAAATTTCCCAACATTGATTATGTAATTCACATGAAAGACTTAGGTAGTTGTTGTGTTATTTAGATATACTCTATGATATTATAACATTCTAAAACATACATGTGGTGGGTTACATCCCTGATGGGAGGCTGATGAGTCACCTCTAGCCAGTGTCTAGGGGGTGTGTGTATACTCATATTGTTAAGATCACTTAGAGAGTGTGGAGTTATGTAGTTGAAAATAACATTATACCTTTTGGAAGATGACCATTTTTCTCTCTTGTGGTTTATATTTGAGATATAAATAAACACCAATGTGGTTTGAACTTCTTTACCCGCCTGAAAAATTTATATAAATAGTTTTATATAAATTTTTTACTTAATCTATTATTTTATAAATATTTCCTCAATTGTAAAACCTTTTCTTAATGCATTTTTTCATATTTTGAAATGTATAGAATGATTTTTTTAAATATTATATAAATTACAATCCTATTTACATTAAATTGAAAACCATTCCTTTTGTTAATCTATTTTTGGAATCTTTTATGTAATCCTTGGTGAGACCCTATTCGGATTTTCAACTCACACACTACTACTGCCATCAGATGTTTATAGATTAAATTCTTCCAGATTTTAACTAAGGTAAATGATCTCATGGATGTGGATCCTACTATTGAATCGTAGTGAGTTTTTTCCATAGGTACTTGTGTTTTTTCCCCATTTTTTACATGGGTTGTTTTATTTGGGGCTAATTATGCCTTGTTGTATGGTGGTACTTTACTTCTTGTAGAGTTTCTTATATATGCATCTAGACTTGATTTTCTAACTTCTGGGGTTTCATGTAGCAAAATCATTCCAACTTTCACGTTTTATTATGTCAAGTGCTAGTCACTGACCCATGTGGATGAGGAATTCCCATTGAGAAAATTTAGAGTCGGCTTGGTTGTCGGGTTACCTGGGTACCCAGTCTGGTTTATGAAAATTAATATATGAATTTCTTCATCAAACATTTTTCAAATTTTATTCTCTCTTGTCTAAAAAAATTCCCATGTTGTGGTATTGTGAAATTATTATAGGACACATCAATAGTCTACATGATATTTTGAAACCTCAATTGTTCTGACCTTGGAATAATTTTTATAAAACCCTAGTGATTCAAATTTGGGAGTTTACTCAATAAATAAATATTGAAGGAATAATTTGAAGAAAAACTAATATATATAGAGGGATTCATACTACTATTATTTCTATGATTTATTTTTTTTCATGATAATCAACTTCTTATGGTCATTAAAAATGATACATCATGCTATAATACATTTCTCAAGGAAATCAGTGCTTCACGATTTTTCTCTAGTCTATATCAGTTCAGTTTTTTTTTTAATTTTACTACATATCTATTTTTTATGTATTTTTCATGTGTTATGATTTGACTTAAAAAATAAAACATTGTATCTAATATAATAAAATTAAAAAAGGTATGTGATTTTAGTTGTCCCTCCAATTTTAAATGTATGGTTTTTTGGTTGTACCTTCCATATAAAAACATATCATTATTATGTTGTGGTGGATAATATAATTCAGGTGGTGTAGTTTCACCTATAATAAAAATTAAATGTTTTAATTGATTTTTTGATTCTCATAAAGAAGTCTTGTTTTAGTGGATACCATTTACCATGAAGAATGGAAGGAATTTAATAGTGGATATATGATCACTATTGTCATAACTACAAAAAAAATGTCATGTTCATTGCTTAATTTAATTTCATCACACCTACACTTGAAAACTGCACATGAACTCATACTATTACTTGATTTATTACTTAAATTCTATTTTAAAATTCAATTAAAAATTAATGTTTTCAATTCACCCACCTCTTGACTATGTCCACAACTTAATCTCAGAAAAAAAGTGTTAAAAGGTGATGTGATAAATAATTTATAACATCTATTTTAATAAATTGTTTTAAAATTGTAATTACTATGTTAGAATATCATTAACATCATTTATTAATCAGAGTTTAAAATTTGAAATTAAATAATGATTCCAAAATTCTATATTAACAATACTATATTCCACTAGATAAAAATTTTATTAAAGGAAAAAATAATGTAGCTGTCATGTCCTGTCATTATGAGTTGAAAACATTTTTAATTGTTACAATGGGTTTCATCCTATTTTTTAATTCTAATAATACGAAATGAAAATTCCATAGTTGCATGCCATGACTTTATTATGGCAGTGTTACATCGTGGAGTTATTATCTTGGTGTTTAGTCATGTTTTATTCCGGGATAACAAAAAATGTTACGGTCACATTGTATAGAATGTTCAATTTTTGAAACATAAATTATTATTAAAAATAATTATATAAATGATATATCATTTTAGTTTTTTATACAAATGAAGATAAAATGATAAAAACTAAATAATTAGAATATTTAACATGTTACATGTTTAGTATAATTAATCTGATGACTGAGGTATCAATATAATAAAAGGGACACCAGTGATCTTCAAATAGTGTTCACTATAAGTCATACCCTAGGAGGATATAGGGACCACTGTATGGATGCCCTTATAGGCCACCCGATGGGAGTGGATGACTGTAGAAACCATAAAATATTGGTTTCTTCAAAAATATCAGTGAATAAAATAGTGATCATAATGAATTGGTTTCTACACATTTATATTTTTAAAATTTGAAATTAATACTCCTCTATAGTAGGAATTTGAAAAAAAAAACATAAATCGAACATAAATAATAAAAATAACATGTGTATAAATCATAATTTATTTAGATCAAAATCTCACAACTAAAATCTTTGAATAGTTATTTAACCTCCACACTCATTATGTCATAACTAAAAATATGATAAATTATATTTTAAAGTTAGTAAATTTAAAAATATAAAAAAATTGTTATGTGATCCTAGTAGATTATTTAATGTAAAATTTATTATAATAAAGAATCATTTTTTTTGTTTAATTTTTTCATCCTATTAATTTTTTTAACTAATTTTTAAAAACAAAAAAAAAATTAGTCATTTTGAGAACATTAGACATCAGATTCAGGTTTCTTATATTTTTATATGTCACAAATAATTCAAATATCAATTTTCCTATTATTTCAAATAAAATTGTTTTCATCCAATGACTTTTGATAGTTACATGAATTTTTAGAGTTTTAAAACATTAAAGTGACTTTTTGATCTTAAGGAAACTACAACTTAGATTGATGTGATTCATATTCCAACATTTCATAAAATAATCACTAGTAAGTTTCCTAATATTTATTTCTAATACAAGTTCATTTTATTAGTATTGACCACATGATTCAATCTTTTAATGATTTCTATATCATAAAATTTTTATTATTTCTTAATTTCTAGAACACGACACATCAAATAAATGTGATATCAATTCATTCATGTCACAAATAATTAAAAACATTGCCCTATTATATCAAGTCAATCTATAGTCATTTTTCAGTTTTTTATCATTTCACACATTTTTAAGTGTTTTAAAACACTAAAAGTTCAGTTTTTAGTCATTCCAATCCAATCTCAATTTGTATTCATGGATCATATGTTCTTTAATTTCAAAAAATAATTCCCTAGTAATTTTCCTTATATATCAGTTAAATTGGATTTTTTTCTACATTCTATTCCCCAGTGCACTTTTTTAAAGACTAATATATCATTAAAAATGATAAAATAGCCATTCTAATAGCATTTCACAAATTATTAACATACCATATATTTTTATATGACATAATTGATTTAAATATGACTCACTTTTTAAACTAGAACAACTCCAAGTTGTTTTCAATGTTTTTACCACTACACAAAAATTTTAGATTTTTGAAACACTAAAAAAGTATTATTTAGTTTCCATCCTTAGAAAACTCAATATTTCATTATTTTTTAATCTATTAAAATATTTTAAAAATAATTCCATGGTACTTTACCAAATATTTCATTTTAATATGATTCCATTTTCTTTGTGTTGAACCTAGTAGTCACATTTTAAAGACATTAATAACATTAAAAACAACTTATTTAGTCATTCTGATTGAGTAAAATTCCAAATTGATGATCAATATATTGGTAAATATCAAATATAATTCAATGATAATTTTACTATAATTTTACAACAATTCAAGGTAGGTTTATAGGTTCTAATAGGCACAAGCATGTTTGAGGTTTTTAAATAGTAAAGGTGCATTTTTTTAATCATGAGTATACTATAACATATATAAGTTTTGAATATGTTATTAAATTTAAAAAGTTGAATCTTTTAATTTCTTTAGTGGTGATGTGGGGAACTAGGGATTTTGTGAAGTGGTGAAATGGTGAATTCAAGTATGGTTTCTCACTTATTCCTAAAAAGTGTTTTCATTATAATAAAAAATAATTTTCAATCAGTCAGCATATTGCATGTTTTATAAACAGGTCATATGTTATTAAATTACATTATTTATTAATATATCATTATCCATGGACTTATGGTTAATTAATTTTAATATTTTGGATTATGGACTTTACACATTTGTTTAAGAGATTTAAACAACAGCAATTTAATTGTTTTGTTCATTTAGAAAAAACTGCAACTCAGATTGAAGCAGTGCCAATTCATAGATTTATACAATCAATAAGAGTCTATTATACTATGATATCATGAATATAAAAGGTATTATTCATGATTTTTATGCACATTATACATGTATTTGAAGACCTTTATATCATTAAAAGTTGTTTATTCATTCAATTTTAGCACACAACACATTGGCTTGACATGTTGTCAATTAAAAAATGTTGTATATAATATAATAAACAAAATTATATGATTTTTGTTAAATATGTTGTAATTTTATTGGTTTTAACCATTACACACATGTTATAGGGTTTTAAAACAATAATTGTTTCTTTTTCTTCCATCTCAAGTAATACAAATCTCAGTTTGATTAAAATCATGTTCATATATTCTATAAATAAATCGAAGATTGTTTTTTAAGGATTTCACTACAATATGAAGTTATTTTCTTAGATTTTACCCCCTAAAAAAATATAATGTCTTTAATTTCTTTACAAACTACTTAATTAGTTATTTGGAAAATATTGTAGGTCGTAATTAAGGTTCTTCTATTCTTACATGTCCCAAATTATTCAAAAATCATTACCCTATAATTTCAAATCCATTAATGGGAATTCTAAATTTTTTGACCATTAATCATATATTTTAGAGTTTTAAAACACCAAAATATATATTTTTGGTAATCCAAAAATATATATTTTTGGTAATCCAAAAAAACAAACTTGTATTAGTATAGAGTCAATTCCAATAATTATAAAATCATTAAAAGTCATTTTCTAAAAATTTCATAACAATATATTGTCATTTTCTTGGTATTTGTTATAATGACCTAAAGTTTTCAATGGAAATTACTTTATTATAAATATGTCATATAATCACATGAAGTCACAACCCAATGATCTAATAATTACAATGTGATCCTTATACAAAAGTTTGTCAATTCTGTGATTTGAATTTCGAAAATCTGACATACATGATTGCGATCAGTAAGTTATTTGGAGTCTAATATGATGAACTTAATTTTTTTGAAGAGTAACATAACCTTATAAATAGAAATACCTATAAAAGTATATAAATATGATTCATGTGGGAGAACAGTATTCCAATATCCTGGAACAAGAAATTAAATGTTTTAAAAATGTGATTTTTCAAATATATTATGGTTTGAATTAAATATTAAATTAATCCTATTTAGAATTTTTTTTTTGAAAATTATATTTAAATTTTGGATTCTAAATGTCGAAATATTTCTAGGGTGAATTTTTGCGATTTTTTCTGAAATACATGAATTTATAGTGATTTGTAAAATACATTAATTTACCATAAAATTAAATTTTAATTTAAATCCACTATTCCTGAAATCATAAGTGATGTAAGAATCCAAATCTTGAACTCACATGCATCTATTACTATTATTTGTACTAGAATCATCAATATTGGTTTTCTTATAGAAAAATAATAAACTAATGATTATAATATTATGAAAACTCTCCACCCCTCCATTATAAATACCACCCATCCTTGCCTCTTCTCATCACTCCTATCAAGCCTTGTGCATTTCCAATATTCTGACCAACAATCTTCCCTATGATCCTTCCCCACATCCAACATCCCCTAGTCTCTTTAAAATACCAAATCCTTTTCACTTAAGGACCTCTCAAAGCAGATAAACTCAAGAGGTAAATTCATCTCTCCAATAATTTTATTTATTTTCTGTTGTTTTATTTTCTTATTTATTTATTCACCTCCCTTCACCCAAATGGTATTTTAACTCCAGTAACATAAATTTAATGGAATAATAATATTATAATAGTATAATTCATTATCTTATCTCCATTCCCCAGCTTTTATTTGAATGAAATGAAAACACTATTTGAGATGTGTTAATTTTGCTCAATCAAGGATGGCGAGTTATCAAATTCTATTACCATCATCATTTATGATCATTAAAATATTTTCAGGGTTAATCTAGACCATATTATATATATTATTCCTCACCTATTGTTCTGGAATCCTTTTGTACCCATGTTTTTGGTTTACAATAGAAAACATGTTCTTTGTGGTCAAAAAATGCTAATAAACCCAAAAGGTTGTTTCTAATGTTTTATATAATGATTTAACCACATTAAATTCTTAACCATACATCCTTCTATATGATCAATATTTTTCAACCACCTTCATCATCCATGTTTGTCCGAACATGAATATAGGTGAACTGATTATTAAAATAAAGCTAACAAACAGAACCGAACAATGAAATTGAAGCTCTTAAAAAATTGAAATGGTCGTAAATGAACATAAACATATTTTAATAAATATCTTAAATATATAATAGGATTGATAATTATTAATTAATTAACCTAATTTTACAATTAATGTCATTATAATCAAGCTAAGATCACCACTAGACATAAGGTAAGTGATCCTCTCCATTTCTCTTTTATTCAAGAATGTCCTCTATGTTATGCCATTTAATTTGTAGTCCCTAATAAAGGGATATGATTAAAAAACTCCCCCATTATTAAATTAGGATTCATAAGTGAAGTTCAACCCCTTACTCTCTAATGAATTCCTCTTAAGTACGCCTAAAACCATTCCATAATCCGTATAGAATTTAACACGAAACACCTTTATTCTTTTGGGTTGCTCTATCTTTCCTTTTACGCAAATAAAATGGTATTTTAAATTTACATACAAATTATACATTCTATTTATATTCTCCAAACCCATGTTTCATGATCCATCCCTCTCTCTCTCTTTCAGGGATATACATTCTTTTAAGTGAATCCCTCCTCAATACTTTCCAATAATTAAACTCGTTATAAGAGAACCTCCCAAAATTTTAACCAATTTTAAGTGCACTCTATCATAAATTTTAAGAGACCAAAATATTTATAAAATCATTATTTTTATCATGAAAATCATATTGGTTCTCTTCTGGTTTTATATAATATATAATTCTATTTTTAATTTTGAAATCTCTATAGTATTTTCCTTAAAACCGGACAAATATGTTTTAATAATAAAATTTCCCAAATACCTTTATTATATGTTGTCACTTCAGTTTGAAATCACTTACCATTATATATTCCTGTTTTAACTTATGAACATCCATGTATGTTCTAATTCATTTCTTCCTAGACACTTTCAGGATATGCCCTTTGGTAAATTTTTATGTCATGATTGTGGTACCAAATTCGTTCCATGGGTAACTTTTATGTTTATGTAAGATTGATTATGTATAATTAATTATGTGGAAAAAATATTCAAGATAGGTAATATTGGTTGTTTCCCTCAGAATCTAGGGATGACTGCCTTGATGGGAGGTTCAAACATTCCGATCGGTTTCTCATGGGATTGTTCATAGAACCGGAAACATCCTATGATTCCACATCCATTTGGACCTACTTTCCAAAGGTAGGTGCCCATTAGTTTGTGGAATGATGAGGCTTAGGAATTTGCATTGGTTGAGAGGATGGGAGTTCGGACTCATCACACCTTTTTGAGGGGAATTACTGTCTACTCCGGGACTCTCTTTATAGATTTAAGTTATGTTTGTGAATCCTTATTACATTACCAGGAATAAAATGAGTTCTCCTTCAGATCTGACAATCAATGATTAAATATACAGGAAATTTAGAGAATATTTTGTATATATTCGAGGTTCTTCATCGATAGAGAATCATCTGTATTTATTAGAGATTCTTGGTCAATGGTACCCTTCGACACATTTATATTGAAGTCTCTTGGTCATTATGATGACCATGATAGTTTTAAAGCCACTCAGTGGGGCACTTGAAGTTTATTGTCATTCAGAAGGAAATGGATTATTTTAGAGTTGGGATCAAAACCATAGATGGGCTACCTACGTATCCTTTGTTTAGAAAAGGAATCAGAACCCACGTAGTTCGAGTAAGGGAGTATGAGGTTTATGAATGATGGATAAAAGAAGGATTTCACAATTAATTTTACACTCTGAGCTCACATGAGTCATGATCGGTGTGAGAAACAAGAGGTATTGGTAAAAATTAGACAATTATGCCATGAAAGATGCAATCATAAGAAATAATGTGGGGCTTATGTATGTATGACTACCCAGATAAATGATGGTTAAGATTTACTTTAGGGAAAAATCCAGGAATAGGGTTTATAAAGGTATATGTTCTTCATGGAGATTTTGAATACTCTAACATGGGGATTACTCCTAAAAAGGAGTCCCAAATTACAATAAGACTTATGATTGGGTTTTACTCCTGAAAAGGAATCCCAGATCAAAGGTAAATTAGGATTGGTTAAGAGAAATTAAGACTGGGGCTTATTCCTGAAAAGGAGGCCCATGTTAAGAGATTTGAAAAATTAAGGGACTTGGGGTTTACTCTTGAAAAGGATGCCCATATATGAGACTGGGGATTACTCCTGAAAAGGAGGCCCAGGTTAAGGGAATTAAGGTTTGGGGCTTACTCCTGAGGAGGATGCCCAAATTAGGAGACTGGGGCTTACTCCTAAGGAGTATGCCCAGATTTGGGAACATTAAGAATTGGGGCTTACTCCTAAAGAGGATTCCCAAATTAAGAATTATGACTGGTACTTACTCCTGAAAAGGAGGATGCCCAAATTAGAGGACTTGGGGCTTACTCCTAAAGAGGATGCCCAATTTAGAGGACTTATGACTAGGGATTATTCATGAAAAGGAGACCCAGGTTAAGGATTATCTCATCTTAAAGGATGAGGTTGAATGAATTAAATCTCAATCTTTAGTGACATAAAGATGTGTAAATCACTAAGTTTTGAGAGATATTCCACAGAATTCCGTTCAGAGAAGGAAGTCAAATCAAGAAATCATGCCATAAATGGCTTTGAAGAGTGTCTTGAAGACTGAATCTTGAATAGGAAAGGTGGAATAGCTTAAGAGGGGTGAAATGGGAAAGAAGGGCACCCAAAAAGGCAGGGACGCGCAAGTCCTGGAAGGCACATAGGTATTGCGTGGGCGTGCAGGTATGCCTGCGCGACACATGGTGTACTTGCGCGATGGTTAACCAGCAGGGTAATACTTGAGCGACTCTTGATTAAAGCCTTTAGAATCCTCTTGGGGTTCTTCCAGAAAAGGGGCGCGCAAGTTCTATTGAAGGAGTAAGGCGGCGCATAAGTGTGGAATTTTCCCTCAAGGGATGGCCACTCAGGAACGCAAGTGTTGATGAGTTTCATCACTTAGGCCTTCCTCCCCCTCTTTAGATCTTCCTTTCTAGGTAATAAATTACCTTAGAAGTGTTTCAGAAGCTTTTATAAGAGACTACGGTACCAGGACCTCAAATATGAGTTTCTGGAAAAAATACTCCTCGAATGGGGGACCCACAGGGTCTATTTATAGGCAGGAGAAGACCCCGGGCGGTTACCACTTAGGTCGTAGAAGTCACTTGTGCGACCACTAGGCGTCGCGCAAGTGGACTTGCGCGATAGTGATAGAACTTGCGCGACACATGTGCTTTTGATCCCTTGTTCATGCCTTTGTTGATTTTTGATATTTGTCCAAAGGTTGAATAACTTTGAGTTAAGATAATACCCTTTTCCAATTTGTGACAAAATAAGCGTCAACAAAAGTCCCCCCTCAGAGTTGGATCCTGAGAGAAAAGAGGATTTGACTCGGAGGTAAAGAAGAAAAAGAAGCATAGTTTGATTTTTGCTAGGATTTTTATAAATAACCCTACAAACGTTGAATCTTTTAATTTCTCAATGTTACCTAAACCATACAAAATGTATGTTTAGTGAGCTGGAACTTGACTTTTATTCAGAGTTCCTTTGTCTTTTGTGGGCAGTTTAAAGTCATTCACGTCAGACATAAAAAGGCTAATGTTTAAGGTCGAAATAGCTTTGACCGAAATGGATTATAATTGACTCAATTCTTTGACAACTCATCTGAAAACATAGTACCATACTAAAGTATGAGGGAAAATATGTAAAATATAACTTAAGAATATTTGAACCTAAGGAATGATATGAAAAAGTGCTAAAAAGCATTAGAAGAAGTAGTTTTCAAGAATGAAGTTACCATTATTTAACAAACCCGTTAGGGGGTTGAATTATGTAGGGACACCTAAGGGAATTTGCTACATAGTTAAATAAAATAGTATCTTTTGGCTAACAAGTCTGTTATGTAGACTGTTTATGCAAGGCCGCCTATGTGCACGTGCTGCATAGTCAGGAAAAATAAATCTCAGAAATTTACTTTCCTAGTGCTAAAAGCCAGTGAATGTTTATGGAGATTCAAATCTTCCAAAGTATAGAGTTTTTTGTATGGAAAGAGGTACTTGAATATGGAGAAGATATTTCCAAACAAGATTATCGAAGAACTGGATGAATATCACTCATACGAAGGTCTGATCCAAACGTTGGGAAGTAGAATATAAAATATAGACTTGAATACTTTCAGATCATGAAAAAGGATATGGGAAAAATATGTTAAGGATGGCTATTTTTTGCGGATCCCTATATACTTTCATTTAAGACAAATAAGGACAAAAGAGGAATTCTTCCCAAGAATGAAGTTACCACTATCCGAAAAACCCGTTAGGGGGTTAAATTATGTAGGGCCACCTAAGGGCATTGGATGTATAGTCAAATAAATGTATCTTTTGGCTAAAAAGTCTGTTATGTATAATTTTTATGCAAGGACGCCTATGGGCACGTGCTACATAGTCAGGAAAAAGAACTCTCAGAAGTTTGACATTTTTGTGACTAGAAGTCATGAAATGGTTTATGAGGATCTGAAAATATTTGAGGTTAGGATTATCACACATAAAGATGAGTATTTTTCAATGTATACAGAGATACATAGAACAATGCTAACCATAATCATGTTGTGGCTGGGTCCTAAATTGAAATGTTGGACTTCACTACGTATCCCATAAGGATGAGAATCATGCCATACGTAGTTCTTAAACTATAGTTTAACGTCGTGCGGGACAAAAGGATTAGTGATCTTAGTTTAGGGTCCTATAGCTTGGACCATTGTAAGAAATACACAATGTGTGTTTTCATGGGGACTTTTTAGCCAAGGGACTGAAATTGGAATTCGGGGTTAGGCCCAAATGCTTGGGACTAGATTCGAGGGACACTCGAACGTTCCTACATATCCCATAAGGATGGGAATCAAGCCCACGTAGTTCTAGAAATACCCTTTGTACAAATTTGGTTCGTATATGTGAAGGGTGAAAAGGGAATTTAGTGCAATGATGGTTTAACCCAAGATAAAAGGTTCGGGCATTACCATGTATGCAAGTAGTCTTTGAAATGAAACATGATTAAAAAAATAAATGTAAATAATGGTTCCCTCTCAGGTGAGGGTATCAAAGAATATTGTAGTTTATTGTCATACTGGACAAAAGTGTTGTATATTTTAACGTCGTATAATAAGGACGAAAGTGAACCAATGTAAAGATATTGATTCTAAGGGCAGTTTCATGAATTAACATTGTATGAGATGGAGATGTACCAACGTGAAGAGATTGGTTTTGGGCTTGAACCTTGGGAGGTTTCCTACATACCCATCCTAGAAGGAAAGGATCACAGTCCGTGTAGTGTAATTAAAGGATGAATTAATGATCAAGTTGTTCTTGGGGACAATGGCCTAAAAAATGATGTTGGGACTTTCACATGGTTAGCGGCCCAGAGAGAGTGTTATGGTTGAGGTTTGCTCTAAGCTCACGTGAGTCATACTCGGTGTGAGAAACAAGAGGTAACAACAACCTTAACGATGCATAGTTTAATTTCATGTAGTACATGTAAAGGGACTATGCAGTTTAAAGTCTTGAAGTTAGGACTATTGGTGCTGCACGGTTTAGTGTCATGTAGCAGGGACAAAATACAGTTTAATGTCATGTAGGACGTATCATATACTTTCTGTACAGTCTAGCGTCATGTAGTTAGGAAGATGGGGACAATAGAGTTTAACGCCATGTTGGACTAAAGGGGGACTATGTAGTTTAATGTCATGTAGGGAGGACAAAATAGTACACCATTTAACATCATGTTGGACGCATTATGGACTTTTTCACAGTTTAACGTCATGTTGGACGAAAAAGGGACAATAGAGTTTAGCGTCATGTTGGATGAAAGTGCGAATAGTTTAAGGTCATATGCATGGACCGTGGATGGTGAAGTTTAATGTCATGATGGACGGTGGTGTATTTTAAGGTCATACATGACCTTTGATGATTATGTAGTTTAACGTCTTTCCAGATGTAAGGTACTTTTATACAGTTTAGCGTCATGTAGTTAAGACATCACAGTTTAACATCTTGTTGGACGTAAGGGACTTTTATACAGTTTAGCATTATGTAGTTTGGACGTCACAGTTTAACGTCTTGCTGGACGTAAGGGACTTGAAAATAGTTTAGGGTCATATGCATGGACCGTTGATGATGCAGTTTAAGGTCATACAGGACCTAGTTGATGTTTAAGGTCATACTGGACCATTTAGGGAACTTTTTCACAGTTTAACATCATGTGGGACGAAAGTACAAACAGTTTAAGGTCATATGTATGGACCGTTGCTGTATAGTTTAACGTCATATAACAAGGACAAAAAAGATACTTTACAGTTTATAAAAAATACTTCTTCAAAAATCAGGCATTGGTTGGAGTAGTGATGAGTTCTCCATCCATTGAGATTAATGAATAAACTCTATTGGGCTAGACCCTATGTATTGAATAAGTTCCTTCCCATTTTGGCTCAATCTTGGGAGGTTTCTTTCCTGGTATCATTGGAGTTCTGAGAACTAATACCAATTCTCCCTGAGTGAATGAACGAAGATGAACTTTTTTGTTAAAATCTCGTGCTATTTGATTCTGATAGACTTCCAAGTGGTGCAAAGTGCACAATCTTTTCTCATCTAACCATTCCAATTCATTCAATCGCTTTTGAGATTTTTCATCTCTAGATGATTGATCACAAATGGAAACTCTGAGCGATGGTAGTTGAACTTCAATGGGCAAGACAACTTCTGTTCCATATACCAATGAATATGGAGTTGACCGAGTTATAGTGCGGTTCATAGTCTGATAAGCCCATAAAGCATGAAATAGTTTATTAGGACATGACCTCTTATCTTTATCCACCATCTTTTGTGGTATATTTGAAAGAGTCTTGCTAAAGGATTCTGTCTGGCCGTTGGCCGCTGCATGATACAGAGATGAATGGTTGGATTTGATGTTGTATTCCTGATACAACTTATTCACCTCGAATGAATAGAAATTGGTTCCATTGTCCATCAATATGGTATGAGGGACACCAAATATGGTAATGATGTTAGACATTATGAAGCCAACAACACATTTAGAACTGACTTCCTTGAGAGGTATTGCCTCTTCCCATTTGGAAAAGAAGTCAGTAGAAGTAAGAATGTACTTAAACTTCTTGGTCATAGCCGAAGGGTAAGGTCCCACCACATCCATTCCCCATGTGGAAAATGGCCATGATTATTTAGCTGTATGAAGAAACTCTAGAGGTTGATGAATGAAGTTGGCAAGTACTTGGGATGAATGACACTTCTTTGTGAAATTGACACAATCTCGTATCATTGAAGGCCAAAAGTATCCAAGCCTTCGAATCTGATTAGATAGTCTATGTCTAGACTGGTGGGCACCATAGACTCCTGCATGCACTTCTTTCGTGACAGCCATTGTCTCTTCACCATCAATGAATCTGAAGATAACACCATCAAAACCATGTTTGTAGAGAATTTTCTCTAGGTGATCTGGGCTATCATAAAGAGTAAAATTAACCACAGGTCGCCGGATTTGTTCTTTCTCATCTCTATCAGGTGGAAGTGTTCCATTTTGAAGTTATTCCTTGATAGGTGACATCCATCCTGTATTATGACCATATTGTTCAGGAATGGGAAGAATTTCCTTAATTTCCTATGTTCTAATTCGAAAATAAGGTGAAATTGCATGACGGTGGGCAATAATGATGGTTGTCTCGTCCCGATTTGGATCTGCCAGAGTTGTGGCTATATTAGCCAATGCATCAGCTTGAGCATTTTGTGATCTTGGGACATAAGAAAATGTCAGTTCCAAAGGGAATTCCGCCATTTACTCTCTGAAGTAATCATACAAATGGATTAGTTCTTCTTTTCTGATGGCATAATCCCCATTGACATGTTTGATTACCAGATCTGAATCACCTTTCACCTTTAAGTGATTACCTTGTTCTTGAAGTGAGAATTCCAAACCTATGATGAGAGCTTGATATTCTGCTTCATTATTGATACCACATTCCCACAATAAGAAGGAATAAGGTAACACTTCCTTTTCTGGAGAAATGAGCACAATTCCTAATCCAGCTTTGTTGAATTTAGTATTTTCCATTTTCCTCCCTGTTGGACTTCTGGAAGCACCATCAAAATACATGTCCCATGCCTGAGGGATTTCTTGAATAGAGAAGAATTCCTCATCAGGGAGTTCAATATCTGAAGATGTGTCTTCCACTGAAGGGTGTTCAGCTAGAAAATCAGCCAGAGCTTGGCCCTTTATCGCCTTTTGAGACACATACTGAATGTCGAATTGGTGCAAAATAACTTCCCACCTTGGCAGACGTCCTGTAAGAATTGGACGACTTAGGATAAATTTGAGAAGGTTATTTCGAGATACCAATTGTACCTCATGATGTTGTAGGTAGTGTCTCAACTTCTAAACTGCAAAGATTAATGCCAGGCAGCACTTCTCAATACTTGAATATTAGATTTCTGCTTCAAGCATGGTTCGACTGAGATAGTAGAGACTGTTTTCATTCCCAGCATCATTCTATTGAGCAATAAAGGTACCCAATGATCACTCTAGAGCTGTCACATAGAGGATAAGTGGTCTTCTTTCAACAGGTGGCATGAGTACCAGTGGACTCAAGAGGTATTTCTTGAGAATATCGAATGCTTCTTGACATTTTTCATTCCACTGGTAAGTGACTCCCTTCTTCATCAATTTGGTGAAGGGTAAACATTTTCCTGCTAAATTGGAAATGAAACACCAAATATAGGCTATGTTTCCTTGAATTCCTCTTAATTCTATCATATTTAGAGGAGGTGACATACCGAGGATTGACTTGTTCTTCTCAGGATCGACTTCAATACCACGATGGTGTACAACAAAGCCGAGAAATTTTCCTGAGGTTACCCCAAAAGCACATTTTAAGGGGTTCATCTTCAAATTATGTTGTCGAATCTTGCAGAATATAACTTCCAAATCAGCCAAGTGATTAGAACGTTGTTTGGATTTAACTACCAAATCATCTACATAGCATTCAACAAACTTCTCTAAGAAGGGTTTGAAGATACGATGCATGGAACGCTGATAAGTTGCACCTGCATTCTTTAAGCGGAAGGGCATTACCAAGTAGAAAAACACACCCTGAGGGGCTCTGAAGGCTTTAGATTCCTCATCTTCTGGGGCCATTCAGATCTGATTATATCCGGAATATCCATCCATGAAGGAAAGTGCTTCATAGCCAGCAGTTACATCAATTAGAAGTTCTGTAATCGGAACTGGGAAATCATCCTTAGGGCAATGTCGATTAAGATCTCTGAAATCGATGCAAACTCTAATTTGTCTGTTATTTTTCTTTTCAGGGACAATATTAGCCAACCATTTGTGATATTGAACTTCTTTGATGAAGTTATCTTTAATAATCTCATCCACTTCAGCTTCAATTTTGGAAGCATAAGTTGGGTGTGTTCTTCTCGCGACTTTCTTAAATCCTCGATGTTCTTCAGGTAAACCCAAATGATGCGTAGAAACATCAGGATCAAGCCCAGGAATTTCTGTATAGTTCCAGGAAAATATATATCAATTTACTTTTAGAAAATAAATATACTTCTCTTGCTCTTCAAGAGTCATGGCCGCACTGATTAAAGTGGGGGCGTGGATCATCTTTTGTACCCAGATTTATTTCTCTGAGTTCATCCACAGTGGTAGAGATACCCTCTTCAAATTCTGGAGGAGCATCTCTGAGATCTTCCTCTTCTTCTTCTTCATGTGTTATTTCTTCCATTTCTACATGCATAGTAGATGATAAAGTAGAATTCTCATAATCCGAAGAGATGTCAAAATTTTCATATCTTGAAGAAGAAGCTTCCATTTCCGACCCGATTGATGATGAAGGGTCTTCTTTGGGTAATAAAGAGGAGATGATGGATTGAAAATCGACATGATTGTTCACCTCCGATGTTGCTATAACTTCTTCTGGCCTAATTGGAGAAGCATAGACTTGTTGGATTTCAGCGGATGAAATGAATACGTCACCATTTGTGCTTTATCACTGCTTGGTAGATTACCAATTTCTCCCATGTTGTTTGGCTCGATTGCCGTAATTGACATTATGGATTTTTCCATAAGAGTATTTTGATTTGGGTCTATCTTGTCAATTTGACTTATAGGCAACACATAAGCTATACTCACATGTGTAAATGGATTTACTGGATTTTTTTCCAAGCCATATGGAGCATTTACTTTGGTAATATCCATTGTTATGGATTTCTTCCTTTTCTTCATGTGATAGAATTCCACCTCAATGTATTGAGACTCACATGTCTTGAACGAGGCCTTATCACCATACAATGTCCCAACTTGACCATCGAAACAATATTTGATACATTGATGGTATGATGAAGGGATAGCCGCATGTTGATGTAGCCAGGGTCTTACAAGCAAGATGTTGAAGGCTGAGTCTTGATCAACAACCATGAAATCTGAATTGGATAGAAGATCTCCAAACTGATTTCTAAGTGTAACTTCACCCAATGGTTCTTGTTCATTTTTATCATATCCCTGTAGCATCATGGTGGAAGGAGATAAATCAGATTCAGTGAGGCCTAATCGATGAAGTGTACGAATGGGCATGAGGTTGAATCCTGAACCATTGTCAATGAAAGCTCTTCGAACATCCACGCCATTGACCTTGCCAGACAAGTACAATGGTCTAATATGTCCATGCACAACATCATCTTCATCTTCATCAGTAAAGGATATTATTGCATGACATTCTGCAGGATTATTCTCTAAGTGATAGACTTCAGCTGCAACAATTTCAGTTTCAAACTCCTGAGGACTTGACAAAGCCTCGATGAGTGCTTCCCGAAGATCTTTTGACAGATTCGGAGCATCCAGAATTGATAACTGGGCTGGTACTTGGGCCAAGTTTTCCAATATATCATACTTTGGATCCAAAGGTCTGCGTCTTCCAATAGGAATATGTGGTTTAGCATGTACCATGGAAGTAGATTCTTTGGAAGTTGATGCATCTTTTATTGGGATAGGATTTGGAAATATTCATGGTTTTGGAAGATTAGACCGATTAGATCCATTTACATGCTGAGAGGAAGAAGATGGAACCATCAACCGGTCTTCCAAAATAACTGTGCCAGGACTGAATTTCCTATTGGTAGAAGAACTTGCTTGTTCTTGTTGAGCTCGCTGAAGGGCTCTACCATGAGTTTCTGCTGCGCACACAGTTCTAGCAGGGGTAGAATTGGAATAGTGGCTTCTAAAAGATCCACGTCTACCCCTATATCCTGATCCCCTGGAACTTCCTTTGATTACACTGTTTGATACAGGGAATTCAGGCTAATTGAAATCGAAACTTCGACTGGAATATGGATCTGTTAATTTAATCATATTAACAGAACCAAAGATTAACTATTTGTATGATGAAGTCTCTGCCTGATTAGCCTGTTTAGGCTGTGCCGTTTGGTGGGGCGGTGCCCGTGGCTTTAAAGTAGATGGCATGAAGTCCGGCAAATTCAAAGACAACTTAGGCTTTGACACATACTAATCTTCTTCTGATTATTTTTCTTTATTTGAATCATGCCGTTTCTTTGAGTACTTTCCCTCTGACGAAGAGGGTTTTGCCACAAAATTCATGTCATAATACATAATTGGTTTCCTTAATTGTGTTCGCAAAATAGCATGAGTTCGATTGATTGTCTTTCTGACCATCCAATCATCATACTTCTGTGCATTTTTGCTTTTTACTTCTTTCCATTGACCTTTCTCCTTTGGAACTATAGCAGTGACACATGCTACCTAGGCTGAGGAGCCTTTCAATGTGACTTGTCCTGAGTTTACCATCTTTTGCAGGAGGTCTTTGAAGACAAAACACTCCTGGATGGGATACCCCAACATTTGATGAAAAGGGCAATAATTAGGATGGTCATCATCTCCTTTCTTGTTTGGCCTCTTGGGTATTGGAAATTGAACCAAATTGTTTTCCAGAGCCGAAATGAAATAACCAGGAACTTTTTCATTTCGGAAAGAGTATGTTTTGCTCTTCAGATCCTCAAATTGTTTTCGTCTTTGATCTTTTTGATCGTATGGACGAAAAGGACTTTTTTGTTGGCGCTCAGAAGGTGGATCCCTTCGAGAAGATGAAGGTTTTGAGGTAGAAATAGGTACAGGTTCTTGTTTAAGCATAACTGTAGCAGTTTATGCTTTACCCATTCTCCTTCCTGGAGCTGATGGAATTACACGAAATTTAGCCTTAGCCTGTATAAGGGAATCTTCAATCTGCTGAGCGGTTAAAGTAAGGTCTCGAAACCCTCCTGTGTATTTCACAGGGATTAATGGTGTGCATAATTCGTCACACAAATTTTCCACACAAATTGGAAAAAATTCTTCTTGAGGGAGTGCTAAAATCAAGGAATATGATAATCCCTTCCATCGAGCAATGAAATTAGAGACCCTTTCATTCTCCCTTTTCTTACAGTTTGTAAGATCGAAAACTGTTGTCTTTGGCAAAGTTGAGCTAAACTGAAGGAGGAATTTTTGGCGAAGATCCTTCCATCCGGTAATTGACCGGGATTTCAAGCTTGTATACCAAACAAAAGTAGGTCCTTGCAAGGTTCGCACGAAGCATCTGAGTTTCACTGATTCTTACTGCTCTAGAGTTCCCATCATAGGATCGCAACAAGACACGTAATGCGTCAAATGTTGTTCAGGATCGCCTAATCCATTGAAAATAGGGAATACAGGGTTCCCAAAACTGGATGGAGGAGAAATTGAATCTACCCATTCAGGGTAAACATTTTTTTCAGGTTGAACTTGCGCACGCTTCCCTTCCATAGTTTCTAACCGAGCTGTTAAGGACTCAATAGTAGTTATTAACTTTTGAGAAACATCCGGTTGAACTTGGACTTGGGTAGGTGGAATGAATAGAGCTTGGATAGATGTGGTGATTGGTGCTGCAACTGATGGTAGCACTGCCAAATGTTGTTGCACTTGACCTGTAGGATTAGACCTGTGAGGGTGTACTGATAGAGGAGGATATTCTTGATCCATCTCAGTAGCGGCAACAAATTGATTTGGATGACTGACTCCAGAATTCTTAAGAAGAAGACTACTCTGAAGTAGTTCTGCATTCAACCATCTTAATTCCTTCATTTCTTCCTCTTGTTGTGCAAACCTCTTCTCTGGTGAGAGCGATTGACCTTATCCAGAGGAAGGATATGTAACCTGGTTCTTTCCCTTCCATTTTTTGGATCCTTTTCTGAGAGGGGGAAGTGGGTTACTCAAAGGATTACCTAAGTTCTGAGTAATCCTTTGACTTTGTGTATGCACACCTTCTTCATTTGTGTCGGTGTGTACATCTTCTTGAGCAGGAACCTCTTCATCTGAGTCCCCAGAGTGAGCCAGATCTGGTGGATCAGCAACAACGGCATTGATGACATTGATTGATGCATAACTCATCGCATCCCTTCTATCAGCATTTATGTGATATTGTCTTCTTCTATGTCATTGATGAGACATTGCCTTTTTTTGATTCGATCCCTCAGGAACTTCTTGATGAACTGTAATTTGGAGGGAATCTCCTAATAATTTGGCTCTTCATTCCTCTTGAGGTTTCTTCCCCAATCTAGAAAAGACTGACTTTATCTGAGGAGGGGATTGATGATTTGAAAATGTCCCCAGTCTAGTGGACTGGGGCTGTTCTTTCTGTTCTCGCTCAACTCCTCGAATCCTTTTTGTTGATTCCGAGGGTGGGTTTAAAAGAGTCCCCAGTCTGGCGAGCTAGGGTGGTTCTTGACATGCTATGTCTGAGACTTTCTTGAAAGTACTCTTGATCTTGCGAACCTTAGTCAGAAAGTTTACTGGATGAATTAACCTGTATCCACTTTTGTCACCCGGTTCAAAAGACCGTTGGATGATTTCCAACACTTCTGTCACTTGGTGACGTGCTTTATTCAAACGAGAGGCATGTTCAATATTCTCATTTTCTTGATGCAAGAGTAATTCGACAACTTGTTCTCTGTATTCTTGACTTTGAGATGAACTAGTTGAATCCTGTTTTTGGGAAAGATTTTGATTACAAATAAAGCCCATTGACTGTGGCCGGCCATGGGAAATAACATTGCATGAGACCATTTTCGGTGGGCTTTGCTGACTAGAGAGCACTGTGAAATGCAGTGCTCCATGATTACCCCATCCTCTAACACGAATACTAGATGGGGCATTGTAAATTAACTGACTCAATCTTCTTAGTGTGCCAAAGCATGAATGTTGAAGGGCTCTCTACTTCTTTTCAGCCTTCGAATATCGAGAGACTGATAGAGATACCAAATCAATCTGACGTTGTAACCCTTCTATTATCTTAAGATGATTTTCATATTCATCATAGGATAATACTTTCTTTTTCAACTGACAAAGAGTTTTCCATATGTTGAGACGAATATCATGAATTTTATCTTCCGTCAATATTTCTGGAATATTATACTGAGAGTCAACCAGAGGCCAAAACATGACTGGCACTTCACCATTCGCCAGTTGTTTTCTCATTTTCAGCATTTCCTCTTTATCATTTGATGAAGATTCTTCTACCTGATTTGACCAGAGCTGGTGTTTCCTTATTGCTTCATTGGATTCAACAGGATTGGTAGAGAAATCATTGATCAAACTAGAATATGCATGACTTAGGGGTGGTTCGGAGAATGACCTACACCCTGGGAGACCTTCTGATTGAAAAAGTATTTCACCTGCTAGTGATGAAGCTTCAGACATGACTGTTTTCGCATTTGAAAGTGCCTCAAGATAAGAGGGCTTTCTCGGCACTACATTGTCCACTGGAGCATTTTCCGGGCAATGTGCATCACTACTGTGAAGAGGACTTTCACAGCGAAATACATCATCATGCGGAGGACCACCATAATGGGTTACATCAAAAGATGAGATCTATTGATCCTTGGTCTTCTGACCACACAGAGGGTTCCTGTGGCTCTCATTTGAAGATGAAACTTCGAGATCGACTGAATTGTCATGAAGCAAGCCTTCACGAGGAAGTTTCTTTTAAAGACCTTCGGAATTAATGGTTCCACTATTGGGAAATGAGGGAGTAGAATCTTGAATTTCAATAGATAATTGTCTGAGGGCTTCAAGAACTCCAGCATCGAGGAAGGCCTTGTTACAGATTGGATCTTGATCTCCTGACTGTGCTGGGCGGGTATTTTTCTTAGACGCCTTCTTAATCACCTTGGAAACCACTTGTTGACGAAATTGGCTGCTCTGAGCAGGTGTATATTCCTGATCCGGAAAGATGGCCAGGTTAGGCTGACGATCTCTACTCAAATCAGGTGTATGTGCAAGACTTGTTTGTTCGTATGATATGGGGGAGTATGCCCCACAACCCTCTTGGACTTGAACAGATGTGTGTGTCTGTTCTGGAGTGAATTGTTGATGTGTCACTCCACTGGTAGGGAAAGATTTATGCGTCTTTCCCTGAGATGCTACTGAAGTTTTTATAATATCCTGGCATGCATCCAGAATATGAGCAGGGATTTGATTCTGCTCTTTCACCATTAATAGAATATGCTTGGTGACTTCAGCTACTGGAATGAGAATATACGTCCATTCTGGGCTTGGAGTAGGTGTTTGTGCCTACTCCTGTACTCCTTTTCTTGTCAGTGAATCCTGACATTACTCAAGTGTGGGGGCAGAGATTTGAGTCTGCCTCTTATTTGTTATCGGGGCTTTCCGACTAACTTCTCCGAATGCTACCAAGCGAGACTGTTGGTAGGATTGATTAATACTAGCAGGTGTATGTGTCTGCTGATTTCACTTCGCCAAACGTGGTTGACGAGATCCATCATATGTAGTCAGATGAGCCTTCTGACTAGCTGATGATGTATAAACAGGTGTATGTTCCTACCTATAATACTCCGTCGGAATTGCCTGGCAGGATTAGCGTGATGCTTCCAGACGAGTCTGCTGGATAGAGGAATTAAAACGGTCAGGTGTATATGCCTGCTCGTCGCTTGCCACCATGTTAGGTTGGTGGACTTCTCTAGAGATGGCAGAGATGAGAACCTGCTCACTGTTGACCGGATTCCGCCTCTGGTGGTTCGTCTTGCTTGCTCGGGTTTGAGGAACCCGAGCCGAATGCATGGAGTCGATACCCTCATCATGTTGAGGGCGCACTGCCGCAAGATTATGGCGGCGATTGTAGGGGGGAGCCCTCCAGAAGGACTCCTGTCTGTTTAAATTAAGTCCCTAAGGGACCTGCTCATTCACCTCCCCAGAATAAGGGAGCGAATGGTGATTGCGTTCTGGGGATGACGACCCGAAATGGTTGGAGACGGTAGTCAGCACCTCCTGCTTCTTGATCACTTGTCATCGTTTTCCGGATGATCGATGTGAGTTATTTACATGGAGGGCTTGTCGGGAAGCCTCCAAAGTTGGGATGGTACCGTGTTGACGATACTACTTAACCAGTGCATTTGATACCCAGTGTTGAAGATGCTCAGTAGGTGATATCGTCCTTAGAGCGGACGATGATCCAACAAGAGTAGCAGCAGTGGCATTTACAGCAATAGTATTCACAGGTGTGAACTTGAGAGCAACCATTCTAGAAATGCATAAGATCTTGGAAAAGAGTGCCTGTTTGATATAACAGACGTAATCAAGATAAATTCATCCACTACATCTTTTGGATGAGCACATATGTCAATGATTTTTTTTGTTAGCCCTCTCATTGAGTTTTAAATAGGGTCCTAAAAAATGGGTAAAACATTATTTTATCTTGGTTAAGGATTCACGTCGGGTTCAATATTTTTGTTTCCCTCAAAATCCAAGGATGACCGCCATGATGGGAGGTTCAAACATTCCGATCAGTTTCTAATGGGTTTGTTCATAGAACTAAAAACATCCAATGATTCCACATCCATTCGGACCTACTTTCCAAAGGTAGGTGCTCATTAGTTTGTGGACTGATGAGGCTTAGAAATTTGCATTGGTCGAGAGGATGGGAGGTCAGACTCATCACACATTTTTTAGGGGAATTATTGTCTACTCTGGGACTCTCTTTATAGATTTAAGTTATGTTCGTGAATCCTTATTACATTACCAAGTATAAAATGAGCTTTCCTTCAGATCTGACAATCAATGATTAAATATGTAAGAAATTTAGAGAATATTTTTTGTGTATTCGAGGTTCTTCATCGATAGAGAATCATCTGTATTTATTAGAGATTCATGGTCAATGGTACCCTTCGACACATTTATATATAAGTCTCTTGGTCATTATGATGACCATGCTGGTTTTAAAGACACTCAGTGGGGCACTTGAAGTTTATTGTCATTCAAAAGGACATGTATTATTTTAGAGTTGGGATCGAACCCGTAGACGGGCTACCTACGTATCCTTTTTTTAGAAAAGGAATCAGAACCCACGTAGTTCGAGTAAAGGAGTATGATGTTTATGATTGATGGATCAAAGAAGGATGTCATAATTACTTTTACACTCTAAGCTCACGTGAGTCATGCTCAGTGTGAGAAACAATAGGTATTGGTAAAAATTAGACAATTGTGCCATGAAATATGCAATCATAAGAAATAATGTGGGGCTTATGTATGTATGACTTCCCAGATAAATGAAGGTTAGGATTTAATTTAGGGACGAAATCCAGAAACATGGTTCATAAAGGTATATGTGCTTCAAGGAGATTTTGAATACTCTAACTTGGGGCTTACTCCTGAAAAGGAGGCCCAAATTAGGAGAAGACTTATGATTGGGTTTTACTCATGAAAAGGAATCCCAGATCAAAGGTAAATTAGGACTGGTTAAGATAAATTAAGACTGGGGCTTATTCCTGAAAAGGAGGCCGAGGTTAAGAGATTTGAAAAATTAAGGGACTTGGGGTTTACTCTTGAAGAGGATGCCCATATTTGAGACTGGGGCTTACTCCTGAAAAGGAGGCCCAGGTTAAGGGAATTAAGGTTTGGGGATTACTCTTGAGGAGGATGCTCAAATTAGGGGACTGGGGCTTACTCCTAAGGATGATGCCCAGATTTGGGAACTTTAAGAATTGGGGCTTACTCCTAAGGAGGATGACCAAGTTAAGAATTATGACTGGGACTTACTCCTGAAAAGGAGGATGCCCAAATTATAGGACTTGGGGATTACTCTTAAAGAGGATGCCCAATTTAGAGGACTTATGACAGGGGATTATTCTAGAAAAGGAGACCCAGGTTAAGGATTCTCTCATCTTAAAGGATGAGGTTGAATGAATGAAATATCAATCTTTAGTGACATAAATATGTGTAAATCACTAGGTTTTGAGATATATTCCACAGAATTCCTTTCAGATGAAGAAGTCAAATCAAGAAATCATGCCATAAATGGCTTTGAAGAGGGTCTTGAAGACTGAATCTTGAATAGGAAAGGTGGAATGGCTTAACAGGGGTGAAACGGGCAAGAAGGGCTCCCGAAAAGGCAGGGGCGCGCAAGTCGTGGCAGGCGCGCAGGTACTGCGTGGGCGCGCAAGTCCTGGTCGCGCAGGTATGCTTGCGCGACACATGGTGTACTTGCACGACGGTTAACCAGTAGGGTAATACTTGAGCGACTCTTGATTAAATCCTTTAGAATCCTCTTGAGGTTCTTCCAGAAAAGGGGGTGCGCAAGTTCTATTGAAGGAGTAAGGCGGAACGCAAGTGTGGCCTTTTCCCTTAAGGGCTGGCCACTCAGGCGCGCAAGTGTTGATGAGTTTCATCACTTAGGCCTTCCTCCCCCTCTTTAGAACTTCTGTTCTAGGTAATAAATTACCTTAGAAGTGTTTTGGAAGCTCTGAGAAGAGACTAGGGCGCCGGGAGCTCAAATATGAGTTTCTGGAAAAAATCCTCCTCGAATGGGGGGCCCACAGGGTCTATTTATAGATGGGAGAAGACCCCCTGGTGGTTACCACTTAGGTCGCACAAGTCACTTGCGCGACCACTAGGCGTCATGCAAGTGGACTTGCACGACAGTGATAGAACTTGCGCGGCACATGTGCTTTTGATCCCTTGTTCATGCCTTTGTTGATTTTTGATATTTGTCCAAAGGTTGATCACTTTGAGTTAAGATAATCCCCTTTTCCAATTTGTGAAGAAAGGAGCGTCAACATTGGTGCACCCAAATAGTGCTCTAATGCATTGGGTAATGTTGATTCTCATTATAGGATTATGTGTGATGGTCATGGCGGTTAGCCTTTGCTTGTGCTACTATGTGAAATAGTCTTGGCCATTAGCCTTGGCTTATTCTACAATGGGAAACAATTTTGGAGGTTATCCTTAACTCATAATAAATTCATGTATTATGCCTCAGCCACATTTTTGTGATTCCATGTTTAAATTATCCCATGTTTATATGTTATGATTCCATATGTTACGTGCCTTTTTATATCATTATGTTATTCTTTCTAACCTTTATACTAAAGCCTCATTCTTATGTTTATTCCCTTTCTAGGATTTTTTGATCATCCCATTGTTCATATGAACTTCGAGGTACCCTACGTAGATCTAAGGGATAAAAGGAAGTTAGGAACTCTTTATGAAGACTAAATAAAGAGATTTTATATTTAGTTCCATGTTTTTAGTTTTATGTACCTAGTATTCAAAGACACTAGACTTCACGATCCACGGATTTTACTCTAATATATAATTTTGCAAAAAATCATCTAATTTTATTTGTAAAAGTCTTGGGTTTCTATAGTTGGTATCATAGTATGGTCTAGTTTTTTATGTAAATTAGTAATACATCACCTTAGTAAGAACCTTAAGGATGAGACGAAGTATAAGAAAAAACCCTTAAGTGTTGGTAAGTATAGATTATGTGGTTTGTTAAAAAAATAAGTCCTTGTCTCGATAAAAATAGGTAGATTCATCTTTGGCGTAGATATATCTATGAGTGAAACCTCGGACAAGGAGACTCGGTCTTGACCCATGATATCTTCGTACATGACAACGGGCCATGGTTCACTCTTAGTTTGACACTCTCGGGGGATATGCTTTGGTTAATTCATGATCATAGTACAAAGAATTATTAAGGGAATAATAAAATACCATAAGAATATAAGTTAAGAAATATATCAAGGATAACTTAGATTTAAACCTAAGGAAAATCATTTTAGGATATACTTATCCGCTACATGTTTATAATTTTATGTTCAAAAGTATCCTTTTTATGGCCAATAACTAAGTATTAAAGCCCTCTAAATTTTCGTTCTTTTTAATAGTTAATGGAGAAGAATAGAATAACACGTTATAATTTCCAATGTGATAGGATATTGGATGATTTTCCAAATGATATGCCTGATATGACAAGAATAGGTGCCCAAAATATCATGACAATACGTTCTCACCGGGCTCAAGTTATGAATAATAACTTGAATGATGTGGAACACCCTCCTATTACATGAAAAGAAAATGTTTTTTTGTAGAATCTTTAATATTTCAATGGACTCCCATTTTTAGTAAATATTATGATCACCTCCTTGTAGAATATTTCATTGATTCCATTGAAAATATATTTATCATCCTCCAGTGCTTAGAGAAAGAGAACGTTGTATTAGTGGTATATCATTTTTATTGGGAAGATGATCAGTGGTGGACACTGATCAAGAATACAAAGTCCCAAGAGGAAATTGATTCCATGGATTGGGGGAATTCAAGAGTATATTTTTCAATAATTATTTTCCTCGAACCCTCTATCTCAAGATAAAAATAGAATTCCTCAGACTCAAGGAGAAGGAATATGTGTCCATCGAGGCATATAAAGAAAAAATTACTTGGATACCATGGTACATCTTTGACATAGTCTTTTACATTGAAAGCAAGGTGGATCGCTTCTTTAGAGAGCTATAGACGATTTTATGGAAGGTGTTGGTGATCTGAGACATTGACTGTTATGAAGATATTGTTCATTGTTCCCTTAAGGATGAAATGTATTATATAGACTCTCAGTGGTCAATTGGGCCTGGTGACCATAAGCGAAAAATGGATAACCACATGGTTGGTTCAACAAACAAATCCCATGATGGAAAGAAGCCCAAATATCCCACATATAGATGTTGTGGGAGGAAGCATCCTTGGAACTATCCAAAGGGAACCAGGAATTGCATCATATGTGAAAAATTGTGACATATGGCCAAGAACATCCAATGGGATATGAAAAATTAGGCTAATGTGTAAGAATAAAGGAAGGTTTAGATCAATTCCCAGTCATTGTGGTAGTCTTACAACTACAAGGAGCATGGTTGTTAAGAAAAAAATTACATATGCCAAGTGTTGTTAGTGGAAATCAACAAGAACCTCCAAGGAAACAAGGAAGGTCTTATGTTATCACTACTATTGACGTGGATGCAGATAATGATGTGGTGACAGAGATACTAGTTATTCATTCAAGGATAGAGAATGTACTATTTGATTCTGGTTTTAGGAATTCTTTCATATTTTTAAAGTTTAGTATAACTAGTCTAACACTAACTAATAAAAATAAGGAAATATTACTTGTGAAAATAAAAAATGGATAAATTGTTGCATCAATGGTATATAACCCCTCCCCAGTTAACATTTGTGGAATTAACCTCCCAAAAAATATTTTCATACTTTATTTAGTGGAGGTTGAGATTATATTGGTCATGGATTTGATATCATTATTCAAATACAACATGAATTATCGGGAAAGTTATATCAATCTACACATACCAAAGCATCTGCAGATTCTTTACAAGTGATTAGAGAAAGATGAATCTTCTTTAGAACCATTATATCCATTGTGGATATTAATTCCTTATGATCAAGAATTTCTATCTCAAATGATTGGGACAAAGAGGAGAATAATGCATGAAGACATGCCCATCGTGAGGGATTACACTAATGTATTCCCTAAATATTTTTCTGATCTTTCTCCTGATCAATAGGTTGAGATATAAATTGAACTTATTCTTAGATATCTAACTATATCAAATACACCTTATAGAATGGACATTGTAGAGTTGGAGGACTTGAAGAAGTTGTTATAGAAGAATCTGGAGAAGGTATTCATATGCCTGAGTACTTCACCGTGGGGTGCGCCAGTTCACTTTTCCAAGAAGAAGGATTGATCAATGCACCTATGCATTTATTATTGAGAGATTAATAAAACCACTATAAAGAAAAATAATCCTTAGTCACTTATAGATGAATTTTTTGATCAGCTTCATGGGGCCAGTTATTTCTCAAAGGTTGACGTTTGGTCAGGATATCACAAATTAATGGTGAGGAAGGATGATATTTCCATGATAGCCTTTCGAACGAGGTATGAACACTATGATTTCCTAGTGATTCTATTTGGACTAACTAGAACTCCATCGATTTTTATGGATTTAATTAATTGAGTCTTTAGAGATTACCTCATTAAATTTTTGTTTTTCTTTATTGATGATATTATGATATACTCCAAGAGAAATGAGGAACATGAGGATCATTGGAATACTGTGTTAAAAACATTTCAAAGGGTTATGTTTTAGGAAAATTATAGTAAATGTGAGTTATGGATAGATGATGTATCATTATTGGAGCATGTTATCACTAGTAAAGAGATATATGTGGACCCTTCCAAGAAAAATTCAATCAAATTGTGGCCCAGACCAACATTTGTAATGGAGATCCACATGTTTCTAGGTCTATCTAGGTATTATTGATGATTTTTGAAGTATTTTTCACGTTTTTCAATCCCATTGACCAATCTGGCATAGATGAGAGTAAAGAGTTTCTGGACTCAATAATGTGAAGAGTATTTTAAGAAGATGAAAAAGAGGTTAATCACTACACCAGTACTAACACACCAAACAAGTGGAGAACTCCTTGTGATGTATAATGATTCTTCCAAGAAGTTCTTAGGCTGTGTGCTGATTAAAAATGATAAAGTGATTGCATACTCCTCAAGTAATCTTAAAATCCCTGGGGAAAACTCTCTCATGCAAGATTTTTAGTTGGCGGTTGTGACCTTTGCATTGAAAATACAACGTCATTATATCTATGGGGAGAAGTGTGGGATATATACTAATCACAAGAGTATCAAATTTATATTCACAAAAAAAGATCTTAATATGAGTGAGCATATAAGGATAGATCTTATCAGGTGTTTTGAATTCTCAATCCACTACCATCCCAAGGTGACAAATAAGGTTGAAGATGCTCTATGTAGAAAGGATCCTAAATCATTATAAATAATTATAGTTGAAAAGGATTTTATCCTCAATGATTTTCATAGAGTGGACACATGAATCATTAAGGAAGGCACATAATCCATTTTTTCTCAAATGATTTCTCATCCATCTCACATGGAGAAAATAAAGGATGCTTGGAGAAAAGATGTGGAACTTTAGGAAATGATGGATGCTGTTAAAAATTGGAAATCCTCTAAGTTCTTGACTGAAAAGGATAGAGTTGTAAGATTTGGGTCATGATTATGAGTTCCATATGTTCCAAATATGAATAATGATCTTTTGAATGATTCACATAGCTCAACCTTCCCTATTCTCCTAGGGAGCATAAGGATGTATCGATACATCCATGAAAACTTTTGATGGGAGAATATGCAAAGGGAGATTGCTGAATATACATCAATGTTCCTGTAATGTCATCAAGTGAAGGATTAGAGGAAAAAGAATAAGGGGACGATGTAACCACTACCCATGCCAACATGGAAGTGGGAAATCAAAACAATGGGCTTTTACACAGGACTTCCAAGGAAATCCAGTGGAAAAAATGCTATATAGGTTATTGTGGATCATCATACAATGACAGCTCACTTTATCTCAATTTGAGTAGACTTTTCATTGGATCTACTTGCATTGATATATATCAATTAGGTAGTACGTATTCAGGGATTTACACTATCTATTTTATCCAATAAAGATTCAAGATTCACCTCGATTTACTAGAAAGTCACGAATATACTCTAAGAACCGAACTAAACATCATTATTTCCTATCATCCTCAAACTGATGGCCAATCTGGGTGAATTATTCAGACACTATAAGATATGTTGAGGGTAGGTTATGTGAACTTAAAAGGATTTTGGGACCAACATATTATGATAGTTGAATTCTTCTACAATAATAGTTTTCACTTGAGCATCTGTATGGCCCCATATGAAGCCCTTTATAGGAAAACGTGAAGAACACCATCGTGTTGGGATGAATTCAGTTAACATGTGATTATAGGACCTAAACCGGTTGATGAAATGGTTGATAATGTGAAAACCTTTCAATGTCATATCAAGGAAGCCCAAAGTTAATAGAAGAGTTATGCAGACAATCATCAATGATACCTTGAGTTCAATGTTGGATACATGGTATTTCTCTACATGTCTCTATGGATGAAAGTCATGAGGTTTGTGAAGAAAGGGAAGTTACATCCTAGGCACATCAGCCCCTTCAATATTTTTGATCATGTCGAGGATGTGGCCTATGAAATTGAACTTCCAACTAAAATGGAAAATGTACATGATGTCTTCCATGTATCCCTCTTAAGGATGAATATACCAGATCCATCACATGTACTCTCTTCAAGGGAGGTACAGTTGGAGGATGAACATTCTTAAGAAAAGAAACCTGTCATGATCTTGGATCGTGGAGATAAATTTTTATTTAACAAGACTACTCACCTAGTAAATGTACTATGGAAGAACCACAAATATGAAGAGGCAACATTGGAACTAGACAAGTAAATAAAGGAAATGTACCAGCACCTGTTTTGGATTAGAATGTAAAACGAAATTTCAAGGGTGAAATTTCTTAAGGGGGGAAGAATGTAACGACCCAAATATTTAAATTGAAATTACTTTATTATAAACATGTCATCTAATCAAATTAAATCACAACACAATGAACTAATAAGTAAAATTTGATCTTTAAATATAGGTTTGTCACTTTTGTGATTAGAATTTCAAAAATATGACATACACGGTTGTGATTAGTAAGTTATTTTGAGTCTAATATGACCAACATAATTTTTGGTGAATAGTAACATAACCTTATGAATAATAATGTTACCCTTATGAATTTTGAAATACCCTAATGATTATTAACCTTATCTATGATAGTGTATAAATAATATTCAAGAGGGATTATGATATACCTATATCATAGAATAAGAAACTAAATGTTTTAAAATTTTTATTTTTCGAATAAATTATGTTTTTAATTAACTATTAAATTAATCATATTTAGAAAAGTATTTTTTGACAATTTTATTTCATTTTTTGAATTCTACATGTTAAAAAATTGTTAGGATCAAATTTTGGGAATTTTAAAAAATACTTGAATTTTAGTGAATAGTAAAATACATTAATTTACCGTATGATTACATTTTAATTTAAATAAACTATTCATGACATCATAAGTGATGTAAAAACCAAAATATTGAACTCAAATTCATCTATTGCTATTAATGGTCATGTAATAATCATTATTGGTTGTCTTATGGAAAAATAAATAAAATAATTATTATAATATTATAAAAACCCACCTCCCCGCCACTCTAAATACCACCCATCATTACCTCTTCTATTCACTCCTCTAAAGCCTTGTGCCTTCCCGGTACTCTACACAAATCTCTTCCCAAGATCCTTACCCACGTCCAACATCCCCTATTCTCTTCAAAATACCAAATCTTTTCCCATTAAGAGGCTCTCAAAGGAGATAAACTCAAGGGGTAAACTCCTCTTTCCAGTTGATTTATTTCATTTATGTTATTTTATTTTCTTGTTTCTTTCCCCACCACCTTCTATAAAAATGGTATGATAACTCTTGTAACATTAATGTACTAGAATATTATTTTTCAAATGGGATAATTCATTATCTTCTCTCTTGCCCCCATTTTTTATTTGATAGAAATGAAAACACCATTTGAGATGGGTTAATTTAGCACAATCAAGGACGACAAGTTATCAAATTCCATTACCATATTCAGTTATGATAATGAACCATTTTCATGGTTTAACCAGACCATTATATATGTATTATACCTCATATTTGGTATTTTAATCCTTTTGTACACATTTTTTATATAATGAAAAACGCGTTCTTTGTGGTAAACACTGCCAATTAACCCAAAAGGTTGTCACTAATGTTTTAAATAATGATTCAAAGTCAATCTATGTAACCAAATTAAATTTTAAATCATTTAACCTTATGGATGATCAATAAATGTGAAACAACATTCATCATCCATGTTTATCAAAACATGAAAATAAGGGATCATGTTATTAAAACCAAGCATGAAAATGGACCCAAACAATGAAATTGAACCGATTTACCAATCAAAATGGTTAAAAATTAACATAAAATGTATGTAATAAATATTTTACATATATAATAGGTTATGGAATTATTAATTAATTAACCTAATTTGACTATTTAGGGCATTATGATCAAGGGAATATCACCACCGGACATAAGGAAACAGATCCTCTCCATTTCATTTTTATTCAATAATGTGCCCTATGTTATACTATTTTATGTGTAGTACCAAATGATGGGGTATGATTATGAACCACCCCCATACATCCCTCATGATTTATAAGTGATTAAAAATTCCTTTCACTCCCATGAATCCCTCTTTATTACACCTGATACCTTGCAGATAATCTATAAAGAATTCTACCCGAAATGCCTTTATCCCTTCGGGTTGCTCTATCGTTCCATTCACCCAAATAAATATGAATTTTTTTTGTACAACATATAAATGTTTTTTATATTCTCAAAACTCATTTTTCAAGATCCGTACCGCTTTATCTTTCCCGGATATACATTGTTTAAAGTGAATCCCTCCTCGATACTTCCCTATAAGCAATATCGTTTTAAGGGGACTTCACAAATTATTTCCCAATTTCAAGTGCACTCTATCCTATATTTGAAGCCCATGTTTTCTTTATAAAATAAGTGTTTTTATCATGAAAAAATATTTTGTTAACATATGGTATTATATAAATTAATTTTCACTTTTCTATTTTGAAAGCTCTATAGTATTTTCTTTAAAACTGAACAAAATAATTTTAATGATAAAATTCACCAAATACATTTCCTGTATATTTTCACTCCTATTAGACATCAAAAACAATTATATATTCCTATTTTACCTAATGACCATCTATTTATATTCTAATTCCTTTCAACATAGAGACATTCATGAGACTCCCTTTGGTTATGCTTTATGTCCTGATTGTGGTACTCAATTCTTCCCAAGGGTAACCCTTATGTTTATGTAAGATTGATTATGTATGATTCATTATGTGGAAAACATAATGATGAAATGTAATACTGGTTCACCCAGATATGGCTTCAATGCATTTGGTAAATTTTAGTCTCATGGGATGATTATGAGTGACGATCTTGGCAGTAAGCCTTGGCTTGTGCTAATATGTGCAACAGTCTTGGCTGTTAACCTCGGCTTGTGCTACTATGAGAAATAGTTTTGGCAGTTATCCTTGACTCATAGTAAATTCAAGTTTTATGTTTCTACTACATTTCTATGATTCCATGTAGAGACCCCATGGACATTACATTACTTTTTCCGAAAACATAATACATAATAAGAACAAACACTCAATGACCGTAATAGTTTAGTGTATTTGGAAACATGGAATATAAACTTATAATCATGATGAAAGATCTTCAACAACTCCCATAATGATCTTCCCCTTTTTTCCTTACCTAAAACTTTCTTTATTTCCTGGGGAAAATAAAACATAAAAAGGGTGAGCTCAAATGCTCAATAAGGGCAAACATAGAGAACATAAAACAATCCATAAACATTTGAAAGAAAAAACATGAACATGAAATTTAAACATCAAAATATTGAGCAAAGACATAAATCGTGGACGTACGTAAGGCATATATCATAATGGAACATAAACAATGATAAAATATAATGGGAATAAAACATGTAATTGTGGCAACCATTCTGCACATATTATGATTTCCATAGTAGCCAAGGTATAGCTGCCAAGACCATCTTAGTTGACAAAGTCCCTTTCTGAATCGAGTTCACTCCTCGTTTCAGTCCTGTAACACTGAACCGGATTAACTTACCATTCCAGCCATGTCTATATAATTGGATATAAATCTTTACCCAATGCATTGGAGGGAGATATAGGTCACACCCATCTCATAATTAAATTATTCTTACTTATGCCACAAATAAACATACATCATTCATAATAACCCAACAAATAAAATGGGTGTCATAAACATCATCCCATCATCACATAATCCATATAAAAGAAATGGAAACCATTTCATAATAAGAAAAGTGAAACCATGTAAATCATTGAGAAATTATACTTGAAACATACACATATCAAATAATTTCATTTTAGATGGAAAATGGTTTTGATAAAACACTTGCAATGAATTCTTGATGAAAATATCCTTTCTTCTTTAAAATCATGTTTTTCACAAAATGTCATGCATTTTTAAAAGAAAGGTATTTTTTTGAAAATAGTCATAAAATATTTTGGAGGAAGCTTCATGAAAATAAGGATTTATAAAACTGTAAAAATAGATTCATGTCGTATAAGTTAAAAATAACATTCTTCTTATACTTTTGTCATAAAAGTCAAAAAGTACCTCATATGGTAAACAAAAGAAATATTCCTTCCATACGATGTGGTAAAAGTATAAAATGGTAAAAATGACTTTAAAAATACATGGAATAAAATTAAACATTTTATGAAAACATTTTGAGAACATATGGACATGGATAATAATCATAAGCCCAGTAAATACTTATGAATAAACAATCTCGGATAAAAACGAGATTGGAAAAGTTATCCCTTACCTTAGGTCTGATGTGCTTCACACATATCCAAACCTCCTGTATAATGATTTAAATAATATCATTGAATTATTACAGAATAATATTAATTGTTATGATATCATATATGGTTCACTTATGAATTTATATTACCCATTCTTTTGTAAGTTCCATGCTAAAGTAGCGTTTTGGGTAAAATCATTTTATTTATCGTACATGTTGGGACTTGTTTTTTTTTGATATTATTACTTATAACCTGATTTAATTAATTACATAATTTAAAACATGATTTATATTTATTCAGAATATACATATATATATATATGATAGATCGATAAATGGAATGAAATACACCGTTCAAGGAGACGGTAGGTCGTACGTACGCATGAACGCTGTTTTCGTTTCCTTATTGAATTGAATTGAATTAAGTAGATGACATACATATATATATATATATATATATACATAAATCCAGTATCATTATTATGTCATATATTTCATGATTACTTATTATATATACTTTACAATCATTAATGAATGGTTAACATGGAGAATGAATCTCATCGGGTCGTGGAGACAGTAGTCCATACGTACGCACGAGCGATGATATCATTACCATAACCATGGAATTGTATTGAAGTGTATGTATAATATTTCAGAATCAATATCAATTTAAAATAATCATATATAGTTATCTATTTACACCATTATACCCATCCAAGTAAGGTGGTGGTCGAAAACAGGTTACACCACGGCGTGGAGACGGTATTTCGTACGTACGCACGCGCATTGATTTAGATTTCCGTAGGATGGATAGATGGTGAAATAGGGTTGTTTCATACTTATAATAACATATCAGTATATGAGTGACACTGATTTTATTACTTCATAATGAAACAAATAACGAATAATAATTGGAAGAAGGAATAAAGTTGAAATAATCGGTAACAGACATTACATCTTCTTTGAAGAGCCTCTTCTTACCCTCCTCTGAGGGCACTAAAGATGGTATTTTAAGAAGACCAGAACCTCTAGGATGTTTATATTGAAGTGTAGAAGAGAAATGGGTAGGGTTTGGCCGAGCTTGAAGGCTCAAATTGGTGTGAGGAGGAGAGGGATGAGGTTCCCTTTTATAAGGGAGGAGAGGGGCACCTTTGGAAATATAAGAAATATTAGTTTATATTAAATCCAAACCCCACTTAAAAACTTCAAAAATGACTCATATACAATGATTATATGAGGTAGGGTTGTAATATCATCAAAAAATAAAATTCATACATGTTAGGAATTTATTTTAAACATTATCAACTTGATTTATCCTTATTTATCAATTTAATTTTATTTGTGGTAATAATATTCTAAATTTTAAATTACTATAAATAATTACATATGTGTTGTGAATTTTCCATAATTTGACACTTTATGGAATTTTAAACCATATAAATTTAAATTTATAATTTTTAAATATTTTTGTGATTTTTAAACAATTTTATAATATGTTATTTTTATAAAATAGCAATAGTGTCAATTTTGACACTATTTATTTATTTGAATTTAAATAAATAATATACAAAAGATATGTTCGAAATAAAAGATTTAATAGATTTTTAAAATTTCATATTTATCTATAAAATTAATATAGCACATTAAATAGTTCATATAATATTTATTTTAATTTTTTTAAAACCATTTATTTGATATTTCTCTTAATAAAATAATTTCAACATCACTATTATGTCACCTTTAATGATAACTATTTAATCCCTAAAAATTATAAATAAATTCATATGAGGTAGATAATTTTATTATATTTCTGTATAATACTCATTTTTGAAGTTTTATGAAGTTTATCACTAAATTAAAATTATTATACTTATAAGATTTCAGAGAGTGACATGTTGTCACTTTCATTGGTTTTATTAATAATTAAATTATTTTCATGGAAAAAAGTCCATAAAATGAATCTAATCTGACCCTTAGGTGATATGGGTCCAATTTTATCCATCCAATAGAATTTTGTCTTTTGTTAGGGTAATTTTATAATATTATATTTACCCTTAATTACCCGATTTACCCTTAACTACGGTAAATAAAATTTACCATAGTAACTATTCATAATTCCAAAAAATAAAAAGTAGACTATTAACATAATTTGGACCCACTGATTCCAAATATGGAATCCATTTTTTCAAATTAAATACACTTAAGTTTCAGAAATTAAATTAAATTTAATCTCGTTGTCGAAAGAAAACAGGTTTTTGTTTAAAACATTGCAAAAGATTGAATTTATTTAACCTACGAATTCAATGTAAAATAAATGATAATGAAATAAATTATATTAAATGGTAAAAATATATTCTATTTATACTTTAAAACCAGTAAATATTATAATTTAACCACATAAATTATTATGATGAAAAAAAGTTGTTTTTAATTAAAATATAGCGTGTTTTTACTATTCATTAAAATATGAATGTTATCAGAATAATATAAAAAATTTATCCAAAGTAAATTTTTATATCCTGATTCCAAAGAAGAATTTTATTTTGTCAAATGGAACTTATAAAAATGTCGAAAACTAGATTTAAAGTGGGTGCTCCATCAAAAGGCGGCAAAACTGCATTTTTTTTAAAAATACATATTTTACATGAATAATTTATTTTGTTTCCATACAATGTTCTAGAAAATGTGTAAGATGAATAATAATGTTATAAAATTCAAAATGTAGTTAATACTATTCATAACTGCTAGTTCATAATAATATTATAACCATATATCATTGTTTAGTGAAACTCGGCATTGCGTACAACACACGCTATCAAAGAAGGTCGCGATTGCGTGTAATGCAAGCCAAGTCAGGATTGCGTGTAGTGCAAGGCTTCTTTGTTGTTTTGTATAACAAAATCCAATAATATTTCATTTATACATTGAATATATATATATATACATATATATATATATATATTCACTCAATGTTGCGACTTTGAAATTGTGTGTAACACGATCCAAGGATAGTCCTGTGTATACTGAAAAATCATACAGTTTTCAATATAGTACAAGCTAATCTTGGTGTATTGTATAACAAAAGATATAAAAGAAATTAAAAATAATATATCTTATATAATCTCGGGGTGTTACAGTCTACCCCCCTTAAAATGAATTTCGCCCTCGAAATTCATCGGGGTTATAAATGGTTTATTACATGAGAGTTTCTTTCATAGAAACCCACATCGTAAGAGGGAATACCAAAAAATATCTTGAAAAACTAATGTACGAAACGTTACGGTTACCCAAATTAACTAATCACTGGCTTTCCACATAGGAAAACATAGGTGAAAATATGGATAGGGAAGAAAAATCTAACCATCATGTTCTTATGAAGAGTGGTAGAGGACATGGCTATGAAAAAGCCAACAACCACAAAGCCATAAATTTGTGATGATCTGAGGTACCATCTGATTCCTCGGGTATGAGGGCACTAGGAAAACATTTTTGGTTTTCAAGATCATTTCCCTAATGTTAATGAATTAAAAGAAATACTTACATGATTTTTGGTACAATCTCACTGTTGTTTGTTCCTTGAACAATTTCCACTTCATCTCTTAAATAAATGAAGTCGAATTTGTTATTCATGAAGTGTGAGAAGATCATGCGATATAATGATAGGTCATTCCATCTTTCTCAAACTAAAGGTTAGTAAAAGTTATCAAATATACATATGTCCATCTATGATGAGGTTAATCATATATGATTCCAAAAATGAACTTATACTTCATATATCATTCCACTTAACTAATTTATATTAACCAGGTACTTCCTGTAGGCCAGTGGTAGGCGATAAAGGCCTGTCGCACTTCGGTTGTGGGTTCGATTCCCACAGCCTTGTCCGACGCAATGGGTTTTCGTCCGTTCTGCATGTTATCCTTTTTCTAAAACTATACTATCATAAAATTTTAGAAATAAAAAGTTATATCCTTAACCAATACTATATGATGTCCATTCCAACCTTTAGGCTTATCGAAAATACTTCTGTCTGATTACTAGAAATTTCATCTACTGAGCATGCGAATTCCTTCATTTTTCCCCAATATATCATAAGATATATCTTTTTGGTCACATTCCAAACATGTGAATACCTTAATCATGTATTCTTTTAAAACATGAATTACCATAGAACCTTAGCGAAAACATGAATTCTGTAAAAAGTTAACTGTTTCCACATACCAAAATCCCAAATAAAATCTATATACTCAAATCATGATATCACTTTGTCTTTTTATTATCCATGACCTCATGAATACTATTAAAAATATTATTTTCTCCTTATCCCTTCATTATGCGCATATCATCTTCTTTCCAAAAATATCTGAATAACCTTTCATGGTTATCAGTACCATTCAACATATACTTTCAAATACATTAGGAAAAGAAATAGTGTAACAATCCTTAGATGATTCTTTATTCCATAGTACCATACATTATTCTTGATAAACATTCAATCATTCCACTAACTTCTTAAATCACTGACTGAGCTTCATCTTTTCTTTCATCTCATATTTCATTTGTAGTCTCTTAATCATCATCCACATAAATACTACCCATATGACCATGCTGATTCTCTTCATGAGATTTTACCTTAGGGAATTGGTTTGCATAATGCCCATACATTCCACATTTAAAACAACTAATCATTGTTGATGTCATAGAAATACTATTATCCTTATCCGTGGTGTTTACTGGACCTTTTCCTTTTCACTTACTGGCTTTGTGTCCTTCTTTTCCACACCCAATGCATCTTCAAGTTCCTTTGAAACAATATCCCTGATGCCTCTTCCCACATGATTTACATGAGGGAAATTGAACTTTCTTTCCTCTATTATCATCATGAAACTCCATATTTCTCTTATTATCTGAGTCGGAAAACTTACCAAAGTTGAGATTATTGATCGTATTATGAGATTGCTGATTAGGAATAATAACGATGTTTGGACTTCCAAATCCCATTTCATTTGGTTTCTCATGAAGAATATCATTCCATTGTCCATTATATCCTCCATTATCATGAATCTTCCTATCTCCCTCCATTTTCTAAAACCCGAAAAGAATAGTGTGAGAGGAAAAAATCATGCTAGGGAAAACAACATAGTAAAGGGGGAGTGCCATAAATATCTAACATCCTAGGTTAAATTCTAAGATCAATAGCACAATTATAGGACTATAACCTATACTTATACTTAACCTTAGGGACATCCCTAGACATACCTTAGAAATACCTCTAGGGATCTCACTAAAGCTTTCGCATCCTAGTTTCCAAAGGTTAACTAAACCTTTCCTCTGATACCAACTGTAGAGACCCAAAGCATGACGTACATGGACATTACATTACTTTTGCGTAATACTTAATACATAATAAGAACCAACACTCAAGGACCGTAATAGTTTATTGTCTTTGGAAACTTGGAATATAAACTTCTAATCATGTTGAAAGATCTTCAACAACTCCCATAACGATCTTCCCATTTTTGTTTCCTTACCTAAAAACTTTCTTTATTTCATGGGGAAAATAAAACATAAAAAGGGTGAGCTCAAATTCTCAGTAAGGGCAAACATATAGAACATAAAACAATCCATAAACATTTGAAATCAAAATCTTGAACATGAAATTTAAACATCAAAATCTTGAGCAAAGACATAAATCGTGGAAGTACGTAAGGAATATATCATAATGGAACATCAACCATGATAAAATATAATGAGAATAAAACATGTAATTGTGGAAACCATTCAGCACATGTTATGATTTCCAAAGTAGCCAAAGCATTGCTGCCAATACCATCTTAGTGGAAAAAGTCCCTTTCTGAATCGAGTTCACTCCTCATTTCAGTCCTGTAACACTGAACCAGATTAACTTACCATTCCAGCCATGTCTATCTCATGAGATATAAATCCTTACCAAATTCATTGGAGGGAGATATAGGTCCCACCCATATCATAATGAAATCATTCTTACTTGTGCCACAAATAAACATAAATCATTCATAATAACCCAACGAATAAAATGAGTGTCATAAACATCATCCCATCATCACATAATCCATATAAAAGAAATTGATATCATTTCATAATAAGAAAAGTGAAACCATGTAAATCATAGATACATTATACTTGAAACATATACGTATGAAATAATTTCATTTTAGATGGAAAATGGTTTTGATAAAACACATGAAATGAATTCTTGAGGAAAATATCCTTTCTTCTTTAAAATCATTTTCTTTTCACAAAATGTCATGCATTTTTAAAAGAAAATGATTTTTTTGAAAATAGTCATGAAATATTTTGGAGTAAGCTTCATGAAAATAAGGAATTATAAAACTGTAAAAATCAGTTCTTGTTGTATAAGTTAAAAATAACTTTCTTATCCTACTTTTGTCGGAAATGTCAAAAAGAACCTCATATGGTAAACAAAAGAAAGATTCCTTCTATACGATGTGGTAAAAGTATAAAATGGTAAAAATTACTTTAAAAATACATCGAAGAAAAGTAAACATATTATGAAAACATTTTGAGAACATATGGACTTGGATAATAATCATAACCCTAGTAAATACTTACGAAGAAACAATCTTGGATAAAAACAAGATTGGAAAAGTTATCCCTTACCTTAGGTCCGATGTGCTTTGTACATATCCGAACCTCATGTATAATGATTTAAATAATTTAATTGACTTATTTCAGAATCATATTCATTGTTATGATATAATATATGGTTCACTTATGACTTTATATTACCCATTCTTTTGTAAGTTCCATGTTAAAGTAGCGTTTTGGGTAAAATCATTTTATTTATCGTACATGTTTGGACTTGTTGTTTTTGATATTATTACTTATAACATGATTTACTTAATTAAAAAATGTAAAAAATGATTTATATATATTCATCATATACATATATATAAATATATATATATGATAGATCGATAAATGGAATGAAATACACCGTTCATGGAGACGGTAGGCCGTACGTACGCATGAACGCTGTTTTCGTTTCCTTATTGAATTGAATGGAATTAAGTAGATGAAATACATATATATATATATATACATAAATAAAGTATAATTATTATGTCACATATTTCATTATTACTTATTATATATACTTTATAATCATTAATGAATGGTTAACATGGAGAATGAATCTCATCGTGTCGCCGAGACGGTAGTCCGTACGTACGCACGAGTGATGATATCATTCCCATGATCATGGAATTTTATTGAAGTGTATGTATAATATTTAAGAATAAATATAAATTTACAATAATAATATATAGTTTTCTATTTACACCATTATACCCATCCAAGTAAGGTGGTGGTCGAAAACAGATTACACCACGACGTGGAGACGGTATTCCGTACGTATGCACGCGCGGTGATTTCGTTTTCTGTAGGATGGGTAGATAGTGAAATAGGGTTGTTTCATACTTATAATAACATATCAGTATATTAGTGACAGTGATTTTATTACTTCATAATGAAACAACTAAATAAGAATAAGTAGAAGAAGGAATAAAGTTGAAAGAATTGGTAACGAACATTACCTCTTCTTTGATGCGCCACTTCTTAACCTCCTCTTAGGGCACTAAAGATGGTTTTTTGAGAATACAAGAACCTCTAGGATGTATCTATGGAAGTGGAGAAGAGAAATTGGAAGGGGTTGGCCGAGCTTTAAGGATCAAATTTCTATGAGGAGGAGAGGGAGGAGGTTCCCTTTTATAAGGGAGGAGAGGGGCACCTTTGGAAATATAATAAATATTAGATTATTTTAAATCCCAAACCAGTATAAAAACTTCCAAAATGACTCATATACGAATATTATATGAGATAGGGTTGTAATATAATCAACCAATAAAATTTAGACATGTTAGGAATTTATTTTAAACATTATAAATTGGATTTATCCTTATTTATCAATTTAATTTTATTTGTGGTAATAATATTCTAAATTTTAAATTATTATAAATAATTACATATGTGTTGGGAATTTTCCATAATTTGAAACTTTATAACATTTTAGATCATAGAAATTTAAATTTATAATTTTTAAATATTTTTGTGATTTTTAAACAATTTTATAATATGTTATTTTTATAAAATAACAATAGTGTCAATTTTCACTCTATTCATTTATTTGAATTTAAATAAACAATATAGAGAATATATGTTCGAACTGAAATATTTAATAGATTCATAATATGTCATATTTATCTATAAAATTAGTGGATCACATTAAATAGTTCATATAATATTTATTGTAATATTTTTAAAACCATTTATTTGATATTTCTCTTAATAAAATAATTTCAACATCACTATTATGTCACCTTTAATAATAATTATTTAATCGCTAAAAATTATAAATAAATTCATATGATGTAGATAATTTTATTATATTTCTAGAGACTATTCATGTTTGAAGTTTTATAAAGTTTATTACTAAATTAAAATTATTATACTTATAATATCTAAGAGAGTGTCATGTTGTCACTTTCATTGGTTTTAATAATAATTAAATTATTTTCATGGTAAAAAGTCCATAAAATGATTCTAATCTTACCCTTAGGTGATATGGGTAGACTTTTATACATCCAATATAATTTTTTAATGTGTTATGGTAATTTGATAATATTATATTTACCCTTAATTACCCGATTTACCCTTAACTATGGTAAATAAAATTTACCGTAGTTACTATTCATAATTCCCAAACATATAAAGTAGCCTATTAACATAATTTGGAACCACGGATTCCAAATATGGAATCCATTTTTCAAATTCAATACAAAAAAGTTTCAGAAATTAAATTAAAATTAATCTCGTTGTCGAAAGAAAATGGGTTTTTGTTTAAAACATTGCAAAAGACTGAATTTATTTAACCTACGAATTCAATGTAAAATCAATTATAATGACATAAATTATATTAAATGGTAAAAATATATTCTATTAATACTTTAAAACCATTCAATATTATAATTTAACAACATAAATTATTATGATGAAAAAAAGTTGTTTTTAATTAAAATATAGCGTGTTTTTGCTATTCATTAAAATATGAAAGTTATCAGAATAATATGAAAATTTTATCCAAAGTAAATTTTTATATCCTGATTCCAAATAAGAATTTTATTTTTTCAAATTTAAATTATAAACATGTCAAAAACTATATTTAAGATGGGTGTGCCATCCAAAGGCGGCAAAACTGCATTTTTTAAAAATACATATTTTACATGAATAATTTATTTTGTTTTCATACAATGTTCTAGAAAATGTGTAAGATGAATAATAATGTTATAAAATTCAAAATTTATTTAATAATATTGATAATGTATAGTTCATAATAATATTATAACCATATATCGTTGTTTAGTGAAACCCGGTATTGCGTACAACACACGCTATCAAAGAAGGTCGCGATTGCGTGTAATGAAAGCCAAGTCAGGGTTGCGTGTAGTGCAAGAATTCTTTGTTGTTTTTTAAAACATAATCCAACCATATTTCTTTTATACAGTGAATATATATATATATATATACATATATATATACATATATTCACTCAATGTTGCGAACTTGAAATTGTGTGTAGCATGATCCAAGAATAGTGTTGTGTATACTGAAAACTAATACGGTGTTGCGTATAGTACAAGATAATCTTGGTGTAGTGTACAACAGAAGATATACAAGAAATTAAAAAAAAATATATCTTATAAAGTATCGGGGTGTTACATTCCATGTATAAATGGTCTCATGTTTATATATTATGATTCCAAATGGTACATGCCTTTTTTTATCATCATGTTTTGCTTTCTAATCCATATACTAAATATTTATTCTTATGTTTATTCCCATGCTTGGATTTTTAGCTCATCCATTTGTTCATTTGATCCACAGGTTACCCTATAATGATGTAAGTGTAGAAAGGAAGTTAGGAGCTCTTTATGAAGACTAAACAATGATATGTTATATGTAGTTCCATGTTTTCAGTTTTAGGTACCTTGTCTTCATAGACACTTGAATTCATGATCCCTGGCTTGTACTGTGATGTATAATTATGATTAAAATAATTTAATGTTATATGAAAAAGGCTAGGGTTTTTATATTTATCCCTATAAGTTGTATGCAAATGCTTTGATATCTTTAAATCCTTTTTATAGTTTTATTCAGTGCATAGAGCCGGTCAGATTGACATGTTTTCTATTTTAACATGCCGCATATAATCCAAAAATTAATTTCCCTAGATTTCACATTAAAATGGGATCTTATTCTACTTTTTTCCATTGAAATCATGTTATGGAATTTTAATGTAGTAAAAGTGATTTTTGGTTGATATCAAGAAAACATCAACTCAAATTGATGTGTCTTATATTACAACATTTGAAAAATCAACAAGAAATAATTTTTGTAATATTTCCCAATTTTTTTTGATGTTATCTCTATTTCGACCCGGTGATATCTAGTTTTAAGGATTTAATATCTTCAAAAATGACTTATGTAACCATTCTAAACTCACAAAATATAAAATTAATGCGATTTTTATTCATTTTTGCTCCAAATAATTAAATAAAATTATTATAACATCATATTAATTCACGGTGTTTTGACTCACAGAAGCCTGATTTAGAGTTTCAAAACACTAAATGAGTGTTTTTTGGTTCTCAAAAAAAACTCAAATTGATGTTTACTATGTTCCAACCATTTGTAAATATACTCACAATCAATTTATGTCATGAACCAGATGTTAGGACCAAGGATGTTCATTGATAATAATGGAGTTTGGTTTGTTTTTGTTTTCGATATGCACACAGATGAATAGGGAGTTTGCAAGGAATGTGATCATTCGATTGGGGATGAAAGAAGTATTGAAGGTGGAACAATTTTCCTGTGTTTTCAAAATTTTTGGGAATAAAAATTGGGAGTTTGGAAATTGTACGTGGTGAAGGCGTAGGGTACATGGTGAAGGCGCACAGTACATGGGTAAGGTGTACAGTTCGCAGGGCAGGTGCACAGTACATAGTTCAAGCATGTGGTCTGTGGTGATGGTGCACGGTACTTGGTGTAGGTAGTGGTAATGGTTTTTAGAGTGGTGCGTAGAATAGAAAACATTTCGCAGCAACGACATGCGGTGAACAAATTTGTACACAGAATGCTGAAGATTTAAACAAAAAATTGTTTGCAATGACGATAAGTGGTGAAGGCATGCAATTGGAGTATGATGAAGGTTGGTGAGATTGCTTTGTTTTGGGAAATAGGAGCGGTGAAAAATGGAGGCTAACCATACATAGAAGGAGTGAAGATTGTATGACATTGAAAATTTGGGTAAAACATATTAGCCATTTTCATGGAGTTTTGTGACTTTTTAAGTAACATTAACCCCATTTGTTAAAAGTAGAAATTGGATATAAGAATTTTAGGAAGATATCTGGAGATGTTTTATGTGGTTCACAGAGGAGGAGATGGTACGCATAGAGACTCATCCGCCTAAGGAAAACAGTCCACGGAAGAGTGTGTGGATAGCGCTGGAGGCTCCTGCAGTACACGGAAGGGCAAGTTATTATGTGAAACAGATGGGTACACGTGGGTGTAAAGAAGTACACAGAGTAGGGAGGAATTCAGAGTAGTGTTGTTCACGGAGGAGTTGGATGGTACACGGAGGAACTCAACGGTACGCGAAAACAATAGTGGTATGCTGAAACAACAGTAGTTCGTGGAACACCCAAGGAAACCTGGAAATTGGACAAATTAATTTGGGAAATTAATATCCATAACATATCTATAAAAGGGAAAATAAAATAAATCTATGGGTTATTACAGGACTTCAAAAGAACATCCAATTATAGTTTATGATGAATGATTTAATGCTAGACAATTGAAGAGACCTTCAAGTTGATAAACTGATTGAAGATTCTTCTAGTGCAGTGAGCAAGGGGGAGTCGACATAAGTGATCTGAGGGATGTAGTGTGTTATCCCTAAAACCTTGTAAAGGAAGTACACATGGAGCATAGGGAATATTCTAACACTTTTAATTCACAACTTGTGAAGATTTGTTGTTTTTGTACTACTGACACACTATCGGTGTATGCTCCTTTGATGTAGCCTTTAGTGGTGAACCAAGTAATTTTTTTTGTTTCTTTTCATGTGACTGTTTTTTTTCTGCACATTCTCTTCAGACATGTTTAACAAGTGCCTATCAACCTGGGAACAAGATCTATCAGTCTAAAAGAAAAATTTGACACCCTGATTCACCCTTCCCTCTCTATGTGTTATGGGGTCCTTCATGTGGTATCGTAGGGTAATGGTTGCTGGTATTGAATATGTATTCTGCTTTCTTAGATAATCCAGTCAACATTAGGGGATATCCCCTCTTAGATGAAAGTAATATTCAAATATGAAAACAGGATGAGATCTCACCTAAGATCTCATGGAATGGAAGTCTTATTTTTTACTACCGAGGGCATACATTGCACTAATCCTACAGGACTATCGATGACAGATAGAGATAGTAAATTGCTTGATGCTAATGCAAAAGCACAAAATCCTCTCACTAAAACCCTTTCTGATAAGATTTACATAAAGGTAATGAGTTGTACATATTTAAAGTCAATGTGGGATAAACTGAAATGTATTCATGAAGGAGATAGCAAAGTGAAAGAGGAAAAACATCAAGATCTACACAATAGGTTTGATCATATGATGATTTACCCTGATGATAATGCATACACCTTCTGAAATCATATTATTTATGTTGTAAGAGCAATCCGTGGTTTGGGAAAAGAAATCAAAGACATTGACATAGTGAAGAAAATATAGAGAAGACTTCCACCAAATTACAATGAAAAGGTGTTAATGCTTGAGGAAGTAGATATATCTAAACTCTTAGTGGATGAACATATGAGCAATCTATTTTCTTATGAAATGAGAATAAAACCAGAAGAAGCTATGAGTCATGTGAGCATAGAAATGGCATTCAAATCCATGGATAAACATAATGTTTAAGGAGATAGTAGTGATGGAGATGATGGGGAAAATGAAACCCTTTCTCTCATTTCTAAGAATCTCAAGATGGAAATAGGGAAATTTTAAGGCAAGATACCTCTAGCTTGATTTTGTATGGAAGAGTTGGGAACATTTCCTCCCAGTGATCAAGAAAATTTGATGATGATGAAAGCTAAGTTGAAAACATGGTAAAGCCTCAGAATATATTTTTCAAAAGTGTAAATATCAAATTTGAAAAGAATTTACAAAAGAAGAGTTTTGTTTGTGTGGAGGAATACGATGATAATCAATTCGGTGAGGAAGTGGAACCAAAATTTAAGACTGTAAATCATTCCTCTATGATGGCTACCACTGAAAAGGAAAAACCATTGACCGATAAAGATGGAGATAATTAGTTGACTACTAATGTTGATCCCATGTTGAAACATAAGGATTATTCATCTATACTTGAGATTAAATATAAGAGATGTAATAAGTGGAAAGCAATGGTGGAGGAATGATTATAATATATCGATCAGCTGAAAGAGGCAATTGAACAACTGGAAGAACATGTGAAAGTTAAATCATCAATCCATGAAAGCACTTATGATGTTGTGGTACAAAAAATCAGAATTGAAGAACAAGAAAAGGTCATCACTGGCCTTACCTCAAGACTAGAGGATAATTACAAGACCATTGAAGGACTCAAAGAAGAAGTTGTTAGTCTAAGAAGTAAACTCGAAAGTGAATCAATTTGAAATGAAACAAATTAGAAAAAACAATTTTGAAGGTTTTCAAATGTTGAGGTTCTAGAGAGAGAAAAACATGGTTCTGATGGAGTATAAAAGCTATTGAATGATAAAAGATCCAAATTCATGCGAAATAGTGGAATTGGTTATGATTCCAAAATGTCAAATTCTATGAATAAAGTGAACCAGAATAAAGACAAGAAGGAAGTTGATTATGTTCAAAAGCTACCCGAACTGTTGAAAAAGAAACCCTTAAATCAAAATGAAATGATAACTAAAAATTATCCTCAAGTCTACAGAAATGATATGTAGTCAAACTATTTTCTTGAGGAAGAATTCATGGGGATAAATAAAAGAAATAATACATTTCCTTTCATGAAGTGTCATTTTGTGTCTATTTGGGCCATACCATGTCATACCAAGAAGAGGAAATGAGCTATATGAATGGGGAAGAGTTAGGTGTTCAACAACAGAGAACATATTCCAATCCTAATTCTTATAGAAGAAATAATTTCTATGGACATTATTTTCACTATTCTATCTTTGACAATAAATCAGTGTATTGCTGGAAATGGTATGACATGAGAAATTCTTTCAATACTCACAGACGAGTCAATACACATCAACCGTATTTTGTTTCTATTTCAAACAGGTTTGATCCTATGGAAGAGAATTTGAATATGAATAACCTGTGTAAAATGAAGAGATAATTGAAAGACCATCAGTATCATATAGTCAATCCAATATCTCATGGAAATAAAAGATGAAAATGGAAAAGTACAATTTTATAGAAGTATCCCTCAATGCTACAATGAACAAAAGAACAAAGATTATTGATAGCGTATGTTCATCCAACATGACAGGTAATGTAGATCTATTAATGAATGATATGAAAAAGATCAAAGGAACAATGACGTTCGGTATTGATGGTGCTTTGATGACAAAAGGAATTGGATGTACTGATCTAGCTAATATAGAGTTGAAGATAACAGAAGTCCTTTATATGGATGGTCTGCATCAAAATCTTCTTAGTGTGAGTCAACTCCGTGAATCAGATCTTATTGTGAAATTCAATCAGAATGGTTTTATATAAAAGGAATGTCCAAGAATTTTCTTTGGAAAGGTAGTATAACAGATGGAAACTTTTATCATGTTGACATCAAATAGAACATTTGGTATGTAACAGTTGAATAAGTAAAAAACTTATGGCATCCAAAATAGGGGAAAATCAATCAGTAAGACCTAATAAAGATATATATGATGAATATATTCATGCATATCCCTAATATAAAGCGTGAACGATAAAAGACCTGTGATGAATGCATGCAAGGTAAACTGGTCTGCTGTTTCGACCGGCCAACGATGAAAAGAGCATCAATTCTCCTTGACCATATCCATACAGATGTATGTGGCCCAATAAATTTTTCTATAACACATAAGGAATGATAATTTTTTCATTTCATAGATGATTAAAGTAGAATTGAATGAACGGTTGTTATACATAAGAAGCGACAAGTGCTTGATTGCATGAAAACCAATCGTCGAATCGCTGAGAATGATACTGGATGGAAGATCAATGTCCTGTGGTCTGACAATGGAGGGGAATACATATCCATTGAATTTGAGAATTACATAGAGAATAATGGGATACATCATGAGATGGCTTCTGTGATAACTCCACAACAAAATAGTGTTTTTGAGTGTAGGAATCAATAGGTATACAACATGGCTAGAACTATGCTGATCGAGAGTCGTATTCCTCGACATTAATATAAAGAGGAAGTACAAGAAGAAGTTTATATTAAAAATCGAACAAGGATATATAAGGATGAGACAATGAATCCTTATGAATTGTGGCATGGAATGAATCCCTCATTGAAATATTTTCATGTTTTCAGAAGAATTGGTTTTATTTGAAACAAAGAATGGAGTCAAGGGAAGTATGGAAACAATTCAAATGATGGAATATTTATTGGATACTCAATGAATAAAAAAGCCTAGAAAGTTTTCAATAATTACTTGGGAATAATTATAGAAATTATTGATGTAAATATCATAGAATAGAAAAGCATGGATGCTTCAAGGAATTCTTATAGTGTTGTGATATAAGGTGTAGAAGGATGCGAAGTTAAAACAATTGTTAATAAAGAGGTAAAGAAAGGTGTGAAAAACTCTATGCAGTCACATCATGATGTGGACTCTAAGAAGAATCATAAGAGTAATCCATAGATAGATAGAATTCAGTTGAACCACATGGTGGAAATCGAAGATCAAAGATTGACCAGTCCGACATTATCGAGGATCAGAATGCACCTACATAGACATGGAGAATGTGGAATAATTCACATTCTATATTTCTATCAGTTGTTGAACCATCCTCATTTGACGAGGCTGGAAAGGATGAGTCATGGTTAAAAGAAATGAATGAAGAGTTAGATCATATTGATAAAAATCAGGTTTGGGATCTTGTCAAAGAACCTCAATGTTTTCAATGTAATTATTACAAAGTGGATTATCAAGAAAAAATTTGATGAGAATGGAAATGTGATAAAAAAATAAGGCACGATTGGTCTATAATGGATATTCAAAAATTGAAGTCATTGATAATGAAGAGACATTTGATCCCATTGCGAGACTAGAGTCAATCAGACTATTTCTTTCCACGGAAATACAAAGGGGATTTATAGTGTATGAAATGAATGTCAAGATAGTATTCTTAAATGGAATTTAGAGGAATAAGTCTACATTGATCAACCTATAGGGTTTTTTCATGGGAATGATGAACTAAATGTTTTCAAATTAAATAAAACTTTCTATCACTAGAAACTGGCACCATGAGCATGGTACTCTCGGTTAGACTCATATATGAGAAATCAGGAGTTTAAAAGATGAGGAGTGGATCAAAATATCTATATGAATTACTCTCAAAATGATCAGTTCATGGTGGTGGTATACATGGATGATATTATTTTAGGTGGAAATTGATATGGATCAGTGGGATAATTTTCCAATCACATGAAATCAGAATTTGAAATGTCTATGATTGGTGAAACCAAATATTTTTTAGGGTTGCTGGTACTTCAGAAGAAGTATTAACCTTTCATTTCTCAAGAAAAGTATGAAAGAGAGCTACTAAAGAAATTCAATATTCATGATTCCAAACCAATGTTGACTCCAATTACAGTTGGATAAAAACTCAGAATGCATGAGGAAGGGACTTCTATAGATCCCACCATGTACAAAAGAATCATTTGAAGCCTATAATTCCTGATGACAACTTGACCAGATATTGTATTTACAACTTTCCTTGCATCCCGCTTTCAGAGTAATCCAAAGGAAGAACATATGGCATTAGTGAAAATTATCATGAGATACATTCATGGAACACATAATTATGGGCTATAAATTGCTGTAGGAAGAAATAGTGAACTATTGGCATTTTTTTATGCTAATTGGGCTGGAGATGTAGTGGAAAAAAAGTCAACCAATGGTGGAGCAATCTATATTGGAATGAAATTCGTGGGATGGTTAAGAAAGAAAAAAGTAAGTACCTTACATAGTATCACTGAAGTTGAATACATATCTTCTACCAAAGCATGCACTTAGTTACTTTGGATAAAGCAACAACTGATTGACATTGGTGATGAGGTGAAACAACCAATGGTGATTTACTGAGATAAAAAGATCATAATTTATCTCACAAAGAATCATGTACATAATTTTTGTATGAATCAAATTTGGATCAGATATCACTTCATCAAATAAAAATTTGAAAAAGGTTTGATAAAAATGGACCTTGTGGGAATTGATGAGAACGTGGTTGACATTATGACCAAGCCATTATCAACAGTTGTGTTTGAGAAGCATCGGTTGAACCCTAGAGTTTAGCCACCTCGCAATGCATTTGAAGGATATGAGATTCCACTCCCCCTTGCTTTACCAATTTTTAATCTATTATTAAAAATGATGCTGGTTTTTTGGGGGAGATACAATCTAGGGGAAAATGTTTTTTTAACTCTACAAGCCATGATTCAGTTTATTGGGTTTATTGCCTATGTATAGAATGGATAAATTCAATGAAGAGTGATCTAAGAAATCAATTCATGTCCTCTATATTGTTTTCAACACAAATCACTACTCACATAGACTTAGAGTGATGACTGTGTTGTTTATTGAAGGTTCGGGTTATGATCATGGTTAGCCCATAAGTGCATTTATCTAGAGATTTACAAAAAACCTTAAGGGGGATATTGTTGAAACCAGGGTTGTTTGTTTATAATAATGGAGTTTGGTTTGTGTTTGTTTTCAATGTTCACATAGATGACAAGGGATTTTTCAAGGAATGTGGTCATATGATTGGGGATGAAATTATTATTTAACGTGGCACAGTTTCCCAGTGTTTTCCAAATTTTTGGGCCTCAAAAATCAAGAGATAGGTAATGGTATGTGGTGAAGGTGCACCGTATGCAATGAAGGTGTGTGGTATACAGTGAAGGTGCGTAGTACGCAGTGTAGGCATGCGGTATGCAGTGCGGGCCAACGGTACACAGTGTAGGCAATTGGAGTGGTATGCAGGGTGGTGTGTGGAACCGAAAATAGTTTGAAGCAACGACACACGGTTAAGGAATACGGTACGCATAATGCTGAATACTGAAACGAAAAATGGTTCCCAAAAATGGTGTGTGGTGATGGAATGCGGTACGCGAATGATGATGGTTGACGGGATTGATACGGTTCGCAAAACAGGAGCAGTATATGGAGGAGGCTAACCGTACGCAGATGGAGTGAAGATTGTCCCAAATTTAAAATTTGGGTTAAATGGATTAAAGATTTTTTCAATTTTTTTGGCCTATTTAAGGAAAAACAATCCCCTTTATTATGAGAAAAGACTAGAGATTAGAATTTCAAGAATAAATTTGGAGAAGTCCGATGTGGTTCATGGAGGAGGAGACAGTACACTGAGGGACTCACCTGCTGAAGGAAAACAATCGGCGAAAGAGTGTGTGGTTCATGCTAGAGGCTCTTGCAGTATGTGGTGGAGCAAGGCAATATGCGGAGTAGGAAGGTATGCAGGGGTGTGGAACAGTACAGAGAGTAGGGAAGAATGTAGAGAACCATAGTTCGTAGAGGATCTGGATGGTACGATGATTAGTTAGACGGTAAGTGAAAACAATAGTGGTATGCCGAAACAACATCAGTATGAAGAACACACAAGATGCCTAAAAATTGGTCAAATCAGTTTGAGAAATTAATTTCCATAACATATCAGCATAAGGGAAAATAAATAAAATATATGGGTGATTATGGGACTTCAACAGAGCATCCATTTACAATTGATTATGTATTATTTTATGCTAAACAATTGACGCGACCTTCAAGTCGATAAACCGAGTGAAGATTCTTTGTGTGCAGTGAGCAAGGCGAGTCAGTAGAAGTGATCTAAGGGACACAATGTGCAATACATAAAACCTTGTAATGGAAGTGCACCTGGAACAGTGTGACTATTCTAAAAACTTGTAATCCAAGACATGTGAAGATTATAGGTTTTGGTACGACATACACATTTTCGACGTATGCATCTTCGATGTAGACCTTAGTGGTGAACCAAGTAAAATATGTTGTGTCGTTGCCTGGAATGTGATTGTTTTTTTCTGAACATTCTCTTCAGAATGGTTTAACTAGTTTCTACCAACATGGGAACAAGATCCATCAGTCTAAAAGGAAAATTTGACACCCTCATTCACCCCACCCCTCTCAGTGTGTTCTGGGGTCCTTCACCGGATCTGGTCGACATCAAAACCAGCACCCGACCCAGGATGTGGTAAGGCCCGAAGGGTGTTCCCGATCCCAACGGGATATCACATGTGCTCGAGTAACATAAACTGAATATTGGTAATGATTTACCCATGTTTTTAACATAAAACCACAAACTAATCCAATAAAACAAATCAGGATTTTTTTTTTAAAAAAAAATCTTTTAGAAAATTTCAAAATTGAATTACATTGTTTAAAACAACTCTCAGAGACTATAACAATTGACTAAAACCGAAAATAACAGCCCATGAATATCCACATGGTGAGAGTCACCACCATTAAGACATATCCATAAATCTATATCATGATAGACTGCTAAAAACCTGTAATATTGGCACAATAGTTGTACTGAAACCTGTGACAAAAAAATAAGAAAGTCCACATATTCCAAAAAGTTTAAGTGGTGTGTGAGCCAAATCCTAGTAAGATACCACCACTAAGAGATTCCAGGTGATAAACATTCAAAGACGAAATACGTGAATGTGTTTTTATCAAGACAATCTAGTTACAATTTCTAAATGATGCAACATTAAATAAATGCAAATAGTTTTCAAGTGGGATGTCTTAAAGAATCTACACATTTAAAAATAATGCCAACACTACTAAATTGTCCATCCAACCATATTGTATGCTGATGATAAGCAAAAAGTAACAAATGAGCACAAGTAATGGGGAAATAAACCCTAGGAACTTGCTCTCTGTGGGTCCCAGGTACCTCGTATCAAGGTAAGAGTAACTATCACAATATATGTTCTCTTGCATGAGCGACTATTAGGGAATATACCCATAACCTAGTGATCCAAAATTATCATCATAATCATAGTTTAGTTAGTGTTTTAAGCATCCAACATTCTAAGTGAAACTAAGGCTAGGCCCCACAAAATCCTTCTCATACTAGTACACATCGACCCACCTAGATACTCGGGATTCACTATTGTGATAAAACAAGGTCAACATGCAATGAAATATAAATTGCACCTACAAATACCACTTACACATCACACATTCACCAAAAATCCCACATGTATGTCACACAGGTCACAACATTTCCCTTTTTATTCAAACTAATTTTGAAATCAAACTCACTCCAAAATATCCCACAAATGTTTTTCATATCTATCACAATTTTAAAAATCATTTCACAATTTTATAAAATATTTCCCAAGATGATAAAAATCACCTAACATACCACTCACACATTATATACTACCCTTTTCATAAACAAACTCCATTTTTCACATGACACTCACACAAAACGGCCCACAAACATGTTACCCATCCACATCATAATTTCATAAATTACTTTGAAAAATTACAAAACATTATAAAATAATTTGACATCACAAATGACCACTTTATCATTAAAAAACTCATTTTAGGTGAACACAGTCACAAAAAAAGTACATACACATCATTTTCCCACTTTCTCTAACCCAATAATACATTTACAATTTTCATAAAACAAACCCTATGGGTATAATAACGTTTTTCACATAAAACCTATTTCAATGACATCTTTTAATGAAAAAATATTTCCAATACCAATCCCAAATAGAATTTTCCGCCCTAGAAATTTTTATTAAACCACAATCAAGTATTAATCACCTCTAATAATACCACAAAATATGCACATGAAAAACAAACATTTTCATAAAAAATTTCAAGAGGCATTACATGGTTTTACACATAAAACCCATTCCAAACCACTATATTAAACCCAAAGGAACCCCAAGATTCTACCAAATCACAACTCGATGCCCAAAAATATTTAGTAAACCAATTTCATATGTTATAAAACACACCCAAGTAATACCCCAAGAGTTACACATAAAAAGCACCAAATTCCAATCTGAAATGAAACTATAAAATTAAATGATTAACCAGATCAAACACAAACTTTGTTCGTACAACCCAAAAATTACGAGGAACATCAAAATTAAGTAAATCAAGCATGATAACTCATCATGGAGTGTCTACACATGGAATCAACTACCTTTTGTGTCGAAACCCTCAAAACATGGTGTGAATCGTCAAAAACACCACCACCGCACCATAAGGAAGATAAATCTAACATAAAACCCCAATATTTTTAAAAAAATGAAACCAAATAAAACCCTACTTATGATCGCTAGATTATAGACAAAAATGGAACTTCCAGAAAAGGAAAGAATCCCAAATGAATAAGGAAGATACTAAGAAAGAATTCACTTACATTATGATCTATAATATATCACCCCAAATCAACCAAAGGTTGAATCTCCAAGCAACCACAACATAATGTTATGCTAGAATGAGGTTTATTGTGTTATTTGGGAACTAAAATGGGGGAGAAATAGTGAAAATTGAAAGGTTTATGAAATAATCAAATTAGCTACTAAAATATGGACGATTCGATAAACACCGAGAAGTTTATCCCTAACACTCGATCCAAATGAGCTCCAAAGTGACGAAATAGGTAATGGGTGAGGGACTAGGGTTTTTATATTTTGTGGGGGTGGGCAGGTGTAATTATCGATAAATAGTAAACAATGAACGAGATGTTGAAAAATTTATAAAATAATTTAAAGTAGGAAATAGGTTTACAAGCTGGCCTAAAACCTTAATAAACAACCCAAATCCATCATTAATATAGATTCCAATAGGGTCCAAATTGATATAGTGGTTTTAATATACTAGGAGATTCCAATTGGGAAGTGTAATGGGAGTAAATTTTTTAAAAATGAAGATGTTATAAAAGAAATAAAATTTATTTTTAAATATAAAAATGGGATCATAGTTTGGCCCATATTTTGAAAACCCACCCTTTCCACCAAACAAAACTAGAAAAATAGGCTATTACCACAGTTCAAAACCATGGCTACGACCACGTTATTGCCAAACTGTGGGTGCTAACATCATGACAGTAAGATATGACCTATTGCCACTATTTTAACTGTGGTCATAGGTGGTCTAGTACCACTGTTTTGAAAACTGTGGCAATAGGTGTCTCCTTTGTCAACCGTGGCAGTTGACCTATTACCACGGTTTTAACCATGGAAATAGGACCTTATTTCCAGGGTTTTAACCATGGATATAGCCCAAGAAAACCATGGAAATATCCTAAAATAATGTGTGCCTAGCTGGATTTGATCCCACCACCATCCTGTCATGTTCCAGCACCCTAACCACTACACTGACAAGGATTTTGTGTATATATCTATATAATTTGTTATATATATTATTAAAAACAGTCGAAATATCCTAAAACCAATGGAAATAGTTCGTTCTGTAATTGTTTAGGTAGGAAAAGTTTTCCCTCGTGCAAGGGCGGGAGACCTATTTCCACAGTTTTCAAAATAGCGGCAATTGCCGTTCGAAAAAATGCATATTTCCATGGTTTTGAGAACTGTGGATATAGGTGTGGTATATAGACATAGTTTTAAAACCATGCCTATAGGCCACATAACTGTGGTCATATCCACCTATAGCCATGTTTTTAAAACAGTATCTACAGGTCTTGTGGCCATAGCCTGTTTTTTAGTAGTGAAAATGCATGGGAAACCCCCAAATCAAAGAATGAATTGAAATTAAATAAAAAAACGTTAAAATAAGTAATGTATCTGAAAATTCACCCCACCATAAATCTTTTATCCCTTGGAAATCCATAGTAAGGCCTAATTAAAAAACCATACCCAACTGAATGGCCAAAATGGACCCCTTTGCTTGGTTTTTTCACTATTTAAAAGGCTAATATATCTCTAGATGATCAATCAAGTAAGGAATACTCACCCAATCTAAAACATACACAAATTTCGTATAAAAATAAATCACATTATGAATTAATCCCAAATGAATCACCTTAAACACCATTAGAACAATACTCAAAAAGTTTAGCCAAATGAACAATAATATTGAATAAGGTTACACTGAACATATATTAAATAAACCATTTGGTGCTCTCCAATCCCAATGTTTAACCAAGGAGGATGTTGGTAGTTAGATATCTCTGAACGAGACTACCAACCGACATACTAAGACCAAGGGAAAAAACCAAGTTACTGATATGGGGAGACACAAATGGGATCTCCACCATAAGAGATAACATAAAGTTTCCTGAGACAGAATCGGGACACTAACAAGGGGAGGCTCAAATGAGATCCCCTACATAAGGGGTAAAATATCATTAGATTTTTGAAAAATAAATTAAAATAGAACCATATTGGGTCATCCCACCATAAGAACCAACCATCTAAATTAAGTAGCCTGGTCCGTCCTAAAATGACCCGAAAGCATAAAGAGTTTGTGTGGTCGCATGGTTAGTCCGCACTGTTTGGGAAACCATGAAATAGTCGTGCAGAGAATTATCTACAAAGGGGATAATTTTCACAGTTACATGGACCAAGCCACAAATTCATGCGGAGAACATGTGGTATCTACTTTCTCTTATTATATGGTTCCCTATGTTGGTGCATGGTTTCTACTAACCATGCACAAACATTCTCTTTAATCTTCCTAGCCAATATTTCTATCTTTTCTCTACAAACATGAATAAAATAAAAAAAAAGAAAGTATAAAATCAGGAAAAAACATGGAAACGAGGTCCTTCCACCTCTACCACTAAATGGGAACAACTGGAACAAGAGAAAGACACTAAAGGTTTTAACTATTACCATCCTTTATACTGAGGAGAGAACATTGTACAAGGGTTGGAACGACCCTGTGGTTTCTCCTGACTATGTGCCAGATTCACTATGGGACCCATGGATAGAGATCAAATGATTGAATCATCTTCAGCCTCATAGTTAGACTTCTAAAACCCCCAAATGGAGCATTTTTTCGATTCCATGAAAATTTTACCCTGGTCCCAGATGGGTTCACCAAGTCATAACACATTGCAAACTCACATTACCCAAACCAGAAATTTCACTAAAACAAGTGGTTAGAATCCATACACACATCACACCTTGTTTCTTTGAATGAGAAAAGACATAGAGAAAAGGAACACATAAACACCTTCCTCTAAAATAGTGTATTTTAATGTTTTTCCACGGGAGACATACTCCAAACACAACCGAGACTCTTAGAGTATTTCACAACCTTCACCTTGACAATCAAACGAGCATGAAGCTTCTCAACGCATCACTAAACATGAACAATGTGATTGTTAGAAACAATACTTGGAGGGGGACCTTATACAAAATCCCCAAACCACAAAAAAATCCATAAAGTGGTCATAATGTCCTTTCATGACCAGATTTCCTACACTGGTGGTTTAATGTGAACTCCTTCTTCAAATAGACACTGACGGACCTAGAGGTCCTCTTAGGCACCATCCACACTAACAACCCATATTTGATGAATTAGTTATCTTAAGAAACTAATGTCTCTTTTATCCTTACATGAGCACTCTCCCGCTACAAGATGATTCGAAAAACCCAATAAAGGAAACAGTGTAAAATCAATCTCTAAATATCGAGGAAAAAGATTACTTATATTGATCAACTAGAGTATTTTTCAATGGAGAAATAATCTGGGTTTCACGTCAGTCGTGCACTAACCATTAATGGGGGAGTACCTTATCCAATGAGAGAACCCAAGGATGCAACCATGCTGGTCCATTGGTCAAAACGTGAAATGAACTAGAACCAAACATATTAGGGGAACCAACATAAGGGCTTCAAAAACTTTTCTTAGAATATACCACTAACCAGACCTTCAACCAAGCTTACAAACCAAACACAAACCCAAAAGGCAGTTCAGAAAACATGATTTCTTGGACTCAAAACATCCAATAACATCATCATTTTAAAAAACACACAAAACACAGCATCCCAAACCAATCATCAGACATCATGTTTTTTTAATACATTTATTTGAAATCAAACGGTTCAGTTGTTAGCATATCCACCAATCGTACCCCAAAGGCCTCACACATGCATGTTTCTGTGCGACACCAGGAAAACTCCTCATATCCATCCCAACACTCATCCAGCCATGCCATCAACAATCCATCATCCCATATTACCCCATACATGTAGTCGCTCAATAAAATACCAATGGTTATTAAAAAAATTATTTCCAATTCTCAAAACAAAAACTATCAACCAATACATCATTTTTCTCATGACCGTTATCCTCAAAATCGAAATCCCAATTTATATCTTACAAAAAAATTAGAAAGACACAAACAATCAGATAATAACTCACTTTCAAGTCATTCACCTCAATTTCAAATGAAATTATCCCATTAAAACACCTTTCAATAGTTTAGAAAACTCTATTGGAAACACTTTTTCAAAACCAACTTTGATATAATTTAATACTTTCCAAAGTGGTGTGATCACACCATTTTCCATTTCAAAACAATTCTGAAAATTCAGTTCCACCATTTCTAAAATCAAACCATTTCCTCTTTATTTGAAAATCATTTCAAAAAAACATTACACTTCTTAAAACGATGTCATTTTTGCATTAAAACTGAACTTCCATGGTTTCAAAACTAAAGAACACAAGACAATAAGAGAGGAAAATAGTTTCAGTGGGTGAATTGAATATATGGTTTCCAGCCATATTACAATCACTTCACTGTTACGGAGTGTGTTCTATGGAAATATCCACATCTCCACATGGCTAGCTAGTCCCTAAAAGATCACTAAGACCATTAAACCAACTCCATTTTCATTTCCCCTAATCATCATCCAACCATGAAAACCAAAGGACTTAGATAAATACCGAACTCCCATGGTGACTCGAATCATATAATGAGGTGTACTAGACATGAACACTACCCATAACCAAAATTTCAAGTCCTGAAAATCATAGTTCCTGACTATCCTGTCTCTTCCCCAAATTACATGACCCAATGAGTGTACATGAATATCCTCTGATACCATTTTTTCACGAACTCGATCTGGTCGCCAACAATAATGACAACCAACCTAGCCTGTGGCATGGGCCAAAGGTCGTTCCCAATCTCTATGGGCTTGGAAAAGTTCTCAAGTATCATAAATTGAATATTGGGAATGATTTACCTTATTTAATAAACATAAAATAACAAACGAATCCAATAAAAGGAATCTGGATTTTAAAAAAAATCATCTTTTACAAAATAACAGAATTCAATTACATGGTTTAAAAAACACTCAATGACTATAACAAATGAATACAACCAAAAAGGACAGCCCATGAATAACCACATGGTTAGTGGATCTTCCCTCAATCCATCTCCACATCACCACATCATGATTGACTACAAAAAACATGAACCATTGGCACAACAGTTGTACCCAAACCTTCGAAAACTAAATAAGGAAGTCTACATACACCCAAAGGTGTATGTGGGGTGTGATCCAAATACTATTAAGACACCACCACTATGTGATTATATTAGATAAACATTCAAGGACTAAAATCTTTCATGAATTGTAAATAATATATGATAGTTACAATTTCATAAAATATGAAACATTAAATAAAAACCAATAGTTTTCAATTGGGATATTTTAAATAACCAAGACAGTTAAAAATAATGCCAATACTACTGAATATTCCAGCCAACCATTCCATAGGGCAACTGTACGGAAAAAGTATCTAATGAGCACAAACAATAGGAAAATAACCCCTAGGAAATAGCTCATTGTGGGTCCCAGGTACCTCGTAGCTGGAAGAGAGTAACCATCACAATATCAATTCTCAAGCATAATCCACTAGTCGGGAACATACCCATAACCTAGTGGTCCCCAATCATTATCATCATCATAGTTTATTTATTGTTGTAATTGTCAAACTTGTAATATGAAACTGAGGCCAAACCCCATGTGATCACTAGCATACTAGTACACGTCAACCGACCGAAATACTTGGGTTTCCCTCTTGTGCTGAAACAAGTTCAACCACCAAAAAATATAACTTGAACATGAAAATACCACTTCCACATCACTCGTTCGCCAAAAATTCCACATGAATTACACACAAGTCACATCATCCCCCTTTTTATTCAAATTGATTTAGAAATCAAACTCACACTAAAATATCCCAAAACACATTTTATATATATATATCACAATTCAATATATCCTTTAACTATTTATAAAACCTTTCCCAAGATTTTAAACATCACATAGCAGCCCACTCACATGTTACATACTACCACTTTCATAAACAAAACCTATTTGTCACATCACACTCACACAAAAACGGCCCAAAAACATGTTTCGCACCCACATCACAATTTCATAAATCACCTCGACAAATTAAAAAACATTATCAAAAAATATGACATCACAAATGACAACTTTATCTTTCAAAAACACATTTTAGGTGAACACACTCACCAAAATAGTACATACCCATCCTTTTCTCACTTTCTATAACCCAATAAAATATTTACAATTTTCATAAAACAAACCCAAGTGGTATAACTATGTTTTTCACACAAAACCAATTTCAACTCCCTCTTTCAAAGCCAAAATCATACGAATACCAATCCAAAACTGAACTAGAATCCCATTAAATATTTATGAAACCACTCTCAAGTATTGTAAAATCACCTAGAACAATACCACAAATGATGCTAATGAAAAACACACTTTTTTATAAAACACTTTCAAGGGGAATAATATGGTTTTATTCATAAAACCCATTCCAAACACATATTTTAAACCCAAATGCACAAAAAGACCGTACCAATGTATAATTGGAAGACCGAAAAGATTTAGTAAACCAATTTCATATGTTATAAATCACACCCAAATAATACCCCAAGAGTTACACATGAAAAACTTCCAATTTCAAGCTAAAATGCAACTATAAAATTAAACACTTAACGAAATCCAACATAAATGGATTTCGCACCATAAAAAAATATTAGGTACATGAAAAATAAGTAAATCAAGCATGTTAACTCATCAACGAGTGTCTACACATGGAATCAGCTACATTTTGTGTTGAAACACTCAACACTTGGCGCGACACATCAACTCCACCACCACTGCACAACAAGGAATATAAATCCCTCTTAAAACCTCATGATTTGACCCAAAAAGAGTAAATCAAACCCTAGGTACAATCCCTAGATTCTGGAAAAAAGATAAATTTAGGAAAATGAATGAAAACAAAAAGAAGAGGGATGATACCAAGAAACAATTCACTTACTTGAATTATCTTGAAAAAATAACCCCAAATATACCAATGGATGAATCTACAAGAAACCAAAACAAATAGTTACGCACGAATGTGGCTGATTAGATTAATTTTTGACTAAAATGGGGGAGAGGGACTGAAAATTGAATGGATTTTTAAAGAATCAAATTACATTCCCAATCTTGATGATTTTAGAATCCTTTAGACATATAGCCCCAAAACGTGATATAAATGAACATCAAAAATGGAGAAATAGATACTAAGGATGAGCCTAGGTTTTTTTCATTGGTTGGGATGTCAAATTACCGAAAAATAGTATACAATTAATGAGACATTAAAAAATTAAAAAAATTATAGTAGGAAAGGGGCTTACGTGAAGGCCCAAAACCATAATAAAACCCCAAAACCATCATAATTATGGATTCCTTTGGGGTCCAAATTGATATGGTGGTTTTAATATGCTAGGGGATGCCAATTTGGATGTGGGATGGGTGTAAAATGTTAAAAAAGGAAGAAATTATTATAGAATCAAAATTTATTTGAAAATCTAAAAATGGGCTCATGGTTTGGCCCAAATTTTGAAAACCCTCTATTTCCACCAAAATACATAAGAAACCCCCAATTCAAAGCAATAATGGAAATTAAATGAAAATTACTTTTAAAAGAATTCATGTATGTGACAATTTGTTAATATTTCATCTTAACTAAAGGATGGTTTCTTAATTTTAACCCCCTTACACATGTTTGTAAATACATTTTTATCTTCTAACACAGTTTGTTCTGCCATTTTAAGAACATCTCAAATAAAATTTTTATAACATATACTCATAAATGTAATGAAACATTTAGTGATAAATTTCCTAGGATTTTAGGTTAATTTTTTGTTTTTTCTAGGATTTGAAAATAACATGCACACTTTGGAGACTTGAAAAAAAGTTCAATCTTTGGTTATTCAGGCATATTTTGATTCTATTCACAAGAGAGGATGATTTGAAGAAGTCATGGTCCATTTTTCTTTGTAGCTGCAACACTCTTCGATTCTACCTCTTACGATGGTTGTAAAATATTCACATTCAATGAAACTCCTCTAGTTATGTTATTTGGGTTAGTTTTATAGAATTTCCTTTACTGTTTCAGAGTCATGAGATTTTGGCAGTGTTATGGAACCTTATTGGTATATTTTTGTGTGATTGTTAGAGAAATATGGTGTTGTCCCATCTAAAGAATCCTTATATTTGTGTGGAAACAGATGTATACAAAATTCCTCCTGTGTTTTTGTGGAATACAGTGGAAGAGGAGCATCACCACAAGCAACCCAAAGTCTATGAAACTTGGTTCGACTTTTGTGTTTCCTATAAAATGTTGGGACATTATATGGAAGTTTGTAAATGTAGGGGAAGAATTTTTCTCCAATGAAGGATGTGGATTCCAGAGACTATATTAAGGGGTTGGGTATGGGTGAATGTAGCAGTAATTTTCTAAATGTTAATACAATGAAGGCATAAATTGTTCTAAAATTTTACCATGGTCCTACATCACATGATACGTTGAGGAACATAAATGTTCCTCCGTCGAACATGAGAATTTCCAATGTGTTTTTTAGATTTAATAGTGTCATGGGAGTGTGAAATACATGGGAAATGGTGATTAAATATAGTATAGTGGGAATGGGTGTTAGAATTGAAGGAATGGATGTACCCAAAGTTAGTGCAGATTCATGTTGCAATGAAGAGGAGGGGGATGAAATGCGAAGGCTTTGGGAACATGGCTTATGTGGAGGCACCAGAAGTTGAGTGGTGGTTACTAATATGAGTAACATGAGTACATGAAAGGATTTTCCAAGAATTGTTCTTGGAAATAGATTCGCAGGGTTTGTGAATGAAAAATCAACCTTGGAGTAGGGAAAAACCCGAGTATTACCTTTGGGACAAAGTAATGTTGTTATGGGATATGTACAGGTAGATGTGAGTGATGGCACTGTGAAATGGGTGAAAGGAAATGATGTAAAGGATACTGGGGAGTCAAAAATTCTTGGACATCCCATCCTAGCCAACACTGTTACATTTTCTGGAGTCCTGGTTCCATTACAAAGGGGGGATTGGATTGGTCAAACTCTAATTCGAGAAATTGAAGGGGTTATTGTTTAGTGTACCAGATGTCGGTTCAACTAAGAAATATTTTTTATGTGATTAAAATGTGTAAAATGAAAGTAGATCATCCAAATCTAGTCTATGACAATAATGGGGTATGCGAGAAGTTTCCCAATGAAGATCGTACTAGTGTTCTTACAGGCGAGCCTTTAAGGCCGAAGTGTATCATGAGGAGAAGGATTAAGAGGAAGGATTACTCCTATTTACCACATCCAAATGGTACTCAATTATCCAAGAAGTCAAATACCAAGATGATGGATAATGAGGTTGTTTTCTTTTGGAAGTCGCACCGTGTGGGTGACTAATCAGTGGAAATTTTTTTGAGTTTGGAAGAATAAGTTCATGGAAATTTTTTTCTACTCAATGCCACTAAAGTGGAATCTTCAAAAATTATGTGGATTTCTCTAAGGGTGTCTATAAATGAGTAGAAATATTCTTGGATTTACAAGCATGATCTGATTCTCGTTGGGGGCTTCAATAATGGGAAGATCAGCCTTGAGGAGTACATCCAGTCCTAGGATAAGCTATCAATCAAGTTTGAAGATCTCATGACGGATAAACCAAACACTAAAGTAACCCTTATTACCTAGAAACTATTTATGGAGATAAACTCTGGTAGACTTAAACTTGTATTCAATGGTTCCACCATCTTTTTTTCGGTTGACCACATGGGTTTTCAGTTTTTTCCTAAAAGTGTATGAAATAAAAAAATTTCATTTTCGGTCTTTCGTAGGTTTTGATTATTATACTCAGATAGAAGTGCAAAATTCAGGATTCTATTTTGAGTTATTATTTTAATTATATTTGAAATTTATTTTACCCCTTGTTTTCCCATTTTGTTTTTGGTAAATGATTGTGATTTTGGTCTTGATAGAAAATAATTCATAGTTGGCACACAGTTAGAGGAAAGTGTGTTCCCTTCTCCAAGTTAGCATGCGACCAATTGTCATTTTGCACAGTAGAAACTACATAGTTTATTAAACCTTGTGGGTAACCATATGGTGTGTTCCTCTTAGATGGTGTAGGATGTATAGTTGCAACGTGTTTTAGAAAATTGTGGGGAAAACCATGTGACCCATCATGGTCATTAAAATGTGGAAAATTACCATTATATCATCATTTATTTTTACACTAAATAATCTCTATTCCACCTCATTCAGTATTTTCATCCATGATATCATCCTCCAAGATTTCTTAGAACTCTTGGGACTCAATCCATAGATTTGTTTCACCCCTATTCCTCAAATAATCATCAGGTATGTCCTTTTCCTCTTGCTTTCTCACTTTTTCTTTAGATTCATCTCCCTCCTTGAGTTATTAACTTCCCAAATTTTTTTGAAACAAATCTGATTTAATCTTCTTTTATTGGAAGAAACATTGAAAATTATTATTTGATCTTTATTTTATAGGGACTTATGTTGGATCAATTATCATTTTAAACTGATTTATATAAGTTTCGAAGTGTGGCGTAGGAGGTTCCATGGTTTTATGTTTTTAGATGATTTGGATATGATTTCTTGGTTACCCAAATGTGCTTTATGGATTTTTTCTATGGAGTGAAATATGTTTTGATATGATTTTGATATGTGTATGTGATAAAAATCTATTTTATAATGGAATGTGGTTATGTTTAATGTGTTATTTTTTTGTGGTTCTTATTAGATATTCATGATTACTTGTGTGAATGGTGTAAAATGTGTTTTCAAAGAGTTTAAATTGTGTGAATGTGATAGAAGTGTATTTCCCCAGAGAAACAGGTTTTTGGTGAATGGGGTCTATTTTATTGTGCACCTTAAATGTGTATCTGAACTGTGAAAGTGACAGGAAGAATATTATAAAAATAGATTTGATTTGATAATGAATTTAAAAGGGGATTTTTCCTTGGAAATGGTAGGATTTAATATTTTTTCTTCTTATATCATATCAAATGAGTTTCATAAATTTTTCAAGTCATACATAATGTATTTTTTAAATGGTTTTGGTTTGGGTGGAAAATGTAATGTGGTTTTTTATGTAATGGGGTACTTTTTATGTGTATTTTTATCATTTGATTAATGTGAATGTATAAAATGGTCCATTTCATTATTTGATTATGATTCTTGACATGTTTATGTGAAATTGTTGATTTATGTGATCTGTGAACTGTATTATGAGAACAAAGGGAATCTCTAGAATCATGGTGGGTGAACTAAAACTAGTACATAAGTTGATTTGGAATTGGTTGAGGCCCATATTCAACTAGCATGATTGATATTTACAACACTAAATAAACATGTGATATTATTCAAGACTACAAGACCTTTGAATACATTCCCCACTAGTGGCTCATGCATGACCTTGGGATGCATTTCTCTCTAGTGGCTCATGCATAGGAACACTATTGGTAGTTGAGTTGGAGGATTCTGATCACCAAGGTATATGGTCCACAGTTTCACCCTTGTGCTAGTTACCTATAGGGATTTTACCATGGTTCACTCTTGTGACATGATTCTTATGTGATTTTGTTTTATAAATAGGTATACAGTAGTCCATGGGTACATATTTTTTTTCACTCAATATTATTTATAAAAAAATGTTTTTTTAAAAGAAGTTTCACTATAATGTTTTCATTAATTATTTCCTTGGAAATTTTTCAAATATTCTAATGGAAATAATCATGTTGATTTGTCTTTTAATGTTATAGAATGGAATATTTTCTTTTGGAGGAATCTTTCTGGGATTTGGATTACACCCTTCATACCCTTTTGGGTGTATGTAGACTTTGTTATGTGTCACCCAGCTAATGGAAAGATGTGTCATGGTGGTGATGGTGGATCTGGTTCCTAGTGTTCCACTTGTTGTAGGATTTAGTGGTGGAGGAATTATGGTGAAGCCCCTCTTGTTACATGGAGGTATTTGGGATAGATTTTTTGTTCCCATTCCATTGTAGTACATTTGGGTTTTTATTTGAACTTGAAAATTTTTGTTCTTCATTTAGTTATGATTATAAGTTATTGTGATGTTTATTTTTTATTGTTATTAATGATTATATAAATGTTTTAAATCATTCCCAAACCAAATTATTGATACCCAAAAACTTGTTTCCAACCCATAGGGATTTGGAATCCCATTTGGACCATGCCATAGACTAGGTCAGGTGTTGGGTGGGACGCCACTCTGGTTTAGTTCATGAAAAAATTGGTATTACAGCCACATTTTACTCTTTTTGGGACATGTTATTTGGGGAAATATACTATATAGACAAGATCTAGGATTATCAGGTCTTGATGTTGTTGTTGTTAGTCGGGTGACTATCCAATGTGCCTCGTGACAAGACTCGATTCACCATAGTATGCTGGGATTTGTTTGGACTACTCCTCAAGGTGAGATGTACGTTATATTGGGTATATATAGACACCGTTTGGAGGTGGGGTGATTTATTTGGATTTTAATTTCGATAGATTTTTTTGTATTTGTAATTATTAGAATATTTGATATTTTATGTTGTTTTTGAAATTTTTCAGAATATTTAGTTGATTGTTTTCCATATGGTTATTACTTTTTGTAGCATGATTACTCCTTGGAGACCTCCAATGTATCCAAATGAAGTGGCTAGATAGAATTATTCATCACTAATTGATCACAGGATAGTGGAAGTAGGGGTTTAAGATATAAATGATTTGGGAAAAGGAGTTGGCATTGGTTTTGCTCAGGTTAGAGAGGATGGACCAGGTCTTCCAAAGGGAAAGGCTCATGATTTCTTCAAGAACACGACTTTTTTATTTTGTAGGTAGCATGAAACCTCATGAAGAATAGGAGTGGAATTATAATATATACATGATTTTTGATTATCTTGATACTCATGTGGTAGTTAGAGTGAAATGTGCTTTGTTTATGTTGGATGGTCCCAACCAGAAGTGGTGGGACTAAATTGTGCAATCTTGGAAGAATGAAAATATTTGTTGGAAAGACTTTAAGTTTATTTTCAATGAGAAATATTGACCTAATATTTTGGACCTCTCTAGGTACATAGATTTTTTAGATCTTACCCAGGGAGACCAGACCGTGATGGAGTACAGTAATCGCTTTGTAGATCTTGTTTGTTACAAACCCGAGATCATTTCCAAGGAGTAAATTAAGGCTCAAAATATTAAGACGGGGTTTCATCTTGAGATCTGATCTCACGTATTCTTATTCAAGAATAAAACTTATGATATAGTGGATGATAATTTCATTGATTGTATAAATTTATTGTAGATGAATTTATTGTTTTTCTAGATCAGTTTCATAAGTGGGAAGTAGTAGTTCTTTTGAAAAGAAATGGAGACCAGGTGAGTAGGGGATGATGGGAGGTGGTAGATCATGTCCCACTTCTTAGCTATCATAATTTTTGGCTTCTAATGTAGGGTCAATTATGATCCCTTAGTGTGGGAAATATGTAACATTAAACTAATGTGTTCCTCTCCACACATGCCTTATCACCGCTGTAGAGTTATGGGGTACTTATAGCGATTTTGTAATGTGGCACACCCATAATTGAGTGGTGTATTAACTATAGCTTCCAGATTTATGGAATCATTTCCAGAACCATATAAAACAAAAAGATTATTGGTTTGGAGGTTATGTATGTAGGACTGGATCATCATATGAGAAGATTCAGATCATGGAAGAGCTAAAGGATTATGATCATTATCAAGCTCAGGATGAGATGAGGGAACTTTGTACCACCCGGACAATTTTATGAAATATTTCTATTAAATAATTTTTATTCTTTAGTAGATTTATTTTCACACAATAGTGAGTTTCAATGAACAATGAGATGCCCATAATATAAAATTACCATTATATCCTAGATGTTAGGTTAGCGGGAATAATTATAAATAACTTATGAAAATCCCTTATGACTTAATTGGATATTAATTATTTATGAAAAATACATATCAATTAGATATTTTTATTTTTGAGAGAATTACTTTTGGAAATAAATTAAGGAAATATATGTGATATATAGTTAATAAAATATTTTTGATATTCATAAAATTGATATTTTAGTCATATGGTATGATAAAACCCTATTTTATGTATAATAACTTATTTTTTTTAATGTTAATTTTATACCTTTGAATGGTGAACCCATTTTAATATAATATTTTGGCTCATTATTAATTTCTATATAAAAACATAAACATTTTATTTTAAAGAGGCATATTAAAATTTTCCATGGATAATTTTTTTTTATTTTTTTGAAAACATTCATGTTTTTGATAAATAATAAAAATATGCTAAACTTTATTTAAAAACAACATTTTTCATCGAAATAATTTATATGGTTAATTTAAAATTTTGAAATATTTTGAAGTATAAATAGAATATATTTATACCATTTAAAATAATTTATTTCATTAGCATTAATTTGACATTGAATTCATAGGTAGAAACATTTCAATTTTTTGCAGTGTTTTAACTTTTAAACAATGTATTATAATTTCATCAACGGTATTAATTTAAAATTAATTACTGATACATCTATTTTTTGAATTTGGAAAAATTAATTCCATATTTGGAATCATAAGGTCCAAATTTTGTGAATATGTAACTTTTTTTAGACATTATGAAGAGTAACTTCTGTAATTATTTTAATTACCATGGTTAAAAAAGTTAAATCTTGTAAATAAGGGTAAAAAAATAATACATTAATAAAATAAAACTAAACTAAAACGTGTCCTAATATGATTGGATGAGATATGTCCAAACGTTGGCATACCAGGGTTGATTTTGGGACTTTATGGATGCACATTTATGTGAAAATGAACTTTTTTTAAGAATTAATTTAATGTAGAGATAATTATAACCTTGACATATATATTTTAATAAATATATTTTATTATAGATTTATATAATTGATCTCAATATTTATAATTTGCAATTATAAGGATAAAAATATTTACTACATCCTTTAATTTTTTTTATAATTTTTAGACATTAGTTAAAAGTAATTATTTATGAAACAATTATGATGTGGTTATATCCTCATTAATGAAATATTCAAATAAATGAATTTATAAATATTAAAACAAGTGTAATTTGGTTATTTTGATGTCATCAACCACTTTTATGGATGATATTGATGTATTATCTTTGATTTAATGCCTTAGTTTCGATGTAATTAGGGTTTTATGAAAGTTAAAAAAAATCATGTATGAATAGCGTCCAAAATTGACGCAATTCATAACATAAAACATAAAATTGTTTATTAAATGATATAAAAGTAAAAAAAAATATAATATTCAGAATACATGTAAATATAAGTTCATATATGTCATAGATAACATTTTTTGTTTCATTTCACATGATATGGTAATTACATTAACCCACAATGTGTAAATAACATTATATTGATGTAAGATTAAAAAGGGTAAAATAAGGGTTAAACAAAAAAGATAAGGTTAAAAAAGTATTCTAAACACGTAATAAAATGATTTGATGATAGTAATTATTATAAAAATAATCATATATTTTAATTAAATATGTTTTGACAATTTTTAGTCAAAATTAAATTTATAATCAATTAATAATTTGAGAGTTTCTTGAAGTGCCCCTCTTCTCTCATATAAAAGTGCACCTCCTCCCTCTCCCATTCAATTCATTTTGAGCATTATATATCAGAAAAAACCTTAACCTTTATATTAAAAACTACCATATTTATATTATAGAGGTTATGGTCTTCTCAAAAGACCAACTCTAGTGTCATAATAGGAAATTTAAAGGAGTCATGTCGAAGAAGAGGTAATCTCTTCTACCGATTCATTAAAATTTATTTCTTCTTCTATATACTATTATTTATTTTTTCATTATAATATAATAAAATATATATCACTAATATAATTATATGTTATAATAAATATTAAACAACCCCATTTCATTTTCTATCCATCATATGAAAAATAAAATCACCGCCGATGCGTACATTCGGCTTACAGTATCCACACCGTGGTGTAAAATGTTTTTTGATACCAACATACATGGATGGGTATAATGGGGGAAATAATAACTATATATGATTATTATAACATGATAGTAATTATGAAATACTATACACAATCCACTTAAATACCATTTAACAATTATGGGAATGATATCATCGCTGGTGCGTACATATGGCTTACTGTCTCCACGGTGCGGTTTGATTCATTCTAAATAATTTTCATTAAAGCATGATTATATAAATGAATTGAATGAAAAAATTCTATATATTATAAAAATAAGATTTTGTAAATTATTTAACTATAACATAAAAAGGGGAATAAGAACTTATCTAACAGAAGATTTATAAGAACATAAGGTAGTTAATAGCCGAATAACGAGTAACAATGAAATGTTACTTACAAACAGATGAAGATATGACCATAAATGTGGTCATAAAAATGATTATTATTATTTAATAAATAAGTAACATTATTTAAATCATCATGTATGATGTTCATATATATACTAAGAATACCAAACCTAAGGTAAGGGATAACATTTCCAATATCGTTTTATCTAAGATTATTTATTTGTAGCAATCTAATGGGGATATATTAATCATACATTTCCATCATTACTAAAAATATTCTCTTAAAATGATTACTATTATTCTATGTATTATTAAATTAATTTTTACCCATTTTGGATTTTACTACATGGTCTGTAAAGAATCATTCTTTTGTTTACCATTAAAGGTACATTCTGACTTTTCCATTAAAAGTAGGAGGAAAATGTATTTTTAACTTATACGACAGGAATAGGTTTTTACGTCTTCATAACACCTAATCTACATAAAGCTTAATCTAAACCTTTAAATTTTTATTTTAAAATGAATTCTTTTATTTCAATATTTCATTAAATTTTGAGGAAGGAAAACGTTTTTGAAGAAGATATGATATTTCCTTAGGAATGGAGCTCAAGTGTTTTAGAAAAATTATTTTCCACATAAAATTACAAAGGTTTATGTTTATATCCATATTATTATTTTGATATTATTGTTTAAATTATGAAATTATTTCTATAAAATCCATTTATAGATTATTTCATTATGGATTTATGTTTAAGAAACCCATTTTATCTCATGTGTTATGCTATAGTGAATTTATTTATGTTTTATTGGCACACATAAGAATGGTTTAATTATGAGATGAGAAGGACCAATACCTCTCTCTAATTCATTGGGTAATTCTTTATATCGAATGAGATAGGTATGGCTGGAATGACAGCTTAATCTGGTTCAGTGGTACAAGGCTAGAACGAGGAGAGAACTCGGTTTAGTAATAGAATTTTTCCGTTATGATGGTAAAAGAAATGAGCCTTGACTAATATGGAATTATTTTCTATTAATATGTGCATATTCCACAAAATTTAGTGTTTTATGTTATGACTATGGGGATATCATAGCATTTTTATGATTTATCCCATTATATAATATGGTGATATTTTATATGATGGATAAGATTTTCAAATTTAATGTTCTTTTGAATATGATATGATTTCTATTTAATTTGTTTACCCATAATAAGCATTTAGTCTCACCCTTTTAAATGTTTCCTTTCCCCAGGACATGAATAAGGGTATTTAGTATGGTATTCCAAAAAGGAGTAGAGTTCTAATGAAATAAATGGGTGACAATGTAGATGTTTTATGAACGAGTTGTTTATGTTTCCCAATTTCTAATGTCATTATAATTATACTATCCTGTCATGGTTTTATTGTATGTTTTAATAGATATAAATTAATTCTGATGTGATATCAATTTATGTAAATATATGGTCTCTATATTTGGTATCAGTGGAAAGGTATAGTTATCCTTTGGAAACTAGGATGTTAAAGCTTTAAGGATGTGTCTAAGTATAGGATACAATCCTAGTGTGTTTGAAATGACCATGAATAACCTAGGATGAAACCTAAAGTGTCATAAATTGAAATTTTATTCTTGATTATGTGGTTTTTTTGGTAATCATTACTGTTACTTACACCATGATTCTTGGTTTAAGTTAATTTCTAGAACCCAAAGGAACTGCGTTAGTGCTGAATGCGATAGAAAATGCAATGATTGTCCCCCTAAATAACTTAATGTTATGGGAGATGGAATGAAAAATCTTGTAGCCATGCTCACACAACTTTCTCATGCATTGAATAATTATTTAATTCAAAACGAACTAAGGAGGGAGAAACATTCTATGGAATCCTTCATGAGGTAGCATCAACCTTCATTCAGTGGGGCATTTGATCCATTAGTGGTGGAACAATGGATCAGTACCACAAAAAAAGTATTTTCAGTTCTATAATTTTTTTAACATGATAAATACATCTTAACAGGTTATCGTTTAGAAGGTGAAGTTGATAAATGGTGGAATCTAATAAAGAATATGAGGAAAATAGATGAAAATGAGTCCATGGAATGGGATGAGTTTAGGAACTTATTTTTCAATAATTATATACCACGTATTCTCTGACTAAAGATGGAGAAGGAGTTCCTTGAACTTCAAAAAAGGATAATGAATCTGTTTTTACCTATGAAGGGAATTTTACAAGACATGAATGGTTCACCTTTGGAATTATTATTCAACCTGGTAGTAAGATTGATCGATTCTTTAGTGGATTTAAATAATGTCTTCGAAGGGAATTAACCATAAAGAACTTCAGCAACTATGGAGAAATTGTTTGATGTTCTCTCAAGGTTGTGATGGATATTGGATTAACCCATCAGTCATATGGGTATGATTAGAAGAGAAAAATTGATTTCAAAGGAAAATCTAAAGACGACACTGAAAGTAAGATGTTTTTTCTCTTATGCTCAATGTGTGGGAAGAAACCTAGAGGGAATTGTGTTAAAGGGGATAGAAAATGTTTTAAGTGTGAAAAAAGGTTATCAGGTAATTGAATTCTAATGTGATGGAAAAAATATGTCTAATGATGAAAAAGAGAAAAAGATACATAGAATGTACCTCGTACACTTAAATGATACAAGTGAAGGGAAATGGGGGCATTATGCCAATCAATGCCCTGATCAAATATTTTTTTGTGATGATCGACCTAAATGAACACTTAAGGCCAAAGGAAATGGAGAGTCACATGAAATTACAATCGGAGATGTGGAGTACGATAATGAAGTGGTAAAAGATACACTTACCATCCACTCTAAAGTATAAAATGTTTAATTTTATTTTAGATCAACCCAATCTTTTATTTATGATGAATTTAATATGGGTGTCTCCATATTACCTCACCAATTTGATATTGAGTTAGTTGGGAGAACTCCTAATGGGACAACAGTTGCATCAAAATTATATAATTCTTCTCTGATTGAAGTTTGTGGGAAAGTGCTTCCTATAAATCTTTTGATCCTTCCTATAGTAGAAGTTGATGTGATTCATGGAATGGATTATCATTCTTTATACGGATCTCATACCAATTTCCAATTAAGGGAAGCCACATTTCATATTCTAGATCAATCTATGATCATCAATCGAAGCAATGATGAATATGACCTTCCAATAGAAATTTATTCCATTTTATGGGACTTGATTCCAATAAATGAAGTTTATTTATCTCAAATGTTTTGGGAGAAACTCACAATTAATTATATTCCCATTTTAAGGGAGTTTGACTATTTCCTTCTAGAAGAATTTATAGGTCTCCACCAAATTGTGAAGTTTAGTTTTTAATAGAACTCATACTTGGTGCTATGCCTATTTCAAAGAAACCTTATCAAATTTCCCCAATTGAGTTGAAATAATTGAAGAAGCAATTCCAATAGAATCTTGATAAGGGATTAATATTCCCTAGTGCATCACCATGGGGATCACATGTTCTGTTTGTTAAGAAGAAAGATAGATCAATGAGATTCTACATTTATTATCGAGAACTTAACACGATATCTATAATGAAAATATATCTTATCTCATGAATTGATGAGTTATATAACAAACCACGTATAGCTCAATAATTTTTCATGATTAATCTTCTTTCAGGATATTATCAATTAAAGATAAGAAAGAAGGATATGCCAAATACAGCATTCCTTAAAATGTTTAGACACTATAAATTTATAGTGATACCTTTTGGTCTTACTAATTACCATGTTATCTTTATGGATATAATGAATAGAGTCTTTAGAGACTATCATGGTCAGTTTTTGATAGTCTTTATAGATGATATTCTTGTCTATTCAATGATCAAGGAAGAACATGAAGATAACATGAGAATTTTACTGAAAACCATAAGAAATGAGAATCATTATGAAAAATTTACAAAATGTGAATTTTGGATTAAAAAGATTTATTTTTTGGGTCACATAATCTCAAGGGAGGGGATATCTATGGAACTAGAAAAAATAGATGTTATTGAAAGATGATCGATGCCAACAAAAGTAACTTAGATTCGTTGTTTTCATAGTTGGGATGGATACTATCAACGTTTTGGGAATGCTTTTTCCCGATTATTTAATACACTCACCAAGTTGACTCATAAAGGAGTTATGTTCGTTTGGACATAGGAATGTGAAGAAAATTTCCAAGAGCTGAAAAGATGGTCATCCAGTGCACCTATACCCACACTACCTTGTAGTGGAGAATGGTTTGTGATCTACAGTGATGCATCAAGAATGGGGCCAGGGTGTGTTCTCATGAAAATTTATATATTGATAGCTTATGCCTTGTGATTGTTGGAAATCAATGAGAAAAATTACCCAACTCATGATTTGGAGTTAGATGCGGTAATCTTTTCGTTAAAAATATGAAGGCATTATGTTTATGGTGAAAGGTGTGATATTTATACTGATCATACAATTTTAAAGTATATTTTCACACAAAAGGAGTTGAATAAGCACCAAATAAGATGGGTGGAGTTGATTAAAGATTACTACTACTCAATACATTACCAACCATGGAAAACTAACAAGGTGGAAGATGATTTGAGTCAAAAGACCATACTAGCTTATCCATGATTAAGATCACAAAATATCTAGTATTTATGGATTTACAAAGGTTGGATTCTGAAATTTTAATGGAAGGGGAGAAATATTATCATTCTCAAATGAATGTTCAACCATCTATATATGGGAAGACTAAAGTGTCATAGAAGGATGATCCAGAGTTACAAAAGGTGAGAAGCGTTCTTGAATTCATCCTTGATTATGATGAAATAATATGGTTCAGAAACTGGGTTTGTGTTCCTCCCATAATATAATTAAAGAAGTATCTATTGGATGATACTCATAGTTCTTCATTCTATAATCACCCTGGAAGCACAATGATGTATAGTGACCTGTAGTTGTACTTATGGTTGGATAGAATTAAAATATATGTCACCGAATATGTCTTTCAATTCTTGGTTTTCTAGCAAGATAAGCCTAAGAGACAGAAGTCTAAGGGGATTTTACAACCATTACCCATACCAGAATGGAAATGGGAAAACAAAACTATGGAAATTGTCATCGGGATTCCAAAAACATGCAAAGGAAATAATTCTATCTGGGTTATAGGTGATCACCTTATGAAGTCGACACACTTCGTTGCTATTAGATAGGATTTCTATCTTGATCAGATTTCCTGAATATATGTAAAGGAAGTATTAGTAGTTTTTGGAGACCACTTTCCATTATATATTATCAGGATTTGAGGTTTACCTTGATGATCTGGAGAAGTATTCAGCATGCTCTGAATATAGAGTCATGTTTCATCACTATTTATTATCCTTATAAAGACAGTCAATCTGAGAGGACAATTCAAACTCTGGAAAACATGTTGAGAGCTTTCTCTATGAATTTCAAAGGTGGTTGGGATCAACACCTTCCATTGGTGGAATTTTCATACAATAATAGATTTCAGTCTAGTATTCAGATTTCACTTTATGATGCCCTCTATGGAAGGAAGTGCATAAATCCAACTTGATGAGATTATTATGGGGAAAGAAAGCTATTTGGCCCAGATCTTATTAATTAAATGGTAGAAAAGGATAGATCTATTGAACAACACATAAGAGAATATCAGAGTAAAAAAAATGTTATTCTAACAACTGAAGAAAAGACCTAGAGTTTCAAGTGGGTGATAATTTTTTCTTAGGAATATCTCACTTGAAGAGAGTAATGATATTTATAAAGAATGGAAGCCACAACCCTAGGGATATTGGCCCTTTGGAATACTGGATCATGTTGGGAAGGTATATTACTAATTGGTGCTTCAATCGAACCATTCTAATGTTCATGATGTGTTCCATATTTCTCTCTTGAGAATGTAGGTACCCAATCCTTCACATGTACTAAGCTTAGAAGTCATACCACTGGAGAAAAATCATTCTTATGAAGAACAACCCATAGTGATTCTAGATCGTAGTGAAAAAAGTTCTATGAAACAAGACCACCCTCTTTGTTAATTTTTTATAGAGGAACCACCAATCTGAAGAAGCTATATGGGAACATGAGGATATGATGAGGGAGAGGTTTTGTCATCTGTTTATTTTCAAGTGATTAATTTTGAGGGTGAAATTCTGTTTAAGGGGGGTAGAATCTTACTCCCAGATGTTTTTTGAAATATTTTATTTAAATAATTTTTCTTCATTAGTAGCTTTATTTACTTGCAATCATCCATTTAAACAAAACACAATATTCCATTAATATAAAATTATAGTTTTATCGTGTCCTTTAGGTTCGCGGAAATAATTATAACTAACTTATTAAAATGCATTATGAATTCATTGGCTAATAATTAATTATGAAAAATACAAATCAATTAATTATTTTAATTTTTTAGTGAATTACTTTTGGGAAATAAATCAATTATATATATGTGTTATATACTTCAGAAAATATTTTTTATACTCATCCCATGGATATTTTAGTCATAGTGTATGAATAAAACCCTATTTTATGTATGAGAACATATTTTTTAAAAAGGTTAATTTTACACCATTGAATGGAGAACCCATTTAAAATTAATATTTTTAAACATTAATAAAATATATATGAAAACATAAACATTTCATTTTTAATTAGGATATAAAAATTTACATTGGATAAATTTATGATATTTTTCTGAGAACATTCAAGTTATGATGAATAGTAAAAATACGATAAATTTTAATTAATAACAACTTTATTCATAGAGAGAATTTATATGGAAAAATTATAATATTGATTGGTTTTAATGTATAAATAGAATATTTTTTTACCATTTAATATAATAAACCTTATTAGAATTAATTTCTCATTGAATTCATATGTAATAACATTTCAATATTTTGAAAAGTTTTATCTTTTAGATGTTGTATTCTCATTTCAACAACAAGATTAATTATAAATTAATTAATAAAAATTATTTGTTTTGAATTTGGAAAAATGGACTCCATATTTGGAATCCTATGGTCCAAATAGCATGAACATGTACCTTTCATTTTTGGACATTATGAATAGTATCTTCTGTAATTATTTTATTTACTATGGTTACATGGTAAATATAGTAGATAAGGTTAAAACAAATAATAATTTATTAAAATAAAACTATGGTAAAACATGTCATAATCTTATTAGATGTGATATTTTCAACCATGAGCATTCTTGGGTCGATTTTGGGACCCCATAGATTCATATGGAAGTGAAAATTTCTTTTTATAAGAATTAATTTAATGTAATGATAATTATAACCTAAAAAATATATCTTTTACTACATTTGATTTAAAAATAAAGGTATATAACTGATCTATATGTCTATAAAATAAAATTATAAATATAAAATTATTTCCTACATCATGGTATTTTATATATAATTTTTAGACATTGTATAAATATAATTAGATGTGACACTATTAGGATTTAGTGATTACCACATTAATTGAAGATTCAAATTATTGTATTTATAAATATTTAAAAAATGTAATTTGGTTATTCTAGTGTCATACAAGAATTTAGTGGATGATATTCATATATTATCATTGAATTTATGCCTTCTTTTTTAAGGGATTAGTTTGTTATAAAATTTTAAAAAAGTCAAGTATGAATAGTGGCCAAAATTTACACAATTAATAACTTAAAACAAAAATAGTTTATTAAGTGATATTAAATTCTTAAAAATCTATGAGTTTTTGAAATGGTTAATATAAGTCCAAATATGTCATAAATAACTTTTTTTGGTCTTTTGAAATGATTTGGTAATTACATTAACCCACAATGTGTTAATAACATGATATCACAATAAGATTAAAAATGGTAAAATAAGGATTAAACCAAAACATTAAGGATAAAAAAATAATCTAAAACTGTATGAATTTTTCTATGTTTATTATAACCAAAATCATATTTTCTTTTAAATAAATATGTTTTGGACAATTAGTAGTCAAAATTAAATTTATAATAAATTAATATTTTGAGTGTTTCCTGAAGTTCCCCTCTCTTCTCTTATAAAATGTTTCCTCCTCCCTCTCCTCTTCACTACAATTTTAGACATCAATCTTGGCCAATACCAGCCCATTTATCTTCACACCTAACCTAGATAAATAATATAGGTTCTGGTCTTCTCAAAATACCAACTCTAGTTCCCTAAGAGGGAATACAAAAGAGGCACATCAAGGAAAAGGTAATCTCTTCTACAAATTTTTTCAAATTTATTTCTTCTTTTACTTACTCTCCTTTAGTTATTTAATTTTAAAGTAATAATATCATTATCACTAATATTCTGATATGTTTTTATAAATATTCAACAACCATATTTCATTTTCTATCCATCCTGAGAAAAATGAAATCATTGTGTGTGCGTATGTACAGCTTACCATCTCCACGCCATGGTGCAATCTGTTTCTCACCACCACCATACAGGGATGGGTATAATGATGGAAATAATAACTATATATGATCATTAAAACATTATAATAATTATTATATACTATAAATCATCCACTTAAATACCATTCAACAATTATGGAAATGATATCGTCGCTCTTGCATACGTATGACTTACTATCTCCATTGTGCGATTTGATATGTTATACATAATCTTCATTATACCATGATTACATAACTGAATTTAAAGAAAAAATATGATATATATTATAATAATATCATGATATAAATGAGATAAATATAACCTAAAAAGTTGCATAAGAACTAATCTGACAAAACATACATAAGAACATAAAGTTGTTCATACTTAAATAATGAGTAATAATGAAATGTTACTCAAAAACAGATTAAGACCTGACCCTAATTATTTTCTTAAAAACGATTATGATTCTAGAATAAATAAGTAAAAATATTTCAATAATCCAACATGAGGGTTACCTACATACGATCAATATCAAACCTAAGGTAATGGATAAATTTTCCGATCTTGTTTAATCTGTGTTTTTTTAATCGTAAGTATAATCTAGAGAAATATTTATCATCCATGTTTATGTTTTCTAAAATTATTCACCTAAAACGTTTACTATTCTTTTATGTATTCATAATTAAATTTTTCCCCAATTTCATGTATACTACATGGTTTGGAAGGAATCTTTCTTTTGTTTACAACATGGGGTACTTTTTGACTTTTCTGGAAAAAGTGCGAGGAGAATGTTTTTTAACATATACAAAATGAATGAGTTTTTATATCTTCATAATGACTTATTTCCATGAATCTTCCTCAAAATGATTACACGTGCATTTTCAACTAAATTCTTTTCTTTTAAAACTGCTTGACATTTTGAGAAAAGAATCTTTTTTGAAGAATAAAGGATATTTTCCTCACGAATAAAGCATAGGTGTTTTATAAAAATTATTTTCCATATAGTATTTCATTTTTTAATGTTTCTATCCCTATTTTTTTATTTTTTAAATGTTGAAATTATTTTTAAGAATTCAATTTATCCATTATTTCAGGGCGGAGTGATGTTTATGAAAACCATTTTATTTCATGGGTTATGCTATAGTAAATGTTTTTAGGTTTTTGTGGAACTCATAAGAATGGTTTCATTATAAGCTGGGTGGGACCTCTGTCTCCCTTTAATGAATTAGGCAATGATTTATATCTCATGAGATATTCATGGATGTAATATGAAGTTAATCTAGTCCAGGGATACAAGTCTAGAACCTGGAGAGAACATGGGTTAGTAATGGACTTTTTCCACTATGATAGTCTTCGAAATGGACCCTGAATAATATGAAATTTTTTCTATGATTATGTGTATATGCCAAAAAATTTCATGTTTTATGTTATGACTATTGGGATTACATTTCAATTTTTTTATTTATCCCATGATATGATATTGTGATCTTTTCTATATAGGTTAAAATTATTAAATTTTATATTCTTATGAATATGATATTATTGTTATTTCATTTGTTTACCCTTAATAAGAATTTGATCTCACTCTTTGATATGTTATTTTTATAGGACATGAAGAAGGGTATTATGTATGACATGCAATAAATGAGTCTAGCTGTAATGAAATAAATGTGAGTCAACGTATAAGTTATATGAACCAGTTGTTTATGTTTCCCATTTTCTAAAGATAGTATACCTATATGGTCCTATCATGATTTTTTAATATGTTTTAATAAATATAATTCAGTTCTGAAGTGATATAAATTTATGTAAAGAGCGGGTCACTATAAACCTGATCTGTAAGATCAAGCTCCAATGGAAATGGATGCAGGGCATGTGACAGTTAAAGGTAAAGTTATTATTTCATCATACTAATCTATTGTTATCTTCAATTCTTGTTCTTCATTTTTTTATTTTCTATCATATTGTGGATGTGTAAATATTGGAACCCGATCATATGTTGAAAGTGATGGAGTTGGTAACCTCACTTGGTAAGAAGAAAGATCAGAGTTTCTTGGGTTAGCCTTATGCACTCACCAAGTCAAGGTTTGACTAGGAGTGGAAGTTTTTTTAGTTTTAGATATTGACCTATTTTATTTGATCGATGGAATGGATATTATTGTACTTTTCTTAGTGCACATTGAATTCTATCAGTGGTGAGTGTGTTTTGTGGCACCTGATGGAAGTACCCAGATTTATCATGGTTAATGTGATATGCAGTTGAGACATGCTAGACCTCCACTTCCAGTATTGGTAAACCTCATTATTCATATCTCATAACTCATGTTGGAGGAAGATTATGGTTGTTATGAGGGTGGATTTCCTCCTATGGGGGATGACTACCCATTGGTTTTTCAAAAGTATTTCTCAGGTTTTTCTCTAGTGCAGGATGTTCATTTCACAATCGACATGGAACCAGAAACATAATTGATATCTCTTACCAAATATCATATGACCCCGCCAATTTGAGGGAATTAAAGGTACAGTAAGAATATATGGACTCTAAAGGATTCATTCACTCGAGAATCTCCCCTTAAACCACCCCAATTTGTTTTGCAAAAAAGGTCGATGGATATCTCAAGTTGTGCATTGATTACCGAAAGATGAATAAAGTATCAATCAAGAACAAGACTCAGTTTCCCCATATTAATGAAATTTTTGATTTGGTTAATGGGGAATGTTGGTTCTCCAAGAGTGATTTTTGATTCGAGTATCATCAACAAAGATTTAGAGGGAAAGAAGATCTGAACACATTCATGTGAAGTAGGTACGACCCTTTAGAGTACTTAGTCATTCCCTTTGGGTTGAAAAATGATCCCTATGTCTTTGTGGGCCTTATTAACAAGGTTTTCCAATGGTATATTGATTTCATTATCATGGAATTTGTGGATGACATCTGGGTCTATTCCTAGGATAAGGTGGAGCATGAGTGGAATTTAGAATTATATTAGGCACCCTCTAGAATCATTATCTCTAAGAATAGTTACCAAAGTAGAAATTTTAGATTTTGGACGTGGTTTTTCTGGTCCATTTAGTCACAGAACAATGGTTTTGTTGGACACCAAGAAGATTAGTGTAGTGATGTCAGGGGAACATCCAAATAATGTGTCTGAAATTATAATCTTTTTATCCCCAAATAAGTATTATAATTGGTTTTTTGGGATTTCACATGGATTTATTCATCCATGAATATTATCACCTAGAAGGGGGTGAATTTTGAATTGATCCCAAAGTGTCGCACTTCCCTTGACGAGATTATGTGTCAGTTTACCGATACCCCTATTTTGATCTTACCAAAATCTAGAAAGGTGTATATAAACTGTGTTGATTCTTTTTATATGGGTCGTTGTAGTGTGCTAATTTAATATGAAATTTTGGTGTCTTATAGTTCATTCCAGCTTCAACCACATGAAAAGAATTACCCAACCATTGACTTTATGTTAACATTGGTGATTCATTCCTTGATGTTGTGGAAAAATTATATTTTTGGGGAATTTTTTTGGTTTATTATGATCATAAGAGATTGTCCTATATTTTCTATCAAATATATTTAATTTGATGCAATTTAATCTGGTTGAGTATCTTTAGGGGTTCAATTTTCATATCATGTATACCCCAGGTAAAGGAAATGTGGTTGTGGATTCCTTTATCAAGAATGTGAAAGTGAAAGCTTTCAGAGAGACCAATGATGAGTGGACATTGATGGGTCTTTTCACTAAGTTGCATCTCATGAACAGTGACAATATTGAAGTTGCGGTCTTGGCTAGGGTTCAGTAGACACCATCCTTTATGGAATTTCATTAGTGGAAGATGCCTATTGATGAGTTATTGCAGTAGTCTATGATGTTTTTAAATGGTTGGGAGGTTCTTTAAAAATGTTCATTGTCTTGTGAAGAATATGTGTGCTTTACTGTTGACTTTTTGGTTCTGTTTTCCTTGGGGAAGGTGGGGATATAGGATAGTCACTAGTCATAGTGGCTCATTCATCCTTGTGCTACCAATATGTACTATAAAATGCGTCATCAGTTCTCATGGACACATATGAGGTGGGACATAACTGACATTGTATCCTCTTGTATATATATTTTAGTAGGTTAAATCATAACACCAATGGCCCTATGGTTTTCTTCATCCACCAACCAATCCTACCTAGAAGTCAGATGAGATCGCCATGGTTGTTATTTATAGATTACCTCATACACCTTAAGGAAAAAATTCTATTTGGGTAGGGATTGATCATTTGATGAAATTATCCCATTTCATTATATTCATGGTTTAGCCAATGTGGATGATTTGGGAGGTTTTATCTTCAAGATGTTTTGAGGATTCATGGTGTGATGTTAAAAAAAATTTCTCAGAGGGACCCCTTATTTTACCTCATGATTTTGAGAAGGACTTCATATAGTGATGGGTTCGCATGTCATGATGAGTAAAGAATACCACCCACAAATAGAAGGCCATATAAAGTGGGTGAATTTGGTCTTGGAGGAAATCCTCTTTGATTTTTTGTTGGATTTTTGAGGTTTTCGGTATATCCATTTTGTATTTGTTGGGATTCATATAACAATAGTTATCCATAATAAATTCAAATCTCTCTCACTAAGGTTCTTTATGTTTGGTTGTTTCGGTCTCCATTATGTTGGGCTAAGGTGGGTGATACCTCATTGTTGGGACAAAGCCTTGTGTAAGAATCTCTTGGTAAAGATAAATCGATTAGGCCTTAGTTTTTTATATTGTAGAGTCATCATAGTTATATTATGATAAGAGGAGCTGAGATTTGGAGTTTTCTATGTGGTTATCAGGTGTTAATAAAAGTGGAACCTCGCTTCTGACATCGTCTTTTGGGTAAGTAAGGGAACTTAACGTCATGTTATTTCGGACCTTTTGAGATTATCGATTTATTGGGAAATGGGGTATAAATGTTATATTTTATTCTTAATTGATTTATATTCATGAAATGTTCTTTTTCTCTTAGATGAAAAATTATAATATGGATCTATCCCATGTATTGAATTCAGAAAAGTTATAATTGGAGCCTAATTTGTCAGTAATTCAGCAGCCAGTGAAGATTAGGGATTCTCAAGATAAATTTCTTTATGGGAAGTCCATTGTGTTGGTTCAAGTTCTTTGGTAGCAAAATAACGATGTGCATGAGGGTTGGGATAATAAACATGGGTTAAAGAGGAGTATCTATTTTTGTTCTATGATCATGCTTCAGAGTGGCTTTCATGAGACGAAAGGATTTCATGGTCGAAGAAATTGTCACATCCATGATTTTTCTTAAAGGTATTTTTTTTTCTATAGTCTTTCTTTTACCCATTGGCTTCTCCAAGATTCATTATTAAAAAATGGATGTTTTCATCTTGATCGTAGGTGGAACATGGTTACCGCATGGTTAGGTAAAAGCATTTGTCCTTCACCTGGTAATTGTGTAACCAATTGTCATTTTGGATAGTGGTGACTGCACAGTTGGAGTTGTTTTTTCAAATCATGCGGGATAACCATGCGGCATGTTCTTCTTGGATAGTGAGGGATGCATGGTTTCTGCACAATTTTGAAAACAGTGCGGGAAAAGCTTGTGACCCATCCAAGTCATTAAAAATATGAATATTACCTTTCAATAGTATATGATTTTAACCCTAAATCACCTCCATTCCTCCCAATTTGTTATTTTCATCCATGTGATCCTCCTCCAAAGTTTTTTGGACCACCTGAGCCTCAATCCTTGGTTGGTTTTTACCTCTGTTCTTTAAGGAATCATCATGTAAGACCTCTTACTCTTGATTTCTCCCTTATCCTAAGGATTATCTATCCTTTGGTGTTATTATTTTCCAAAGGGTTCTTTACCTAATGAGGGTCTGAAATTTTGTTTCATGGAGAAATATTGATAATTGTTGTTCGATCTTCCCTTTATAGGATCATTTAGTGGTTTAGTTTACATTTTGTGATGATTTCTAGATGTTTTCAATTGTAAGTATGGTGTATTAATTATTTTATATTCTTATGTGGTTTTTATATGATTTCATGGTTACATAAATGTGATATATGGATTGTTTTTGTAGTGAAAAATATGTTTTTGAATAATTTTGTGATGCACATGTGATGAAAATGGATTTTCAAAATGAAAGTGGTTATGTTTGATGTGTGGTTTGTTGTGGTGCTTTATAAATATTCATGACTACATTTGTGAAAGGTGTGAAATTTATTTTGAAATATATTTATTGGTTTAAATGTGTGGGAAGTATATTTTCCAAGAGATATTGTTTTTTTTCATGTGCGATATTTTATTGTCCACCTTAAATGTTTCTTTGAATTGTGAAAGTGATGAGAATCATATTATAACAACTTATTTTATGTGAGTATGAATTTAAAAGGGGTTATTCCCCTATGAATTGATAGATTTCATTTTTGTTCTTATTTTCATATTTAAAATGTGTTTCATAAATTTTTTAAGTGGCGTGGAATGTATTTCCAAATGGTTTTGGTGTGTCTTGAAAATTGAATGAGGTTTTTTTATAGAAAGGCGTGGTTTCCATGTGGATTTTTATCATTGGATTAATATGAATGTATGAAAGTGGTGATATCATTGTTTGATTATGACGCTTGGAATTTGTATATGAATGTGATTACTTGTGTTATATGTGAAATGAAATGTGGGCACAAAGGGAAACCTTGGTAACTAGGTGGGAGAACTTTAACTAGTAGTTTTGTTGATTCAAAAGTGGATGAGGCTTTGATTCATTTAGAAGGATTGATGAATATAAAACTAACTAAACATATGATTTTTTCAGAGACCACTAGACCTTGGGATAAATTATGATATAATGGATCATGCATGAAAAAGTTGTTGGTATTAGCTTATGTTTTGGAGACCAGTAAACCATGGGGTGTGTTCCCCTCTAGTGGTTGATGTAGAAGAACGCTCTAAGTAGTTGATTTGGAGGGTATTGATCATTGATGTATGAGATTCATAGTGTCCCATAGGTTATAGTTACCTATATGGATTTCCCACTATTCTCTCTACACAATTCTTATGTGATGTGATGCTAACCATTGGTATATAGTAGAACATGTGAATATATTTATTTCAAGAAATATTATTTAATATAATTCTTAAAACGAGTTTCATGAGAATTTTTCACCGAATTGTTTTATTGGAAATGTTCCAAATATTCATATGGAAATGTGCATATTAATCTATATTTTAATGTTATAGAATGGAATATTTTTGTTAGGTGGCATCGTACTGGGATTTTGATATCACCCTATATTCATCTTTGGGTTTATGTAGACTTTGTTAGGTATGGCCTTGGAAAAGAAAAGATGTTTCATGTTGGTGATAGAGGATTCAATTTCTAATGTTCCACTTATTGAAGCAATCGATGGTGATGGCATGAAGGTGAAGTATATCTTGTTTCATGGAGTATTTAGGGATATTTCTATTTTCCCATTTCATTGTTGTAGCTTTAGGGTTTTTTAATGTTTTAAACATTTAATATGAAAATTTTTGTACCTGGTTTGGTTATGTTTTTCATTTATTTTTATTTTTATTATTTTTGGTTTTTTATGATTATATAAATTGTTTAAAAAATTCCCCAAGAAGATTTTTGATACCCAGACACTAGTTTCTATCCTATGGGGATCAAGAACACCCTCTGATCCATGCCACCGACCGGTTCAGGTGTCGGTATGGATGACATTCTTGCATAACTATTGATGTTTTGTGTTTTGGAGAATGGTTGTCATGTACTAGCGGTCCCATAGGCTTCTTTCATGGTGGAAGAATCATATATTCAATGGACTTTGGTTGCGTTCTTCAGTTATAATACTCCCCCTCTTGTGGGGTTCTAGTATTGCGTTCTCCATTGGGGCTTGAATCTTCTGGCTACTGTGTCAATCTTGGATCGAAAATTATTCTTCATCATCCTGGTGTCTAGTGTTGATTTCATGAAAGCTCAGTGCAGGAGCCCACGGTGTGTGGGTCGGTGGAGGTTCTCTATGTCTTGATGGTTAGTCGATGCACATTCCATTCTTGAAAATTCTAGAGTGGTGGTTTGGGTTTCCATGTCAGCACTTCCCCTCCCGCTAATGTCTGAGGGATTCCTGTCAGTTTTTTGTCTCTTTGGGGGTTTTTCATTCCGAAGATGAGAGGACGCTCACCATGGCAGAGGCGTCTGTGGTGAGGATCTGTGTGGATATGTACATTTCTCAACCGCTAAAATATCACTTAGTCATTAGGACTGAAGTAATGTCAGATCATCGTAAACACTCGATTTATCCAATCCTTCACCGTTTCTATTCCTTTGGCCATCTCTCGGGCCATTCTCTGCACCTGTGACGCAAGGCTCGAGTGGGAGACTCTTGACCCCAGGCAGCTTCAAGTTTAGCCGCAAGATTTTATTTCTCTTATTCATTAGGGATGGCTGGTCTAGATAAGGGTAAAGGTGTGGCATCCCTAGTCTTGGCTTCTTTGGCTTCCTTGTCCTAGAAGTCTCCCTGGATTGATGGGTCTGCTTCTCCTTGTCACGAGTTGGTTCTATTCAATGAAGTTAGGAAGGGATCATCTGTTCCTCTGCAGTGGGAGGGGATCATTCTATTAGAAGAGAAGGTTCTGAGCATACATTGTCCCCCTGTTATTCTCTTTATGGATTCTGGGCCTCGCTCATACATTCGGATTTTAGAGGTTTTCTTGTTGGATCAAGGTAGTGAGGTATGTAGAGCTTCCATGTATTCTTCATCTAGGTACTCTTCTATGATGCATGTGGTGTCTTCTCCACCATCGTCACATGGCATGGTTTGGACTCCCTCATCCCCACAAACGTCTCATCAGTCTCATGGGGTTTGGAAGAGAAAGTTTAACAAACAGAGTTGCGATTCTCCAGAGGTTGTTCACAAGGGCACTCATGCAGTTTCGTGATCCCCAGTAGGTGTCTGTTCGCTGGTGCATAGTAACATTGTACTCGGTCTCAATCGAGGATTGGTGAGGGCCTTTCGCCAACATCACCTCTTTAATTTAAGGGCCAGGAGTCTGGGTCCAAATCTAGGCATGGTTTGATCTATTTTTAATGCCTTAATATGGAATGCCCGAGGTCTCAGGGCCCGGGCGAAATTGAGTCATATTTCTAATGAGATCAGGAATAATTTAGTTTCCTTGGTAGTGATTCTTGAACCAAAAATGATTTATTTCATGATTAAAGACTATTATAAGTGGTTGAGTGTCTGTGGTTTCTTGCATAGGGACCCCCAATTCTCATATTTGGATGTTTTGGAAGGACCATATTATGGTCGATGTTCATAGCGTGTCTGATCAGTTCCTCACCACGAAGATTGTGGTAGGGTCTCATTATATTATTTTCTTATTCATATATGCACATTGTAATGAGCATGATAGAGAGGTCTTATATAGGGATCCGTAGGGAATAAACCAAGGTAATGATCCATAAATTGGCACTGATGACTTTAATGTAGTAGCAAGTCCTAATGAAATATAGGGGGCGTTACTTTTACTAGGAGAGAAAGACTATCTTTTGTTCCATTCATGACCAGGAATGGACTATTGGATATGGGATACGAGGGTGATGCCTTTACATGGTGAAATAATCAGCGTGGTGGGAGGTATATATGGTGTTGTCTAGATCGTTATTTCTTGAATGAGGCTGCCTTATCCTTGTTTCCAGATTCCAAAGTTGTCTATCTTGAGAGGTGTCTCTCAGATCATTCCACTCTTCATCTTGGTTTAAATACAGGGGTGTCAAGGGGGGATCAGGTTCATTTTTCTTCATCATGGGTGGAGGATCCAGGTTTCTTTGAAGTGGTTTGGGAGGCTTGGAGTATTCATCACTGGGGAAACCCTTGGATAACCCTTCACAATAAACATGGGTGGTTAAAGGATCTGTTAAGGCGCTGGAGGTAGGCCTTACCCACCCAGGACAAGGATTTTATGGAGGTCCATTTGGATAATGGCTGATTGGAGGCTGATCTAGAGCAGGGGTGGGATGAGAACACCTTTGCTGAGTTAAGGAATAAAAAGGGTCTCCTCACTAACTCTCTTCTAATGCAAGAGTGGGTGGATTGAGAAGGGGCGATATTTTTTTGGCTAAGTGAGGGGGACCACAATATGGGCTACTTCCATGCTTGCATTAAAGAGAGGTGATGTCTCCAAAGGCCAAATATTCTCAGGGATGATGGGTCCTTTTCTAGTGATCCAGATGAAGTGGGTTGAATGGAAAATAAGAGTATCAAATCTTTGTTGGCAGACCCTATTCCTAGCATGGTCAGGGTATTTTTGAGCGGAAATTCTGATATATTTGAGGAGATCCCAATGAGTGTCTCGGTGGATTTTAGTTCCCTTTTAAGTAAGGTTTCGTAGGAGGATGAAGTGTGAGTGGTGATTTGGACTTTGAACCCGGACAGTGCACCGGGACATGATGGCTTCCCAGGGACTTTTTATAGGGTAGCATGGTTATTTTCAAGGGAGCTTTAGTGTGGGGAGTCCAATATTTCTTCATATGTGGGAATTTTCACCGAAGTTCTTGGGAAACAAAGATGGTTCTGATTCATAAGGTGTGCATCCCCCAGTCCATTGATCAATACCGACTGATCAGCATGTGAAATATAAAATATAAGGTTTTGGCCAGCATCATTAATAAGAGGATTGCCCCTCACCTAGATTCATGGGTGGCCCCAGATCAACATGGGTTTATTAAAGGGAGGACCATTCAAGGGCAATTGGAATAGTTCAGGAATTGATCAGTGATATTAATAACATGTCCTTTAAGGGTAATCTGGTGGTTATGATAGACATGAGTAAGGCTTATGACCGAATGAAGTGAAATTTTATCCTCAGGGTGTTGGATTGTATGGGATTCTCTACTTGGAATAGTGATCTCCTTTACCATTGCTTCAGCTCAGCTTGGATCCCAACCTTGTTCAGGGGAAAGCAGTTTGGGTTCTTCAAGGCTTGTCGTGGATTCAGGCAGCGGGACCCCCTTTCCCCAACTCTTTTCATCCTGTCCCAAAATGTGCTCAACTATTTTATTAATCGGGGTCTTCGTGTGGGTATGGTCCTTCCCTTTCGGACTAGGTATAGTATCGGTGACATTTCTCATTTAATTTTTGCGGATGATACAATTTTGTTTTTCAATGGATATCGAAGGTCAGTGAAGGGGATGTTCGGACTCCATGAGGAGTATTGTATGTGGAATGGGAAGGTGGTTAATAAATAAAAGAGACTTTTCAATAATGCCAGGAATGTCTTAGAGAGAAGGGCCAGTAGTTTGGAAGCGGTTCTAACTATGAGAAGGGGATTGTTTCCAATGGAGTATCTCGGGGCACAGGAGAGTCCTTTATCTCTTAGAATCCATCATTTTGACAAACTAGTAAGCAAGATCATAGGGTGAATTTTAAATTCAAATAATAGATTTCTCACCTTTGGAGGTTGAATTAACCTCATGAATAGTGTCCTTTTGTCCATTCCCTTGAATATCTTGTCCACTTTGATGGTTCCCAAATTTTTTGTAGCTACCTCGGAGAGGATCATTGTGTCCCTTATTTGGGATGGGCAAATGGAAGGTCAAAATCAATGGGAGTCAGAGAAGAGGTTGGCCAGACCTTTTTCTAAGGGGGGAATCTACATGAGGAGTGTGTCAATGACCATGAAAGGGCTTCACGCCAAACATGCATGGGAGGCTTTGGAAGGGAGAACAGTATTGGGAAAAACTATGCAAGGAAGATATGGGATGAATTTAGAGGGTCAAAGGCCGAGGCCTTCTAATATTTGGAGGCTGGTTCAACCGTATTTGGAATTCCTTCATCAACATTTAATCTGGATGGTGGGACGAGGGGATCTCAATTTCTAGCTCCAAAACTGGGGGGCTGGATGTTTGTGGTTTCTGGGCTACCCGACTCCAAATCTTTCTCTTAAAAAGGCTTGTGATCATCTTATGTTTCTTCCATCCATCATTCATGGGGATCATCACTCGGCTATAAATAATATTGTGTTCAATGAGGATTTGGATAAAATTACTTTTATAGATAGTGTGTTGGGGAGTTTCTCTATTAATGACTTTAACCATGAAAGGAGGGGTATTTTTATGGAAGACCCACAGGGAGTGACATTGTGACATAAGGAGATCCCATCTAAATTCAATTTCATACTTTGGAGAGTGAGGAACCAATATTTACCCAATGAGGATAATATCCAGTGTATGGGAGTGAGTTTTGCCTCCATGTGTTGGTGCTGCGGCAATCCTAGTACATAATCTGTGGATCAACTCTTTTTATAGTGAATGGGATAATTGGGTCTGGTAGGCCTTTGGGGATGGTTTTGGGTGGAATAGTTAGGGGGGATCACTGGAGGCATTTCTCAGCGGCTTTTTTCAAGGAGTGGGAGTTAAGGGGACTGAGAGGAAGGAAAGGGCCATATTATTACTGGTGGTGTGTTGGGTTATCTAGATGGATAGGAATGAGGCATGACACAAGAACGTGAAAGGATCATGGACTTGTCTCATCATCAAATAACAGAATCTTCTTCAGGACATGGTTCGATTATGCATTGCATCCCAGGAGGATCCTTTGGTTATAATTCTTATTCTATACTCTTCCATTATCAATCAAACATATGTTTCGGGGCCAGGTCACTGGGTTCGCTGAAACCCTTCGTGCACTGGGTTGAAAATTAAAACGGATGGGTTTCTCCTTGGGGTGATATTAGAGGTGGAGGTGTTATCAGAGATCACAAGGGGGCTGTCATTGCATCCTTTACGACTTTCTATTGCAGGGGTGATGCACTACATGAGGATGCACATGCAATGGTCCCTGGTATGAAGTTGTGTTAGCAGAGGCAAATTCATCTTAATGTAGTGGAGATAGACTCCCTCATTTTACATCAATATCTCTTCAGAACAAGGTATAATCCATGGAAAATTGAGTATTAAATTATATGGTGCAGACATATTTTGGGAATTCACATTGAGAACATCCACAAATGGTGGGAGGGGAACAGGGCTGCAGAATTCTTGGCGACATTGGCTTCACCTGTTCAAGGTATTTCATCTTTCATTACATTAGGGTCCTTCCCAAGGGAGGTACTTCATCATGTGGTTAATGAAGCCCTTGGCTTGAATTTTTCCGACCTCCAGGATGGTTATACCTATGTGTTTTTTTTCAAAAGTCAATAAAAATTGTAATTTTCATTCATCTCAATTTCTGGTCATTTTCTAGGTTTTGAGTATTATACGAAAGTTTTAGTGTTTTAAATCACAAAAAGGGTGTTCATCAGTAATCATTTGAATAAAAACACTCAGATTGATGTTGATTATAGATATTTATTTAAAAAATCAATAATAGTAGTTGTTCAATAATTTTTTGGAAATCAACATTCGTTTTGATGTTTTCAATAGTCCTAACACATGTTTTTAAAGACATTGAAGTCATAAAAATGAATATTTAGTAAATCTAGGAACAAAAACATCACATTGATTTTAATATGTTTTAACACATCATAGTTAATACAAATATCATTTTCCTATGATTGAACATCAATTTGTTATCATTTTCATGGTTTTGACTGTTATCCCCATCATTAGGTGTTTTAAAACCCTAAATGTTTATTTTTTGTTCGTCCCATGGAAACTAAAATTCCAATTGATGTTGATTCTATTCTTGAATTTTAAAAATTAATAAGATGGTACATTTCCAAAATATTTCAAGAACTATGAGGTCATATGGTTGGTTTTAAATAGGAGACATGCAAATTTAATTATTTCTATATCTTTAAAAACTGTTTATTTAGCCTTTCTCTGCACACCACACTTCAGATTGACATCCCATGTAATGCCTGATTAATTATCCCGGTACATCTATCATTTTATTTTATTTATTTTATCCATCTAAAATCAATAAACGAACATTATTCCTAGATAAAATGGTGTTTTAATGATGCATAGAGGATTGGAGGATATGAACATGCTACAGTTATAAGTGTAAATCTATAAAGACATTGTTGCAGTTACACTTGCTAGATGATGAACTACGTAGTTTCTTTGTAATACTATAAGTATATCCCAGCTATATTATGGTATTTCAATGTCTAGACTGAGTGAATATTGGGATTTTTACTGAGGTAAGCTCCATAAATCCTCCTCAAGGGTTATATTAACAACTCTAATCCCTCCCATTTTACCTAAATTCTTGATTAATAAACATGTATTATTATTTTGGGATTGTTCGAATTCTCCAATGTCTTCCTTTGATCCCTTGATCCATTTATTGATATTGTTGTCTAGATTCGGTATGTTTTACATGAAATTGATGAATTACTTCTGTTTCGTTCAGGGTTCATCATCCTCCATCTCGGATGTAGTAGATTTATCATTATCTTTAGGGATTCAAGGTTTTGTGATTTGATCTAAATGCTTGATTCATAGTATTCCTCTTCTCTTCATTTAAGGTAACAATTATAAATCATATCCCTATGGCCTTATTGGTTTTAGTTTTTACAGAATGTGAGATCACATTGGAAAACCATGTGCTTGATATTTTTGATTATTAATACATTATATGAATTGGATAGTCTCATTTGGACCTTCTTAAAATCCTATCGGTTCTATTAGTGAATGAAACCCAAGACATCTAACCACCATAAGGTGTGCCTACCCATAACCCTTGGTTTAAATATTAAATATGTGAACCATGTATCCTTGAAACTAAATTGTAAAAATATAGCTTTATCCTTGGATATAACCAGGTAAAATATTGATAAAATATGTTTTGGGAATTTTTTATGGAAATGAATTCACATGTGAAATGGAATTTATTTTTGTCCGTTTAAATATAATTGGAACTTGGAATAATGGAATAATGAAATGAAATTGTAATAGGAATGATAATTTTTATTTGTCATTAATTAAAAAAACAGAATATAATTAACATGTGTAAAATACATTGGTATATTTTTATACACTATATCTTACTTTTACCTGATACATTGAATATGTTGGTGGCCCAGACATGGGAATTATCCTTGGTTTATATGTAAATAAATATGTAATTAACTCTGGCTTGAGAATTTTCCATGGTTTCATTTACAACTAAATATATAATTGGATGAAACAAATAAATTTAACAAGAAAAAAGTACTCTCATACATAGATAGTACATCATATTAGATAAAAATTCATTACATAAAATAGATACACACCTGAGGACCACAATAGTTTAGTGACTTTGGAAACATGGAAGTCTAAAAAACTAGTCCATACGTGGTTTAAATGATATCCCAATATTTTATTTATAACTAGAACGATTCAAATACATTTCATACATAATACATTTCTTCATAACCTTGAGAATAAAAACATAAGAAAGGGTGATCTTAGAAGCTATGTAAGGGTAATAAAGGGACGTACATAAGCATAGATTGAACATAAGCATCTAGTAAAATGAGAATAACATTTGAAAACCATTCCCTTTATATAAAATATCATAATATTGAGTCACAACACAATGAATGGATGTTATTAATGCATGAATCATAAGGGAAAAATGAAAATGGGTTATGAGATCATAACAATGGAAAAAACATTGAATTATGGCATACACATAAGTAAAAAATTATTTCCATATTAGTAAAAATCACTACCCATGATATCATAGTGGAATGGGTTCACTCCCCAAACTATCATTGTAGCCAAGTCTCACTCTCAATACTATCATATAAGACAATTTCACTTACAAAACATGCTTCACTTCACATTATAGTCATATCTATCTCTTCAGATGTAAATATTTAACCAAATGTATTGGAGGGAGATATAGGTCCCACCATTAACATAATGTAAATCAAATATATGCATTGCACAATAATATAAAACATTCATTAAATATTAACCCCCAAAAAGAAATGGGTTTTATAATCGTTTAATTATTTCATCATAAGATACTCCATGAAAAGAATAATGTTTCTTAAGTATTTTCTCATGATATAACATATGGAAGAGAAATTATTCTAATAAAAAATAATTCCATTATGAAAATTAATCATTCTAAAAAAATATGAATGGTGTCCATTGTTTATATCCCTATTAACGAATAGGTAACACCAACAGATGCCATCTTACATGGAAAATGATTTTGAAAAATCATATAAAACATTTCTTTATGAAAATATACTTTCCACATTAAATATTATTTTTTTGATTCATAAAAAATTTTCATAATCCTTTTCATTGAATGTATCCAAGATAGATAATAAATATATCCTTAAATCAATTATTGTTTATGGCATTAGATAATTCATTTCATGTTGTACATGCTAAAATGAATACTAATTTAATATTTTTGGTAAAATCCAAAAAGTATATTTTTTGGAAAAAGACAAGAATATTCCATTCAAAGAAATAATAATAAAGTAAATTATGGATAAAAATGTATTTACACTATATATTTTTAAAAATATAAAAAATATATAAAACACTTTTATAAAAATTGTCTTTAGAATAAAACAGATAATATAGCCGAAGAGAGACATAAAGACATGTTTTCCTTAAAACTGTTTTTCAATTATTTTACGTACCAAAGAGTATATAAATGTTACTATTACATAAAAATACCATGAATTATAATATGTGACTAAAATCCTATATTTTATTGAGATATGAACCAAAATATTTAATCATGGGAGGCATAATCACAAACAATGCTGATAAATAATGTGATTTTCACCTAAAACTATTACTTGTTTGTTAATTTTGAACCATACTACCCATAATGAATTACATTAACTAATATTTATAATATAATAAAAATAATAATAGTAATGATATAAAATTTAAAGGTGTATTTATATACAACTCATAAAATAATATACGTGCATAACGTAACATCTTCCTCAATGAATGAAAAATTGAGACTAAAATCAATTACCTTAAGCATTGAATTTAATTTTACAGGTTCTAACCTAATATATAATAAATATTATTTTTTAAAAAATCTTATACATAACCATAATTATGTTTATCATACCATATATGATTTATGTATCCCTATTTATTAACTGTTTATTAACAATTACACATTAAATTCACATTTCAACCAATAACTACTTTATTTTTGTTATAAGTTTTTATTTTTTTGTTTTGGTCCTATTAATATGATTAGGGGTACATCATATCCAAAATTATAATCAACATATAAATTTAATGTATAAATATTTTAAATGTATTAATAATAATATATAAAATATGAAATATTAGAAATGAAATACACCATTTATAGTGACGGTGGGTTGCACGTAGACATGAATATTGTTTCCACTATCTCAATGTATTAAAATAAAAAAAATATTGATATATTATCATTATAAAAAAATATTTTATATATATCATACAAGATTCCAAAAACCCATACTTATTACACTCTATGTTATGTGTGAATGAATCATATTGCTTCATGAGGCGGCAGTCCACCGTACAAATGAATAACGTGCTTGATTTCATAAAAAATAAATGTAACATTTAATTTTTGTATAAAACATCCATAATATTAATAATATAGTAATGGTCATATTTAAATATCATATCCATCATTTCTTTTAGTCATAAATTTGGTAATGGAAAAATGAATTATATTGGTTCGTGAGGTTATAATATATCATAAAAACAAATGATGATTTCATAACCCATTTATGGAAGAGGATATGGTTGTAGGTCATGAAATAAACATAAATAATTCGTTTTATATGGATAATAATGATGTAATTATATATATATATATGTTTTAATAATAATTTAATGAGGTGGAGGAATAAATAAGATAAAATTAGTCATTGATGAACATTACCTCTTCTACAGGTATCCTCTGTAGGTTAGCACCAAAATACTTCCTAGGTTGGATTTCATTACAAGATAAGGATTCCATGAAGATAATATGTAATTTGGGAAGTGAATTTGTGTGGTTTTGTCTGATATAAATGAGTTAGACTGTTTTAGAAGGGAGGATATGGTGTGGCCTTTTCTAAATGAGGTGAGTGGCACCCTGGTAATATTTTGAAATAAAATGGTATACCCATGTTTTTATCCATCCAAATGGACCGAATATGGAGAATTAAATATATTTTAATGGATAAGATCAATACAAGTATAGAAATTTTTTTTCAAATATTTGGGTCATTTTTTCCCTTATGATTTTAATTTAACCCCTCATAAATCTATTTTACCTTATTTATAACAAATAATTTTTTCTATTTTCACGTTTCATTTTTGCCAAAATTTATGTTTCCATTATTATATAATATAAATAATGTTGATTAAAATTGGGAATATGTTTTTTCAAATTCTAGTCAATTATTTTTACAAATATAATGTCAAATTAATCCCACATATGTGGTGAAAACGAGGATTCTCAAAGATAAAATATTCAAATGTTTGAAATTTTTTTAAAAAATAATTCTAGATGAAACTGATTTAATTGACCTAAAATGGATTGATATATATATATATATATAATTTTACTATTTTTACATTAAAACAAATATAAAATATAGTTTATCTTTATAAATGATTCCAATGATGTTGAAATTTTCAATTAAAAATTAGTATTATCAATATTCATCAAAAAATGAAGCATTTTAGACAAATTAATAAATTAACCATAAGTTAATTTTGATATGATTATGGAAAATTATATTTATTTTGTGAAATTCATCTTTTTATTTTTTTCAAAATTAATTTTATTATTGTTCACAAAAATTCATAAAAGCATTTTCTTGAAATAAGAGTATTTTTGAAACGTTAAATGATTTTACAAAAAAATAATTATTATTGTTTAATATGTTTTATTTATATAATTTTATTATAATTAATATTTATAAATAAGTTGTTACTATTATTTATTATATGTTTTATGGATAGGTTATATTGGTCACGATGGAAAATATGAATAATATATCATGGTTTATTAAAACATAGCATCATGTGTAACAGTAACTCAACTTGGTGTTGCATTTAATGAAATCTAACAAAGTAATTCTATTTATTTGAAAAAATTATAATAAATGTTGTTGTTACCTTATATCCATATAAAAAGAATTTATCCCTCAAAATTCATCATTCTCATAAAAATTAATGAGGATAATTATGCCTCACAGTTTCTTCAGGTTCTGACATAGCTTCCTCAAACTGGTAGTTTTCCACAAAATAATGACCAGGTGAGTCGTACAGTTTCATAGAAAAATAATTTCATGATCCATAATTTATATTGTTAATTCCTCATATTTAATTAGAATCTCTAGTGGTATGACCTATGAATTTATTATATGTGATAGTTTAGTTATTCACTTCTTAAGAGATATATATGGAACACATCATGGACTTGAGAGAGGTTTGGTGGAAGCACCCATCGGTAGGCTACCAACCTGATATGATCAAGAATTTCCATTGGAATTATTTACCTATGGTTTAATTTTCCCTTTCATCATAAATTTAGAAACCTTATTTCATTGAGAAATTTATAAATACACATTTTCATTAACTTCAAATTATAGGTCATTCCATAAATCTTATGTATAATGTTTCGATAGCCTATCAGTGCCTTTAGGTGTTGATAAATAGATCTATCATTATATGTCATTTTTGCAACTATCTTAAGTCCCAATATACTTTTATCATCAAATTCATTTCAACACATTGGAAATATACATTTCATTCCATTGAGTTTTTCAAATGGAGCCAATTTAAAGATAGAGTGAATGTTATTATTATATTTAAACTCAACTTTATAATGGTGTTAATCCCTAACACCTTTTCAATCCACAGAAAAAATATATCGTAATATCCTATTGGATTTGAATCAATATATTAGAATCCCTATCACGAACCGTCCTCGGGGCCCGTGCCGTGACTACCCCAAGCCCACCTTCCATAGGCCAGGGGCTGGCGACTAGCACCAAAGGCGTAAATCCTGATAACTGGGAAGACATTGCCTTTATAAAAGTAAACAAAACACCACAGAGTGCAAGCGGAAGTAATACACTAAGTACAAAAGAAAGTACTGAAAAGTAAGTGGGCCAGAATACAAACCCAACTGAAAGTACAACTACAACCGAACGAAATTACAACAGGAAAGACAAACAACTGGATGAATAGAAGCAGCTCCTAGGTCATCCACCTCGGATCCTACCTGAAGGGTAGGTACAGATAGCGCAGCTCCTGGATCGTCTGCCAAGGATCCTACCTGAAGGGTAGGTACAGATAGCCTCCATAACATTATTTCCCGTCTACCTCCTCCGAGTATCATCTCGTCATGAGTCCACCTCCGGATGCTGACTCATCGTGAGGTCCACCTCCGGGTACCGTCCAGTCCTCGAACACTCGGCCTCCGTCAGTGTTGCCCATCGTCTGCAACCAACACAACGAGGTTCGGGCATAGCCTGTGCAGGGGTGAGTATACAATACTCATTATGGACTCCGAGACCCTCAAGGTCTCACTAAATACAACAAGGATAACCACAAATAAAGATCTCAACAGATAACCTCTACTTAGATATACGCACATACATATACCTAAGTTATCAGGTAACCTATCTCAATCATGAGGTAAACACAAAGGTTATGAAATCAATGGATAAACACTACCCAGGTATATGCCCATACATATACCTATGTTATCAAGTGACCCATCTCAATCATGAGGTAAACAAAAAGGTCATAGACTTAGCTCAAACCATGATTTTCATTATCGAAACTGTAACTACTGAAGAGCCCCGTCTCTGACGAGTACAGTGATCCTGTCACAACTCCGAGGTAATTATCACTAACCTAAGACTGATGAGGTGCTCCTCCTGTCGAGTACCGCGGGTCAGCCACCCAATCACATTAGTGCTTCCCGCCGGGGTCTGCCACCCAAACACATTAGTGCATCCCCCCTAATAACCAGCAGAGGTACTCCCACTGTCGAGTACTGTGGGTCTGCTACCTGCTACCAGGAGCTCCGTCTGCCATGGGTCTGCACCCAAACACAGTAGTGCTCTGTCCACTGGTCTAGTCGACTCACTCCAAGTCGAGTCGGTCAAGCAGTCGTCAGGTATTAGCTGGCTACACGGTCTTCGTACTCCGTACTCTCGTCTCCAGGAGGGTCCTCTCCACGAGCTACAGGTCGATAATCCAAGTATCACAAAGTTCCATGAAGAAGTATCTCAATGGACCGCCTCGTCATAGGGGTCTCAACGCAACAGACAACATGTCAGTCGGACGCCCTGTCTGTGAGTTATTAGCCTTCTCATCCTAGGGGCCCAGTTGGTTTCGTGTGTGAACCAACCCAAACGTATCTCAACTAAACCCTGAACTCTCATAGGGTATACTCATAGGAATTGTTTCTCATCGTGATCTCCAGCGCCGCTGACAGTTCGTCAAATAGATGTCCGGTCTGAAAGTTATCATCTTTTCAGTTCTAGGGGCCCGGTTGGATTTAGGGTACAATCCATCCGGGCCATACTCCAACTACGTCCAACTCTCAGGCGAAGTATGCCAAAAGTTCTGTTTCATCAAGAGGAATCCAACAAATTCAAAGTCACGTCAATCGGACATTTGAAGCCTATGTTATAAGTGTTTCCACTCCGAGGGCCCAGTTGGTTTCGTGCTCGAACCAACTTGGCCATACCCAAAGTTCTCCAAAACAATGAGTGTAATATACCTAAAGGATAGTCTCGATCCAAGGATCGCATCACAACTGACTGTGCGTCGATCAGAGGTCTGTAGCCCATGTTATAGGCATTTGAACGAAAACTGTCCGAAAATAGGGGGTTCGGGCCCGGTCCGACCCGGCCCGAGACCCCCTGGGTCAGCCTGAACTGGGTCGAACCGACCCGGGTTCGGGTCCATCCCACTAGGGCGCGGCCCTGCCCGGCCCAGCCTGGGCGGGCGCGGCCCGCGTGGACAGACAGCTCGGCTCGGCCAAGCTGTCGTGAAAAGGGGGGGGGGGGGGGGCGCTGCCCCCCTGATTGAAGTCGTGACCCCCCCATGTGGGGGCTGCTCCCTTTGACCGCAGGGGGTTACGTCCCTCGGTCTCCCCTCTGGTCCAACGCTGTCGCGAGACCACTGCTTGCTGCCGTGGCTGAAGCCACGGTGGACCCTCCTGGCGGCGCGCTGGGAGCTGCCACCTCCTGCAGGCCGCCGCCTCCAGCCGCCGGCGCCGCCATGCTGGCGTGACGCGCCGGCAGGATCTTCCGCGGACCACCGGATGTGCTCCGGTGGTCCGTTTCGCCTGTGGTCTTCACCAACGGTCCTCTCGGGACCAGATCTTCACTGCGAGGTCTTCAAAACGACCCTGCGGCCCGTTCCGTCATCGCCCGATGATCCGCATGTTAAATAAACAAAATGCGGCCTCTTCGTGGTTTTCCGACACGGCGTGATGGCGCCACAGCTTTTTTTGGCCTCCACGGCATGGCACGACGACTCCGCGCTTCTTCGCCGCATTCTTCTTGTTTCCGCGCGGTGTCATTGCACCGCACGCATTTGTTCATCCCGCGACAAAAACAACATCAAAGGGGGAGGAGAGTCGGCCGTGTTCGTGCGGTCCAACATCCTCCTGTTAATCTGATGCCAAGCGGCTAAAGTAATTGACGTTGTACGGCAAAGAAAATTTAGGAACAAAACAAACCCCTACAGTTTTCCCCGCAATCAAGAATTTCCAACCCGCAAACATATTCTTTCGCGAATCAACTTAATATTTAGTTGATCCGCGTTCTTTGTTTTAGAAGGAAATAAACATGGGTTCATTAACATTCACAAACTAATTCCCTACCTCGATTCACGATGGTTGATCGCTTGACGAAGAAAGGGAATGCTCCGTTGTTCCATAGACGTTGCCGCGGGATAACGGCGTCGCTTCGTCAAGCGTCGAGAAAAAGGAAGCTGAGGTTGGCACCAACGTTCTTCGCGTTCTTCAATGATGAGGATGGAGTTCTTCCTGGAAGGGTGAAACTCTTCAAAAACTAGAACTCTCCCAAAAACTCAACACAACAAGCTAAAACCCAAATAAAATAAGACACCTCTTATTTTATTACTCAAGCCATGCATTTCAAAAATCCAAAATTCAAAACCTAACATACTTAATTAATTTATCTTAAGTTTTCAAATTATTTAGTGTTTAGGTGGCATGAATTAAAGTGGGAGGTGAGGAGTGGAGGTGTCACTTAATTAAAAAGGGGTTTAGAGGAGTTAGGTAATTTGAAAAGGTGGGGTCTTGTGTGGGCCCCACCTCACCCTTAATCCTCTCATGAAAAGTAAACAACTGGTGGGTCCCACTCCAACTCCCACACCTAGGATCTAACACTTAGAAAGGAGAAATTAAGTTGAGACACAAATTTATTTCACTTAAACCGCTTAGTGAAGAAATAAAAATAGAACAATTATATTTTTATTCCCCACTTTTTTTTACATAAACACCCGAGCAAATGAACCATTGGAAAAGGTGTTCCTAAGAAATTACCGGCGCTACGGTTTCATCGGTGCCCTCAAATTTTGATTCCGAGCACCGGTTCAAAAGTTTGGAAAACCCGCTCTTACGTTTACTGAACGTACCTGAGCTAAACTTCATAAATTGATTCCGGGCACACCGGGCCTTGGAATCAGGTGTCGTCAGAAGCTTCAGTCTCGTAAAATTCCAAAGAAATTAAGAAACAAATTTCCTTGATATTTATGGGTCTTTACATTACTCTCACCTCAGGGATTTATGTCACCGTAAAGATATAACACAACTATTGAATCAAAAGTGGTACTGAGAACGCAACTGATCCTCCCGCTCCCATGTTCTCTCCTGGAGGTTCCCGAGCTACCAGTGAAAGCGCACATGAGGAATCGACCATCCAAGTAGGACTTTCTCCTATTGATCCTCATTCTCCACTAGAACGTCTGTGAATGTCGCCCCGTCATCGACGTCCAACTCCCTACGGTCGATGATGTGTGAAGGTTCATGCACGTATCTCCTTAGCTGAGATACGAGGATGACATCGTGCACCCGGTTCAACTGAGGTGGAAAGGTAAAGCGGTAAACCACCTTGCCTACCCTTCCAAGGACCTAAAAAGGTCTGTTGAACCTTAGAGATTACTTGTCGCCTCGGCCACATCTCTATAAACCTCGTCGAGGTCAGACCCGTATAAGGACGTGGTCATCATCCTCGAACTCTAGAGGCCTCCTGTCAGCTCTGTGTAGTCTCATCTGTCGTGATCCATAGTCGATCACGACCCACTCCTACATCAAGACACACCCGAGTCTGGTCTCTATTGAATCGCAGTGAACTATGTAACCAACGCCCACAGGGTGGCCGCACCGGTCAACCCAGCTCCTGAAAGCTCTGCTGGAAGTGGTGCCGTAACTCTGGAGAATTCTGGCACAAAGGTAAGTATGGCCATCTACTGAGTGATCGAATGCACCCTCTTATACAAGATTCCGTCCTGTGCTGCCTGGGTTTTCCTTTTCCGCCGACCAAGGAAACCCCCATCCGAACGCTGTAGATAAACCACAACCTTCTTTTCTAATACACTCAATCTGAGCATGAAATATTAATCCAATCCATACTGAGACCAATGTCGTAAGGCCTCAATGCTTCCACCAAGATATTCCAACCGAAACTCTCGCCTAGAGGGTCAGATCACACTTTCAGTGTAAGTGTGATTACCGAGTCTCCTCCCAATGGTATCTCTAGACGTGAGGGTCAAGTCCATGGATTACCAGAATCTCTAAGTCTGGGAAAATATTAGTGGATGCAAGGAATGATTCATATCAATGTCTGTTACTACGGAAGCTTGTAGTGGACACAGACTGTCCCTTGAATCATTTTTAGAGCCATTGGGTCACACTCCTTGACCGCATGCAGCTGCACTCTTCCCCTGCCCTCCATCTCACTGAGCCTGGCGGGGACAACTAAGGCGAGTTGTTTTAGCATGTTAAAATGTACACCACCTCATGATACTCTCCTAGCTCTTCATCCACGTCTACTGCTTCGCAGACTCGTCTCTCCTTAAAGCTTCCTCTACTCGAAACATTTAACACACCCGAGTCTCTAAGACTGGCGCCAGTTTCCTTTTAATTACTACACTGTGCAGTCTTCGTCCGCTCCTGGATGATCTGCACCTTCTTTTCCTACGATCTTTAAGAGCTGTTAAGATTTCTCCTTTTATGAAAAGAGAAACTCGGTCTCATCCCCTAGATGAACCACGCCCATTGCCTAATACAGTCAATCTTGACATTAATGATGCATTCATTCCATGGATGATGTCGTAAGGCCTCGACGTTACTACCAAGAGATCTAACCATCACTCTCGCCTCCAAGGGTCGAGTCACACTGTCGGCATCAGTGTGAGGTTACTGGGTATCCTCCAGTAGAAATCTAGAAAGTGAGCGTCAAGTCAACAGTTTTAACCGGGACCTCTCAGTATCAACCGAACAAAAGGACAGGAAAGCAACCATCATAAAAAAAGTGTCTTTTTATTACTTAATATCATAGTAAAAAGACACAAATACAACAACAACATGGAACTCGAAGTACCAATAACAAAAGTAATCCACTAGTTCCACTCTTGTCCACCTACATTCAGAGCTCTACTGCCTTATCCAATGCTCGGCTGTTTCTCAAGCACCCACCGCTGCTTCTGCCTCGGTGGCTCCTCCAATGCCTGCAGATCAATTGTGCGGGGAGTCGGACAGTCACATGCCATGCGACCCTTCCTAACACATGAATAACACTATCCGCTTTTGGCACACCAAGATCTGACTCCACCCCGGGTGCCCCGCACTACGGATCCTATAACCCGAGGTCACCCACCTGCTGGTCTGGTCCTCTTGGACATCTGCATAATCTGTCTACTACCTACAGATGACTCAACTACTGATGGAAAATACCACGGAAAAGGCAGCATCTCCTGAACACGCTCATGGTGTAGAGCTAATGGTACAAACTCCACCCTGAAAAAGGTCTCGATATCTCCCTAGGTGAAGGTCATCCCGTCGCAAAACTGGAACAAGTGGCTCCACCATCTCTCAGCTGCTGCCTGAAGGAGGCTGGCAGCAATGATCACCATTAAGTCTGATAGAGTACCCACTATTTTGAAAACTCTCACCACAGCCTCCAGCAAATCCTTAGCCGCCTGTGGGTCCATCTCTTCCCGGGACCAGGGTAGTCTCTGGTGCTGGTACTCGTGCAGTGCGCTCAAGTGGCGTGCATCGCCTGCTGCTGGGGCTAGTGGCATCGGTGGCCCAATGTATGGTAGTACCGCTGGTGCCTCAACTGTAAGAGGTCCCTGTACCGATGCCTCGTCGCTCGGCAGGCTGTTAGTACGTATATATCTCAGAGCATTAGCTGGTCGTTCGTGGAAAGACATCCTAAAAGAAACATACATGACATGGTCAAACGATTATACCTAGTGAGCTGACCTGGTTTGATCTGTTTTAAGGGAAAACCTTTGAAAACACACACGCAATCTGTGTTTTCATGCACAAAGTCGGAAATCAGTTGTCAGGGTCCTGGTGTATAGATACGTCGGCTGCCCGCACTAACACTGGACTCCCTGAACTGAAAACCACACTCGGTACCTTTAAAACTATTTCTTTACAGAAAGAAAATATCAAAGACCTAAGTTCTGCATTAGAACCGACTCCTCTACTACCAATTTTTCACGACCCGTCCTCGGGGTCCGTGCGGTGACTAACCCAAGCCCGCCTTCCATAGGCCAGGGGCTGCCGACTAGCACCAAAGGCGTAAATCCCGATAACTGGGAAGGAATTGCCTTTATAAAAGTAAACAAAACACCACACAGTGCAAGTGGAAGTAATAAAATAAGTACAAAAGAAAGTGATGAAAAGTAAGTGGGCCAGAATACAAACCCAACTGAAAGTACAGCTACAACTGAACGAATGTACAACAGGAATGACAAACAGTTGGAAGAATAGAAGCAGCTCCTAGGTCGTCCACCTCGGATCCTACCTGAAGGGTAGGTACAGATAGCGCAGCTCCTGGATCGTCTGCCAAGGATCCTACCTGAAGGGTAGTTTTAGATAGCCTCCACAACCTTCTTTCCCTTCAACCTCCTCCGAGTATCGTCTCGTCGTGATTCCACCTCCGGATACTGAATCGTTGTGAGGTCCACCTCCGGGTACCGTCCAGTCCTCGAACACTCAGCCTCTGTCAGCGCTGCCCGTCGTCTACAACCAACACAATAAGGTGCGGGCATAGACCGTGCAGGGGTGAGTATACGATACTCAGTAGGGACCCCGAGACCCTCAAGTTCTCAATAAATCCCACAAGGATAACCACATAGAAAGATCCCAACAGATAACCTCTACTTATGTATATGCCCATATATATACATAAGTTATCAAGTAACCCATCTCAATCATGAGGTAACAAAAAGGTTATGAAATCAACGGATAACCACTACCCAGGTATATTCCCATACATATACCTATGTTATCAAGTGACCCATCTCAATCATGAGGTAAACACAAAGGTCATAGACTCAGCTCAAACCAGCATTTTAACTATCAAAACCGTAACTACTGAAGAGCCCTGTCTCTGACGAGTACAGTGATCCTGTCACGACTCCGAGGTAATTCTCAATAACCTAAGACTGCTGAGGTACTCCTCCTATCAAGTAAGATGGGCCAGCCACCCAAACACAGTAGTGATTCCCGCCGGGGTCTGCCACCCAAACACAGTAGTGCATCCCCCCTAATAGCCTGCAGAGGTACTCCTCCTGTCGAGTACCGCGGGTCTGCTGCCTGCTACCAGGCGCTCCGTCCTCCGTGGCTCTACACCCAAACATAGTAGTGCTCCGTCCACTGGGCTAGTCGACTCACTCTAAGTCGAGTCAGTCAAGCAGTCGTCAGGTCTCAGCTGGCTACACGGTCTCCGTACTCCGTACTCTCGTCTCCGGGAGGGTCCGCTCCACAAGCTACATGTTTATACTCCACGTATCACAAATTTCCACGAAGAAGTATCTTAAAGTACCTCCTCGTCATAGGGTTCTCAACGCAATAGACATGGCATTAATCAGACGCCCGGTCGGTGAGTTATTAGCCTTCTCGTCCCAGGGGATCAGTTGGTTTCATGTGCAAACCAACCCGACCGTATCTCAACTGTACCCTGAACTCTCATAGGGTATACTCATAGGGACCTTTTCTCATCATGATCACCAACGCCGCTGATGGTTCGTCAAACGGACGTCCGGTCTGAAAGTTATCAGCTTTTCCGTTCTAGGGGCCCGGTTGGATTTCGGGTACAATCCAACCTGGCCGTACTCCAACTGCATCCAAATATCTGGAAAAGTATGCCAAAAGTTCCGTCTCATCAAGAGGAATCCAACAAAGTCGACGACACGCCAATCGGACTTCCGGAGCTCATGTTATAAGCCTTTCCGCTCCGAGGGCCCGGTTGGTTTCGTGCTCGAACCAACTCGGCCTTACCCGAAGTTCTCGGAAACTTTGAGTTTAATATACCGAAATGACCGTCTCGATCCAAGGATCGCATCGCAACTGACGGTGCGTCGATCGGAGGTCCGTAGCCCAAATTATGGGCGACTGAACAAAAATTGTCCAAAAATAGGGGGTTCGGGCCCGGTCCGACCCGGCCTGAGACCCGCCGGGTCGGCCCGAACCGGGCGACCCGATCCAGGTCTGGGTTCGGCCCACTAGGGCGTCGCCCTACCCGGCCCGGCCTGGGCGGGCGCGGCCCGCGTGGCCCGACAGCTCGGCTCGGCCGAGCTCTCGCGATGGGGGGGGGGGGGGGGGGGGGCGCTGCCCCCCTGCTTGAAGCCACGCCCCCCCCCCCCCCACGTGGTGTCCGCTCACTTTGACCGTTGGGGGTTATGACCCCCGTTCTCCACTATGGTCCCGCGCGGCCGAGGGAACGCCGCCTGCCGCCCCAGCTTCAGCCGTGGCGGACCCTCCTGGCGGCGCGCCGGGTGCCGCCGCCTCCTAGCGGCCGGCTGGTGTCGGCCGCCACCTCCTACCACCGGCGCCGTCATGCCGGCGTGGCGCGCCGGCAGGATCTTCCGCGGACCACCGGACACGCTCCGGTGGTCTGTCTTTCCTGTGGTCTTCGCCAACGGTCCTCCCGAGACCGGCTCTTCACTGTGAAGTCTTCAAAACACCCCTACAGCCTGTTCTGTCATCGCTCGATGATCCGCACATTAAAAAAACAAACTGCGGCCTCTTCATGGTTTTCCGGCACGGCTCGACGGCGCCGCGACTTTGTTCGGCCTTCATGGCGCGGCGCGACGATGTCGCGCTACTTCTCCGCATTCTTCTTGTTTCCGTGCGGTGCCGTTGCACCGCGCGCCTTTGTTCATGCCGCGACAAGAACAACATCGAAGGGGGAGGAGAGTCGGCCTTGTTCATGCGGTCCGACCTCCTCCCATTAATGTGATACCAAGCGGCTAAAGGAATTGACGTTGGACGACAAAGAACATTTAGGAACAAAACAAACCCCTACAGTTTTCCCTGCAATCAAGAATTTCCAACCCACAAACATATTCTTTCGCGAATCAACTTAATATTTACTTGATCCTCGTTCTTTGTTTTAGATGGAAATAAACATGGGTTCATTAACATTCACAAATTAATTCCCTACCTCGATTCACGATGGCTGATCGCTTGACGAAGAAAGGGAAAGCTCCGTTGTTCCGTAGACGTTGTCGTGGGATGATGACGTCGCTTTGTCAACCGTTGAGAAAAAGGATGCCGAGGTTGGCACCGACATTCTTCGCATTCTTCAACGATGAGGATGGAGTTCTTCATGGAAGGATGAAACTCTTCAAAAACTAGAACTCTCCCAAAAACTCAACACAACAAGCTAAAACCCAAATAAAATAAGACACCTCTTATTTTATTACTCAAGACATGAATTTGAAAAATCCAAAATTCAAAACCTAACATACTTAATTAATTGATCTTAAGTTGTCAAATTAATTAGTGTTTTGGTGGCATGAATTAAAGTGGGAGGTGAGGAGGGGAGGAGTCACTTAATTAAAAAGGGGTTTAGAGCAGTTAGGGAATTTGAAGAGGTGGGGGCTCGTGTGGGCCCCACCTCACCCTTAATCCTCTCATGGGAAGTTAACAACCGGTGGGTCCCACTCCAACTCCCACACCTAGGATCTAACACTTAGAAAAGATAAATTAAGTTGGGACACAACTTTATTTCACTTTAACCGCTTAGTGAAGAAATAAATATCAATCAATTAAATATTTATTCCCCACTTTTTTATTGACATCAACACCCGAGTAAACGCAGCATCGGAAAAGGTGTTCCTAAGCAATTACCGGCGCTGTGGTTTCATCGGTGCCCTCAGATTTCGATTTCGAGCACCGGTTCAAAAGTTAGGAAAACCCGTTCGTACGTTTACTGAACGTACCTGAGCTAAAATTCAGAAATTGATTCCGGGCACACCAGGCCTCGGAATCAGGTGTCGTCTGAATCCGCGGTCTCGTAAAATTCCAAAGAAATTAAGAAAAGATTTTCCTTTAAATTTCCAGTTGTTTTCAATCCCTATCTGTATATGGATGATATACAATTTGTAAATTTTACTACATATCAAGGGATTGCTAAAGACTTTTCCAAAACATTGAGGTAAACCTTGGATCCTGAAAAAAAAGAATGAAATGTGGAACTCTATAAAACCTTTAAACATCTATAATGTATATCCTAGAAGAATGATCTTGAGATAAGTATCCTGTTTTTTTATATAAAGTAATATGAATTTGTAAAAATATCAACTGCAACCCATATATTGTTATTACCTTTAGACATTATGTGGAGTCCTATGAAAAAATATATGGTCATGTTTTTCCATTTCCACTGTGGAATGGGTAATAGATTTAACATATACATAGCCTTTGGTATCACAACCTTCCCTTACGGCATACCAAGAACCAAGATATAAACTCTGATATATCTCAATTTATTCCATCCCACATTAATTATTATTTAAAATCATTATACATATTCATACATACATGATAAATGGAGAATGATGAAATTTGAGATTATTCTAAATACTCCTTGAAATATGGTATGGACAAAAAACACACACAATTCCTAAATCTTATCATTATGTCCTGATCAATGTTAAACTATAGAATATTTCTAACATAACTTGAAAACACTACATCTTCCTTCTATACCTCTTTAATATTTACTTGCATTGAAGATTTAATATTCAATTGAAAATGATTGGATTTATCCCATTTGTCAAAATTTATAGATCCATTCTTTTCAAATACATAAATATTGGAACATTTTTTATCCTCATCATGGATAATCTGGCATGATCTTTCTGACTTAAAGTATCACCATCATTGTTCACTTTTAGAGGGTGGTAATGCATTGGAATGTCAAACTGTTTTATCAGCTATAACCATATTCTCTAGCACATATTCAACTCCTTAATGGTGAATATATAATTTAAATTTTTTGATCGGGATACATATCACAATTTTATCCATAAAGATACTTCCTCCAAATCATTAATAAAAAAATTACTGAATTTAATTTCAATTCATGAGTTAGGTAATTTCTCCCATGAATCATAAATTTTCCTAGGTCATAATATAGAACCATGTTATTCTATAGAATAACTCCTCTAAATCCATTTTACATATGTCAATAAATATTAAAATACCTTATCTATTAGAGGTTTCTATTTGAAAACATTCACAAATTAAAATTCTCTTTACGTTGCTGAAATTTTCATCACATTAATATGCCCATAAGAAGTTGGCCTCCATTCAAGATATCGTGTTTATTGTATTAGATAGTCATGATAAATTATCGACAAACTATTGATAATATCTATATAAACCATGAAAACTATGGATATTGTTCACCATGGTTTCTATGGTCTGACATTGAATAACATATGTTTTTCATGGATCTATCAATATACCATATCTTGATGTTAGAAGACCAAAGAATGAAACCTTCTTCAACTGAAATTATCACTTTTTATCTTTTTCATATACTTTCTCCTTCCTTGTGAAATTTAGTATATTTTTCAAGTGATCATTGAAATAATATTTTCATTAATAATAGATTATAATATCATCTATAAAGACTACTAAAAATAGTAATTAATAATCTCTAAATACATATTCCATTAGTTCTATGGGTATAGTAGAGAATTAGTGAGAATAAATTGAATCCTTTTATATTCTTAGTTTCCATAACTCACATTGAATTATTTATTTATTATATCCTCTTTCATAAACCTCAATTAATGATATATAGAATAAAGGTCAATCTTTGAAAAGTATTGATCTCTGCATAGTTGAGAAAATAAGTCATTAATGTGGGGTAGAGGATACTTTTTATTGATCCTAACTTAGTTCAACTATCAACAATCATGCAGAGTCACATACGTCCATCTTACTATTTATAAAAATAACATGTGCACCATAAGATGACACATGTGGCCAAATTAATTGTTTGGTATGTATCTCCATGATCTTCTTCATAAATTTTTGCAACTCAAGCGTGATCATTCAATATAGATTATTTGAAATTGGTTTGACACTAGGTATGAGTTCTATCGTAAACACAACTTAATTATTTATTCAAATACTATTAAATTCATCTAACATGTCGTCAAAAAATTCCTATGTGGTGGGAATATCATTTATGTCAACATCCCCCCCAACTATATGTGGTAAACACCCCTTTATAATTGGAATTAGGACCCAAACAATTAACGTGATCTCTATCAGTAGTTCATACTTATAAAAACATTTATAGAATAACATAGGTTGGTTTGGAATATAAAATGTGTCTTAACATCAATTATAATTGATGTGGTATTTATGTAGATAAATCCAACCCATAATAAGATAACATATAATTTTACTAGAGGATGAATTAAAAGAATTTTAAAATTTACTTTCCTATAAATTTCAACAATGGAGGAATCATATTCTTGATATGTGATAGTCATAAAATTAGATGGTTTCACTTATAATTATATATCTAATAATTTGGGTGAAATATTGATACCATTTGAATAATTATTTTTATACGAAAGAATAGTTTGATCCATATTAGAAAAAGATATTATTAGTTCTATAGTGGATGGTAAGTGTACATTTTACCATGTCATTATCTCACCCTTCATCAGAAAAAAGTGATAACTTTATATTTTCCTTTATCTCCCATATTCTGAGGTTTGTAACATAAATCATCATCACTATCCTTTGAATTTGGGCACTAGTTAGCATAGTTCTGATACTCTTGGAATTTAAAACACTAGAGTGTTTGTGGTTCATTTTGTGTACCTTTCACTTTTTTTGAATCATTTCCTACCATCATCATGTTATGTCATAAATCAATATCTAGATAACCAAACCATCTACACATAAAATATTTACTATTCACCCTAATACAATTTATTCCATGTTTTTTCCCACACATTCAGTATAATTGAAATCTCGTCTTCTTCTATCCATGTTTTTTAATATTTTCCTCTGAATTTTACTTTTATATTATTAACAAAACCATGAGATTGATAAGTAACTCTAATCCTATATTTCCACCTCGATAGCACATTAAATAATATATTTATATATAATGTATTTTCTTATGGACACTTGCATTTAAAATCTTACCTATAAGACACTAAAGAATTGATCAACCTTACTTTAAGTTTGTATTATAATTCCAAAATTATACCTTGAAATTCATGTAAAATATTTCTCATAGGATCCAACTAATTCATCATTCTTTTTCTTTAGCTCTATGATCTCCTTCTCTTCTTTATATGAATAATATAAGGAATTTATTGTTGAAAAAAACATGAACTCATCCAAATACATGGAGCCTATTTCATCATATTTCCCCATATTATTTGTTAGATTCCCCCATTTAAATGTCTAACCATATAAATTGTAGACATTAAAAATGACAATTTCATGTTTCAAGCACTATAGAATGGAAAACATATTTTTAGTTGTATTAATACATTATTCTAAAAAAAGTTAATTAGCGGTTCCAATGAAGGATGGCGGATGTTTCTTCATGATGGACTCAATATAATCTTGTTCCCGCAATTTTATGTTAGGATGTCTCATATGATTCAGGAAATGAGAATTTTTTTTGATAATACAAATGAGAATTTTTTTCCAGATACTAAAACAATTTTCTTCATTGAAGGAAAATAATTTCATTTTCTATAACACATAGCATTAACATAGATCTTTTGGGTTACTACCTTTTAAAAAATCAAAAAACACAGTGTTAGAAACAATAATCATAGAGAGGAACTACAAAATCATAAAAAAATAACTTATATCATGTATACATCATGAGAAATTATTTTCAATCAATGAAACCTTAGGTTTATCTTATGTTATTCATAGATATATTTTATTTTTAATCCTTCATGATTGTTTTTAATGTTTTTGTTAATTTCTAGCTAAAATTCCCTAAGAGTGTCAAACTTGGTTTATAGCAAGGCCCATTTTTATACACGAGGTGCTGATTGACTCAATCTCAATGTAACCTTTTTTGAGTTACTACCCATAGGTACCCTTGTTTCTGAGACAAATACACTTATAGTATCTAGAAATTGATTAAATTTCTTATAAATTACCTTATATATCCATTAGGCAAATTATAGTTCATTTTCCAAAACATTGAGTAAACCTTGGACTTATCTTTATTCATGTCCATATAGATCTCACTGAAGTTTTCTCATCATAGTTCTAAAGGATAATTAAATCTATCAAATAATAGAAACTATAGATACCCAGGATTCTCATACATAGATATTAGATCATACTAGATAGTCCTTAATAACATTATATGAACACATTCCTTATGACCATAAAAATTTAGTGCCTTGGTAATAGTGGAAACGTAAACCATTTGTCCATAAGGGAGCTATGTCATCTACTACTATGATTATAACCAGAAAAATTCTTATACATTACATATATCATAAAGTTATTCATTACATGGGGAATGGAAATATAATAATGGGTGATCTAGGATGCTCAGTAAGGGTAAAAAATGGAGGTATATAAGCATATCATTAATATAAGTGTATTGTAACATTTTTGTCACATTTAAAACCCATACCATTGATATAAAATATCATAATATTGAGTCATGGCATAAATATTGGTAGTTCATAAGTCATGAAGAAAGGGTAAAACAAATAACATGTGATGTGAATGAAAAACAATGGCATAAGGCATGGAATTATGGAATACACATTAGCATAAAATCATTTAAAAATTAGTCAAGGATCACTTCTAAGTGTATTATAGGGGAATATACTCACTCCACAAACCATCATATCGGATTAATTACCTTACTAAACTAGGTTTACTCAATGTTCCAATCATTTCTATCTCATGATATATAAATATTTAACCAATTCATTGTAGAGATATATATGTACAACCCATAACATAATGAAAATAATACATATGTGTGCACAAGATCATAAAACAGTCATAATATTTTAGCCCATGAAATAAAATGGGTTTCATAATAATTTCATGATATTATAACCTACGGAAAAGATAAAGGATTCATAATAATAATAGAATTTCATAAAATTATAACCCCTGAAAAGGAATGAGTTTCATAAACATTTCCTTACGATATAACTCTTAGAAGATAAATGAGTTTCACATACATCATTCAATAATAAACAAAAATCATTAAAACAAATAATATAGAAGTTATAATTGAATAATATCACCATTAATTCATACTTAATAGCAATGGATGTCATATTAGATGGAAAATGATATTGAAAGTCCATTTAAAATATTTCTTAGATAAAATATCATTTCAAATTTGAAATGGAAATAGAATGATAAAAAAATTTCAAAACCCATTATTTGAAAATAAACTTTTATTATTGTAATGTAGGATTCAATTAAACTATTATTCATGAAATTGGAGAATTAAGTTCATGTCAAACACATTAAAATGAAGACTCATTTCACACATTCAGTAAAATAAAAATCGGAATAGTTTGGAAAATGACATGAATATTCCTTTAAGAAAAATAAAAAATGTGAAAATTTATTTAATAAATCATTTTTAAAATTTTAAATTTTTTTTAAACCACTTTTGGAAGACATGATTTTGAATGAAAACATTTTTTGACCGAAGAGTGAAATAAAGTCATATTTTCTTAAAAAATATTTATCAAATATTTTAACTTCCATGGAGTGGGAAAAAGGAACTATTACTTGAAAATAAAATAAATATACATATTAGAATAAAATCCCTGAGTTTCTTGATAATTGGATAATAATATTGTATCATTAATGGAATAATCATAATCAATCCAGATAAATAATGTGATTATTGCATAAATCTATAACCAATTTATTAAATTTGGATCATAATACCCATAAAAGAATAACATTAAATGATTTTTATAATATCATGAAAATAATTTTATTTAGGATATAACATTTCAATTTAGTTATATATACATCTAATAAAAAAATATAGGTGTATGGAATAACATATGCTTCAAGGAAGGAAACTAAAACCAAAACCCCTTATCTTAAGTCTTGAAATTTTCTATACACATTATAATCTCATGTAAAATAAATATATGTTTATTATAATATTCATTAGAATCATACCTATATATATATCATACCATATATTATTTTATTATAATATTTTATTTCCCATTTATCAAAAATTCCTTGTTAAAGTCATGTTTTGCGAAATAACAGCTTTCGTTTTCATGTATGTTTTGATTTTTATTTTTGGACACTTAATATAATAACAATTACATCATATTCATAATTTTATCCATGATATTAATATCATATATATTCAACATATATTAATTTATAGTTATCCATAAATGATATTGATAATAAATGAAACACTCTGTTGATGGAGATGGTTGGTTGTACGTACACATGGTTGTTTTTTCCATTTTCTATTTGTATTAAATGAATGAAATATAAATAACATATTATATTTCAAGACACATTTTTTTCATAAATATCATAGTTTATTCATTAAACAAATCCTTATTAACTTCCATAAAAACCATGAACAAATCACATCACTTTACGAAGAGATAGTGTGGTGTTTTCCAACAAAGTGGAATTTAAGAAGATATATGTTTCGTAATAATTCAAGAAGAAGAATAATTTCATAAATATCACATATAAATAATATATAATATAATTATCATCAATCTTGATACTTGGTAATGGAAAAAAATGAATGACGTCAATTAATAAGGTTATAGTCTGCCGTACACACAAAAGATGATTTCATAACCCATATGATTAAATAAGATATGGTTTTAGTTTGTGAAATTATCATAAAAAATATGATTACATGTAAGATAATTATTTTATTATATCACCATGTTTTAATAAAAATTGAAGGAGGTGGGATGTAAATAAAAAAAATGTTTTTCGATGAGCGTTATGTCTTCTTCAGGTATCATCCTTAGTTTTGAACCAAAATCCTTTCTCAGTTGGATTTATTCCAAAAATAAGGAATCTATGATCAGGGGAGGGAATTTTGGTAGTTAATGGGCTTTTTGTTGGATGACCAAAAATTGTTTTAATTTTTTAATAAGGGAGGATTGGGATGGCCTTTTATTTGTGAGGTGAGTGGCACACATGTAATTTTTTTGATTGAAAATGGTGTTCCCACATTTTTCTCATTCCCCAAGGATCCAAACTAGAATATTCTCAATAAAACAAGGGATAAGGTATAAATTTTTCAATAAAAAGGGTTTTGAACATTTTATCTGTCATTTTAGACACCTATATTCTTTAGTTTAACAATCTTTAAATCCAGTTTTACCTTAACCGTGCTAAATAACATTTACTATTTTGAATATTCATATTAGTCAAAATTTAAGATGACATTATTAGATAATATAAAATTTTTTGATTCAAAATATTTAATCTATTTTTCTAAATTCCACTAACATATTGTGAATAACATAACATTAAATTAATCCCCCAAACTTGATTAGAAAGCGTGCTTTGAGAGAGAAATATTCAAAATTTTAAAGTGTTCTTACATCAATATTCAACATGAGAAAGATTAAAATATAATAATTTGGATTAATAGATATATAATTTTAATTTTATTTATTTATAAAAATTATCAAATATAATATAATCATATAAATAATTTAAATTTAAATGTAGTTTTCAATAAGAATTATTTATTTTTCACTATGCATCAAAAAATGAAAAAATTCCAAAAAATCAAAAAATAACACCCTAAGATAAATTTGACATGATCATTTAAAAAATAAAGTTTATTTTATCAAATTAATTTCCTAAAAGTTTCATAAATTTCTTTTATTATAAATCATAAAATGTTACAAAAACATTTCTGATAAAAATATTATTATCAAAACATATAAATATTTTATATAAAATTAACTACTTTTTAATTATTCTTAAAAATTAAAAATTAATTATAATAATTAATTATACTATGTTTAATATATATGTTTTAATAGCCATGTTTAATAATTTAAACAATATATCATGGTTTATAAAAACTCATAGTTGTGTATAACACAATCTAAACTCATTGTTGCATATAATCCTAGCTATCAAGGAAATTTATTTTATTCAAAAAAATTCATAAATACATAGGTTTATATAAAATTCACCCTTATTATATTTTGAATTGATAATATGTAAGAATCATCAAGCTATTAGTACTAGACACATTTGGCGGTATGGAAAGAGACATCTAGTATTATGTTAATGAAGGAATGGGTTGCCACATGGGTCATCCTAGAGCACAACGGTCACTAGTTTATTTATTGTTTTTGTAATTAATTCATAATTAATTTCTTTCTATCATAATACTTCATACACTATTACTGTTATTGAACTATTTTATACACTATTGGAAGTGGCCTATTGTTTCTTACACGCACCATCTTCTAGAAATTGTTTGGTACTTGGGCTGACTTCATGGATGCATGTCTTGAAAAGGGAAAGGGGATGTGTTTATTATTAGATTGCTTCTATATGTGGATAGATAATGGACTTGAGATCGAGTATGGGATTCATGACTAATTTTGGGAGTCTATTTCTTTCATTTTTGAATTTATTTTCTTCTTAGAAAAATGTATGACATTTAGTATGTAATAGTAAGTTTGATTATATTGGATTGTTTTTATGTTTCTTATTTATATTAAGGTTTTCATTATATAGGATTTTATTTTATTTATTATATTTTTCATTTAGTATCTAATGGTTTAGTATCCACAATATATTTATCAAACACTCGCTAGTAGTCGGTATCATATGGAATAATGGGATGAACACATGATGCCTCACGATTACCCATCTTGATCACATGAGGTAGAATTGAGATGAGGACATTAGAATTTAGTTTCAAATGAAATTTTTTATTTTTATTTTCAATTTATGTAAGGGTTGACCATATAGGATGATATGTAATGTCATGGTAATGATCTTGTTCATAAATGTGGCTAACCAATGTCTAGAGTAAAAACCATGTTTCCAATAATGTGATTATATTTATTGAGGATCCCTTGCAACCATTATAATGTTTTTTAAACTTGGGTGATTCAATTTTAATAAATTTTATTAATTTATGATATTCTCCTCAGGGGATGATATGTCATGAGGTGCGTATTCATTTCCAACTTAGGCTCATTGTTTAATATCATATCCATGAATTCTCTTGATATAGATATAATTACTATATATATTTCTACCGATTTAAATTATGCATAGATTCTATGAAATGCTTGATAAAAGGAATTAAATAATCAATATGTTATAGCATGTCAATTCACTTTTAATGTATTGTTTTGAAGTGACCATTAATCTATTGTTATCTTCTTCCCATTTTGTTCCCTTTGGAGTTTTAATTTACTATAAACCCATTTATATGATGAGTGTAATGATTATTGTGGAGAAATGAATACATGTTATCCTATAATATAATGTTTAGGGATCAGTAATGAGAAAAAACCACATTAAATATAGTTGAAACCTCATGGGGATATGAGGAATATGATAGATGCACAACTCTATTTTAGTTTCCTACTTGTCAAGAGACCCATAGAGAGGGAGAATAATATTTTCACCCCTTATATACTTGATCTGAAAATGGAAACCAACTATAGCACCCACCCACTTTGTAGAGGTAGGAGGCCCTCAGGGAGAACCATTTTGGATTGAGTATGTACATATGATATTTGGTCACATAGAGTATTGTAATTGTTCGTTCTTTAGACCCAACTAATGAGTAAAGTTTTATTACCAGATCATAAATACAATGAATTATACATAATTTACACTTACCATTATAGTGTTGACATTTGGGAATCCACTATTTAAATTATAATGTCCATATATTCTTTTCATATCGATAGGTTTTAGAAATTCCCATTCTATTTTGAGAAACCCAAGATATAATGAAATTAATATTAAATATATTTCATCTGGTCTAGATACATCATACTAAATAAATATTATATATCTAACTATTAAATTATAGGGGGTTATAATCATTGAATATTTTAATCATAATGTTTGTGTTGGGTAAACTCTAGTATGTGAGATTAGGAGGACAGATCTGCTAATATTAACAAGACTTGTTTTAGGTGTCACTAGATATTCCTATCTATAAACTTATTTATTGGTCACATGACATGATATCATAATCAATGTGTTCCATTATATAACATACTTTAATTGAAGGAAAACCCAAGAAGATTATATCATTGTGAGGCATCTTGTATTGGTTTCATCATTGGTGGTATGGCATTGGTTGAATAGTCAAGATAATCTTTTTCACTTCTTATTTGAGGAAATGATATATCATGGCTGGTTGATCAGGATGGAAGTACCTTCATAAATCATATGATAATGTAGTGGACAAATGTATTTCTAGTTATTTCAACAAGCAATAAAGAAATTAAGGACGATTTCACAAGTGTGGGTCATGATTTATTAGATATCATCATAAATAAACTATTATATTTCATAGTGCGTGTTCGTATGAGTTTTATCATCACTATGACTATTTCTTATCACTTTAGGGTCCATGATGGGTTTTTAGGATATTATCTTAAATTGTATATATTATTCATGGTATTTGAGATAATGACATAGAAAGTCACCTAAAAACAGATTCATGATTCTACTTTATTTTGGTGAATATGAATATTGGGAAATGTGTGCCACACCAAGAGTTCTAAGAGTCGTCCATGTAATTGATTTGTAGTGAATAAATAAATCTATTTTCATTCATGTATTGAATAATTGGTTTGAATTTATTTTTTAAATTTATACATAAATATTTATGAAAATACATTGAATAATATTACATGAACTAGTATTATTTTAATATTCCCATTTTGATTAATATTTGTGGGAGTTATGAGTTGAGTAAATGGAATGCACTTATCACTTAATATATTTATTATATTTTAAAAGGAGGTTATAGAATATAATGGCTGTTAATGATGCAGTTAGATTATCATAATGTTTAATTTACTTATAATTTCGTGTATTTTTTGGTGGTTGAGGAATCCATACATGTATTTTGATACTTCCGATATATAATCAAGAGAATATATTAATTCCAAGGACTGTTCATTAATTAAAACATAGACATTATCTCTCCTTCTATGCTCTATAGAGATAATGTCACTCTCCGATTGACTGATCTATGAACTATTTGGATGATTCAAAGGGACAAGATTGAGGTGATCATGAAGACGTTATGGGATCCATCAGAGATCCATGTTAGGACCCATAATTCAATGAATGAAAAGATCACATATTGTATGAGATTGTGTAGATTTTCTAGAGAGATTTTATATTTAGATCTTATGATAAATGGTAATTTTCAACACGTTATAGTTGAGAACTCATAAATTCAAATGATATTACGATTTTTGTATTATTTTATTTTATTTTAATTCACACAGAATCTGCATACCTCTAGTGGGGCTCGGATCACCAGTGATGATAAGATTCATCATTTTAGTAATGAATTTTTTTAAATCCATATTCCAATGGATTCTTCTATACACCCCAATTACTTCATGAATATACATGTGCTGGAGAGGGTGAATCTTTTTATCTATATGTACGAGGACCAACCCAATATTTTAGGGACATCATAACATTGTCTTGATAGAAGGACCATCTTACCTGGAATAAATTCAAGGATATAGATGATATTTAGTAAATTATACGTACATAATATAATGTATAAAAGAACATGGGAGTTCATATGCCTAAATTAAGGGATCATATCTTTTATGGACTGTAATGTTTATTTACTGACTTATTATTTTTACCTCTATATTTAAAACGAGATTTGATAAAAATGGTGAAGTTCTTATGGGAATGGATTTGGTTTGAAATAAAGTCACTAGTGAATCATCATCTCATCTCTAAAGGGAATCTAGTGGATTCCCTAAGTGATGGCCCTAGTGGGGTGATTTGGGAGATCTTCATCAATTATTAGGGAGTATCACATCATCAATTTTCACCAAGGAAGTAGTGGAAAAGGTAGCTAAGGGAGTAGACACCTATCTTTGGGCTGTATATTAAGTTAATACTGTAAGAATCCTAATAATGATATAATAATATTACACTAATTTATAAATTTTTTTTACATTCATCCAATACAATTTATAGGAATAATATAAGAAAAAATATTGTTTTATGGATAAAAGAATGATTTTTCCAAATAGGTTGTTTTGTAGCCATTTAAGGGTGCACTTGTTCTAAATAATATTTTTCACTATAATAAATTCAATTTTTAAAAAACATATTCTTTTGAAGAATAATATATACGTGTACTTTGGATGAATTTTTTGTATTTTTCTCAAAAGTTGAATAATTTGTTGAATAGTGAAAAAATAATGCATTTTATTTGAAAACGATTTTTTCATATAAATAATTAATAATGATAAATTGTATTTTTTATAGGTTTTAAATTATATTTATATCAATATTTTATCATTTAATTAAATTAATTACATTTTAATAAATTTCACTTTGAATTTGGATATAAAAGTATTTTAATCTTTTGAACATTTTTACTTTAAAAACACACTTTCTCATTCCGTCCATGATATTAATTTTAAATTAATTCTAGAAAATTCTGTTTTTTAATCAAAAGGTACAAAGATTGTAAATATGTTGATTTTATATTTTAACATTATGAACAGTAAGTTTAATAAAAATTATTACCATAGTTAAAGGTAAATCGAGTAATTAAAAGTAAAAATAATATTAGAAATATTAAAAAATTACCCTAACACTTATCCTAATTTAATTTAATAACTTTATATATATATATAAATAAAACTAATGAAGAAATTATAACCTTTCTAGTCTACATGGTAGAGAGTATGAAATGTATAATATAATATTCATAGAAAAGAATCCTGTGTAACACTTTTTTTAAAAAGTGAAATATTTTAAATATGGGGTTCTAGATAAGATATATTTGAATATAAATAATATTTTTAAATCTAAAACATTAATCTTTTCGATGGTAATTTATTATAATTTTTTTGGAATAAATATTTAACATAAAGGCTTATACAATGATGATGAAATAATTATTTAATTAAAGGAAATATGAAATAAATGATATTTAAAATAAAAAAATTAATATTATTTGAGATTATTAATCTCATACAAGAATTTTTTAGATTCATTTTACATCCTAGTGATATTTTATATGTTTTCTCTAATATATATTTTTGTTATGATATTTTTAATAAGTTAAGTAAATAATAGTGTCAAAATTGACCTTATTGATATTTTAAAATAAATAATATTTAAGTAAATTATAAAAATTTATATAATTATAAATTTAGTCCAAATTATTTTTATAATTATCTAAATTTCATAAATAACTAATTTATTAGTTCTTTGTTCATTTAATTTGAATAATATTAACACTAAAAGTCTAAATTACAAGATATCATGGTAATAGTTAAAAGGGTTAAAAATGATATAGATAATAAAAATAATAAAAAATATTACATTTTTTATTTTATAAATTTATCTATACCCATTTCCCAATAGATTAAAAAAACATTTCAGATCCATTTGGAAGATAAAATTAATTTATATGAATTTATTATTTTGAATAATTCTAATAGTGTCCCTCCCCTCTCCAATAAAAGGGTACACATTCTTATACATTTAATACATTTAATAACCTTTTTTAGCCAAAATATACGAAAATAATTTACTATAATCCCTACAAAATTATAGGGTCCATATTTTAGGAAAAACACCCTCCTTTAATGTGATTATTTGTTGTTGAAAAGAGGTCTTTGAATGGGAGGTATCATTTTTAATTAAGTGTGTCTATTTTATTTATTCTTAAACTCTCTTAAAATATTATTTCTCCATGATGAATTAATAACTCCAATACACTAAATATATATATTTGTTATTATGTTAATATCATATCCTATATCCATCTCCATTTCCATCAAATAGAAAAATAATTATTCATTTGTGTGTACAGAAGACTTCCACATTGCGAACCCATTTAACTCATTTTCCATCACCGTTTCTTAAGAATGGTTATAATGATGGAATAATATTTATAAATTATATTAATGGCATATTTATCATTAATAAATAACAATATAATATTTAATATCTTACCCTTCCATGAATATAAAAATGATAATGTCATTCATGTATACGTGTGAATAATCATCTCCACGAAGCGATATGATTTGTTTTCAACACCACACCACATAGATGATATATATAAGTATATTTAAATGATTAATATTATATTGAAGACATTATGATCATTATTTTAAGATATAATAAAAATTATCTTCTTTCCATGATGATTATTGAAAAATAAAAATGTTACTTATGCGTATATATGACCTACCATCACCATGATTATAACACTGTTCATTTTTCATAACCAAATGTTAATAGATTGATTAAAAAGAATAATTGACATATAAAAGTTATTATAATTTCATGAATATTATTATATAGATGACCATATTATATCTACTTTTATTATTGGCATCATACCAAATTCATTTTGGACAAAAGTATCAAATATCATCATAACGTCAGATATACACATCAATAATAATGTAATTATTATGAAATGATAATAAGTTATATAAAAAATATTGATAAAAATTTAAATGTTATCAAGATAGTATATAATTAGTATAATTTTATCATTTAGGAATATTAATATTGTACGTGATATGTCAGACATAGTGTAGGGACTTTCTTTTAATAACACTCAATTATTATTTCTTTTCAAAAAGTCAAAGGGAATGTTTTTTTATCGAATAAATCATGAGTGGTTTCTACAACATTCATGGTGTTTAATTAATTTAATATTATCTATATAGTTTTTATTAATTCATTTCAAATAAAATTGTTTCATTATTATTTTCACGTCATTAATATTTTAGAAATTATTTTTTACAATATAAAATTATATTGATACTGTAAGTGATTTTCTCATGTTATTAAAATAGTTTTCAAGGGTTTTATTCATGATATGTTCCATGGAAATTATTTATTATGGTTTTATTCCACTATTTATCAATATATAATGGATTTATCCTAATATTAGTGCAAGGTATGAGAGGTTGAGTCCCATTTTAGTTCAAGAATATGACAGGTGAACCCCATTATAGTTCTCTAATTTATTAGGTGCTCCAGAGAGGGAATTTTACCATATGGTTATTCCATTTGTAAGGGTGAATATAAGAGTGATATGTCAACTATTTCCCAAGGTACTTGTATGATTTTTTTGTGGTTTCAAATGAGTTTTTAAAAAAGGGTTTTAATTATCTTCATGTGTTTCACTGTACTAATGATTCCATTATTTATTTCCCTTACTGATATTTTTTGTACTCATCCAGGGATTTAAATTGTTTTGAATAGGGTATAATGATGGGTACAATAAAGAAGGAAGTCAGTATAGATTTTATAGATAATTTTCAGGAAAACCAATCAATGTTTTATTTTAAAATGTTTTATTTTGGATGGAATGGATAATTTGTTTGTAGTATACACTTTGTAAAATTGTAAGATGACATATATAGACTATTTTATAATTATATAAAACTCTATACCTGAAAAGATCATCAATATTAGAGACTGTAGTTTTTTTTATAAAACTCAATATTATGTAATGTTTCAGGTCGGGGCCCTGTAGTTTTTATCAGTTTCTAGTTTAGATAATTTTAGGAGTTGGGATATTCTTAATAGAATATTTAAAAAGGATTTTTAAATTATGGTTTAGTTTAAATGATATAGTAGTTTTAAATTACCATGTTTCTCAGTCTAACATGTGTCTACCTATAATGGTTTTCTATAGTGGAAATAGTGAATCTATGTTGGGGAGGCATCAAGAAAAAAATATCCTTCCAAATGAGCATCCTAAGATGGTCAGAATCAGAATTGAACAGTTTCACGTTGTGATGGATCAGATGAAATATGCTAAAAAAAGTGATGGAATCCACGAATTAGATCAACCAGATCAACCATAGAGTAAAATATATGTAGTGGATCATTTATGAGGAAGCATGTTATATATTTCAGTGGAACATCGGATCTCGTTGTAGTCAAATGATAGATCAACACTCTAGAAATGATATTTAATGTCATGGGATTTTTGAAATTCCAAAATAAACCTGAGCTATTTATCATTTTGATGTTGAAGTCGATCAATGGTGATCTATGATTAAGAATACGAAAGAAAAAGATGATCTTGATGCTCTATAATTGGATTATTTGAAGAGTCATTTTCTAGAAAAATAATTTCTTAAAATAGAGATATAATTTGTGTAACTGGGGTGAAAAGATGATGATTATGTGGTTGTGTATGAATCCAATTTTTCAAGACAGTCCAAGTACATACCAAATTTTATTCGGGACATTGATAGTAATATTAATAGATTCTACTCTTGATTGAAACCATTTTTTTAAAGATATTTGGCTTCATTAGAGTTTAAAATCCATGAGAACCCTGTTTTTTGGGATGAAATTTTTTTTTCGGGGTTTTAGACATGTATGTGCATCTTGGTGACAAGAATAATAGGTGTTCTTCTTGGCAGGAATTGGGGAATAATTCCTCATTAAAATATAAAGGTATGAAGACCAAATTCCATTATTGTTAAATGTGTGGTAAAAATAACCATAGATAATGTCTTTTAAATTTTGGGATGTCCTTCAATTGATGATAGCTTGGAAACATGTATCATTAGTAAAATGGAAATGATTAGATAAATAATGAGAATTTTATGGTGATATTCTTTTACAATAAAGAGTTGGGTCATTTTTCTAATGCTTAACCAAATTTAGTCACTCAGGTTGTGATCAATAATATTGGAAATAAAAGGATGTGTAAAAATTATTTACAATATCTTCAATAGATCTTGATACATCAAAAGAATTGGAATTAGATATATTTATTTTTTATATATTTCCCAAGGAGTTTCTTGATTTAGGGTCCATACATTCCATTATTTTTGAGAAATTTTTAGGTAAATTAGAAATTGCAGCCCACAAAATGAAACCAGATCTCATGGAAAAAACAACAAGGATAAATATAATGGAAAAAATTAATGATGAGAATCATCGTATCATTTTATATCAATATAATTTACATAAAAAACTTTTTTTCCTCTAGTAGAGTTTGATGTTCTTTTGGGTATGGATTGTATTTATGTTTACCATGATATGATAGATTGTAGAGCTGAAGAAGTTTCCATAAAAAAAAGATTATCAATTTGTGAAAAAGAATGAACCCCTACCATTAAAAAATATCATTAACCTGAGAAAATATTAAAAGATTACAATTAATGTTCTCTTGAAAATAGTTTTGAATACAAAAGAACAATTTAGATTAATTATTTTTGGGAATTAAATGAGTATCTGGATGTTTTTCCTAATGATCATTCTAGTATTATAATCGAACTACAATCTACGTTTACGATTTAATTAGTTTTTTTTATCCTGAGACAATTTTTAAAACCCGTTATAAAATGGCTCAAATGGAAAAATGTGATGTAAACAATCAATTATAGAAGATATTAGATAATGGTTTCATCTGACCTAGAGTTCACCATCGGGTTATTTTGTCTTCTTTGTTAAAAATAAAGATAGTATAATGATACTTTTCATTGATTATAGAGTCTTGGATAGAATCACTGTTAACAAAAAGTATCCTTTTTCTCATATCAATGATTGATTTTATCATCTCAAGGGGGAACAATATTTTTCTTAGTATGAATTTAGGGCAGTTTACCATCAGTTGAATGTAAAGGAATCCAAAATTCTAAAGAATTTATTTTGAATTAGATATAGGCATTATGAATTTTTATTAATTATATTTAGGTTATGTAATGCACTTATTGTATTCCTTGATATTATAAATTGAATATTTCATGTGTTCTGGGATATGTTTTTTGGTTGTGTTTATAAATGACATTTCGGTATACTCTTGAACTAATAGGGAACATAAAAGTCATCTAAATTTGGTTATAGAATCCATAAAAGAAAATAAACTATATGGGGAATTTATAATGTGTGAATTCGGTTGAAAAAAATAATAATTCCTTGGGCACATTGAATCTAAACAAGACCTAACCGTTGATCCTTCTGAAACAAAAGATGCCAAAAAATTGATATGAACCAAAAATATAATTGAGATTCATAGTTTTTTTATTTTTGAATGATATTACTACAGGTTTTAGGAAGAAAATTTCACTTTTATCAAGTCCACTAAATAAGTTAACTATAAAAGGTGTTATGTTCATTTGGAAAAAATAATGTGATGATTATTTTTTGGAATTGAAATGAAAATTAGTAAATGATCTAGTTCTCACCCATCCTTCTAGAGGTGGTTAATTTTTCATCAATATTGATGTTTCTTTGAAAGGACTTGGTTTTTTTTCTAATGTATAATGATCATGTAATTGATTATTCTTTACGACATTTGAATCCTTAATATTTAAATTACCCTACACATGATTTGGAATTATTTTATAGATGTTTTTAATTAAAACGATATCAGAATCATTTTTATAGAGTAAATTGTGAAATATATAATGATCAGAAAAGTTTGAATTATTTATTCACATAGAATTAGTTGAACTTGAGACGTAGAATATGGCTGGAGCGAATCAAGGATTATGATTGCATGATTAATTTCCATCTATAAAAAGGAAAACAAAGTGGTTGATGCATTGAGTTAGAAATGTAATGCTACATTAACAATGATACATTTGGAATTTGAACCATTGGTTAATGATTTGATGAATTATGCATTAGAATTTTTTGGTGTAGGAAATTTATCTGTTCTACTTTAGGTATTAGTACAATCATCCCATTTACAAAAAATTATAAAATCATAGAAGGAAGACATTGAGTTTCAAGAAAATTATGAATTGATTCAAAATGGTATGTTTCCCAAATTTATAATTGATAAAGATTGTGTTTTGAGATTTGTGTTGAGATTATGTGTTTGTTGTGATTCAAATTGGAAGAAATATTTGTTATATGAAGCTCATAGATCTATGTTTTTAGTCCATATTGGTAGCACAAAGATTTATAGAGACCTGCGAGAGTATTACTATTGGGATGGAATGGAAATAGATATTTCTTACTATATGATGATATTTTTAAAAAATGAGTAGTTTAAAGAAGAATGGAAGTTTCAAAGGGGAATGCTTTCAGATATAACAATTCTAGAGTGGAAACTTCAAAATATATGAACAGATTTCGTATTGGGATTATTAATGACTTTTGGAGGTAACAAAGTGATCTGGGTTATTATTGATTGATGAACAAAATTTTATCATTTTATTATAATTCAAGACACTCTATATCTAGATCAAATTTCTTGATCGTATAATGAAGAGATATTCATCTTACATGGAGTTCTGCTCTCTATTCTTACTGATCACAATCCTAGGTTCACTTATAATTGTTTGAATGTCCTTCAAAACTCAAATGGAACTGAATTATAATTCAGTACATATTTTCATCCTAAATTAGATAGATAGTCAAAAACAACAATTCAAACCATCAATTATATTCTACATTCTTTTATAATGTATTTCCAATGATTTTGGGGTCAACATGTTTATTTGGTAATGTTTTCTTATAATAAAAAATTTCATTATAGTATATAGGTGGCCCCTTTTGAAGAATTATATGGAAGGAGGTGTCAATCTAAATCACATTGGGTTGAAGTTTGTGAATGGATGTTAACGGGACCCGATTTGGTAGATGAAATAGAAGATAAAATTTAGTTGATTAAATGACACATGATGGGTTCTCAAAGCAGGAGGAAAAAGTAATGCTGATAATGGAAGGAAGGATATTTATTTTTAGGTAGTTGATTATGTCATTCTAAATGTTTATCCAGGGAAACGTTTGATGTGTGTTGTTATGAAAGGGAAGCTTATTCCATGGTTCATTTGAACCTCCTCATCAAATCTGGATCATTTTCTTACTGAATTTCTTTTCCTATGAGTGTATCCCATGTAATCAATTTTATTCATGTTTCAATGCTAAGGAAATTTTTTCCAGATTCATCTCTTGTTTTCAACCCTGATGTAGTCTATTTTGAATAGAATCTCTCTTATGAGGAACACATAGATAAGGTTCAAGGCCATATAAAGAATGTGTTGCTGGATAATTTGATTCATCGGGTTCTGGTTTTATGAAAAAAAACATTTTTATGAAGTGGCAACAAGGGAATCTAAAATACTATGAGGGAAATGTATCCTTACTTATTTAGTAAGTGAATAAAATTCTGATGATGAAATTCCTCAAAAGGGGGGATAATCTATACAAAACAGGTAATTATTTAATAATATTGCACTCATTTATAAAATTTTTTTACATTCATCCAATATATTCCATTGGAAAAATCAATGAAAAAAATTACATTCTATAAATAAAAGAATTTTTTTTCAAAAAATGAAGTGTCACCGGCTTTTGATAGAGCACTTATTTTAAATCTATAATTTTTCACTTTTATAAATTCTATTAGAAAAAATAATTTTTTTCATTATAATATTAATAAAAAAATTATTTTCGTTGAATGTTTTTTTATTTTTATGAGATTTTTCATATTTTTATGAACAATAAAAAATGCATTTTTATTGAAAACTTTTTTTTCATTTGTTATTTTATTGGGATAAAGTATATAATTAATTGGATTTAAAGCATAATTACATCATTATTTTATCATTTAATCCTATTAATTTAATTTTAATCAATTTTACTTTGAATTTGGATATAAAAAATTTCAATATTTTGAAATTTTATACATTAAATACATGATTCTTCATTCCATCAACACGATTATTTTTAAATTAATTTCATCACATTCTATGTTTTTAATTTTGAATATTGAACTCTAAATTATGAATCATAAGGTCCAAATAATATGGATTGGACCCTTTTATTTTTATATGTTATGAATATAAACATTTGTTATTTATTTTATTAACACATTTAAAGATAAATTGATTAATTAATTATAAAAATGATATTATAAATATAATAAAATTACCCAAAAAATTGTATTAAATCCATTTAAGGTGTTTTATTGACCAAATTAACCCTTTTTCTAAAATTATAACTTTTTAAAGACATTTTTATTACAATTTTACATTTATAAAATGATATTCAGAGGAACGACTATTTTCTCACACTTTTGTTTTTAACGGGTGAAATATTTTTAATATGGGAATATTTAAGGGATATGGTCAACTATAAATATTATTTTGATACATAAAAAGTTTATCTAATGATGATAATTTATTTTAAATTTTCAGTGAATAAATAGTTAACTTAAAGGCTTATACAATGATGATGCAGTAGTTATTTAATTAAGGGAAACATCAAATAATTGATTTTAAAAATACTAAAACAAATATAATATGAGATGATTAATTTCATAAACAAATTTTTTATACTGTTTAGAAATTTTATTGATGGTTTATAATTTTATTTATAATTTTTAATCTTTTTATGATATTTTGAAAATTCATGTAATGAATAGTGACAAAATTGACATTATTGATATTTTTAAATAAAAAATTTTTATTAAAAGATATAAAATTTTAGAAAATATAAAAATTTTCAACCTAATTGAGATAAGTATTATAAATTTATAAAGTACTCATTTATTCTACTTTTTCATTTTATAGTGATTATATTACCCCTCAAATTGTAAATTACATGATATCCTGGAAGTAGATAATCTCTTTAAAGAAAAATTATATTGAATAATAATAATAATAACCTGTCAAATTTTTATTAGATGAATTTTATTCTGCCCATTGATATCGTAGATTCTAAATAAATTATTTTGGTTCAATTTTTAATAGAAAAGTAATTTATATTTATTTAATATTTTGAATAATTCCAAGAGTGCCCCTCCGCTCTCCTATAAAGGGGAACCCATTATTATCATTTCAATACACATAGAAACCTTTTCATTGCACAAAATATACCTATATTACTTCTTATAATCCCTCCCCACATTATATTGGGCTTATTTTAGGAATAAACCCATCATGATAGGTGTTATGTTATAGATCAAATGAGCACATCTGAAGCAGATGTGTTGTTTTAAATTAAATTTTTATATTTTATTTATTCTTACAATCTCTTAAAATATCTTATCACCATGATGAAATAATAAATCCAATGTCCTAAATATTACGAGATATTATTATTTAAATATAATCACCAAAATCCATCTCCATTTAGATCATATTGGAAAATAATGTATCATTTACACGTACGGAAAACTACCATATCTCAAACCGATATGATTCTTTTTTCATCACTGTCATTCATGACTATTCATAATGATGGAATTAATTATTATATATTATATTCATAACTTATTTATCATTATTAAATAATAATATATCATTTATTTTCTAACCTTTACAAGCACATAAAAACTCTTATATCGTTCGTGAGTACGTGTGAACCATCACCTCCTCAAAGCGATGTGATCCATTTTTAATCACCACATCACATTGATGATATATATAAGTATATTTAAATAATAAATATTATATTTATGATATAATAATAATTATTTAAAGTTAAAATCATAATTACATTATTTCCAAAATTATCATTGAAAAATGGAAAAGTTACTCATGCGTATGTATGACCTACCATCTTCATGATTATAATGACATTCTATTTTCATAACTATAAATAAATGGTTTAATTTAAGAACTATTAATTATATATAAAAGTTATTATTGGGAAATATGTATTATTTTTAGATTATTTACATATAAAAATGTTTACTATTTACATCCTACAAAATTCAATTTGGACTAAAGTATCAAATATAGTCCAAACATTCGATATGAACATAAATAATTACATTTTCGTTATTACATGATAATAAGTGTTATAAAAGTAATATTAAACATCGAATTTTAAACAACATTGTATATAATTAACCTAATTTTATTATTTAGGAATATAAATATTGTACTTAATGATTCATACACAGGGTAAGGGACATTCTTTTAAAAACAGTCATTTAATGTTCCTTTAAAAAAGTCAAAGGGGAGATTTTTTAACTTGTAAAACATGATTTATTTATCATTTTATAATGATGATTCATTAATTTATTACATTATTTAAAATTTTTCATATCTAGTTTTAATGAAAATTATTTCATTATCATGTGTCTGGATTTTTTTTATTTTAACTGTAATATTTTTTGAAGAAAAATGTATTTTTATATTTGTAAGTGTTATTATCATTAGTTTAAATTGGTTTTCAAGGTTATTATTAATGATATTTTCATTTTATGTTTTTTATTATTGGGTTATCCCAATATATCACAATATATTATGGGTTTATCCCAATTTTAGCTCAATATGTGACGGGTTGATCCCTATTAAATCTCGGGATATGATGGGTGAGACCCATTATAGCTCTCCAACACATTAGGTAATCCATGGATATAAATCAATCATATTATTATTATTAAATTTTATTTTTTAATGTATGAGTGATACGATAATTATTTAACAAGTCACATCCATGATTTTTCTATGAATTATAATGAGTTTTTATGAAAATGAATTTAATGGTTTTCATGTTTTCACTAGACCAATGATTTAGTTCTTTAAGTCCATTAATGTGATTTTTATGCTCATCACATGTTTTAAAATATATTTAATATGGTATATTGATGGTTAATAGATATCAAGAGGTCATGTTTCATGTTATGAGTATTGTTCATGGAAATGAATCAATGTTTTATTTTCGATGAAATGGTTAATATTTTAGTAGTATCCACTTTGTATAAATGTAAGATGTTATGTTTGAAAAATGTCTTAAATCTATAAAAATATCAACTTGAAACGATCATAAATACGACTAAATGTAAATTATTGACTAAAAATAAATATTATATAATGTTTATAGTCAGGGACATATAAGTTCTATTAGTATGGAATGGCTGACTGCGAGCACTGGCAGTGTCATTTTCCTCCACTGGAGTGTTGAGATTTTGGTAAGCTGGGAAAAATGAAAATTTTATATAGGGTAACTCTAAAACATATATATGGAAGAGGATCAAAACTTAAATAATATATAGTGAGGGACATGGATATTATTTAGTAGAAAGGTATAAGGATTTCCACCGGTCACTCAGTCCTGGGAAAGGGATGTGGTACTGCAATGTAAGAGTGGAAATATCAGTAGGAAGGAGCACCACATGGTAGTTGGGATTAATAATAGGTTTTAAGGGTTATTTAGTTTCACATAATGCTCTCTACCCCCAGTATTCTGAATTCAGGTCCATCAAAAGAGTGAAATTTTGTATTATTATTTATATAAAATAATTTTTAGGTCAATATTATAGAGAATGGAACCAAGTTGACACATTTTCAAGACATATATTGAAATGATCTATCTCCACTAATTAAAAAGGATAAAGGAAAGTGTTATAGAAATTTTAAAGCCTTATCACATTAGTTGTTTACTATAATTACATAATTTACCCTTTACCGAGGTGATAAATTTTACTACTGTTGCTATTCATAATGAAAAAAAATAAAGTAAATACTTTAACCAAATATTAAATTTATGAATCCAAATATGGTATCCTTTTTTCAAATATCAATATTTATTATTGGTAGCTTTAAAAAAGTGCCCAATATGTGACACAACCCTTTTGTAGACAAATACAGTTTTAGTCATAAAATGGGAGTTATTCTTATCTCATTCGTATAAAAATATTATATAGAAGTTAAATAATTTGATCAAATATTATATATATATATATATATATAATTAATACATCAATATTTATCAATTTAATTTATTATGATAAATACACATTGTGCGTGTAAAACATTTTTTTCGTAAAAATATCACTTTTACCTTCAAATGATTTTTTATTTTCATTTCTAATCAATTGATAACTAATTAATTCTTTATAAAACATAAATTAATCATAATACTGTTAGTTCTATTTACAACAACTAATTTTAATTTCTACGTTGTTATGGTCACATTTATATAATATTTTAGTAGAAGATTTTGGTTCGTTTATGATCGGTGTTGTGTGTAATAAAATATATCAAGGAAATTAATTTTTTTAAAAAATAAATATACTGTAAAATCATGTGGTGTTATAGGTACATATCTAATTCAGCCTCTATGACGAAATTACCCAGTAATTGAAATTCTTTAATTAAAAACTGACACTTAGAGTGTTTACTATAATGATGGTTCACCCAATGAAAATGTAAGACTATCCTCAGGTGCACTGCACATTCCCTCATCGATAACGAGTATGTAATAATTTATTTAATAAAGAATAACATGAACTAATTCAATAATGTCTAGGAAAGGCCCTACATAAGTGATTACTGAGTCTATTAGAGGATCATCTCTCATCCAAATATCAATGATGGGGATTTACAACTCCATAGATGGAGGTCTGACACAAAAATTTGTATAGAGTGTAACGACCCACCTTGTATAAGGGAATTGTGTGACCTATTCCCCCAGGTAAAGGTCCATCATTAGGGTAGTACCAAGCCTATAATTAACTGTGATGATAATTCCCTATAACATATTATATCCAACCATCTTTTAGTTAATGGAGAATCTATAACACAATCACTCTTTATGTCTATGATTTCCAAAAAAAATCCCACCATTGTGTCCAATGTAGAAATATACCCTAGATGGACTACACATGGGTCCAATTTTGAGTCTGAAATAGAAGATATGAGATATATATTGTTGTGTCTAGAGGTCTTTATTTCCATCCAAATATTATTTATAAACCCTACACTAGCACAGGGGTGCAGGGTCGAACCCAAGTGAAGGAATGTGAAAAATCTATGGTTTTATTCAAAATATACTCCACTGTTGTCAGCAGCGAAGAGTGTGAACATTGTTTATATTTTTTAATTTTTAATTTTTTTTACTTTTCATTAATCTATAAGTATAGATAAATTTTTTTAGAAGAAACTAATAAATATATAAGTATAGTGAAGAATAATTAACTATCATAAAAATAACATAAGAGAACAGAATACTAAAATAAGGCAATAAGTTCGATGGAGAAGATCAAATGTAACACTCATGAATTCCAAACTACTAGTTTAAAGGATAACTTCCCCACTACAATTTATTGAATCATACATTAAGAGAAAGATGAAAAGTCTCCCTCAATAGGAAACTCAACACACAGAAGACTGACTTTAGGAGTTCGCCACTTCTAAATCAGTCGAATTGCTTGACAGTTTGAAAAGGATAATTTTTTTTAATAAAATTTCCATAAATTTCCAAATTTAATTACATTAGATCTTTGATAAATGTATTCAAGAACTACCTCGTTAGTTGATCCATAATTTATTAATTTAGAAAACATTTGAGTTGAGAAACAACTAAACATAGTGTCATTGACCAATCTTGCAGATTAATTATGATTTTGAAAAATGTAATTTGAATGAACAAGTTTGAAAGATTAATGGGAAGAATTGAATTATTCTTCTATGAAAATTAATCCTTTGATCATATTGATTAAAGTCGTGATAAAAATACAAGAATAGAGTATAAAAATAAAGCACAGAGGGACGAATAACTCCCCTTTGTGATGCTCTGCCTTCGGGCTCCCTAGCCACCAGCTCGTCTCCAACTGTTCTTGGGAGTCTTAGATCTCCAATGGCGTGTTCGTGGTAAATTAGAATGAGAGTATCTTAAAAAATTCTGCTGCTACTCTATCTTTTATACATTCTTTCATCTATTGTATGTCACCTGCTCCTTGCACCGACATTGATTCGTCGGTTATAGCTACACAGCACACGTACATTTTTTAGTCATGCACGCATTACTCTATCATTTCTTAGGTAACTGTCTTCTAATAATGTCGTTATGAGAACCTGAATGGTTTTCTATCTCATCTATAAACCTATATGAACAATGGGAAAGATAAAGCAACAAAAAAACATGGAGAAAAATTAATATTTTTATTTTTTAAAATTTAATATTAAATTACTTATTATAAAGCTAATGTTAATTAATAAATACTTTAGTTGATAATTATTAATTACTTTTATATTATTTATAAAATTATTGACTTGATATTATTATGATAAAACATAAAATTATTAAAATTTTATTAAAATATTTTAGTTAATAAATATTATTATTAATTTATTAAGTTTCTAATTTTTAAATTGATTATAATAATCAAACAGCTTAAGTAATTATGTAATAAATTATTTTATAAATAAGATTAAATTAATTAATTTTATTTTATTAATTATATTGTTATAATAATAATTAGTTCATTATTTAAAAAGTTAAATTATAATATTTACTAACATATATAAATTTATTTATTAGTTTATTTATTTTAATTAAAACAATAATAAAAATTAATATATTAGTTTAAAATATATATTCTTTTAATTTTTAAATTTTATAGATTATTAAATTATTATGATTAATTACTTATTTACATTATTAGTAGTATATTTTTTTCTTATAGTTTTTTATAATTAATAATTTCTTAAACTAGGTTTATCCTCCCCCCACCCAATCTCAGCACTATAGGAGCGGGGTTGGGTCGTTTTCCTCTGGAAGACTGGTGCCAGACCTGGATACTCCTAGAGACATAGTGCGACCAACCGGTATGGCTCATCATCCTTCTGCACGACAACAAAAAAGATGGTCAACAATGCAGTGTGTGTTCAACTCGCGACGATGGCATGGATGGTCGATGTTTTACATTCATATCTGGTCAGCTCGATTCCAGGCCTCAGCGGTGATCGACTCCACCCTCAGTGGATTTCTGGTTTTGATTGATTTCGGGAAGAATGGTGTTGGAACGTGATTTTGTTGTTTTGATTAATCCAATTTCTAGTTTTTTTGTGATTTGATTTGCAGTTGAGGTAGAAATTAGTAGCTGGAATAAAGGAGACACTGGCAGGGAGTTTTATATGGCAGGGGAAAATGGTTGCCGAGGAGTTGTCATGGTGGTGCGGTGCTATGGTGGAATTCCGGTGTGAGAGTTTGCGGTATGAATGAAATAGAGGCACAATATAGGGGATGAAATAGTGGGACAGAGATTGGTGAAACGTTTAGGAGAGGAAACAGTGCAAGGGAATACGGTGCCATAACTAAGAAGTAAACCAGGGGCACCATAAATGATATAGTCGTAGGGGAAATGTTGGGTTACAGTGGCACCGAACATATCTTGCAAAGAAAAATAAATAAATAAATAACAGATTAAAAATTTAAACTAAAAAAATACAAATTAAAACAAGTAAAAACAATATAAAAACATAAATATTAAATAAAAAATTATAATATTTATTAAATTATTATTAAAATTAATTTTTAAATTTTAATTAAAACTATATTAAAACAATAATTAAGAAACAACAATTTTTTTAAAAATCTAATAGTTGTTTGTTTAAACTAGATAAACATAAAATAAAATTAATTAGAAATAGCTACATAGAAAAATTAAATTAATTAAAATAAGTAGTTAAATAATTTTTTGTCATGACCCCCTCCCACCAAAGATGCCCCTCATGAGCTGGCAATGGTGAAAGGGAGATAATGACCCCCTGATTCCCGCCTCCAGTAGGCCCCGAAGTAGTGACTAGCACCAAGGGTATGAGTTTTCACAAACATGGGAGGCATTACCCTTTTTTATTATTTAATATCGGGAAATAGGATAAGTCAAACACCAAATGAAAAAGGAACAATGAAAAGAAAATAAACCCAAACCAATACCACATGCATGTTTAAACAATTCTAAAACAAAGCACAAGTACAAGAAAGCTCAAAATTACAATACCAAAAGAAACAAGAGTACAACAACTGCAACAACTCCAACTGTCCCGACTAGTAGGGTCCCACACGGCCCTGGTTGTCCTCCTGAAAACCTGAAAGTAAATGTATGGTGAGCATACAAGTATACTCAGTAGGAAAACCTAAATCTATCTTGCACTGGTGGGGAGACATCCTAATGTCCCGTGAAAACAACAGAAGAAACCAAAACCTAGAAATGAATTCTATCCAACCAACCTCACCAGCCACGCTCACCAAAAACAAAAAACAACAGGTAGTAGTATTATATAAGAACAAGAGTATTGGGTACCCCACACCATTTCCCACTAGTTAACTGCTCTTCCTAACGGCGAACATCTTGTAGCTACCACAATCTTCCCGCCCGAACACACATGGGCCTCATCCATAAGATTATTTGGAATTGTAAACCTGCCCGAAGAGTCTTTGGCTAAAACCACCCCAATCGAAACCTACCCGAAGAGTCTTGGGTTTAAGGTCGCCTCAAGCCATCACAACCTATAGAAGAAGGAGTAGGAAGGAGCAAGTAGATAAGGGGAAAAAACCCTCTCCCATGAAATGGGAGTCTTCGACACTAAGTGCTCAACCTGGGTGGGGTGAGACAAAACACAAAGATATACATATATATATATATATATACCAAACACACAGCTCAACCAATGGCTTCTAAACAGAGAAACTGAGCACGTTCCTCGACACTGCTACTACAAATCATGAATACAACAAACAACCCCAACCCCATTTAGGTTTTCATGTTTCAACAGTATTAGTTTATTATTTCCTTAACTACTGGGCAACTATCAAACAAGATAAAGCATTTTGTAGAACAAAAGCCTACCAACCACAAATCAAGTTAGATAAAACAGAAGCAGCACAAAACAAACCTTTTATCATCAACCAATCCCCATTGATTGTTCCCACGTTTAATTCATTATCGTTCCCCATAGTTCATTTATCAACATTCTACATTCTCTTAACATCCCAACCCATTACTGCCACCCTACTTCCATTATAACCACATCTCCACAACCGTATCACAAACAAGGATCATGCCACATCATCGACCCTTTAAAACCATTTACCACAACCCCACTTTCCATTCTATCTGTAACAACCCAGGATTAACCCCCCCATTAATACACAACATAACCAAGCCAACACCCACATGTTCATTATTCCATTTTGTTCAACCAAGGTGATCACACAAGGATTCCATATTTTAATCATCCAACTTTACATGATTAACCAAATTCGAAATTCCACAAAGTTCCATCCACAAAATGGTCTAGAAAGATAGGGCAACATTTAATTGCGCAGGAAAAGGCCCCCAACGACCATAATTTTTTGTAGGCATAAGCCTATTCAATTCACAACATAACAATAGGATACATAAAGATAAACATAACAACTTCCCCATCCCCATTATTTAGGCCAGTAATTATCTTCATTAAATTGGATCAACTATGTCTTGTGGAAGCAAGAGGACACCCATCCTGCATGATGTACAATTTAGAGAGATGAGGGTAAGATCCCTACCTCAACAGGTTCAGATCACAACGCTCCCTCAGATCAACTTTAGAAGACGTCCGTCAGCGTCCGTTGCTTCTGTCAAATCCTGGAAAACCTCCTCGGGTGGATTCTAGGAAGGAAAGTCCGAAGGGAAAGAAATGGATCCATTCTCAGAAGTTCCGCCTCGTCGTTACGATCTCATGGCTGCTGACAGATCATAAATCAGATCTCGGACGAAGAAGTTATGGTAGAAAGGAGCTTTGGAGTCTCTCGGGAGAGATCTGCTCGATGGAATGGGGAGGAGGGGAATGGTCTGAAAAGGAGATTAGACCCCCTCCTTTTATAGGTGAGAAAAACAAAAGTACATGGTGTATACTTTCTAGTACACAACATGTACTCAACTATTCCACACGGTCGCCATGTGGCTTCCGACACGACATTCAATGCGGCACATGGTTGTCGACTGGTCAACACAGGGTTTGAGGGTAACGCGTACGTGGGGAGTAACTGCATGGTGTGTAGTATGGGATACACAGCATGTACACATTTATTTCACGTGACAAGGACACGCCTTGAACACGACACACTGCTGTTGACTGGCCAACACACGGTTTTAGAGTAACGCGTATGCGGGAAGGAACTGCATGGCATGTAGTATGGGCTACATGGCGTGTACTTATTTATTTCACACGGCAAGGACACGGCTTCAACACGATGTATACCCAGCAAGGTGGTACACAACGTGTACTCACACTACACGGTGTGTAGTTTCAAAATTCTGAAAAGTGTGGGAAAAGTCCATTCCACCCTCCAGAACACTTCATGACCTTCTTTTCGGCAATGGAAAGGGTCGAAGAGGTCCGGGCCATTACATCTGATACCTCTTAAAACATTCTCGTCCCCGAGAATTCAAAAACCAACCTAGAGGAACACAACAAGATACCTCTTAGAGATCCTGTTATAACAGGAACCCAACCAACAACCCTAAACATATGTTTTAGGAATTTATTCTCCTATGTCGAGATATTATCCGCTTTAGGCGGCACTGGATCAACTGCATGGGTTTAATTGCATCCGCATTAATGATTCTAGATTATGAATTGGGTCTTCCCACTTCCTACATTAGGATTTTTCAACATACACTACCCTCAACACCATACAACCAGCACACTGCCCGAACACGTGGCTTGGGAAAATTCCTTCTCCCATGTCAAGATATTATTCGCTTTAGGCAGCACAGACTCGCCTGCACGGGTTCAACTACATCTTCATTAATAAATCTTGATTAAGGATCGAGTTTCCCCCTTTCCCCACACATCCGGATAGGTTACAAACTTCCAGAGAACAAGGAAACTAAACGTCTCACAACCGACAAGCCCAACATTCCATAAAAAAGCATCCGATGTCAGCTGCCCTCTGACCATCCTTCTGGAGCATTCCTCTGATTGATATGATCCCGCATTACTTCCGCCTTAGAGTCTCCCCACTAAGACTCTTCCATCTGCTGCAACAAGGAAGACTGTACCATCATCTAAAACAAACAACCTCTAACACCCTATACCCTTGCATCCAAGCGCAAGGCAACCAACTCTTCCATCACTTTCCAAGCATCAGCGGATTCCCGAACCACTTACTTATGCGACTTCCTGCTCCGAGAATCAGCCACAAAGTTACCCTTACCTCAGTGTAAGAGATCTCGAAGTCATAGTCATGGAGAAACTCGATCCATCTCTGCTGCCATATGTTCAGGTCACACTGGGAGAAGATATAACGTAAGCTCTTGTGATTTGAGAAGACCACAAAGCGCTCCCTAAATAGGTAATGTCACCACAACATCAGTGCGAACACTACTGCTGAAATCTCTAGGTCATGGGTGGAATAGTTACGCTCGTGAGGGCGCAACTGCCTAGACCCATAACAGATCACACCCTTCTTCTGCATCAGTACACACCCTAAACCAAGGCCAGAGGCATCACAAAACACATCATACAACAACCCTTCCTCTGGTAACCTGAGTACTAGAGCACTGACCAACTTCTCTTTTAGGTAGTCTAAAGCTTTCTAGCACTTCTCACTCTATATGAAGACCCGGTTCTTCCTAGTCAAAGCTTTCAATGGATTCACAACTCAAGAGAAGTCCAAAACAAACCACTGATAATAGCCTTCCAACCCCAGGAAACTACGAACTTCTGCCACGCTCTTGGGTGCAGCCCAAGAAACAACTGCCTCCACCTTTGACGGGTCCACTGACACTCCATGCTGAGACACCACGTTCCCAAGGATGTGTACTTCTTGCATCAAGAACTTACACTTCTACAATTTCCCATAAAGCTGGTGGTATTGAAGGACTTCCAAGACATCCCTGAGATGCTCAATGTGCTCCTCCTCTGATCTTGAGTAGATCAGGATATCATCGATAAACATAATGATGAACCGATCCAGAAACTCTCGGAAGACAATGTTCATAAGTCCAAGGAACACAGCTGGTTCATTCGTAACTCCAAACGACATCACTACAAACTCAAAGTGCCCATACCTTCACCTGAATGCCGTCTTCGAGATGTCACTATCCTTTACCATTAGCTGATGATATCCAGATCATAGATCAATCTTAGAAAACCAACCTTCCCCCCTTAGCTGGTAGAAGAGATCATCTATCCTTGGAAGGGGGTAATGATTCTTGATCGTTACCTGATTCAACCTTCGGTAGTCTATGCATAGCCTGAGACCACCATCTGCCTTCTTCATGAAAAAAACTTGAGCACCCCATGGCAACACGCTGGGTCGAACAAAACCCTTCTCCATCAGATCGTCAATCTGAATCTGAAACTCCCGCAACTTCGAAGGTGCCATCTGATAAAGGGACATCGAAATTGAACGGGCATCAGGCTGTAAGTCTATCTCGAACTCAACGTCACGTCGGGGGGGGGGGGGGGTAGAGTCACAACATCCTCAGAAAAAATATCAAGGAACTCTCCAACAACCTCTGGAACATCCATCATCTCTGTATCAGATGAAACCACTGATGACCCACCTAACAAGGAAAGGAGAGGCTTCACATGCCGGCTTCCCACCTGATAGCTCCTCTCGCCAAAAAAAGCTACATGCTTCCCATCCACGTCAGAGAACACGAATTTTTTTCGGAATTATTCGATAACAGAACTAACATAAAACAGCCAGTCAATGCCTAGGATGATATCATATGGCTTCATTTATAGAAACAGAAGATCCCCACTAGATCGATGTGGTCCCAACGTCAGCCCACATCCCCAAAAAACACAAGATACACTGGTATGACCTCTAACTGGTGTACTTAGCACTGAGGGTACGAAAAGTCTCTCTAAGTCTAGACTCAAAGAATGGTCTAGACCGGGTGCCACAAAGGAGTGCAAAGCTCCCGAATTGAACAAAGCAGAAATGAGAGTGCTGAACAAACAAATCGTACCTCACACCACCTTTGGTCCTGCTGGAGCTGCCAACTCTACTAAGTACAACTTTCCACACCCAGATTTTCTACCTCTCTGATGTCGACCAACTCCCTGAACACACCCTAGTCGAGGTCCCTGAGGAGCACCCTGAGTTCGGCCTCCTCCCTCAAAGTCCACCCTCGGAGGAGTAGGGTCATGCTGCTGCTGGAAGGGCCTCACCGGAAACTGGTGCTACTGAGGTGGGTGCTGAACCTGCCCACCTCCACCGTACTGAGGTCGGGTTGGGAACTGACTCTAAATGTGACTAAAACCTCCACAGGAGAAGCACTTTGGTCCTGGGCTCGTGAAAAATGTATGAGGACCCGAAGATCTGAACTGGAGCTGGTGGGGCCTTCTCCTTACTGGCCTGAATCTAGAAGGTCCTATTGAAGGAGACCTGCTGCTAACTGCCTTCCCCTTCGACGAACTCGGCTGGATCCCCTCTCATAGTGCACCTCCCTGTGAGTGTATCCTCTCCACAACCTCTTAATTTTTCTGTACTACCAAGTATATCGGAAGGGTGAATGGGGTGAAAACATACTGGAGCGAAGGATGAAGCACCTCCTCAAAACTTCTCGCCCAAGACTCCTCATCTGGAAAGAGACCTAGAGAAAAGCATTGGAGACCCTTGAACTTGATCCCCAACTCTTGTTCTGACATACTCCCATACTGGAGGGAGATTAACTCCTATCGCTTATCTGCCTTGATCATGGAAGAATGGAATTCCTCTCGGAACTCCTTCTCAATGTTAGCCCACAGAACCTACTCCTCTGACCTCCCCCTGAGGTAGAGGATCCACCACTAGCGCGCCGCACCTCTCAGAAGACTGACTGCTAGGGGAACCCAGTACTCCCTCGAAGCATGGATAAAAGTAAAAGCGATCCCTATCTCCTCAAGACACCCCTCCATCTCCATATCTGAAGTACTACCCTCATACGTCTTGAGGGTTTGCCACTGGAAAGAACGGAGAGTCTTCTACCACTAGCCATCTTCCTCCTCTCGGTCAATCCTCAACTGATAAACCGCCTGAATCTGCTGGGCCTTGACTATTTGAGTCACCCTGGGACGACGTCCAGGTTCCATAGTTGTACAGTAAACAAAGATCGTCTAAGCCCAAGTAGCAAGGAAATTTCTCATGGTTTCATTTTATCACTTTATTTCAATTTCTTTCCCAGAACACCCAAATCAAGTAAAACACAATCATTATGATGCATGTACCTTCCCTAGGGTCTCTACCCTGCAATAAATGTAGTCTCACTTGGTCATTCGGTAGGATCAGTGTCATTGAATCGGATCACGAGGGGCCCTAAAATCCCATGTCCTAGTCGGTCTTCTCTGGCCTATGTCATGCACCAAGATCGGCCAACAGTGTCTCCCTACCATCCACTGAAATCCTCACTGTGCCTAACTCTAGACTCCATCCTATCTCTCCAACTTCACCTATGATACCATTCTTTCACAAGAACCTCCCACCAAAGATGCCCCTCCTGAGCTGGCAATGGTGAAAGGGAGATAATGACCCCCCGAGTCCTGCCTCCAGTAGGCCCCGAAGTAGCGACTAGCACTAAGGGTATGAGTTTTCACAAATATGGGAGGCATTAACATTTTTTATTATTTAAGATCGAGAAATACGATGAGTCAAACACCAAATGAAAAATGAACAAGTAAAAGAAAATAAACCCAAACCTATCCCACATGCATGTTTAAACAATTCTGAAACAATGTACAAGTACAAGAAAGCTCAAAAGTACAGTACCAAAAGAAACAAGAGTACAACAACTACAAAAACTCCAGCTATCCAGACTAGTAGGGTCCCGCACGACCCTGGTAGTCCTCCTGAAAACCTGAAAGTAATCTTAGGGTGATCATAAAAGTATACTCAGTAGGAAAACATAAAGCTCTCATGCACAGGTGGGGAGACATCCTAATTTCATGTGAAAAAAACAGAAGAAACCAAAATCTAGAATGAAATTCTATCCACCCAACCTCACCAGCCACACTCTCCAAAAACAAAAAACAAAAGGTAGTAGTAGCATATAAGAACAAGAGTATTGGGTACCCCACACCATTTACCATTAGTTAGATACTCTTACTAATGGTGAAGTTCCTAACGCTACCACACTTTTCCTGCCCGCACACACCTGGGCCTTAAGAACCACATATCCTGCCCACACACACCTGGGCCTCACAACCACGTATCCCACCCGCAGACACCTGGGTCTCAACCACGCATCCCGCCCGAACACACCTGGGCCTCACAAACCACAATTACATCCCCGCCCGAACACACCTGTGCCTCATCCCGAAGATTCTTGGAAACTGTAAACCTGCGCGAAGAGTCATGGTCTAATACCACCCCAATCAAAACCTACCCAAAGAGTCTTGGGTGTAAGGTCGCCTCAAGCCATCACAGCGTATTGAAGGAGTAGGATGGAGCTAGTAACTAAGGGGAAAACACCATCTCCCATGAAATGGGAATGCTGATCACTAAGTGCTCAACATGGGTGGGGTGCGACAAAACACAAAGATACACACACACACACACACATACACACACACATATATATGTATACCAAACACAGAGCGAAACCTATTGCTTCTAAACAGTGAAACTGAGCATGTGACTCGACACTGCTACTAAAAATCATGCATACAACAAACAATCCCAACCCCATTTAGGTTTTCATGTTTCAATAGTATTATTTTATTTTTTCATTAACTACTGGGAAACTATCAAACCAGATCAAGCGTTTCGTAGAGAAAAACCTTTCCAACCACAAATAAAGTTAGATAAAACACAAGTAGCACAAAACCAACCTTTTATCATCAAATAATACCTATTGATTGGTCCCGTGTTTAATTCATTATTGTTCCCCACAGATCATTTATCAACTTTCCACTTTCTTTTAACATCACAACCCATTACTGCAGCCCTGCTGCCATTATAACCACATCTCCACAACCGTATCACAAACAAGTATCTTACCACATAATCACACCTTTTAATACCATTTACTGTAGCCCCACACCCATTATATCCGTAACAACCCAGGATTCACCCCCCTTTCACACACCACGTAACCAAGCCAACACCCACATGTTAATTATTCCATTTAGTTCAATTGGGTTGATCACACAAGGTTATGGATTTTAATCATCCAACTTTACGTGATTAACCAAATTCCACATTCTAAAAAGTTCCATCCACAAAACAATCTAGAATGATTTGGAAACATTTAATTCTACAAGAAAAGGCCCCCAACGACCATGATTTTCAGTAGGCATAAGCCTATTCAATTCACAACATAACAATAGGATAAACAAAGATAAACATAACAAATTCCCATCCCCATTATTTAAGCCAGTTATTATCTTAATTAAACTGGTTGAACTATGTCTCATGGAAGCAATAGGACACCCATCCCGCATGATTCACAATTTAGAGAGAAGAAGGTAAGATCCCTACCTTAATAGGTTCTGATCACAACGCCCCCCGGATCAACTTTAGAAGACGTCCATCGGTGTCCGTCGCTTCTGTAAAATCCCGGAAAAAACATCTCAGGTGGAAGCTAGGAAGGAAAGGCAAAAGGGACAACAAAAAGATCCAAGATCAGAAGTTCCGGCTCGTCATTACGATCTCGTGGCCACTGACGGATCGTAAATCCGATCTTGGACAAAGATGTTATGGAAGAAAGGAGCTTTGGAGTCTCTCGGGAGAGCTCTGCTCGAAGGAATGGGGAGGAGAGAAATGGTCTAAAAAGGGGGATAGGCCCCCTCCTATTATAGGTGAGAAAAACTAAATTACATGGCGTGTAGTTTCTAGTACACGACGTGTACTCGGCCATTCCACACGGTCGCCACGTGGCTTCCGACACGACATTCAATGTGGCACACGGTCGTTGACTAGTCAACACACGGTTTGAGGGTAACATGTATGCGGGGAGGAACTACACAGAGTGTAGTATGGGATACATGGCGTGTACTCATTTATTTCATGCGAAATGGACACACCTTCAACATGGCACACAGACGTTGACTGGTCAACACACGGTTTGAGGGTAACGTGTAAGCGGGGAGGAACTACATGGCGTGTAGTATGGGCTACACAGCGTGTACTTATTTATTTCACTCGGCAAGGACACAACTTCAACACGGCGTATACCATGCAAGGTGGTACATGACATGTACTCACACTACACGATGTGTAGTTACAAAATTCTAAAAAGTGTGGGAAAAGTCCATTCTACCCTCCAGAACACTTCATGACCTTCTTTTCGACAAAGGAAAGTGCCGGAGAGGTCCTGACTATTACATTTTTTATTAAATAATTATGTTAAATTTACGACTTTAAATTAAAACAATTAAATGAAAGAGATATGATTAAAAAACTAAATTTATAATTGACAAATTTTTAAAAGATAACTAAAAGTTATATTATGTTTTTTTAAATTTATAACTATATAATACTTGGAATATTAAATTAACAATTAAGTTATTTAAATTCAAATAACAAGATTAAATAATTAATATATTTTAAACTATTATGTATGAATATAATAAATAACCAAACTAAATATAAATTTATTAGACTAAAATTAAAGTAAGATACAAATAAATTATTTAAAGGCTTAAAATACAATTTTAATTATTAAAAATGATTAAATAACATATTTAATTCAAAAAATTCCAATGTGCCCTTAGTTTTAAAAAATAGATATAATAATTAATTAAAACATTAAAAATTAATTTAAAACATGTGGGAAAACTATGTAAAATAAGGCCACACCAAATTCCCCCACACTTAAAATTGTTTTCCCTCAAAAAATCCCATGTTTTATTGTCATTGAAAACAGAAGTATGTTTAATAATAATCTCAAAATGAAACATGTTGATAAGTAATTTGAAAAAAGAAGACTAAAAGACTTTCATTAGGCTCTTGAAGAGATATTTCCAAACTATGCCTTTCCTAGAACAAATACTCAAATTAGAAATCAAGAAAAAAAATAAAAAATATATTAATGAATGTTTCCTCCCTCATATGTAAATCTGCTTAGTGAATCATTACAATACATGCTCATGTTCTAATTCCAAGAGTGACAAAAGGTAAAATAACAGTGGAATAAAAAACATTACCAGAAGAACCTTATACTTTGACATTTCTCATAGGTTCCAAAAATATATTTTTTTAATCACCTAAATTGATTCAACCTATATGATTCAAATATAAACAATATGTACCCTTCTTCAACTGATGTTCATCATTCCCATCATCCTAATGAACACATTTTTTACCATAGACACATTATTTTATTTTTTCCAAGATATGTATTAAGTGCTAAGCACTATGCAATGCAATTATTCAAGGTGTACAGGGGGATTATTTAAACATAAACCCAGCAGGAATCTATGGTCTTAGAGACTCACCGTGGGATCCCAGATTCCCACACTACCACAAAATTTAAAATATTTTAATGAAAACAATTTATGTTGGCTCATTAAGGTGATTACTTTAATAATTAAAATGAAATGATTTCCATAGAATCCAAATCAAACTTCTAGTTCCAAAGGTTATTATCATAACTCTACTAATAGTTTACGCAAATCACTCTCAAAATTAATTCCTAAACCATATTTCCATTTATTCACTAAAACATTTAACTCATCAATCATCCAACATCAATAATTTCATATTCAAAGAAAATATTAACTACTATCAAGGAACTTTCCCTAAGGCAAGAGCCCATTGAGTACTGGGTAAAGCCTAAAATTATGAAAGAATTTTGAAAAAATGTAACCATTTTTTTAGAAAAAGACTATATTTGCAGTGGGAATTGATGAGATTACAATTAATCATAGTTTATCATAGGTAATAATTGACCCCTCCCCCACACATAAAACCCAACTTTGTCCCCAAAGTTTACTTCAAAAGCAGATAATAACAATTAAACATTAATGGTTCATTTTTTTTATTTTAGTATATTTATGACATGTATAAAGGGTCTAATAAATGTTCAAAATTATTGTTTTCCATAATGAATAACATAATAGAAAGTTAATTAGCATGAACATGCATTAACATTAAATCTAGTTACACAAATTTTCATGAAAGTTAAAATAGTTTCATGAATCATATAAGTGAAAAGTGAATTGGGTGTATCAATTTGAAAAAGAATTATTCAAATGAATGTTCAATATAGTAGAAAAATACATGATAAACACCTAAAATACTAATCAGTTTCAATGTAAAACACAACAACCCGCAAGCATGTACCACCCTCACTTAGTTTCGAGTAGTGGAATGATTTTAAAAAATTTAAATTCAGTTCATCAATAAGGAAGAACATGCAAAATTATTTTATTCAACGTAGTGGCATGAAACAAAAACCTTTCAGTATGTAAGACATGTAGTAGATTTCCCACCAAAACTTATAGTAGAATTTCTTATACAAGAAGAATTTTTAAACAATAGTACACCCAGACAGCTGAATTTTTCTAAGAGGATCACTAACACTACCACCAATGAGTCATCGACAGTACTACCTATGAGTATCGGCAGATCAGGTGCATCGATAAGTTAGTGACTCACCAATAGTGGTACATCTGTGACTAATATGTGAATTAATTTTTAAAGTGACTGGAGAAAAAATGAATACAAAAATTAAGACACATCCCTAAATAGGTTTTTCCAAATAAAGCTCCAACATGGGAATTCCACTCTATTTCGATAACAACACCATCATCCTAATAATATAGCATATGTTAACCAAGAACAAATATCAAGCATATATAGAGCATATAGAAGACAACACAACATTACTTTATTCAAAATAAAACAAGAATAGAAACAAAAGTAATCACAGAAGAAGGAAATTGGGTTGAATCCCATGAAGCCATAAATTTAAAGTCATTATTTAGTCTTTATTTAATTAAAATTTGATTTGTGTTTTATATAAATCAAACAAAACCACAGGTTGCCTCCCATGTAGTGCTAGTTTTATAGTTCTTAGACAGAGTCACCTAGCAACTAAACCTAGTCACTAGATTGATGTAGTTTCTATAATAAGAACCACCAAATGTATTTGGACCAAATGTTTTTAACAGAACAATGAAAATTGTGGGAACCAAAACATATGAAAACTGAAACTAAACACTCATTTCCTGAAATAACACCTTTGTAGAACCTCTTAATAGTTGTGGTTATAGTGCTGTCCACTTCTAGAATTGTTTCTGATTTGACACATTTAACTTTTTAGGAAGGGAATACAAATTAGGTGTTTCAAATGTTGTGGCATTTTCCTCTAAGTTATCTTTATCAACATCATCATAGGCTTATTCAAATTCAAGGGTGGTAATAGGTGAGTTTTGATTAATAAAATCAAGATAGTATTAATTAGAGTGATGAATAGAATCATTTATAATGGAACACAAGTGTGATTCCCCCTCTAGACTACTATCAGTATTATGAAAAGTCTCAGCACCATTCACAATTTAGGTTGAATGTGACAGAAAGGGAAGATAATTTATTTTAACAAAAACAGATTCAGGTCTAACAATGTTGTAAATCTTTTCCAAAAGATCCTCATATTTTAACTCATAGTGAACATATACTTGTTATATCATACCAATTTTTCAACCATCATCTAGTGAGTGTTCAACCTCTACTTCATGTTCATGTTAAAAAGGATCACTTCCCAAAATAATGTTTGTAGTGTGTTCTAAAAGTTTAGTTCAGGGGGATAAATTTTCAATTCAATTTCAATAAATTCATGTTCAAGATTGATCAAATTCAAATATTTTTACATAGGAATAACCACAACACATTCAATATCACTGCACAAAATTTCAGAAAAGTGATCACCATGTGAAAAGTTAAATGAAAACTCATCAGTCAACAATTTTTCAAAACACACTATATCAACGTCTTCATCCAAAACAATTTCTGAAATTATTGGGATTACAGTTTCAAAACATGGAAGAGTGGTCTTCCTCTCATTCTCAAAAAAATCAGCTTCCATGTTTTCCAGTTTATAATTTTCTTCCAGATAATACCCAATTTCACATTCAGGTTCAGTGTTCATGATTTCAGTAAAGTTGGGTGATGATTTATTAAAAACAATGTTTTCATTTTCTAATTTTTCATCAACCAGAGTGAATTCATTCTCAAAAAATCTAAAATAGTGAAGTTTTTCAAGTGTAGGAGTCATGAAGAGAACTGGTCATTCCTTTTAAATATGATTTAATTAATTTTTAAAATGGTACAACTCATGTTCATTTTAGTTCTTTCAGGGATCATTAATGCTGTTTACTTAATTCAATGAGTAGTTTATTTCCATATATTGTTCAACAGATTCTGATTCTTCAATGTATAAATCTTTTTATCAATCATCAGATTCACATTCCTCTTCAATATGATTTTCAAATCATTTGTAAACATTTTATTTTCCCTATTCTTCAAATTCATCTTGTTCTTTGACCCTATGTTGTAATTCCATTACCATATTCACCAATATTTTTATTCTTTGATCTTTCTCTTGAGTGTATTTAACATGAATTGTATGAGTTTTATTTAACCAAATGTTCCACTTTTCATCCCAAGAATCCAATTTGGACTCAACTAGGTCATGTTTAGATTGGGTGTCCGGCCTGGTCTCAATACATTAATTCCTTTTAAGGTGAGTTTTTTTATTGTGGCTGGCTATAGTCACACTGCTACGCATTGTGTCCATAATAGCCACAACATACACAAAATGGCTCAAGTTCTGGATTCCAGTCGTCAGAATGTTCAATTTCTTATGAATTAAATGAAATTGAACACACAAGTATCATAGTAGATAATAAATTTTAAAAACAGCCCAAGCAGCATATACAATTCACAAATTGCAAAGCATTTTTTATGTGCTTTTGTTTTTGGTTTTGTTTTTTATTAATACCCTAGAATCTCAGTGCGTGCATTCCTTGAAAACGAATCCAAATTTTTATGTGGGCATAGGTACTCACAGCCCTCAAAATATTATTTATATCTCATACACTAGCATAGTAATGCAGGGTCGAACCCAAGGGGAGGAAGGTGAGAAATCTATGTTTTATTCAAAATTAACTCTACTGTTGTCTGCAGTGGAGAGAGTGGTCACTGTTTATATTTATTAATTATAATTTCTTTTTGTACTTTTCATTAAGAATGAAGTAAAGATAAATATATTGAAATTAAACTAAATCATTTACTAGTATATAGATGAACTAAGAACTAAATTAAAACAACACAAGAGAACAAAATACTAAAATAAGGAAACAAGGTCGAAGGAGGAAATCAATTGTAGTACTTAATAATTCCAAACTACTGGTTTAAAGGATAACTTCCCCACTAATCATTATAGAATCACACCTCAATAATAATATGAAAAGTATCCCTCACCAGAAAACTCATCACAGATAATGCCGATGTTAGGAGTTCGCCACTTTTAAATTAGTCAAACTACATGACAGTTAGGAAAGGATAACATTTGGAAATAAACTCATTGTAAATTTCCAAAGGTAAAGACATTAACACTTCGATAAATTTTTTAAATAACTAACTCACCAGTTGATCTTGAATTTATGATTTTAGAAAACATTTGAGGTTTGAAACAACTAAACTGAGAATCATTAATCAATCTTATTGATTGATTTTGATTCTGAAAAATATAATTTGATAGAATAATTTTAAAAGATTAACCAGCATAATTGAATTCTTGAGCTAAGAAAATTCACCCTTTGATCATGTTTATTAAATTAATGATAATCATCGATTAAAAATGTATATAAATAAAGGACTGAGGGAAAACAACTCCCATGTAATGCTCTACCTTCAGGATCCTTAGCATCCAGCTCATCTCCATCTGCTCCCTAGAGTCATAGCTCCCTAATGGTGTGATCGTGGGAAATCAGAATGAGTGTCTCATCATAAATTCTACTACTACTCTGCCTTTTATCCAGTCTTTCATCCGTTGCATGTCACTTTCTCATTGCACCAACATAGATTCATCCTTTATAGCTACACCACACATGTGCATTTTTTATTCCACCAAACAACACTCTATCTTTTCTCAGGCAACTGACTTCAGATAATGTCGTTATGTGAACCTGGATGGTTTTTTATCTGTTGTGTGAACTTATATGAACAGAGGCGATGATAAAACAACTAAAAACATGAAGAAAAATTAATACTTTTATTTTGTAAAAGTTAATCATAAATTACATATTTTAAATTTAATGTTAATTAATAAATATTTGAGTTGATATTATTTTTTACTTTTATATTATTTATAAAATTATTCACTTTATATTATTATGATAAAAAATAATTTTATTAAAATTTTGTTAATTTAATTAAGTTAATAAATATAATTTCTAATTTATTAACTTCTACTTTTTAAATTGATTATAATTATTAAACAACATAAGTAATTAAGTAATAAATTATTTTAAAATAATATTAAATTAATTCGTTTTATTTTATTAATTATATTTTTATAATAATAATTATTTAATTATTTAAAAAGATAAATTATTATATTTTTAAAGATATATAAATATATTTATTAGTATATTTATTTTTTGTAAAAATTATGATAAGAATTAATATATTAGCTTAAAATGTATATTCTTTTAATTAATAAATTTTATAGTATATTAATTATTATGATTAGTTATTTACTTATATTATAAATATAATATTTATTTATTATATTTATTTATTATTAATATTTGTTTAAACTAGGTTTATCCCTTTAACCCCCCCCCCCCCCCAAACCTCGATACCACAGGAGGGGGGGTGGTATGTCTTCCTCCTGAAGACAGACACCAGACTATGCTGCTCCCAGTGATGCGACTTGGCCAACCGACTTGTCTTAGAGTCTTACTGCACGACAATAATAGAGATGGTCAAATCTGAGAAGCAGCAGCTAGTGGTGATGTTGCAGTGGGTCGGGAGTCGAAAACTCCAACCGATGCAACTAGCTTCAGTCCATCAGCGTGAATCATGAACAACAAACCTCTACAGTTTCATCTCTAGTGGATAACAGTGCAGTGTGTGTTCAAATCGCGATGATGGTGTGGATGGTTGAGGTTTAATTTTCTGATCGGGATGGCTCAATTCCAGGCTTTAGCAGTGATCGGCTCCTCCCTAAGCGGATTTGTGGGTTTGATTGGTTTGTGGAAGAATGGTGGTGGAACGTGGTTTTGTTATTTTGATTAATCCAATTTCCGGTTGTGTTGTGAACTAATTTGTGGTTGAGGTAGAAATAGGTAGCTACCATGTAGGAGACACTAGCAGAGAGCATGCGGTGGCGCTTTGAGGAGTTATCACGGTGGTGTGGTGCTTTAGTAGAATTATTGTTAGAGAGTTTGTGGTTTGAATGGAACTATGGAAAATCTTAGGGGATGAAATGGTGGTATAGAGATGGGTGAAACCTTGAGGATAAGAAACTGTGCAAGGGAATATGGTGGCACAACTGAGGACTAATCCGATGGCTCCATAAAGGAAATAGTTGCAGGGGAAATGTTAGGTTACAGTGACATCAGACTTATTCTATAAAAAATAAATAATTAGTTAAATCAAAGATTATAAATTTTAACTAAAAAATAAAATAACAAATTAAAACTTGTACAAAAAATATAAATACATAAATACAAAATTGAAAAAATAATAAATATTTTATTAAATTATTATTAAAATTATATTTTAAATTTAAAATAAACCTAGATTAAAAATATAATTAAGAAACAACTATATAACAAAAAACAAAATGGAAGTTGATTTAAAATAAACAAACATAAAACAAAATTAATTAAAAACCATTACTTAGACAAATTAAATTAATTAATGTGAGAAGTTAAATAATGTTTTATTAAATAATGATGTTAAGTTTAACCTTTAAAGTTAAAATATTAAATAAATGAGAAAAGTTTAAAAAAATAAATTTTTTATTGATGAATTTTTGGAAAACTAATAATTATATTATGTTATTTTAAATTTGTTAATATTTAATACATAGAATGTTAAATTAACAAATAAGTAATTTTAATGAAAATAATAAGATTAAATAATTATTATATGTTAATCAATTAAATATGAAGACAAGAAATCACCAATATAAATAAAAATTTATTAGATTAAAATTAATATAAGCTATAAATTAAATATTTATTTACTAAAAATACTATTTTAATCACAAAAAATGATTAAATAACATAATTAATTCTAAAAATGAAAATTAACACTTATTTAGCTAAAATAGTAATAATAATTAATTAAAACATTAAAAATTAATAAAAGATTTGTGGAAAATATATGTAAATTAAGGTCACATCATAGATCATTTGAAAAAAAGTTCATGGTATTTCCATGGGGGTACACAATGTGTTGTTTGAAGCCTAATCATGTCCATGTCCAGCTCTTCCGCTCACTGTATAAGAATCGTATGCATGATGTGTGGTATATTTAACATGGATTGGGTTCAGATCTGGAGAGATTGTGGTCTTATCCACATGATGTGTAAATCCACCCTGGGTCCTGGGTGTGTACCACTTGAACATGGCTCAATTTTATGAGTAGCTTAAAGAGACATTTCTTTTTAGAGACACGTTATCTATGAAAACATAGGGTCTCAAGAATTTATTCCTATTATACATTATAGATATCCTAAAAGGCCAAATGACGTATAGGACTGACAACATGACAAGTGATACATAAATTTTCTAGGAAACACTAGTCCCCTTAGATGAAGGACTACACAATGTACAGCCTTAAAATTAATGGATTGTGAAACATTCTTTCTAGGTCTTCATATATCCACCAATTTCATTGAAATATCTCCCATGATACCTATAGATGTGTTTATCAAGGATCTTCTAGATCAAAAGGATGGCATTTGACCATTTCTTCACAAGAACATAATCTAATTCATTTTCTAGACATTTTTATTTACCGAGAATCTGGGAAATCCCATCTTGATCATTCTATGGATATTTTTTCTGCAATATATTCTCAAATCTCAGACCCCCACGATCATCAAATTCATTCATACACATATCAAAATGAATCGAGGGGTTTGATCTTAATATAAATAGAATCGATAACAGACTAGTTACCACTCCATACAGGGCCAATGAAGAAGAATAATAAGAAGAATTGTGGGAGATACCTAATGAAACTTCCAATTTAGAAATACTAATAGACATGATTTTTCCATCAATTTCAAATTTATTATCAATGTTTCATGTGAAACGAACTCAATCTAAGGCTAATAAAAATAATCATACATGTAGGGTCATGTAAAGATATCAGAAATTCTAATAAGATCACAAATATATGATATAAATTGAAAGAAATAGGGTGAAAAAAAACATAGATATAAAATTAATACTAATTATCATATAAATCATTGATGAAGAGTGATTCGTAGTCATTGTCTATAGAAAGATCCATGAACTCCATCATTGATCCTCGAATCTCTCTTGATATAATGTCAAAAGATATTCCTTCATGGTAGTGGAATATCCCACTACTGACAATATCCCATGGTTATATATCTAACCGAAAGGATTTTCCATAATAATGTTTAAATAGGAGAAAAATAGTTTACAACATTTATTTAATAAATTAAGTAAATAAGATTACTTAATTTAATTTATTTTTTTAATCTATTGGCAATTCTGAATCATTTTGAAACTCGATGAATAAAACACTTATGTTGTGACTAGGGTAAAACATGTGTTATAAGTATAATGAAGATATCATATCTCCTATATGAGACTATAATCAATAGAAATTCCAGTTATTATGAAATGATGTGTGCATATTGTTTAATATTTTTATTTTTTTTAATATATCAATTTAGGGCCCCTATGACACCAGAAACACTACACCAACTCTGAGTATAAATAGAGTATAATATATAAACATATCAAAAGGATATAGACATGAAAATAGGGTTTTTATAAACACACCATCATCTTGGAGGGGGTTTATAATAGACAGAAACTACAGGGTCTATCAAATATCTTGTGTTTTTTAGGGTTGGTGCAATTTTTGAAAGTTACATAAAAAAATGTGGAGTCAATGTAAAGGATTAGGGGGTTTTATAGTGTATTTAGGGAGATGGTGGGGGGATTCGATGCGTAGGTAGAATAAAAAAGGGATGATAGGGGGGTTTTAGGGTATGGGGGAACATTGGTGGGGTAGGGTAGAAGGGGAAGTGTGGTGGGGTATTTTTAAAAATGGCATAACAACTTCTATCTGGAAGTTTCTCATTTTCCCTATTTGGAAAAATTGTTATCCTTTTATGATTTTATTTTTATTAGGTGGTTGGAACAAAATATTGATTTTTTAGGATATAGAGTGATTTTTTAAAGATGTATTCCACTATAATGATCACCAATACATGAAATTATAGTAATGCATCTTTTGTTAAAAAAATTGAAGAAATATTCAATTTTTTTATAAAACTCAACAACATAGATATGTCTTATTCAATAAAAAAATGGGCTACCTCATTTATCAAGAAATTTATACTAAATAATAAATATTTTAAATATTATATTTAAATATATTTCATCATTTTAACACCATCCATAAGAAAAATGAATGTGTTAAATAATTTATGACATCATTTTTGAAAATTTATATTAAATGTTATATTTTTTGACAATTATAACACTAACATTGATTATTAACGGACCTTATTGATTTGATATTCCATAAGTCATTCAACTAGTGATGGTTTTAAATTTCAAATTACACATATAATTAATATAAATTTTTAAAAATAAAAAATAGTTCATTTCCCAATCTTAGACACCTTAGTCATCCAATGTATCATATAATATGATGGACATTATGAGATAAAGAACATGATGAAAAATTGTTGGATTGTTCTTTCATTATAATCAATATATTATAAAAATATGACATTCCCCTAGTGAAACATACAGAATTTATCATGGTGATTATGATTCATTGTTTCATTATCATGGTGTTTAGGTCAACTGTCATTCTAGATTCACAAAAAAATTATTTCTATGGGATACAGAAACATTAAAGTGGTTCAGAAAATTAGTAATGCTTAAAAAGGATGTATATAATTGGATATACAATATCCAATTAATTAGTGGAAATATATTAGATTAAAATACATTTTTATTCAAAAAAAATTGTTAGTGGGTTATCATTGAAATTTAGTGGCCCCCAAAAATGAATCAATTTTTTTGTGTGAATGATTGTTATTTTTCAACTTTTATGGAATCTAAGGATATAAAAATAATGAATTGATTTTGAAGCAGAATAAATCATAATTAAATATAATATTATAATTTGGATCCTAGTTTTGAAGAAAATTTTAGAAGAGAATAATTATGATTATAGAATAAAAATTTAGAATTTATATGTTATAAAACATACATATTTATTAAGAAGTATTGAAGTACTTAATATTGATCCACTGAAATATAATGATTATATAAATTATTTAGAAGATAATTCTGATATTTAAAATTATATTTTATGTAATATTAATTTTAAGATGGTTAAAATTCAAAATGTAAGTTTACAGACTGATATATTTGAAAATGAAACTTCTATTATTGATTCCCTTAAAGAGATTTTGGTGTGGGATGATTCATTACAATCCGTTGTATATTAAAATAATTATCCAGTTTTGAAATCATAAAATTATATTATTAATTAATTGAGTGGTCTTAGGGTTATGATAATTAATGGTTCACCTTCTAAAAATAATTAAAACAAGGGTTATTTGAAGAGACAATGATGTGTGGCTGTGAAGGATGTTAATGAAATAACGATTTCATCAAAGAAGTAGGATGATTATTTTTTTAGGATGAATGAAATTCATATGGTGATTGTATGAAATTTTTATGTGATTATTAGATGAACCAATTATAATATACATATATATATATATATATTACATCAATATCATAACTTAAACATCACCTCTTAAAAATAAACATCCAATCACATAACCCAAAGGATTATTTTCAATAGATATTATTTTGGAAAATGCCATGTTAATCATTTTTTACTTTATCATATCCCATCAAAATATCCCCACATGAAATAATTCAAAACATAATCATACATATAATTCTATGGGTAAATGGAAAATATAATAATGGGTGATAGTAAACACTTTGTATGGCAACAACATATCAACAAAGTGTTAGATCATAAACATGTGAGAAAACATAAACATGGGGGTAATATTTTATTAATGATAACATGAAACAATAGGGATTTTCTATAATACATTATAGATGTATGTATATCCACAAAAACCATATATATAGGATTATGTGGGAAGGTTTAAGGATAAGAAAATAATCATGACCCATAGAGAATAACATAAACATATAATATAACATAGAAATGTTGAATACTAATAAGAATAGGAAATAATACAATTATGGGAAAACTATAATTATTTCCATATATAGTGATTCTATAAATACTCAATCATTTCCCCACATAATGTTTCCAGAAAACCACAATCATTACCACACATAAAATTATGAGCAAACTGAAATCATTTCCATTAATAACATCATTACCTCATGAGATATAACACGTTGCATAATGAATTAGAGGGACATATATGACCAACCCATCATATAATAATAAAATACATGTACATGTGCCTCATGAGGTTAATGATTCATATTTTCTTAAAATATATATGAAGTGAATATATTTTAAATAACATTTTCAAAAGGTATCACATAAACTGACATTAATAATTTGATCAATTGGATCAAAAAAATGAATCCACTATATTAAGTCTATCATAAGAGCATTTAGTGGTTTCTCATGAACATTAAAAATATGATATATAACAATTGATATATTGATCCAAATGGAATCAAATACTTAAAAGTGTTTTCAGATGACATTTTTAACATTATTATGAAAAGATATTGTTATATGTAACATTCATAAATAATTTTTGAGACGGTGACAAAAAAACTAAAACAATATTTTAATAGAACCCCATTTAAATAAGATTTAATATATTTTTTATTTAAATAAATTTTGTGTGGAAAATAAAAAATATATTAAAGTGATATGAAACCCATTTTAACCTTTTTAAGTTGTTTTGATGGAACCTGACATTAATGAAAGACTTTTTCAAATAATTTTTTGAAAGAGGAAAATAAAAACATAAATAATGTATAAGATAAAATGTATTTTTATTTTCAAATTAAAAAAAATATGGATTGATATAGTGTACTGAAATTGATGAAAATGGATAATATAGAGAATATGAGAATTATTCTCAACATTGTGTTTTTATGAAGAAATAAATCAACCAAAGAAGAATTTTTTTTAATGAAAATATAATTTCCATAGAAATAATGAGAAATTAACATATGAACTGGATGAATGATATAATAAAAAAAGAAATGAACATAGTTAATATGAATTATTATGGCCCAATGAAATGAAAATTGACTCAACAAAACCCATAATTTTAAATATCTATTTTTTTAATGGGATATGACATATTAAAAAATTATAATATAAATCAATTTTTAAAAACATGATTAACTATGGAGTAATATTGTTATATAAAACTAAATTTGATGTAGGGAAAATTAGATCATGTCGAAAAAGTTTGAAATTTTTTATAAAACAATGAATGGAAATTTAGTTAACACAAACATCTAACCTTGGATTCCCGCACGGTCTAAAAATATTTAAACTCTAATATAAATTAATTAGGACTATATTTAATATATATAATAACCATATTTATTATTCTTTTTTACCATTCATTGAAAATATCTTAATTCACATTTATTAATAGTTTTTGAAAATCAATATTTGTGCATTAATATTCATTTTTGATCTATGCTAGAGTAATGTTTGGTTGTTGTGTTCCTTACATCTAAATTATATATTATTTGGAACCAAGAAATTCATTTCATGAAAGGTTCTATTTAATACATAACATGGTCCTCAGATAAAAAATCACAATTCAAGATTTATTAGACATATAACTCCATGCCTAATGAGGAATAAATATAGATCTTAATGTTCCTCATGATTGATCACAAGCCATGGGAAAGATATTAATTTAAAATGTATCCCAACTAAATGATGCGGTTGTGAGAACCTCCTCCTGGTTTTTAGTCATAGAGTTTTCTAATTGCATGAAAATGAGTATTGAGATCATGAAACCCATTTTTTAGGTAAATATTGGCACTATTTGGCCCAAAAAAACTTTATAAGGGTAAAACACATATCCAGGGGAAAAATATGAATTTAATGCTTTAATTTGACTACTAATTGAGACAAAATGAGATTAAGGATTAAATGTTTTAATCATTCTATGTTAGAATCCCTTTTATCATGAATAATGTCGATAACAGGAAGAATCTCATGAATTATCATAGTGTTTCACAAATAACGATGATATTAATAATGAATATACATGTAAAGAACTACTCCATTCAAAATGGCGTCCTTCATATATCATTTTTACAGTACGAAGTGATTCATAATTTTCCACATGAAGGTGGTGATTCTAATGGCCTCACGTGGTTCCTTCGTGAGGCACCACCCTACACATTCGAATAACTAATGCTAGATGTGGCCATGTAGTTCCCTCATAATCTACCATGTCATACATAGTTACATACTCCCAATTTGGATTCCCATTAAGGGAGTTATATATATATGTATTCTTTTAAATATCAATTGGGAACTTTGGAGTATCATCAAACTCAAACTGATCAATCAAGGAAGAATTAACATTAAGAGGATTTCAGGTAAAATTATTGAGGTCTAACAATGGGAATGAGAGGAATGTGAAAAAGGTTTCTAGCTATATACCTTTTTTAGGATTTCCCATGAAGGTAGCTTTATGAAAAAAATTATATAAATGTTGTGTATGAAGCATTCTCATATGGTAGCTTCACAAGGTATTCCCGTGGGGACCCTTCATAAATGAGGTGTCCCTTCTTGTATGAAATTCACCATTTTGAGTAGGCCATAAATGAAACCCCTATACACACTCCCAAATATGGAATCCCCATAAAATAAATAAACTATACGATTTACCATTGACTCAGGGTATTCAAAAATAAAAGTAACCTCAGGTATCACCTAAATGCTACACAAAGTGAGGGCTTAAAAATTATATTTTGACCATATTTACTGAGTACATACCATGGGGGTTTGGGATTATGCCCCTCATCAGAATCAAAGAATGATTATCGTTATGGGCCTTTGTCTTTGTCCTTATGCTTCTGTCACTAGCCACTATATAACTAAAAGAGAGATACCAAAAAAATTTCATGATAGGTTAGGGACAATTTGGGTTATGATATATAAATCCCTTACAATACTTTGAGTCGAGATACTCTTATTTATTCTATATAACCCCTTGTGTTTCATAGTGAAATAAATTTTATCATTTTCTTAATACTGTTTATTTTGTTGATATTGGTTGTTTGATGCTCTAAGTGTTTGTGGAGAAGAGTTTTAAAAAAAAGACTAACGTATAGCTAATATATTTATAGATAAAGGTGATCATAGTTTGACATAGGTGTCACATAATGAATGTTTCAAGGAAGATACACTAGCTACCTGTAGACAGCTATTCACAATATGAACCATGTGGTAATGCAGTTAAATCCTCTTAGGTTATTGTTTAAAAAAATGTTAAAAGATTATTTTTACTTGGGACCCCAATTTCAGTTATATGTAACCTAACCCATCACTAACAACTGATTTTGGCTACAATGGGTCATCCCCTTATCAATTGTTTCTACCTCCCCCTTATATCTTCATGTATTTAAGTTTCATTTTTTGTGAAAGGTTTCTCATTGTATGTCTAAATCTATCTAACCCCTATGTTCCTCTTTCATTAAATATTTCTTATTCCATATTTATAGAACCTTAATATATTAATGTGGGATAGATTTTAGTTCTCCAATGGTTTAGGAAGGAATCAAGGTGTTTATCTAGGTGAGTATTCATCCCTAATCTTGATGTAGGAAGTCCTTACCATTTATGGATTTCATATAAAGATGTATGTATGATTTTTCATATAGGACAGTGTGTATCCTCTAAGACTTATTTCAGTGTAATTAATGTTACTATATATGCCTATAGATATATGTTAATCATGTTATATGGAGAATATAAGGGTTTATGGGTTGATTAAATTTGTTTTCCATTGTTTTATGGATCCGGGCGAGAATTTTTCCCATGATGTTGGGCCTTCGGGAGCTATTCATGCTTATTTTTTACTAGTATGAATGGGATAAATATTTAAGGGGTTCATGTGATAGATTTCATTACATGTTTTAATTTTAGTGAATTTTTTCCATTTTCATGATTCATGAGGTGACCACCATTGATTGTGAAGAATGGGTTGGTATTCTTGATTATGACCTCTGTTGAGCATGTTAGGATGACTCAATGTGATAGTTTTTAACATCCATTCGGTGAGTGTGTATGGTCCAGTATGCATGATTTTATGTCTTAGGGGTTTGTGTGTATGGGTTGATATTCTTGATGTGACCTCCCTTGAGTATGTAGGAATGGGTTAGAGTGCTTAATGGGGTTGTGACCTATGAAATAAGGTGAATGTTGTTTGTAGTGTGTCCTACTAAAATTATAATAGAATTTCCATCCATTATATGGTATGAAAGTAGTATTACCAAGGATTCATGGTGACTTGGTTGGTGCAGGAAAGCTCAGTGATTGTTGAATATTTATTTATTTATCTATTTTCAATGATTCATTCATATTTATAAAATAACATCACATATGATTAGGATAAATTGGAGGTGTCATACAATTTTAATAATCACAATCTATATGGTCATCTTGTTGTATCAGAGAACTTTACTCATAGGGATCCAAAAATTAGAAAGGGTCGTACTTTTGGTTATTGACTAGGAGGATCTGGGTGAATTGAGGTGATACTAGAACATGCTACAAGATATTTTTTATTGGTTTCTCATTTATTATTATTTTTTATTTTTACAATTATGTATATTTATTTGTGTCATGTAGATATCTATTTTGAATTGATATACATATTATAATATTCTAATCTATTGTAGCATGCAATGATTTTTTATGAACTTGTTATTACTATTATGAAAAATATTTTTCTCCGACTATGTGATCTTCATTTATTTATCACATTTATCAATTTTTTTCATTATTGTGTAACTTTGATGGTTATTTGATAATATGCGAATAGTCTCCCCACTACATTGTTTTGGACCTACATAATAGTTGAAAACCTCTTATATAAGGGTAGGTGTGTATGAGGTCATGTGGCCCTTTGGCCCTGATTCGGTGATTTGGGTGATGGCATCACAAAGCCAGATCAGTGCCCCATTTCTTTTTTCCATTTTTTAATTTTTGGGCATGGTAAAATAAATATAAAAGGAAGACACTTAGGTTGGGGAGATAATCTTATTCCTAGATAGAACATGTGTAGTGGAAATTCTATTTTCTAGGGAGGTGGGATTGTTTTATTGGTTGTGATGTTATGGTTTCTTTTTGTTATAGGGTTTCATTTTATTATTATTATTATTTATATTTTTTCATATACATATTTGAATTCATGGGTGAGTTAATGCATCATGGGTAGGCCTCCAAGTTCATGTGTTTGATGATTGATTGTTTTTATTGATAATATATTATATTAATTAAATTATAGCACTAATATAGTTATGTTTTCTCCAAAATACATAATCGGTGACACTTAATTAACTTATCCTAGTCTTGTTGTGTTTATGGTATGTATATGAGTTTATGAATGGAATGTAGGTGTTGATGATATATAATGGAGCATTGAGTAGGAATTAGTCATATTTGGGTGTTAATTCGTTGGCATTCCATTTTTTATTTGCGGTTTCTATGTGTTTTATTTTTAAAATTGGGAATAAACATGAAACATAATTGGATTTTACAAATAATTTGAATTTTCATACCAATTGGCATAAGGGGTTGTCTCATGTGTCATTGGTTTATAAAAGGATTGTTGAATTTCATGTGTTTGTGAAATAGTATCAGGGATTTGTGTGACTAAAATTTAAATTTTAATGTTTTTTGGAAATGTGTGTTCCATGAATTGGGTGGAGTATTAGTTTTCAAGGAATAAATATGAATTGAGGTAAATTGTTTTTTTAACAACTGTCATAATAAAAAATTAATTTTTTATTTTAATAGATGAATTTGGTTTTCCAAATTATTTGGTGGAATATATATCATGGAATAAAATTTGAAAAGTTATAAATAGTTAGGAACACCTTTCCTATATTTAAGCGAGGAATGTTTGACAAAATTAAACTAGATTTTTATTGTTTGTATGAATCCCTCTTCAAGACCATTAGTTATTTTTTTTAAATAATGGAATGATGTGAAGTGCTTATGTTAATTATGACATGGATGATATATCAAGGGATTCTTCTTATATGGGAATTGGATGTGAGGGTGTTTTGAGTTTATTTTTCGAATTATATGTAATTCAGTGGAATGGAGTTGTTAATTTTTGTGGTTTTGATACCATACACCCTTTATGGGATGGTCATAGAGATGGTTATCCTCGTTTCTGTGTAGTTTTTGTTACATTTTATCCTCAAAGAGGGGAGAGATATTATGCAAAGATTATTTTTGGTGGTTGTGTCGATGTCTTTTAATTATGCAGGGATAGAAGATACGGGAGGAAAGTGGTTGTGTGATCCCCTCAGATCAATGTATACATCATAGTAGTTTTTCTAGTGGGGTGTTTCATTGTGTAGATACCGATGAATTATATGGGTTTTTCTATTATATTTTCTTAGACTTCAAATATGTGTCACTAGGAATGATTTTTTGGATAAAAGTTGTGTAGAAAATATTATTATTATTATTATAAATAGAATACGTACCAGTTAGTGGGATATTTAGGCTTTATAGGTCTGGAGGGGAATGTGAATGTGTTGTTCTCCATGTCTTTGGTGGAAAGTGAGTGTGATATTTATGGTGTTAGGTGAATTTTAGTGTATGACATAGGCTATAGGGACATTTGGTAGAAATGCCTAATCCGTATGTGACTAAAAATATTTCTTTATTAAGTGATTCTTTGGTTATATTAATCATGGGAATAGTGAGTAATATTTGAGGGGTTATTCGGTATCCTGGATATGGGTGAAGCAGAAAAGTATTGTTCTAGTTTTTTATTATAAAAAAATCTAGGACTCATAGTGGGATGATGTTTCATCTATTCCAGGGAGTTGTTAAAAAATGTAATACATTGGAGTTATAAACCGTGATAACATTTGATGTTCTTGGAGAATCATACTAAAATAACATTCGATTCTTGGGTTTTATTTTTCATGTATCCTTAGGTTTTTAACAGAGCCATTGGAAAATGTCATCTAGTTGAGTAGTTTGGTGTTTGCTTGAAGTGCTAATGGGATATTTCTTATAGCATGTTGGGTGTGGTTAAAATTGCCTCTGATGTGTAAAATACAATTGGAGTGTATGTGTTGTGAATTTATGAATAGATTTATGTTGTGTTCACATAATGGAATGTATAAATGTGTCATTTGGCACCCAAAAAACTTATTCAATGTTCTTTGTTGAGGGTGTGAGACCTATGATGATCATTGATAAATCCATGGTTGAAGAAATTGGATCAATATAAGGGTAGTAACAATGGTGGTGGTTCGAAAATGTAATGTTGGGCTTCTATATGGATATGTATCATTGGCTGTAATGTGTTATGGGGAGAAATTATTATTTGATATAGGCTTAGATGATGATAAGCATTATTGGAGCCTCTGTAGGTTGACTTTGGCTTGGAATTGTGACTCCATAGAAAGTTTAAGTTAGTAGTTATTGAATATTATAGGAATTTATTTTTTATCTATGGATGGGTATTGTTGCTCCATAGTAGTTTCTATGTTTAGTTGGTATCCAATGGAATGGGAGGATCACCCAAATTAAGTAAGTTTTAAGTTATTGGTGTTGTAAGACCAAACACTAGCGTCATGGGTTAAGGTAGTCTGATCAGATGGGAATGTATCCATTAGGTTAAACCCCTGTTAAATTCTAAACTCGTGTTGCAGTATTTTAAATTATCATTGGTGCGATTGATCCAATGGTTAGAGTAAGTCTTATGAATATTGACCCTTATGGAAAAAGTGTGAAGATTGACTTTATGATGTTAAACGTTGAGATTTTCTAGATAATTATGGTTCTAGTTATTTTTCATGGGATTTGGAATGATGAATATTTTCTATTTTAGAATATATTTAATGGTTCATGGTTTTTTGAAGGTGTAGAAAGTGTCCAGTTACTCATTTGGATGGCCAATTGAGGATAAGTTATACAACATACTAAAATGATTCCAAACTATGATGTCGAATGGCTTCACTAATAAATCCTAGACATTAGGGTATGAATAATGTGTGAGGTGTGGCCTTCATGAGGTGGTAAATAAATGACTACAGGGTCAATGAGTTTTGGGTGTGTGAGTAGTTCATCTCATAAGGGGAATTAGTTAACACCCTTTAAGGATCGGGTGGTGTGGTGTAAATGGTGGGTCCTGTGAAGTAATTTTTTCATTATTATACTGGTGTGATGTTTTACGAATATGAGGAGTTCCCTACTATTGTGTATGGTGTTCCTGTAAAGTTTTTAGGATGCTGGAATCCCTAGGTTAGCATATAATGTGATAGAGTGAAAGAGTTGTTTGCCGGTGAAGGAGTATGTGGAACATGAGTTTATCTGTTAAGGTTTTTAATGTGATCCTACTCATGACGTTTTATTGATGCTCTTTATTGTTGCATTTGGATAACAGTGGGGAGATTTTATTCCTATGGAACTATTTGGAATGAAATTAATTTTTACATGACATGAGTTATGTGTAGGTGATCCTAACCCATGGATAGAGGTATGTTATAATAGTATGGGAATGTAAGAGGATAATTTTCATTAAAGAATGAGAGATACCCAAGTGTGGGTATCGATCATAGGAGATTACATATGATCTGAATATACTAACCAATAGATTGAGGCATGAATCATTGGGAGAGAATGATGTTGGGTGAAGGTGATGTTTTTTAATCTCTCCATGAGTATGATGGTGGTTTGGGATGATTTTCTAATCTCATAGGAGGTTATGTGTTATATAAACATTCATGATTTAATCTCGATCACAAAATATTTCCTAGCTTAAGGTGGGTGAGTTGAGGGATGTTTGGTTGATAATGGTATGGGTGGTTTCCATGTGGGTATTTTTGTTTAAAAGGATGATTCTTTCCATATAGGTTATATTATGATGGTATGATGACTAGAGATGATGGCATTTTTATTTCACCATTGGTGTTCGAGTACTCTTATGAGAATAACCTGAATTATAGAATAAATGTTCAAGGAATTTGTTGACATTGTTTCATTGGATAATGGGTTTGAGTGAATACTTAAATTGTTTTTTGTTAGTGAGAATGTTGGTTTAGATGAAACTGTGTATTTGGAGGGGTTTATAGTGAATATTGTAGACAAAATTGAATAAAAGACTAAAAGGAATGATATCACATATCATTTTATATTTGTGGAATCATAGACTGGCATATGAGAAAGCATGTGAGTGGGAGTTAGTTTATTTTGAGAAGAGTCCATATTTTTTAATAAAGGGAAATTTTTGGGGTTGGAAAGTATATAAAGTACTAGTTTGTAACACCATACTTTTTTCAAGGTTATTTATTATTTATGTTTTTTCAAATAATTTTTATTTTACTGAGTATAGTTGTTTGAGGATTTAAGAGTGGCTCACTGATGAGTTTCATGAAAATGGATTGGTCTATAGTTGAAAATTTACTACAATAATGTGTTCAAGGTAAGGAATAACATTCACACAATGAATGTTTCCCGTCATATCTACAGAACTCTTACTTATATGGGTTCATGGGTAGAAAAATTTTGTTATTACATAAGAGATACGAAATCATTTTTTTTAATAAAGGTTAAAGGAGTATCTTTTCCCAGGACTCTTGTTTGAGTTATTCCCCACGTTCCTCAACCATTTGTCTTCATTTTGTATAAATTTGGGATTCTCCATAAAAATTTTACTCTCACATCATCAAATCTCATTATATTTAAGATTCATTAGTTTTGATGGGGTTTTCTCACTAGGTCAAACCATGTAAGTGACATAAGTTCTTTTTTCTGTATCATTATCTTATTTCCCCTTTCGAAACCCTAATTTGAGAATGTGGGGCTTATTTTAGTAATATGTTTTTTATAATGAATTAATGAGTGAACGTTGGTGATTATTCTTCATTATTTGTGAGGTAAGAAGTCTTTACCACTATATGAATTTTATAAAATGTTATATGTATCATTTTTCATGTGGCTATTTAAAATGTCCCTTAAATATAATACATAGATATTACTTCTAAGTAGAATAATATTCATTAAAACCATAAAAAACACACACAAACCATATTGGTATGGTGTATTTAGACAATAGGAAACATTAAGAACTATTTCATATTATATCCACATCATCTACTGCATATCCATTCATATCTAGAACCATTTTTGATACATCTAACTTAATATCCGTCTTTATATCTAGGGGAAAATAAAAATAACAAAGTTAAGATCAAATTATTAGTAATTATAATAAGGATATATATCAATCATATCATAATAATAATACATGACAACATAAACATAACATTTGAAAACTAAATAATGTATATCAGAGATCATGATATCATGTCATGGGATAAATCATAGAATTTGATCAATAAAAAATTTCCAATAGATAATAACACAAGACATATAATTTTTGGCGTTAAAATAAGGATAATAAAATTATTTCCATATTATTCAAGGCTCATTTGCAAGGAAATTATAGCAGAAAAAGTTGTTTACCGATCTGATTTAACTATCAATTCTTTCCCTGTGTTACCGATCAAGGTTGACTTATCATTCCATACCTATATTACTAATCCAAGCTCATTTTGTATTTTATTGATGTATATCTCATGAGATATAAATATTTATCCAATAAATTGGAGGGTGATATAGGTCTCACCAATCACATATTTAAAACCATATATATTGTTCTACAAGAATATTAGTCATTAATCCTATAAAAACCCATGAAAATAAATGGGTTTCTTAAAAATCATTCAATATTAACATAAACCATGGAAAATAAATGGTTTTCATAGTTATCATTCCATAATTAATATAGACCAACAATAGGAATAATAAGGATATTATCCTTGTAAAATATTCCCATTAAAACATAATTGACATCAATGAATGATATCATAGAAGGAATTTTTTTTTGATATCACATGGAAAATATTCATGAGAGGAAAATATCTTAAATAACTTGAAAACATTTCCTATACTTGAAATTACATAAAATTTTTAATGAAACAAATTTCTATGAAAATAAACTTGTACCCTTTTAAGGTAAGATTCAAGGAATTGGGGTGTCATGAAAGTATAAAAATCCATTCCTTCTATATAAGTTAAAAAACATTCTCCAAGTTCTTTTTTTGGATAATTCAAAAGGTAATGCCCCAACCCTAGTTATCCAGATTCAATGCATTATTACATAACATTGGAATAATCCCAAAATATCATGTCTCAAAATACCGATTAGTTTAGTATCTTTGGAAATACTAGATATATTCTTAAGTTGTACATTACATTATAAAATGAAAAACTACAACAACATATTCTCCATAGGCCACACTCATATCCCTTAGACTATCCCTGAAAGTTAGTCATAATATACTTCTTCACATCTTGGGAAAATTAAAACATAGAAAGGGGTGAGCTCAGATGCTCAGTAAGGATAACAATATAGCATAGACATTCATAAATAACCATAAACATTTAAGGCAATGTATGACTAGAAAAAAGCCTTTTAAACTTGAAATTCAGAATAATACAAAAATAATAAAATAAAATAATTCCATTTACCTTTTCACATTGATATTCTACGAGTCTAATAATCCAATGTAATATCAATATCCAATTTCATAATGATGGAATGTATAATGCCAGACTTTATAACCACATAGTCAAGGCGTTGTGCCAAGACTAAAAATAAGATTTTTCAAGGGATTGTGCCAAGACACTAGTTTGTCTCATGAAACCTACCTATGCATCGAGGAGCTACAACAGGCTCCACCCTTCACTTACTAAGTCAAATTCCTTCCTCATATGAAAAGAGTCAAACATAACATAGACATTAGTATTAAAACTAGCATATGAAATGTCAATAATTTCTCCATAAATGATGAATGGATTGAATATAACACATCCATAGTCAAACATATTACAAAACCTTCAATAAAATATGGATGCTTTGAATCATAATAAATCAACTTCTATTAAGATTAAAATCCATCAAAGGATGTTGACATAGATGAAATAAAAAAAATTAAAGAAATATCACTTTCTATTTTGAAATCATTTAAAGGTCATATAATTATAAAAGAAATCATTTATTTTGAAAATATTATTATAATATTGTAAGGGATGCTTCGACAATGTTATAACAGAAGAAAATAGTCGCACCCACCGTATAAGTTAAAAATATATTCTTACCTTAATTTTGTCGAAAAGGTCATAAGGTACCGTGTTTGGAAAATGACAGAAATATTTCTCTCAGACCATTTTTTAAAAAGTAAAACAAGGGTATAAATTGATATAAACTATAGTTTAGTAAATAGTAATAATGTTTTCGAATACCTTTTTAAGAAACATGGATGTGGATGATAAAGAGGTCCCAATAGATACTTACATAAAAACAACCTCGGATAATAAAGAGATTGTGAAATTAACCCTTACCTTGTACTTTTCCTTGATCGAGGGTATGTTAACCTCCTATATAGTGGTTAAATAATTGTTATTAAATTATACAAGAACCATATAAATTAATATGATATCATATATGATCTTCTAATATTTCATTAATAATGATATTTCAGTAGTATCATCATTTTGGGTGTTAACTGATTCATTTTCCTTTATATGCTTTGTTATGTAAGAAGTGTTTGTTATGTATAGGATGTATATTATTCATATTCAGAATTATATTATGTCTTTAAACATTATTTTTAATCATCTAATGAAAATTATTCTTGAATGGATACGATGGGGAATGAATCTCATCGTGTATGTGGTGACGACAATCCTTACGTACGCATGAGCGACAATATCATTCTTTTGATATTAAAATCATATATAATTGTATGGAATATCAGATATACAAAATCATTATCATGTTATATTTATTATTTTCTTCATTTATACTTAATATTATACCCATCCAAATGATGAAGTGTTTGGATAACAAACTACACCACGACGTGGAGACGGTAATCCGTACGTACACACGTATGGTGACATTGTCATTTATAGGATGGATAGAATAATGAACATGGTTGTAAATTTTTTAAAATAACATCATAATATATATAAGATACTAGTTTTATTTTTTATATTGTAAAGAACAAAGAATGAGGATTTGGAAGAAGAAAAGAACATGAAAGAGGTGATGAAATATTTACCTCTTCTTCAGGTTCTTCCTTTTTATTTGATCAAAGGGCTCCATAGGTTGGATTTCTAACTAAAGGAATCCCTCTAGGATAAAGGGTGGACAGTTCATAGGATATTTCAGAAGGGTTTGTGTGAGTCAAATGGCTTTGAATGTGTGAATTTGAGAGAAGGGGAAGTGCCCTTTTATAAGAGGGGTGAGGGGCATCTTTGGAAAAGATTGAAAATTTATTATATAATAAAATTATTTTCGGTTAATAATGGCTAAAAAATGATTTATTTCGAGGATATGGTAGGGATGGGTCGAAAACCACTCAAACCATAAGTATTTTAAAGGTCTAGGTCACTATATTAATTTTATCATTTAGATTTAACTCTTACTAAAATAATTTAACATTTACCATATCTCTTTGTATTTTTATATTATAAGGTTAATAAACATTCAATAATCTTCCATGAGAACTTCAAGTCTTTCATTAATGAAATATATAATATTATTTAATACTATTTTCTAAATAATTTATTTTTCGGATTAGAATATCAATTAATAATATAATATTTTTTTAAAAACTCTTTTTTGTCAATTTTGACTCTATTTGGTGTTTTGTTTTTGAAAAATTCATAACAACATTATTACTTATAAAAAAATTCATTTCATAAACCCTAAAATGTCATATTAACCTATAAAATTTGATTAATTCATAAAATAATAAAAATAATTGTTTTTTGGTATTTATAATATTAATTATTTTAATATTCCCTTAATTAGGTAATTACTGTATCATCATTGTGTCATAAATAAATTAAATTATTTAATGTCCACCAATTATAAATAAAATACCATTTCGTAGAAAATATTTTTATATCTATAATTATTATTTATAGTGTAAATTATCTTATGTGTAACCCTATATTAAATTTGGTTTAGTTATTAAACATTGAATTTATCACTTTTAACTCTTCTTTGAATTAAACATTAATAAATGTCCTAATCTGAACCAAGTGGACCTAAAGGATCATATTTTATTCCTAAGGTTGTTTTTGGTGGAATTACACTTATACAATAAAATTAGGACATGTGTATGGGTAATAATAATATTATTTTTACCTTTAATTACCCTACTTACTTTTAACTGTGGTAAATAAAATCAACAGTTACTATTCACCAAAAAAAATATTTTTCTCTTATTTAACCACATTTTACTTACTAATATCAATCATTTCTCTCATAGTTTTGAAATTAAATTTACAGAAGTGGTAAAATTATGTTTTATACAAATTTGGAAATGATCCTAGGAGCTGTGTAAAAGACGGTAAAATGTTCAATACAATTTATATATATATATTATTATTATAAACTGAGTCCAATGAATTAAATTGAACATATATATGTATTATATATCTATTTTTTCCTAAGATAAATTTAAATAAAATAAATAATTATTTATATAAAAAGTCAGTTCTGAACAATAACTCAGTGTTTTTCACTATTCATAAAAAATTGAATGTTTTCAGAAAATAGAAAAAATGCACTGTAAGATAATTTCGATATTCCAAACCCAAAAATGTAGTCCATTTTGAAATATAAAATTGATAAAATTTCAAAAAGTGGGTATTACTATTCATAACGGCTAGTTTGATTGGTTGTGGTGTGTTTGAACTCGAAGTTGTGTTCAACACAAGCCATTGTATTATTCAAAGGGAAATGTACAATGGAAGCTTGGGGGGTTACATTCTCCACTCCAAATAATTTCATCCTCAAGATTTATAGAATATTACTGCATAAAAAGATTCTGGTGGTTTTTCAACATAAGTTCCTCAGGTTCCCACATTGCATCTTCCTTCTTATGGATTCTTCATAGATCATTTACCAGATGAGTCATCTGATTTCTCCACACTTATTCTCTGGTATCAAGAATTTTGATGGGCTCTTCAAAATAAGACAAATCTGGTTGCAGTTCATTTTCCTAATAGGTGTGTAAATGCGTTGGGTCAAGCTTGTATTTTCTCAACAGTGATACATGGAACACATCGTGAACATTGGAGAGACTTAGCGGCATTGCCAACCGGTAAGCTACATCCCAATTCGTTTTAGAATTATGAAAGGTCTGATGTACTTGGTACTTAGTTTACCCTTCTTATCGAATCCTATAACTCCCTTCCATGGAGATACCTTCAAGAAAACATGATCTCAAACCTGAAATTCCAAATCATTCCTTTGGTTATCGGCATAGCTCTTCTGCCCACTTTGTGCTGTTTTGAGGCGGGTTTGGATAACCTTAACATTTTCCATCGTTTCCACAACATGTTCTGGGCCTACGAGTTTTATTTCACCAACATCATCCCAACAAGCTGGTGTGTGCCGTCTCTTTCCATGTAATGCTTCATATGGTGCCATCTGAATACTTGAATGGAAGCTATTATTATAGGAAAATTATAACAGAGGTAAATATTGATCCCAAATACTTTGAAAGTCAAGTGATAAATATCTTAACCTGTCTTATATGGTTTGAATAGTCAGTTTTGATTGTCAATTAGTTTGAGGGTGGTAGGTAGTGCTCAAACGAAGTTTAGTATCCAGGGCTTTCTGAAGACATTTCTAGAATCTTGATATAAAATAGGGATCATGATCTGAAACAATCGATAAGGGCACAACATGGAGTCTTACAACTTCATCAATATATATTAATGCTAAACTTTCAGGTGGTAAAGCTTCTCTTATAACAAGAAAATTTTCTAACACGGTAAGACGATCAATAATGACCCATATTGAATCATTCCTTCTAGGTGTATTTGGTATCCCCATGGAAAAGTCCATCGTAATATTATCCCATTTCCACTCAGGTATGGGAAGAAGTTACATGAATTTTCTAGGTTGTTTCCTTCCATCTTTCACTTGTTGAAAAACCATACATAGTGACACAAATTAGAAATATCTCTCTCCATGTTCTCCCACAAAAAATGTTACTCCAAATATCTATACATCATAGTGCTATCAAGGTGTATAGGGAAATTGGATCTATGAGCATTATCCAAAAATTCCCTTTTTAGATAAGGTATGTAAGGAACAAAAAGTCTCTTACCAAATTTCATAATTCCATCTTCATATATGATGTCACTCAATCTCCCATCATTCACTGGTTTAATTTTCTTTTGAAACTCTTTATCATCAGCCTGAGAACTTTTAATTGTTTCTAGTAATGATTTTCAGCCACCATTTGAAAAAGTATAGACGTTTCACATTCAATGATTATTTCAATATCCATTTTCCCTATATCCATGAAAATAGGATCCCTTTGTAGAGACCCGAAGCCTGACGTACATTGACATTACATTACTTTTGCGGAATACTTAGTACATTACAAAAACACACACACAAGGACCATAATAGTTTAGTGTCTTTGGAAACTCGGACTACAATCTTCTAATCGTAGTGAAAGATCTTCAAAATCTCCCATAAAGATCTTCTTTTTTTTACCTAAAACCTTTCTTTATATCCTGGGGAAAAGAAAACATAAAAGGGTGAGCTCAAATGCTCAGTAAGGGTAAACAAGATAAATATCAATCACATCATATTCATAAGAACATAACATTTTGGAAATCATAACCTGCAAAAGAGAGCATAATTTCATAATCATGGGATAAATCATGGCAGTGAAAAAAAGTAATCCCAATAATCATAACTTAAAACATGAAACTTTTTGGCATACACACATAATCATAGAGAATCATTTCTTGTTAGTCAAGACTAATTGCCAAGACTATCTTAGTGGACAAAGTCCCTTTCTGAATCGAGTAACCCTCGTTTCAGTCCTGTTTCACTGAACCGGTATAACCTACCATTTCAGCCATGTCTATCTCATGAGATATAAAATCTTTACCCAATGCATTGGAGGGATATATAGGTCCCACCCATCTTATAATGAATCCTTTCTTATGTGTGCCACATAATCATAAAACATACATCATCGCATAACACATGTAACAAAAATGGGATTCTTGAAACATCATGACATCATAAATAAATTCATATAAGATAAAGGAATTCATAAACATAATTCCATCACAACATAGTCAAATCAATGTAAAAATATCGATAGAAACAGAACCCTTTATTATCTTAGATGGAAAATAATTTTGATAAAACACTTGAATTGAATTCTTGAGGAAAATATCCTTTCTTCTTCAAAATCAAGTTCTTTTCACAAAACATCATGCAATTTTAAAAGAAAGAGATTTTATTGAAAATAGTCATGAAATATTTTAGAGGAAGCTTCATGAAAATAAGGCTTTATAAAACAGTAGAAATCCGTTCGTGCCGTATAAGTTAAAAAAAACATTCTTCGTACTTTTGTCGGAAAAGTCAAAAAGTACCTCGTATGAAAAATGACAAAAGATTCCTTTCATACGTATTACTAAAAACTCACCGAAGGGTAAAAATGGATTTAAACAATTTTAGGTGGATGGAAATAATATTACATATTGAGTAAACATGGATGTGGATGATAAAATACACCCCAGTAAATACTTACGAATAAACAATCTCGGATAAAAATGAGATTGTGATATTTCCCTTACCTTAGGTCTGACTTGCTTTGTAAGTGTCCGAACCTCCTGTATAGTGATTTAAATCATGTTATTGACTTATTACAGAATCATATTCATTGTTATGATATCATATATGGTTCACTTATGACATTATATTACCCGTTCTTTTGTAAATTCCATGTTAAAAAAGCGTTTTGGGTAAAATCGTTTCATTTATCGTAGGTGTTTTGACTTGTTGTTCTTGACATCATTATTACTTATATCATGATTTACTTACTTCCAGAATATAAAATATGATTTATATATCATATATATTCAGTATATATATATATATATAATAGGTAGATAAATAAAATGAAAAACACCGTTCATGGAGACGGTAGTCCGTACGTACGCATGAACGCTGTTTTCCTTTCCTTATTGTCTTGAAATGGAAGTAAGTAGATGACATACATATGTATATATATACATAAATCCAGTAGCTTTATAATGTCATATATTTCATTATTATTTCTTATATATACTTTATAATCATTCTTAAATGGTTAACATGGAGAATGAATCTCATCGCGTCGTGGAGACGGTAGTCCGTACGTACGCACGAGCGATGATATCATTTCTATAAATATTGAATTGAATTGGAGTGGATTATACAATATATCAGAATCAATATGATGTTGTAATAACTATGTATAGTTATTCTTTACACCATTATACCCATCCATGTAAGGTGGTGGTGGAAAATAGATTACACCACGGCGTGGAGACGGTATTCTGTACGTACGCACGCGCGGTGATTTCTTTTTCCATAGGATGGATAGATGGTGAAATAGGGTTGTTTCATACTTATAATAACATATCAGTATATGAGTGATACTGATTTTATTACTTCATAATGAAACAACCTAAGAAGAAGAAGTGGAAGAAGAAATAAAGATGAAAGAATTGGTAACGGTAATTACCTCTTCTTTGAAGTGCCTCTTTGAGACCTCCTCTTAGGGAACTAGAATTGGTCTTTGAGGAATAACAGAACCTCTAGGATGTTGCTAGGGAAGTGGAGAAGAGATTTTGGCAGGGGTTGGCCGAGCGTGAGTGCTCAAATTGGTGTGAGGAGGAGGGGGAGGAGGTGTCCTTTTATAGGGGAGGAGAGGGGCACCTTAGGAATATCTCAAAATATTATTTTATATTAAAGTCAAAATCGGTTTATAATGGTTCCAAAGGGTCTTATTTCGAATCTAAGGTGGGGATGGGTCGAAATCCTATCAACCAATAGAATTTAGACAAGTTTAGGATATTATTTTAACCTTATAAATTAGATTTAACTCCAAGTTAAATAATTTAACTTTTACCGTGTCTTTTTGTTTTCTCTCACTATATGGTTAATACACTTACTATAACATGCCAAACGAACCCCAAATTGTTTATTATTAAAATATATATCCTTATCTAATTCATTTGGCCGAACCTTAGATTTTTAGGAATACAATAACAATTAATAATATAATATTTGATTTAAAAACTATTTTGTGTCAATTTTGACACTATTTGATATATGATTTTTGTGAAAGTCATAAAAGAATTAAATGTTCGAAGAAAGTTAATTAAATCAACATTAATATATCATAGTAACCTAGAAAATTAGTTTAATTCATAAAAAGTCTCAAATTACATTTATTTGGGTGTTTATAACATCAATTATGTCAATATTTCATTAATAAGATAATTACTGCATCATCATTGTGTCATAAATAAATTAAATTATTTAAAGTCTAAAAATTACAAATAAAATACCATTATGTAGGAAATCTTTCTATCTTTCTAATGAATATTTATAATCTGAAATCCAACATATATAACCCTATGTAACAATTGGTTTGCTAAAAGATATATGCTTGTGTCAATTTTGTATTCATTTTAACTTAATTAAAATAAAGTGTCATTATCACTTACAAGTGGATCAATGGGGTCCCAAAATCGACCCAAAGATGCCCATGGTCGACCATGTAACAACCAATGGGGTTAAGACACGTTTTAGGGTAATTTAATATTATTATAATATTATTTTTGTAACCCTTATTTACCGGATTTACCCTTAACCATGGTAAATAAAATATTTACCGCAGTAATTATTCAAAATGTCTAAAAATAAAAGTTATTTATTTACACAATTTGAACATCCTGATTCCAAATATGGAATCCATTTTTCTAAATTCAAAACACAGAAGTGGCAGAAATTAATTTAAAATTAATTCCCGCTGTCAAAACAAAAAGCGTGTTTTTAAGAGATAATAACTATCAAAAGATTGACACTTGTTTATGTTCGGTTTAATTGTAAAATTGTGTCCAATGACCAACATTTTATTAAGTGGTAAAAATATATTCTAAATATACTTTAAAACCATTCAATATTATAATTTAACCACATAATATATTACGATGAAAAAAAGTTGTTTTTAATTAAAATATAGCGTGTTTTTACTATTCATTAAAATATGAAAGTTGTCGGAAAAATATCAAAACTTTATCTAATATAAATTTTTACATCCTGATTCAAAAGAAGAATATTATTTTGTCAAATTGAACATATAAACTTGTCAAAAACTATATTTAATGTGGGTGCGCCATCAAAAGGCGGTAAAACTGCATTTTTTGAAAAATATTTATTTTACCCGAAAAATTTATTTTGTTCTTATACCATGTTCTAGAAATGTGTAAGATGAATAATAATGTTATAAAATTCAAAATTTAGTTAATACTATTCATAATGGCTAGTTCATGACAATATTATAATAATATAACATTGTTTATTAAAACCCGATATTGCGTACAACACACGCTATCGAGGAAGGTCGTGATTGCGTGTAATGCAAGCCAAGTCAGGGTTGCGTGTTGTGAAAGAATCCTTCGTTGTTTCGTATAACAGAAGCCAACCATATTTCATTTATTCATTTAATATATATATATATATATATATATATACTCAATGTTGCGTAGAATAACTATTATCAAAATTGTGTGTAACACGGTCCAAGAATAGTGTTGCGTATACTACAAGCTAATACGGTGTTGCGTATAGCGCAAGGTAATCTTGGTGTAGAATACAACACAAGACATTAATGAAATTAAAAGAATATTTTTCATAAAATCTCGGGGTGTTACATTCTACCCCCCTTAAAATGAATTTCGCCCTCGAAATTCGTCGAGGTTATAAATGGTTTACTATTTGAAAGTTTCTTTGATAGAAACCCACATCGTAAAAAGGAATACCAAAACTTATCTTTAAAAACAAAAGTATGAAACGTAACGGTTACCCAAATAAACAAATCACTGGGTTTCCACATAGGTGAAAATATGGATATGGAAGAGAAATCTAACAATTATGTTCTGATGGAGAGTGGTAGAGAACATGGCTATGGAAAAGCTAGCAATCACAAAGCCATAAATTTGTGACGATCTAAGGTACCATCCGATTCATCAGATATAAGATCACTAGGACAACATTTTTGGTTTTCAATATCATTTCCCTAAAGTTGAAAAATTTGAATTAGAAGAAATACTTACTTTATTTTGGTATAATCTCACTGTTGTTCGTGAATTGAACAATTTACACTTCATCCCTTAAAGAAATGAAGTTGAATTTGTTATTCGTGATGTGTTAGCAGATCATGTGATAGAATGACAGGTCATTCCATCTGTCTCAATAAAAAGGTTAGCAAAACTTATATACATAAGTCGATCTATAGTGAGATTAATCATATATGGTTCCTAAAATGGACTTATACTTCATATATCATACCGCTTAATAAAATAAAACTAGTTTCTACTAAACGGGGACTTCCTGTAGGCCAGTGGTAGGCGATAAAGGCCAGTCGCACTTCGGTTGTGGGTTCGATTCCCATAGCCTTGTCCGACGCGATGGGCTGTCGCCCGTCCTGGAGGTTGTCCTTTTTCTAAAACTATATTACTATAACATCCCATCAATAATATCGAGAAAACTTCTATCCTTAAACAATACTAACTTATGTCCAACATAATCCATTCCAATCTTTAGGATTATCCATAATACCGCAGTCCACTCTCATAACATAGTGAAAACGATTACCAGAGATTTAACACCATCGTCGATCCCCATAAGATATGTCTTGTTGGTCACATTCTAAACATTCAAAGTCCTTAATCATGTATTCTCTTGAATACCTTAGTGAAAACATGAATGCAGTTTAAAGTTAACACTTTCCACATACCAAAATCCTCAAAATTCTATATACTCAATCCATGATATCACTTAGTCCTTATATCAATCATGAGCTCATGAATACTGTTAAACATTTCATTTTCATGTTTTCCCTTCATTATGCGCATATCATCTTATTTCCAAAAATATCTCAATCACTTTGAATACCACATTAAACCAATACATAAATATTCCAATACTTCATGATACAACATTATTTTGGAATCCCATTACATAAACGCTTAATCATTCCACCACATCGTTATCATATTCAACATCGGCAATAGTGATCGCATGTGACTTCACTTTGTCCTTTGCCTTCAGTGGTTGCTCATGTTGATCATCACTAACCCTTGGATTAGGGCAATTATTAGCATAATTCCCCATTTCCTTGCACTTGAAGCATTGAAGTGTTGGTGGTGCGTTCTCTGCAGTGTTTGCTTTATTCACATCATTAGAAACCCTTTTTCCATTACTTCGACACTCAGCTGCTCGATGACCTTCTTTTCCACACTTAAAACATTTTCTAGTCCCTTTAAGACAATCTCCACCATGCTTCTTTCCACACTTTGTGCATAAGGAAACATTCATCTTCTTTTCACCATTATTCTGAGATTTCTCCTTGAACTCCATCTTTCGTTTCTTGTCAAAACCATGAGATGGATATGTAACACCAACTTCCATTTCTACCTTGATAGCACAACGCACAATTTCTTCATAGCTACTGAAGTCTCTTATAGCTAATGCCCTTCGAAGACTTGGTTTTAAGCCACTGAAAAATCGATCAACTTTACTTTCAGGTTGGATGATAATACCAGAAGCATACCTTGCAAGTCTTGTAAAATTTTCTTCATAGGTACCAACAGATTCATCGTCCCTTTGCTTCAGTTCAAGAAACTCTTTCTCCATCTTTGTTCGAAGAATACGAGGGAAGTACTTACTGAAAAACATGTTCTTGAACTCGTCCCATTCCATGGACTCAATTTCATCTCTTGGCCTCGTATTCTTGATAAGATTCCACCATTGATCAGCTTCATCTTCCAAACGATATACTGCTAAGATGACTTTATCATGTTCAGAACATTGAAGAACTGAAAATATCTTTTCAGTAGTACTGATCCATTGTTCAGCCACAAGTGGATCAGAAGACCCACTGAAAGAAGGTGGACGTTGCCTCATGAAGGACTCAATAGAATATTGTTCCCTTCTCTGCTCATTTGGAAGTCCAGAATGATTCATAGCTTGTGTAAGTATAGCAATAAGATTTTGCACTCCATCTCCCATAACATTTGTTTGTTCAGGAGGGCAATCATTGCATTTTCCATTGCATTGATCAACACGGTTCCTTCGGGTTCTAGCCATCATCTAAAACCCAAAAAGAATAGTGTGAGAGGCAAAAATCATGCTAGGGAAAACAAATTATAAAGGGGGAGTACCCTCAATATCTAACACCTTAGGTTAAATTCTAAGATCGTTAGCACAATTCTAGCACTATAACCTATACGTATACTTAACCTTAGATACATCCCTAGACATACCATAGAAATATCTCTAGGGATCTCACTAAAGTTCTCGCATCCTAGTTTCCAAAGGTTGACTAAACCTTTTCTCTGATACCAACTGTAGAGACCCGAAGCCTGACGTACATTGACATTACATTACTTTTGCGGAATACTTAGTACATTACAAAAACACACACACAAGGACCGTAATAGTTTAGTGTCTTTGGAAACTCGGACTATAATCTTCTAATCGTAGTGAAAGATCTTCAAAATCTCCCATAAAGATCTTCTTTTTTTTACCTAAAACCTTTCTTTATATCCTAGGGAAAAGAAAACATAAAAGGGTGAGCTCAAATGCTTAGTAAGGGTAAACAAGATAAATATCAATCACATCATATTCATAAGAACATAACATTTTGGAAATCATAACCTGCAAAAGAGAGCATAATTTCATAATCATGGGATAAATCATGGCAGTGAAAAAAAGTAATCCCAATAATCATAACTTAAAACATGAAACTTTGTGGCATACACACATAATCATAGAGAATCATTTCTTGTTAGTCAAGACTAATTGCCAAGACTATCTTAGTGGAAAAAGTCCCTTTCTGAATCGAGTAACCCTCGTTTCAGTCCTGTTTCACTGAACCGGTATAACCTACCATTTCAGCCATGTCTATCTCATGAGATATAAAATCTTTACCAAATGCATTGGAGGGAGATATAGGTCCCACCCATCTTATAATGAATCCTTTCTTATGTGTGCCACATAATCATAAAACATACATCATCGCATAACACATGTAACAAAAATGGGATTCTTGAAACATCATGACATCATAAATAAATTCATATAAGATAAAGGACTTCATAAACATAATTCCATCACAACATAGTCAAATCAATGTAAAAATATGGATAGAAACAGAACCCTTTATTATCTTAGATGGAAAATAATTTTGATAAAACACTTGAATTGAATTCTTGAGGAAAATATCCTTTCTTCTTCAAAATCAATTTCTTTTCACAAAACATCATGCAATTTTAAAAGAAAGAGATTTTATTGAAAATAGTCATGAAATCTTTTAGAGGAAGCTTCATGAAAATAAGGCTTTATAAAACAGTAGAAATCCATTCGTTCCGTATAAGTTAAAAAAAACATTCTTCGTACTTTTGTCGGAAAAGTCAAAAAGTACCTCGTACGAAAAACGACAAAAGATTCCTTTCATACGTATTACTAAAAACTCACCGAAGATTAAAAATGGATTTAAACAATTTTAGGTGGATGGAAATAATATTACATATTGAGTAAACATGGATGTGGATGATAAAATACACCCCAGTAAATACTTACGAATAAACAATCTCGGATAAAAATGAGATTGTGATATTTCCCTTACCTTAGGTCTGACTTGCTTTGTAAGTGTCCGAACCTCCTGTATAATGATTTAAATCATGTTATTGACTTATTACAGAATCATATTCATTGTTATGATATCATATATGGTTCACTTATGACATTATATTACCCGTTCTTTTGTAAATTCCATGTTAAAGAAGCGTTTTGGGTAAATACGTTTCATTTATCGTAGGTGTTTTGAATTGTTGTTCTTGACATCATTATTAATTATATCATGATTTACTTACTTCCAGAATATAAAATATGATTTATATATCATATATATTCAGTATATATATATATAATAGGTAGATAAATAAAATGAAAAACACCGTTCATAGAGACGGTAGTCCGTACGTACGCATGAACGCTGTTTTCCTTTCCTTATTGTCTTGAAATGGAAGTAAGTAGATGACATACATATGTATATATATATACATAAATCCAGTAGCTTTATAATATCATATATTTCATTATTATTTCTTATATATACTTTATAATCATTCTTAAATGGTTAACATGGAGAATGAATCTCATCGCGTCGTGGAGACGGTAGTCCGTACGTACGCACGAGCGATGATATCATTTCTATAAATATTGAATTGAATTGGAGTGGATTATACAATATATCAGAATCAATATGATGTTGTAATAACTATGTATAGTTATTCTTTACACCATTATACCCATCCATGTAAGGTGGTGGTGGAAAATAGATTACACCACGGCGTGGAGACGGTATTCCGTACGTACGCACGCGCGGTGATTTCTTTTTCCGTAGGATGGATAGATGGTGAAATAGGGTTTTTTCATACTTATAATAACAAATAAGTATATGAGTGATACTGATGTTATTACTTCATAATGAAACAACCTAAGAAGAAGAAGTGGAAGAAGAAATAAAGATGAAAGAATTGGTAACGGTAATTACCTCTTCTTTGAAGTGCCTCTTTGAGACCTCCTCTTAGGGAACTAGAATTGGTCTTTGAGGAAGACCAGAACCTCTAGGATGTTGATAGGGAAGTGGAGAAGATATTTTTTCAGGGGTTGGCCGATCTTGAGTGCTCAAATTGGTGTGAGGAGGAGGGGGAGGAGGTGTCCTTTTATAGTGGAGGAGAGGGGCACCTTAGGAATATCTCAAAATATTATTTTATATTAAAGTCAAAATCGGTTTATAATGGTTCAAAAGGGTCTTATTTCGAATCTAAGGTGGGTATGGGTCGAAATCCTATCAACCAATAGAATTTATACAAGTTTAGGATATTATTTTAACCTTATCAATTAGATTTAACTCCAAGTTAAATAATTTAACTTTTACCGTGTCTTTTTGTTTTCTTTCACTATATGGTTAATACACTTACTATAACATGCCAAACGAACCCCAAATTGTTTATTATTAAAATATATATCCTTATCTAAGTCATTTGGCAGAACCTTAGATTTTTAGGAATACAATAACAATTAATAATATAATATTTTATTTAAAAACTATTTTGTGTCAATTTTGACACTATTTGATATATGATTTTTGTGAAAGTCATAAAATAATTAAATGTTCGAAGCAAGTTAATTAAATCAACATTAAGATATCATAGTAACCTATAAAATTAGTTTAATTCATAAAAAGTCTCAAATTACATTTATTTGGGTGTTTATAACATCAATTATGTCAATATTTCATTAATAAGATAATTACTGCATCATCATTGTGTCATAAATAAATTAAATTATATAAAGTCTAAAAATTACAAATAAAATACCATTATGTAGGAAATCTTTTTATCTTTCTAATGAATATTTATAATCTGAAATCCAACATATATAACCCTATGTAACAATTGTTTTGCTAAAAGATATATGCTTGTGTCAATTTTGTATTCATTTTAACTTAATTAAAATAAAGTGTCATTATCACTTACAAGTGGATCAATGGGGTCCCAAAATCGACCCAAAGATGCCCATGGTCGACCATGTATCAACCAATGGGGTTAAGACACGTTTTAGGGTAATTTAATATTATTATAATATTATTTTTTTAACCCTTATTTACCGGATTTACCCTTAACCATGGTAAATAAAATATTTACCGCAGTAATTATTCAAAATGTCTAAAAATAAAAGTTATTTATTTACACAATTTGAACATCCTGATTCCAAATATGGAATCCATTTTTCTAAATTCAAAACACAGAAGTGGCAGAAATTAATTTAAAATTAATTCCCGCTGTCAAAACAAAAAGCGTGTTTTTAAGAGATAATAACTATCAAAAGATTGACACTTGTTTATGTTCGGTTTAATTGTAAAATTGTGTCCAATGACCAACATTATATTAAGTGGTAAAAATATATTCTAAATATACTTTAAAACCATTCAATATTATAATTTAACCACATAATATATTACGATGAAAAAAAGTTGTTTTTAATTAAAATATAGCGTGTTTTTACTATTCATTAAAATATGAAAGTTGTCGGAAAAATATCAAAACATTATCTAATATAAATTTTTACATCCTGATTCAAAAGAAGAATATTATTTTGTCAAATTGAACATATAAACATGTCAAAAACTATATTTAAAGTGGGTGCGCCATCAAAAGGCGGTAAAACTGCATTTTTTGAAAAATATTAATTTTACCCGAAAAATTTATTTTGTTCTTATACCATGTTCTAGAAATGTGTAAGATGAATAATAATGTTATAAAATTCAAAATTTAGTTAATACTATTCATAACGGCTAGTTCATGACAATATTATAATAATATAACATTGTTTATTAAAACCCGATATTGCGTACAACACACGCTATCGAGGAAGGTCGTGATTGCGTGTAATGCAAGCCAAGTCAGGGTTGCGTGTTGTGAAAGAATCCTTCGTTGTTTCGTATAACAGAATCCAACCATATTTCATTTATACATTTAATATATATATATATATACTCAATGTTGAGTAGAATAACTATTATCAAAATTGTGTGTAACACGGTCCAAAAATAGTGTTGCGTATACTACAAGCTAATACGGTTTGCGTATAGCGCAAGGTAATCTTGGTGTAGAATACAACACAAGACATTAATGAAATTAAAAGAATATTTTTCATAAAATCTCGGGGTGTTACACCCTTTCAATTATAAACTTGTTCAAAACTCCATGATCATTTTTACTCAAAGCATCGTCAACCTTAATTTCCTTCCCCATGTGGTAGTGTATTGTGAAATTATAATCCTTGAGTAGTTCAAGCCATCTCATTTTCCTCATGTTGAGATCTTTATATGAGAAAATATACTTAAAACTATTATGATAGGTATATATCTCACATTTTTTACCGTAGAGATAATGTCTCCATATCATCAAAGAAAAAATTACATCTGCTAACTCAAGATCATGAGTAGGATAGTTTTTATCATGAATTTTTAGCTACCATGATGAACAGGAAATAGATCTATAATTATGCTTAAGGACATAACCAAGTCATTTATTTGAAGCATCACTATAAATAACAAACCCAGCATTCCCCGATGGTAGAGTCAAGATAGGAGCATTGACTAATATTCTCTTCAGTTCTTCAAAACATTCTTCACACTCTTTTGTCCAAACAAATTTAAACCCATTATGTGTGAGCTTTGTTAATGGGTTAGCCAATCGTGAAAATTTCTAGATTAAACATCGATAATAACCTAATAAACCAATAAAACCGTGTACCTCAATCATACTCATCGGTGCCGACCATTCTTGGATTGCCTCGATCTTTTAAGGATCAACAATGATTCAATTATTAGAGATAATATTCCCAAGAAAAGGAATCTCTTGATGCCATAATTCACACTTTATAAATTTTCTTTATATTTCATTTCTTCTAAGAGTCTTTAGAATAATGCGCAAGTTATTTTCATGATCTTTTTAGATTTTTGATTATACCAATATATCATCAATACATACCACTACAAAGACATCAAGATATTCCTTGAAAACTCTATTCATTATATCAATAAAGACAGAGGGTGCATTAGTCAATCTGAAAGGAATTACTGTAAACTCATAATACATGTACCTGGTTCGAAATTATGTTTACGAAATGTCTTCCTTTTTCACACACAATTGATGATATCCAGATCGAATTTCAATCTTTGAAAAATATTGAGCTCCATGAAGTTGGTCAAATTAATTATCAATGTGAGTTAGGGGATACTTGTTCTTTATTTTCATAGCACCGATCTCCCTGTAATAAATGAAAAACCTCATAGATCCATATTTCTTCTTAAAAATAAAAAGGGCTTCCCATGGAGAAACACTAGGGAAAATAAATAACTTATTACTCAATTCCTCCAGTTTTTTCTTTAGTTCCACTAATTCCACATGGCCCATTCAATAATGGGTCTTCGATATGGGCCTTAAACCGGGAATTAAATCAATGGAAAACTCAATTTCTCGTTCTGGATGATTTCTAGGTAAATCTTCTAGAAACACACCAACATATTCTTGCACAATAATTACGTCCTATATTAGAGCATTCTTTTCCTCACCCATAGTTATTTCATTCTCTTCTTCCCTAATAATTTAACGTATTAGAGATACTTGGGGTGGATGTAGATAAGAATCAGGAGGTGATGATTCTTGTATAATGATAAGGTACTCCTTATCATCATCAAAAATTGTAACCTCCTTCCTCTTACAATTAATTTTTGCATCATGGTCTGAAAGCCAATACATTCTTGAGGATTATATCATATTCAATCATGGGTATGACGATGAGATCAGCAGATAAAGAACATTAATATTCCATAATGGGAACAGATTAACAAAACATTGTTGCATTGATACTCCCCTTATGTGTTTTGATTGACAACTCCCTTATTAAGTCAAATTGAAAATATCTAATTTTACTAGAAAACTGGGATGATAGGAAATAATGCAATGATCCAGAATCAAATAAAGCATTGGATAAACTTGAGGAAACCATTAAATTACCTGCCACCACATCTTTCAGAGCTTCAAACTCAGTAGTATTGATCACATAATATTATCCAATCTCACTTAGACTTTTCCGAGGTATGTTTCCTTGGCGCATAGGACATTCATTTTCATAATTCCCCCTTTATCTACAATTGAAGAATTCAATATTGACAACCTCTTTCTTCCCCTTCCAATCACGAGCTTGGTGGCCTTTTTCACCACACTTCTAACAGACTCTCATTCCCTTCAGGAAGGTTTTGGGGTGTTTCTTCCCACATTTACTATAGGATGGATATTCAACATTTACCATATTCCCCTTATTTCCATTTCCATAGTGTTCAGTAGATATCTTATTCTCTTGCTTTGCTTTAAAGTAGTAAGACTTAGAGAATTATTTTGCAATCTTGATAGCACATTAGACAATATCTTCGTATGAAAAGAAGGATAGTGAGACTAATACTCACTGGAGAAATGGTTTCAACCCATCAAAGAATTGATCAATCTTACTCATTGGGTTACGTATATAATTTGTTGCATGCCTTTCTAACTGAGTAAAGTTAGTCTGATACTTTGTGACATTCTCATCCTCCTTTTGACTCAAACTCAAAAATTGGCTTTCTATATCCGCTCGATGGTCATAAGGAAAGTATTTTTCTATGAAAATATCATTAAACTCCATCCATTCCATATGTGACACTTCATCATCTTTGTGTTTTGAATCAATGACCACCAGTGACCGGGATCTCCCAAGAGGCGGTAAACTGCCATGACAACTTTTTCCCTTTCTCTACTCCACAAAGCATAAAATATTTTCTCAAAGTAATTTATCCATTGCTCAGATACTAATTGATTGGTAGTCCTATTGAATGTCTGTGTTTTTTGCCTCATGAAGAGTTCTAACATTGATCCTCCATGTTGTGGATGAGGGTGCTCTATACGGGTAAGGTTATTATTTATAACCTGGGTGAGTTCTCCTAGTATGGTGATAAGATAATAAGCACCAGTTGCATCACCAACTCCATTATAATTATCTTGAGTAGGAGGGAAATTACTATATGGATTGCGTGCATTGATATGATTTCCATTCCTTCCACTAGGCGCCATTTCTAAACAATGGCATAAACTAGATTAGTTTATGAATTGTAATATCTAATTCTGAACTTGTAAAACAGTTAAAAAAAATTGAACATTTTATGGATATAATCCATATTCATAAAATTTTTTCATTTGAGGATGTATATACACATAAACCATTCATAAGGGTTTATAAAGAAAATGGGAATTATCCTATGCATATCCCCAGGAGTGTCGTAACCAAGAGTGCAGCATGGCCCATTTTCGTTCACTCATTCATGTTTGTGCCTATATAAAAGTGGTGTTTTTGGGTTTTACCCCTAGGTACATCTATGCTAGAGCCTCCTCTACTAGCTCATATCCAGAAAGGGATATATTTCTTGGAAAACTCAAAAAATCTCTACAGTACCAAAATTCTAGGAAGTTCTTCTATACTAATCCTCAAAGTCTATATTAGGGTAATGAGCTCTAATCAGAGATTATCTAAATATAGATTACATGGTTTGCACTAAACTTTCTCTAATACCAACTGTAATTCCTGGACCCTAGTTACCCAGATTCGGTGAATTATTACATAACATTGGAATGATCACAAAAGATCAAGTCTCGAAAGACCAATTAGTTTAGTAGCCTTGGAAATACTTGATACATTCATATGTTTTACATTAGATTATAAAATGAAAAACTAAAAAAACATAGTCTCCATATGGCACACTCATATCCCATAGACTATCCTTGGAGGCTAGTCATAATATACTTTTCACATCATGGGAAAAATAAAACATTGAAAGGGGTGATCTCAAATGCTCAGTAAGGATAACTATATAGCGGAAACATTCATAAATAAGAATAAACATTTAAGCAATGTAAGACCAGAACAAAATCCATTTGAACATGAACTTCAGAATAATATAGAAAAGATTAAATTAAATAATTCCATTTAATTATTTACATGGATATTCTACTAGTCAAATAATCACATGTAATATTAATATCCACTTTCATAATGATGGAATGCATAATTACAGACTTCATAACCACATAGTAGAGACCTTGTTCCAAGACTACTTATAAGATTTTGTCAAGGCCTTATTCAAAGACACTAGTTTTTCTCATGGGACCTATCGATGCATCAATGAGCTACAACGGACTCCACCCATCACTTACTAAGTCCAATTCATTCCCCATATGAAAAGGTTCAAACATAACATAATCATTCTTATTAAATCTAGAATACAAAATGTCAATACTTTCTCCATAAACCATGAATGGTGTGAAAATAACACGTCCATAGTCAAACATATCACAAAACCTTAAATACAATATGGAAGTTTTTAATCATAAAAAATCAACTTCAATTAAGCTTAAAATCGCTCAATGGATGTTGACATAGATGAAATCAAAACATTTTTTAGAGAAATATCTCATTCTATTTTGAAATCATTTAAAAGTCATATAATTATAAAATAAAACCTTTATTTTGAAAATATTTTTATAAGATTTCAAGGGAAGCTTCGATGATGTTATAATGGCAGAAAATATCCGCACTTTCCATATATGTTAAAAATAATTCTTACATTAATTGTTTTTTAAAAATGTCCTAAGGCACCTTATTTGGAAAATGATAGAAAGATTCCTTTCAACACCTTTTATAAAAATTCCAAAAAGGGTACAAATGACTTTAAACCACAGTCTAGTAAATAGTTAATATTTTTTGGAATACATTTTTAAGAAATATGGAAGTGGATGATAAAGAGTTCCCAGTAGATACTTATGTAAAAACAACCTCGCATAATAAAGAGATTGTGAAATTAACCCTTACCTTGTCCTTTTACATGGTAGAGGGTAGGTTAACCTCATGTATAATGGTTAAATAATTGTTATTAAATTATAAAATAACCATATAAATTAATATGATATCATATATGATATTCTAATATTTCTTTATTGAGGATATTTCAGTAGTATCATCGTTTTGGGGGTTAACTGATTCGTTTTCATTAATATGCTTTGTTAAGTAAGTAATGTTTGTTATGGATAGGATGTATCTTATTTATATTAATAATAATATTATTTCTTTAAAGATAATTTTTTGTCATAAAATGAGAATTAGTCTTGAATGGATATGTTGGGGAATGAATCTCATCACGTTCGTGGAGAAGGTAATACATACGTCCGCACGAGCGACAATATCATTCTTTTTATATTAAAATCGTATATAATTGAATGTAATATCATATATACATAATCATTATCATGTTATATTTATTATTTTCATTATTTTTACTCATTATTATACTCATCCAAATGATGAAATGTTTGAATAACAAACTACACCATGACGTGGAGACGGTAATCCGTACGTACACATGTATAGTGACTTTGTCATTTATAGGATGGATAGAATAATGAATATAGTTGTACCATTTTTATAATAAAATCATTTTATATATAATATACTGGATTTATTATTTTATAATGGAAACATCAAAGAAATAGGAAGTGGATGAAGAAAAAACATGAAAGAGGTGATGAAATACTTACCTCTTCTTCGAGTTCTTCCTTTTGATTTGATCAAAAGGGTGCCATATGATGGATTTATGACTAAAGGAAGGCCTATATGATGATGGTAGGACATTTTATAGGATATTTGGGGAGGGTTTGTCTGAGAAAAATGGCTTTTAATATGTGAATTTGAGAGAAGAGGAAGTGCCCTATTATAAGAGGGGTGAGGGGCACCGTAGGAGAAGATTGAAATATTATTTTATAATGAAATAATTTTCGGTTTCTAATGGCTCAAAAATGATTTATTTCTAGGATATGGTGTGTATGGGTCTAAAACCACTCAAACAATAGGTTTTAGACATGTTTGGGTTACTAGTTTTACTTTATCTTTTATATTTAACTCTAAGTTAAATAGTTTGACATTTACCACGTCTCTTTGAATTTTTATATTATATGGTTAGTAAAATTACTATAAACTACCAAGAAAACCTCAAGTGGCTCATTAATGGCATATTTAATATTATTAAATACCTTTGGCCAATCATTATATTTTTTATGAATATAATATCAATTAATAATATAATAATTTTATAAAAAACTCTTTTATGTCAATTTTGACACTATTTAGTATTTGGTTTTTGCTAAATTCATTACACCATTATTACATCGAAACCAACTCATTTAGTCAACCCTAATATGTAATAGCAACATAAAAAATTTGTTGAATTCATAAAAAGTCTAAAATTACATTAATTTGGTTATTTATAATATCAATTACTTTAATATTTAATTAATTTGTTAATTACTGCATCAACATTGTGTCCTTAATAAATTAAATTATTTAATGTCTAAAAATTATAAATAAAATACCATTATTTAGGAAATATTTTTGTCTTTCTAATGAATATTTATTGTAGAATTTTTTTCTGTAACCAAATATTAAAATTATTTTTTTTATTAAACTTGAAATTTAACACTTTTAAATTATCTATGAATTAAATAATAATAAATGTCCTAATCTAATCCATGTGGACCTAAAGGATCATATTTTATTTCTAAGGTTGTTTTTGGTCTAATTAAACTTATTCAATAGAATTAGGACATGTGTTAGGATAATAACAATATTATTATTTTACTTTAATTACCCTACTTACTTTTAACCGTGGTAAATAAAAGTCAAATGTTACTATTCAACAAAAATTATTTTTATCTTATGGAACCACATTTTTCATTTTGATATCAACTGTGTCTCTCGGATTTCTGAAATTGAATTCACAGAACAAGTATAATTATGTTTTATATAAATTTTGAAATGCTCCGAGGAGGTGGGTAAAAGACGGTAACAAGTTCAATAAAAAAAAAATATATATATATATATAATTATTATAAACTAACTCAAATGAATTAAATTGAAATTATTTAGGTATTATGTATCTTTTTTTCCTAAAGTAAATTTAAAGAAAATAAATAATTATTTAAATAAAATGACGGTTCTGAACAATAACTCAGTGTTTTTCAATATTCATCAAAAATTGAATGTTTTTAGAAAAATACCAAAAAACCATCGTAATCTTATTTCTATATACTAAACCCAGATATGAATTCCATTTTGACATTTAAAATTGATAAAATGTCAAAAAGTGGTTATTACTATTCATAACGACTAGTTTGATTGGTCATGGTGTGTTTAAACTCGAAGTTGCATACAACACAAGCCATTATATTATTCAAAGGGAAACGTATAGTGGAAGCTAGGGGTGTTACACAAAAAATACCACATTAGGAATATGAAAAAAGATTCCTATCAAACCATTTATTAAAAGTTACATTAAATTTTATTAAAATAATATTAATAATATTTTGGAAAATATTTTTAAGAGACATAGACATGGAATGATTAATATACCCCAGTAAATACTTATGTATAAACAATAAAATATAAAAAGGAGACTTTGAAATTAACCCTTACCATAGGTATTATTTCGTTCATATGTATAAAAAAGTATTAATTAATGGATTAAATAATGGTCTTAACCATTAACAGAACCATATTCATATTATGATATCATATATGATCATATTTCCACCTGTTTTTTAATAATATTTCTCTTTTTTTGGGTGTTAACATATTCATTTTTAAAAAAAATTTCATTTAACTCTCATTTAATATGCATAGGATATAGTTATGTCATTAAAATAATTAATTAAATGTAATATATATAATATTTATTCATTCTATACATTTATAAAATCATTTTTGAATGGTGATCATGGGGAATGAATCGCATCGCGTCTTGGAGACGGTAGGTCATACGTATGCACGATCGATGATATCATTCCTTTAAGGTTGAAATAATATGGATGTAGTTGGTTTATATTTTGTTATATAATCAATATAATGTTATAATTTTTGTATATATTTAAAATTTTCATTTTTATACCGATCCATGTAAATTTATGATGAAAAATAGATTATACCATTGTGTGGAGATGGTAAGCCATATGTACATGTGTGTGGTAAATTCATTTTTCATAGGATAGAAAAAATATGAAATTTGGTTGTTCCATAATTAAAATAAAATATCAGAATATATGTGATACTAGATTTATTACATTGAATGAGAACAATATATGAAATGAATTTTCAAGACGAAATAAACTTGAAAGAGTCGGTGATGGAGATTACCTCATCTTCTGGGATCCCCATCAAGATCTCTTCTTAAAGACACTAGAGTTGGTATATTTAAAAGTCCCTAACCTCTATAATTGTAGTAGGGATGTTAATAAGGGAAATATTTTGGGAATTTTTGACCTAGATGGCTCAGAGTAGTGTAAATATGTGAGTGAGGAGGTATCCTTTTATAATTTTGGTGGGGGATCTTTTGGAATTTTAATCATATTAATTTATAATAAATTAAATATCAATCCAAATACATATAAAATGACTTCTATTATAATATAATATTATATAATGTAATAATATAATCAAGAAAATATTACTAATATGTTTTTGTATTGTTTTAAACTGTATCATTCTAATTAAAACTTAGTTAACCAATTTTTATTTTTTACTTAGGTAACAACATTTTAAATATTAAAAGATTGTAAATTTGACTTATGGGATTTAAATTAGACTATAAATGAAACGCACCGACCCTAGTTTCCTAGAGTCTATGCATTATTTTAAAACATTGTTATGATTACAAGGAATCAAGTCCTGAAGTACCGATCAGTTTACTGTCTTGGAAAATAGATTACATACATGAATGTTACATTACACTTTATAACATACAACACAAAATAAATAATCCTTTAGTAATTACATTATTCCCTTATCTTAACCCTACATATTAATCACAATTCACTTCTTGTCATCATGGAAAAAATAAACCATAGAAAGGGGTGAGCTCAGATGCTCAGTAAGGATAACAGTACAGCGGAAACTTTCATAAATAAGTATAAACATTTAAGGCAATGTATAAAACTAAAACAAAATATTTTTCAACATAAACTTCATCATAATATGGAAAATATAATTCAAAATAATTCCATTTACTTACTCACATGGATACTCTACTAGTCTAACAATCACATTCAATATCAATAGTCACTTTCATAAAGATGGAATGCATAATGCCAGACTTCATAACCACATAGTCAATGCTTTTAACAAGACTACAAATAAGAATTTGTCAAGTCCTTATGACAAGAAACTAGTTTTTCTCACAAGACATACACATGTATCAAGGTGCTATATCAGGCTCCACCCGTCACTTACTATGTCCAATGAATTCCTCATGTGAAAAGGTTTAAACATAACATAAACATTTGTATTAAAAATAGAATATGAAATGTCAATACATTATCCATAAACCATGAATGGTAAAAAAATAACACATCCATAGTCAAACATATCACAAAACCTTCAATAAAATATGGATGATTTGTATCGTAATAAATCATCTTCAAAGAAGTTTCAAATCCATCAAGGGATGTTGACATAGATTAAAATGATATGTAAAACTCATTGAGAGAAATATCTCTTTTTCATGAAAACATTTAAAAGTAACAAAATTTATAAAGGAAGACATTTAAAGGAATTTTTGAGTCATAGTGTCCCATACAACTTTGAAACATTTTAAAGGAATTAACATTTAAAAAAATTCATGTCCATATAGATAAATCCTTAAAAACAATTTTGAAAACATGGAAATTAATGAGAATGATTTAGAGGAATAAATATTTAAAACATTTAAAATGATGTTTTAGTAAAAAAAAGTCCCTCATAATAATCTCTTTGAAAATTTTATCATGAAAGATGGATAGGGATAATAAATATTTCCCATTAGATCTTTAAGTAAAAACAACCTCAGATAATAAAGAAATTGTTAAATTAACCCTTACCCTGCACTTTCTTTTATTCATGGGTACATTAAAACTCTTCTATAAAGACATTAGTATGTTATTAAATTATACCATAACCATATTAATATTTATGATATCATACATGATTCATTTATGACTTTACACTACCCATTTAATAAGAATTTCCATGTTAACTTAACATTTCTGGTAATAATCACTTTCTTTATCGTACATGTTTTCACCTGTTACTCCGGATTGTACCACTTGGATCAAGATTTAAATACTTAAAGAATATAAAAAATGATTTATATATCATATATATATATAATATAAATATGAATAATAGACGTATATATGAAATGGAATGCACCGTATATGGAGACGGTAGTCCGTACGTACACATAAACGATGATTCCGTTTAAATATTGTATTGAACAGAACTAAGTGAGTAAGATATATGTAAGTATATATATATATATCTCCAGTATCATTATTATATCATATATTACATAATTATTAATGACATAAATTTTTTAATCATCGTTGAATGGTGAACGTTGAAATGAATCTCATCACGTCGTGGAGATGATAATCCGTACGTACGCCTGAGCGAAAATATCATTATATTGATGGTGAAATATTATGTAATTGGATGGTATATCATATATACATAATCATTAACATGTTATATTTGTTATTTAAATCTTTTATACTCATTATTATACCCATCAAAATAATGAAGTGTTTGAATAACAAACTACACCACGACGTGGAGACGGCAATCCGTATGTACGCACATATGATGACTTTGTCATTTATAGGATGGATAGAATAATTAATATGGTTATAAAATTTATATAATAACATAACAGTATATATAATATTCTCTAGTAGTTATTCTAAAATTGAAACAAAAAAGAAAGATTAGTTGGAAGAAGAAAAGAACTTGAAAGATGTGATGAAATGTTTACCTCTTTTTCAGGTTCTTCCTTTTGATTTGATCAAAAGGGATCCTTAGGTTGGATTTCTGACCAAAATAATTCCTCTAGGATTAATTTAGGAATATTGGGAGTATATTTGGGCAGGTTTTGCCCAAGCAAAATGGCATTTTAGATGTTAAATTAAGAGAATGGGAAGTGATCTTTTATAATAGAGGTGAGGGTCACTTTAGGAAAAGATTGAAATATTATTTTATAATAAAATAATTTTCAGGTTATAATGGCTCAAAAATGAATTATTTAAAGGCTAAGGTGGGTATGGGTAGAAAACCTCTCAACCAATAGGTTTTATACAATTTTAGGTTACCATTTAAACCATATCTTTTATATTTAACTCATAGTTAAATAGTTTAACTTTTACCGTGTCTTCTTGTATTCTTCCACTATATGGTTAATAAACATAGTCTAAACATCAAAGAGAACCTCAAGTGGTTATTTAATGACATATATAATATTATTTAACCCTTTTGGATGAACCTTTTATTTTTATGAATATTATATCAACGAATAAAATAGTATTTGTTTTAAAAAATATTTTAAATCAATTTTGAAATTTTTTGGTATTTGTTTTTTGTCAAAATCATAATGGCCTGATTACATCAAAAAAAAATTGATTGAATCAACCCTAACATGTAATAGTAACCTATAAAACTATTTTAATTCATAAAAAGTATCATATTAAATTTATTTGGGTATTTATAATATCAATTATTATAATCATTCATTAATATGGTAATTATTGTATAATAATTGTGTCATAAATAAATTCAATTATTTAATGTGTAAAAATTATAAATACAATACTATTATGTAGGAAATAATTTTATATTTATAATGAATATTCATTGTCGAATTTATATTGTCTGTAACCCTATATTAAAAATGGGTTAGTTATTAAACATTGAATACAACTCTTTTAACTCTTATTTAAATAAAATAGTAATAAATGTCCTAATCTAATTCAACTGGAACAAAGAGGTTCATATTTTATTACTAAGGTTGTTCTTGGTCGAATTATACTTATCCAATAGAATTAGGACAAGTATTAGGGTAATAATAATATCATTTTTACCCTTAATTACCCTATTTACTTTTAACTGTGGTAAATATAAGTAAAAAGTTACTATTCACCAAAAACAATTAATCTTATTGAACCAAATTTTACATAAATATATTAACCATGTCTCTCAGAGTTTTGAAATTCAACTCACATAAGCAGTAATATTATGTTTTATTAGAATTTGAAAATTTTCATAGGAGGTGGCTAAAAGACGGTAAAAAGTTCAATAAAATTTGTATATATATCTAAACATATTATAATATGACTCCAATGAATTATATTGAAATTATATAGGTATTATGTATTTTTTTTAGCTGGAAAAAATTTAAATAAAATAAATAATTATTTGAATAAAATGTCTGTTTTAACCAATAACTCAATGTTTTTCACTATTTCTCAAAAATTGAAAGTTTACAGAAAAATACCAAAATTTAACCATAAGGTAATTTTGATATTATGAATTCAAAAATTATGTCTATGTTTCCAAATTCAAAACATAGAAGTTTCATTTATTAATTTAAAATTAATTCCCATTGTCAAAACCAACAACTGTGTTTTTAAGAAATAATAACTAACAAAAAATTGATACTGGTTTATGTTCAATTTCAAATTGAAATTACTTCCAATGAATAAAATTGGATTAAATGTTAAAAATTTAATCTATATATAATTTCAAACCATTAAAATGAATAATTTAACACTAGAAATTATTTTGATTAAAAATATTGTTTTCAGTTAAAATATAGTATTTTTCACTGTTCACCAAAATATGAAAGTTATCAGAAAAACACCAAAAATTTATTGAAACTAAATTCATATGTCCCAATTCTAAATAAAAAGTTTATTTTGTCAAATTGAATATATAGATGTTTCAAATATTGGATTTAAAAAGGGTTTTCAAATAAAATTAGGTAAAATTGTATTTTTTTAAAAATAATTGTTTTATCTAAAAAACGATTTTTTTTCATTATGTCTAAGAAACTAATAATATAGATTATAAAATTATAAGGATTATATAAAGTTCAAAATTTAGTTAATATAATTCATAACCTATTTTGAACGACTAGTTTGGTAAGTTGTGTTGCGCTTGAACTCGGTGTTGCGTGTAGTGAAGGTTATTGAATTAATTTGAAGAAATAATGTACTATGAAATCATGGGGTTTTACATTCTTCACACCTTAAATAAATTGAATCCTCACAATTTGAAAATTTTCATCAAAAATAAAAGGTTGAAAATAAGAAAATACCTATGTGGGAAAACCGACATTGGAAATGGGTTTAATAAAATTTCATCTTAATAAGAGAATATATATATATACATGATAAGTAGAGTTTCATCCATCAACTAATTCCTACCACAAACTCATCATTCACTCAAAAATATTTCCAATAAAATTATATTTATCCTAATCATATTGGGTTCCAAATATAATGAATTTATAATTCATTTGTCATACTATTTATAAAATCAAAATTAGACAAACTAGTACATCACGTAGTCTAGTCATAGGTGATGCACCCTTGTTGGTAGTTGGTTGCAGGTTCAAGACATGCGGCCTTTCTAGACACGACTAGTTGTCACCCGACCTCTGGGTTGTACTTTTTGTAACAATCCAAAAATAACCTTAACAATAGTATCCAATCTCAAACTTAATCCATTCCAACTATTAGACATTTCCAAAATACTTCTATCCGAACTCTCAGTCCAAAATTTATAAGGATTTTAAACACAATTAAGATCCATTATTCTAGGTATTAACATGTGAATTCCTTCATCATGTATTCTTTTAAAACACTGCAACATCCTGAATTACCATAAAACCTTATTGATTACATTAATGCTCCCTTATTCTTTGTAGAATACTGGATATACTCCTTCTATCCAAAAATTATGTAAACTCCAACAATGATAGAATATACAAATCATTAATCAGTTTCAAGGTAGTCATGAATATCCAATATAATTTATCCAAATCAACCATCACTTATTCCAAAATCACTACCAAATTATCAAGACCATATTAATTATTACCTTTCTTTCAACCATGTATTTTAAAAAAAAGTGTAGATTACTATTAATCCACTTTTCTTAGAAAAATATAATCTCATATCCTCAATAAAATAGTACTTCAGTACAATCCTTATTTATCTCCATAATTCATATAACCAGTATACTGTTGATACAACACTCAAATGAAATAATTCTATAATAACAACATAATAACCCTAGTCATTCCTCTTCATCTGAGGTAGTATGATAAACTGATTATTTTCTAATAACATCATTTGTGGTATACTCTTATGACTAGGACATTGATCCACGCAGTGTCTCAATGCCTTGTAGATGAAGCATTTTAAATTTGAAAACTTTTTCTTACCCTTGTAATCACGTACATGGTGTCCACACTTATAAAAAACTCATATTACCTTCAAAAATTTACCAAGGTCATTATTTCCACAATTATCACATTTGGGAAAATTCTTCTTTACCCTCATCCCATTATCCATCATTCTCTCTACCATCCTTTTCTTCTCTTTCGTCCCTTTAATGTAATAGGACTTAGAGAATGCTTTACTTATCTTACAAAATCATGATTTTATTTCATTATATGTTGACAATACATGGGAGACTATTTCCCTTATAAATGTTGTCTTAATACCATGAATGATATGACCTTTCTTACACTTTGGATTAGACGTGTTGCAGGATTTCTCATTCCTTCTACTGGGTGCCATTTCTAAACAATGGCATACACTAGGTCAGATTATGAATCACAATTCCTAATTTCAAACATGTAAAATACCTAATGTAAATAAAATAGTTTATAGATATAATCCTTAATAAAAAAAATGTTTTCTTGAAGAGGTATATACTCCTAAACCCTTGATAGTGGTTTGTAAAGAAAACGAGAGTTATCTTAAGAATATCCCCTGTGAGTGTCGTAACCATGAGTGCAGCAAGGCCCATTGTCGTGCACCAGTTCCTATTTGAGTCTATCTCAAAGCGGTTTTTTCGGGTTTTACCCCTAAGTAAATTTGTTCCAGAGCCACCTCTACCTGCTGGCATCCAGTTAGGGATGTATTACTTAGGAAACTCACAAAATCTCTACGGTACCAATATTTTAGGAAGATATTCTATTCTAATCCTCAAAGTCAATCATAGGGTATTGTTCTCTAATAAGAGTTTATCAAAATATAGTTTCCATGGATATTTCTAAACTTCCTATGATACCAAATACAACACCTTGAACCCAGTTACCTAGAGTCGGAGCATTATTTTAATACATTAGTATGATTACAAGGAATCATGTCCCGAAGGACTGATCGGTTTAGCAGTATTGGAAAATAGATTACAAAATGAATGTTACATTACACTTTATAACATAAAACAAAACATAAATAATCCTTTATGAATTCCATTATTCCCTTAGCTTAACCAAGAATACCAATCACAATGCACTTTGTGGAATCCTAGGAAAAAACATAGAAAGGGGTGAGATCAGATGCTCAGTAAGGATACCAATATAGTGGAAACATTCATAAATAAGAATAAACATTTAAGGCAATGAAAAAAACTAAAAAAAGCCTTTTCAACATAAACATTATCTTAATATGGAAAATATAAATGAAAATAATTCCATTTACTAACTCACATTGATACTCTACTAGTCAAATAATCACATGCAATATCAATAGAAACTTTCACAATGATGGAATTCATAATGCCAGACATCATAACCACACAGTCAAGGCCTTTTTCTAAGACTAAAAATAAGATTTATTTAAGGAATAGTGACAAGACACTAGTTCGTCTAATGATACCTACCAATTCAATGAGGAGCTATAGTGGGATCCACCAGTCACTTACTATGTCCAATTCATTCCTCATATAAAAAGGTTCAAATATAACTTAATCATTCATATTAAAAATAGAATACAAAATGTCAACACTTTATCTATAAACCATGAATGGTATAAAAATAACACATCCATAGTCAAACATTTCACAAAACCTTAAATACAATATGGAATATTTGTATCATAATAAATCATCTTCAAAAAACCTTAAAATCCATCAAAGGATGTTGACATAGATGAAAATGATTTGAAAAAATCATTGAGAGAAATATCCCTTTTTCATGAAAACATTTAAAAGTAACATAATTTAGAAAGGAAGACAAATAAAGACATTTTTTAATCAAAGGGTCCCATACCACTTTGAATCTTTTGAAAGGAATTAATATTTTAAAAACATTCATGTCCATATAGATAAATCCAGAAAAACCATTTTGAAAACATTGACATTAATGAGAATGATTTAGAGGAATAAATATTTAAAAAATTTAAAATTATGTTTTAGTAAAAAAAGTCCCTTAAAATAATCCCTTTTAATACTCTTTCATGAAACATGGACATGGATAATAAATATGTCCCAGTAGATAATTACGTAAAAACAACCTCCGATAATAATGAGATTGTGAAATTAACCCTTACCTTGCACATTCCGTTAGTCGATGGTACGTTTAACCTTATGCATGAAAACCATTGTATGTTAAAAAATTTTAAATGAACCATATTAATATTTATTATATAATACATGATTAATTTATGACTTTATACTACCAATTTAATAATAATTTCTATGTTAAATTAACATTTCAGGTAATAATCACTTTCTTTAAAGTACATGTTTTATCCTGTTACTCTTGATTGTATCACTTAGATAAAGATTTAAATACTTATAGAATATAAAACAAGATTTATATATCATATATATTTAGAATATAAATATGTATAATAGTCATATATATGAAATGGAAAATAATGTTTACGGAGACGGTAGTCTGTACGTTCACATAAACACTATTTCCATTCTCATATCGTTTTGAATGGAACTATGTGAATAAGATTTATGAAAGTAAACATATATATATATATATATCCTGTAGAATTATTTTGTCATATATTATATACTTATTTATGATATATATTTTATAATCATCGTTGAATGGTGAACGTGGAAATGAATCTCATCACGTTGTGGAGAAGGTAATCCGTACGTACGCACGAGCAACAATATCATTATATTTATGGAAAAATCATTTGTAATTGGAGGTAATATCATATATAAATAACAATTAACATTTTATATTTATTATTTATATTATTTATACACATTATTATACCCATCAATATAATGAAGTGTTTGAATAAGAAACTACAACACGATGTGGAGACGGTGATCCGTACGTACACACATATGGTGACATTGTCATTTATAGGATGGATAGAATAATTAATATGGTGGTACCATTTCTATAATAACGTTACAGTATATATAAGAAAATGGAGTTATTATTTCAAAATGGAAACAACAATGAAAGATGAAGTGGAAGAAGAAAAGAACTTGAAATATGTGATGAAATATTTACCTCTTTTTCGTGTTCTTCCTTTTGATTTGACCAGAAGGGCCCTATAGGATGGCTTTATGACCAATGTAAGTCCTCTATGATGAATTTAGGAATGTTGGGAGGATATTTGGGTATGGGTTGGGCGCGGAAAAAGACTTTGGAGGCATGAAATTAAGATAAGGGGAAGTTCTGTTTTATAAGAGTGGTGAGGGTCACTTTAGGAAAAGTTTGAAATATTATTTTATAATAAAATAATTTTCGGTTTCTAATGGCTCCAAAATGAATTATTTAATGGATAATATGGGTATGGGTAGAGAACCTCTCAACCAACAGGTTTTAGAAAATTTTAGGTTACCATTTTATCCATATCTTTTAGATTTAACTCATAGTTAAATAGTTTAACCTTTACCATGTCTTCTTGTATTCTTACACAATATGGTTTACAAACTTACTCTAAACATCCAAGAGAACTTAAAGTGGTTCATTAATGAAATATATACTATTATTTAAGATTTTGGGCCGAAACTCATATTTTTAGGAATATTATATCAACCAATAATATAGTATTTGTTTTAAAAACAATTTTATCTCAATTTTGACATTATTTGGTATTTTTTTTATTGTAAAAATCATAACAGAATGATTAATTCGAAACAAATTAATTTAATCAACCCTAACATGTCATATTAACCAATAAAATTAGTTTATTTCATCAAAAGTATCAAATTACATTTATTTGGGTATTTATCATATCAATTATTTTAATCTTTCATTAATACGGTAATTATTTCATTATAATTGTATTCATAAATAAATTCAATCATTTAATGACAAAAAATTATAATTAAAATTCCATTATATAGGAAATATTTTTATTTCTTTAATGAATATTTATAGTTGAATTTATATTGTTTGTAACCCTATATTAAAAATGGTTTAGTTATTAAACGTTGAATTTAACACTTTTAACTCTTATTTAAAGAAAATAACAATAAATGTTATAATCTAATCCAAGTGGACCAAAGTGGTTCATATTTTCTTACTAAGGTTGTTTTTGGACGAATTATACTTATCCAATAGAATTAGGACATGTGTTAGGGTATTAATAATAGTATTTTTACCCTTAATTGCCCTATTTTCTTTTAACCATGGTAAATAAAATTAAAAAGTTACCATTCACCAAAAATTATTTTCATCTTGTTGAACTAAATTTTACTTACAGATATTAACCATGTCTATTTTATTTATTAAATTCAACTCACAGAAACGGTAAAATTACATTTTATGCAAATTTGTAAATGCTCCTAAGAGGTGGGTAAAAGATGGTAAAAAGTTCAATTTTTTTTATTTATCTAAACTTATTATGAAATGACTCCAATGAATTATATTGAACTTATATAGGTATTATGTATCTATTTTGACCTAAAATAAATTTAAATAAAATAAACAATTATTTTAAAAAAAAGTTTGTTTTAACCAATAACTCAGTGTTTGTTGGACAAAAATTCCTCAAGGTAACATTGCAGTATTTTTGGGTTGATTGTGTTTGTTGAAAAAGCAGGTTTCCATGGAGAATTGTCGAGTTCCTGAGAACTTTTTGACAATCCTTGTTGACAAAGAATGATGACAAAGGATAGGATGATCTAGAGGTGGTACAAAGGCGCAGTACACGGTGGCGTTGTTTCCCAGTGTTTGCTAAATTTTTAGGGTCCAAAATTTGGAAGTTTGGTGAGCATCGCAAAAAGTAGATTTCCATAAAGATCATATTTTTATATGGCAAAGGCATGAGTTTGAGAATATGGGATGCATGAATTGGATTTCGTGAAGTTCGGAAAAATGGAAGCGGTGATGCTTTGAGATTACGACAAAGTTTTGTGAACGGCATAGTTGAAGCGCATCGCGGCGGTGAAGGGCTTTGCGAGGGGGCTTCGCAGTGAAGGCGCGGAATAATGTTGATGGTGATGCTATGCGATTACGACGAGCTCCGAGATCCGAAAATTGTCGAGGAGCTTCGCGATTTTGACCGAATTCAAGCAGAAACTTTGGAGCTTCCCGATTTGAGATGACGTGGCGTTGACTTCGCGTGGAAAGTTCGAGGGTCGGTGGAATCGCATATAAATAGAGGCCGACCCCCTCGAGCGATATAGAGAGAATTTTCAGAGAAAATCATTTGCTCTCAGTTCGCGAAGGTAGTTCGCGTAGCCTGTGTGCTTCGTGAAAGAAGAGCTTTGCGGCGGCTATTGTAGCTCTTTGAAAGTTGTGCGATCTGCGTTGGCTCAGTGAGCTTCGCAAGGGAAGTTGCTCTGCAACGACTTGAGCTTCGGAAAAAGTCATGAGCTTCGCGATAGTGCTTCGTGAGAGTGCTTCGCGAAAAGTCTGGAGCTTCGCAAAGGCTTGTTTAAGCTTCGTGAAATTGGGAGCCTCGCGAAGTATTGTGCTTTGTGAAGGTGTTTCCAAAGTGGATTGCCCCATGGTTAAGATTCAAAGTGGTATTCATTAGTGGATGAAAGTTGGACTTCAATAGAGCATCTATCAACAGTTGAGGATGCATTATTTCATGCAAGTGAAGAGACCTACATGTCTATAAACTGTGAGTGGATCCTTTCCAAGTGAAGTGAGCATAGTAAGAGGAAAAAGGTGATCCTCTCCATCGGTAGTGAGCCAGAGAGAGAGAGAAATAGGGAGTGACCCTTGGGAAAGCAGTGAGATGACCTTAAACCTTGCAAAGGTAGTGAGCCTGGAAAAAAGCGACTGTACCCAAACATTGTAATCCACAACTAGTGAAGTATAGTGGAATTTGGTACGACCGGAAACCTGTCGGCGTATGCTCCTTGGACATAGCCCATAGTAGTGAACCAACTAAAATTTTTGTGTCCTGTGATTGCTTTAATTTCTGTTTATATTGTGCAACAGGAAAGAGAGAGAAGAGTGTTTTTCTTAACAGTGAAGCAAGATCAGAACGAGCATTAATTTTAAATTTGTCAGACCCTGATTCACCCCCCCCCCCTCCTAGGGTATTCAGCCTTATGGACCAAACAATTGGTATCAGAGGGAAATGTTGATATTAGTTCTTCCCTCAATGGAGGTCACCAATCATAAATGGATTCCGATATTCGACGGGAACAAATTTCAGCTATGGAATAATCGGATGCAACACTACTTCCGTTCTTTGGGAATGGATGTATTCATAGCAGCAATTCATGGCATAAGTACTGATATTAATAGTGCCGCATTATCAGAAGCTAAATTTAGAGAGTTGGATGTAGATTCCCAAGCAATTAATGCCTTAGGGGGAGCTCTATCCAATCCTATATATACAAAGGTGATGTCATGAAAAACGTCACGTTCCATGTGGGAAAAGCTATTGAATATATATGAAGGAGATACAAAGGTCTGAGAGGAAAAGCTAAAAGTGTTGTGGAATAAGTATGAAGATCTAAAGATGAACCCAAATGAGTCTGTTGATGAATTTTTTGATAGGGTAAATATTGTTGTGGAAGATATGTGAGGTCTTGGTGATGTCATTGAAGACATAAAGATCATAAAGCGCATCTTAAGGAAGCTTCCTCCTCGGTTCAATCCAAAAGTTTCTGTACTAGAAGATAAAGTTCCCAAAGAGCTGACACTGGACAACTTGCACAGTACCTTGGTTGCATATGAGATGAGGAATGATGAGAACAAGGCTGTGGAAAAGGGAAAATCCAAAGAAGTGTCATTCAAGGCCATGAAGAATCTCACCATTTAAGATTCTCAAGAAGAAGAATAGACAGATGAGGTGATGTCATTCCTTTCTTCAAATATAAAAAGAGGAAGAGGAAAGATTAAAGGGAAACTTCCAATAGCATGATTTCGATGCGGAAATGTTGGTCATCTTGCGGCAAGAATCCCCAAAAAGATTCAAGATAACGATAATTATGATGATGAAGTTGAAATTCCCAAGAAGAAGTCGTCAGTGTTTATGAAAGGGAAGAAACAATTCAAGAGAAATATCTTCAAGAAGAAGAATATTATTTCACAAGAATTTGAAAGTTCAGATGAGTGTGAGGATGAAGAAATTGAAGAGATAAAAAACTGGAAAGATCGTGGACAAAATTCAATGGTGGCTGTTGTCAGTAGTTCTCAAGAAAAGAAAGACACCGAAACTGATGAGGAAGAAGAAGAAATTGAAGGGAGAGTTGACATGGAAGCTGAATTAGAAGCAGATCTTGAAGCGATAGATATTTGGAGAGACCTTCCCAAACTATCACGTGATCACACTCATATGTGTGATGCTTTCCAAAAAGGAAATATCATCATAAATACATACAAGACAAAGGAACAGAAATCAACTAGAGTGCTCGAATTGGTTCATGGTGATGTATGTGGACCTATCTCACCACGAGCTATAAATGGGAAAAGGTACTATGTTCTTTTCATTTATGATTATAGAATAATGGACTAGGTATTTTTCATTACCCATAAAATAGAGGTGTTCAGTTTCATAAAGCAGTATAGGACGAAATCAGAAAAGATGTTTGGGCAGAAAATTCTGAAGTTTCGTACTGATAACGGTACAGAAATCACAAACAGTCAAGTTGAAAACTATCTCGATAAAAATGGGATAAGGAATCAAGTTTCATCAGTAAGAACTCCCCAATAGAATGGTGTGGTTGATAGAAGAAATCAGATCATCCACAACATGGCTAGAATGATGCTTATTGATAAATACCTACCAGAGAAATTTTGGAAGGAAGCAGTTTTGACATCGGTCGATGTTTCGAACAGGTCTCTGTTGTGTCCGAAGGAAGGAAAGACTCTGTATGAACTGTGGTATGGAAAGAAGCCAACGTTGAAATACTTTCGAATATTTGGAAGTAAGTGTTTCATTCTCAACAAAGAAAATCACAGGATGTTTGAGGCACGAGGAGATGAGGGGATATTCGTTGGCTACTCAGGGAAAAGCAAAGAATATAAATGTTTCAACAAAAGGCTGGGAAAAATTGTTGAGAGAAATGATGTTACTATAGTTGAAAATTAACAGAATACTCAATGACCCAGTGAACAGTTCCTGGATGAAAGTGATGATGAGGTAAGCAACCCAGGGGGAGCAGAAGTGGCAGAGGCTGACTCAGAAGAAGACACTGATGATGAACAAGAAAGTGTCAAGTCTGTGTCTGAATGGAAGCCAAAGAATCGAGCTAAAATTGATAGGCGGAATATCATTGGTGATCATATATCTCTAGTTCAGACTCGAATAATGAAGTCATTATAGAAAACATCATTTTTATCTCAGGTGGAGCCAAAATGTTTTTCCGATTCAGCTGAAGATGAAAACTGGGTTCAGGCTATGAATGAAGAGATAGATCAGATTGAGAAGAATCAAACATGGGAGATTGTTTAGAGGCCAGTAGATAAGAATTTCATTGGGACTAAATGGTTCTATAGAAACAAGATGAATGAAGATGGCACAATGATTCGGAACAAATCATGACTAGTGTTCATGGGGTACTCCCAGATCGAGGGAGTAGATGTTGATGAGACATTTGCACTGGTTGCAAGGCTAGAGAAAATCATATTATTCCTAGCCATCGCAGTGCAAAGGAAGTTCAAAGTGTTCTAGATGGATGTCAAATCCACATTCATGAATGGTGTTCTGGAAGAGGAGTTGTATATTGAGCAGCCAGATGGTTTTCTCATTCATGAGGATGAGAAAAAAGTTTGCAGGCTGAAAAAGCCATTGTATGGGCTAAAAAAAGATCCAAGAGCATGGTACCCAAGGCTTGATCAATAATTGAAGAAGCTTGGTTTTCAGCGTGGAGGAGTTGATTACAATCTTTATTTCAGCAATGACAGTAATCAAAGGATGATGGTGCTAGTGTATGTCAATGACATAATTTATGGCGGATCAGATGAAGCTCAGTGAAGATAGTTTTCTGAATTCATGAAAAATGAGTTTCAAATGTTAATGATTGGAGAACTAACATTTTTCCTTGGTCTATAGGTGACACAAGGAAGGAATGGAACATTTATTTCTCAATCAAAATATTTCAAGGAGGTGTTAAGAAAGATTGTCTTGGAAAATTACAAGGAGATGAAAACTCCGGTTGCTACCCGGATGAAATTATCAAAAGATGAGGATGGCAAGGAAGTTAATATCACAGAATACTGGAACATTATTGGATGTTTTTTGTACTTGACCGCGACAAGGCCTGATATTTTTTTCGCCACATGCCAAGCAGCGAGATATCAGATTAATCCCAAGGAAAGTCACATGCTTGCAGTGAAAAGAATACTTCAGTATATCAAGGGAACGATGGACTTCAAATTGACATATACTGAAAAATCTCAGACAGAGTTATTGGGATATACTGATGCAGACTGGGCCGATTCAGAAGATGATAGAAAATCAACGTTAGGTGGTGCATTCTATCTTAGTGGATTGTGTACTTCTTGTCTTAGCAAGAAGCAATATTGCATTTCATTGAGCACCGCAGAAGCTGAGTATATTGCGGCCACTCAAGCTTGCACACAATTATTGTGGATGAAGCAGCAGCTTGAAGATATGGGATTCAAAGTGAAGTCTCCGATCGGAATCCAGTGTGATAACTCAAGTGCTATAAATCTCAGTAAAAATCTCGTCCATCAATCAAGGACAAATCACATTGAGATAAAGTATCATTTTATCAAAGAGAAAGTTGAGCAGGGAATCATGAAGTTGGAGTATGTGCCTACAGAACTACAGGTTGTAGACATTCTGACAAAGGCCTTACCAAAGGAAGCATTTGAAAGGCATTGACTGGATCTTGGAGTTCAGTCGACTCCCCACACTTGAAATAGAGGGGATATGGAATCCCCCCCTCTACCTGAGGTATGATGTGTTTTTACCTAATGTGCTGATGTGAACCCTACTCTGTTACAGACTGGAAAGGGGTGACATTTGGGTTCGTTGACAAAGGGGGAGAAAATAGTGATTGTTCAAGGGGGAGACAATGTGGAGATTTGATAAATCATGAATGATATGGGGAGAAGATGATAGGTGGAGCAGATAATAGGGGGAGGGAAATGAGATAAGGGGAGAGTATTAAATCTGACAATTCTAGAAGTGATCGATCAAATAATAGATATCACGACAGCTGAGGATCGTGATAAAAGAAGAATAGTGGTGCTGGAATGGTGAGAGAAGGTATCCATCTATCAGCAATTGGGATCAGTGTGGTTCAACAATTGGTATCAATTTAAGAATTGGTATCAGGCTGGAATTGACAATTGGTGTTTGACATGAAGTGATTCATTGATGAACTTTTCATACTACTCTTGTTTCTCACGCTGAGCATTTCTCATGTGGGCTTAGAGTACGTGTTAAGTGAATCCTTGAACGCTATCCGAATCACAAAAGGCGAATTGTGGTAGTGGCTGGAAGAAGACACAATGAGGTATCAATGTGCAAAAAATCATTCTGAGAAGAGTTATGAAGAGTTTTCAACAAACCCAAAGGGGGAGATTGTTGGACAAAAATTCCTCAAGGTAACATTGCAGTATTTTTGGGTTGATTGTGTTTGTTGAAAAAGCATGTTTCCATGGATAATTGTCGAGTTATCGAGAATTTGATGACAATCCTTTTTGAAAACGAACGACGACAAAGGAATGGATGATCTGGAGGCGGTACAAAAGAGCAGTACAAGGTGGCGCCATTTCCCAGTGTTTGCCAAATTTTTGGGGTCCAAAATTTGGATGTTTGGTGAGCATCGCGAAAAGTGGATTTCCATGAAGATCATATTTTTATATGGTAAAGGAATGAGTTTTGCGAAGATGGGATGCATGGATTGGATTTTGTGAAGGCCGGAAAAATGGAGGTGGTGATGCTTCGCGATTACGTCAAAGCTTCGCGAACGACAGAGTTGAAGCGCATCGCGGCGATGAAGGGCTTTGCGAGGGAGCTTCGCGGGAAAGGCGCGAAATAATGTTGACGGTGATGCTTCATGATTACGACATGATCCGCAATCCAAAAATTGTCGAGGTGCTTCACGATATTGACAGAATACCGACGGAAACTTTGGAGTTTCACGATTTGAGATGACGTGGCGTTGACTTCATGCGGAAAGTTCGAGGGTCGGTGGAATCACCTATAAATAGAGGCCGACCCCCTCGAGAGAAGTAGAGAGAATTTTCAAATAAAAACATTTACTCTCAGTTCGTGAAGGTAGTTCACGTAGCCTGTGTGCTTCGTGAAAGAAGAGCTTCGCGGCGGCTATTGTAGCTCCGCGAAAGTTGTGCACTCCGCGTTGGCTCAGTGAGCTTCGCGAGGGAAGTTGCTCTGCAACGACTTGAGCTTCGCGAAAAGTCAGGCGCTTCGCGATAGTGCTTCGCAAAAAGTCAAGAGATTCGCAAAGGCTTGTTTCAGCTTCATGAAATTGGGAGCCTCGTGAAGTAGGGTGCTATGCGAAGGTGTTTTCAAAGTGAATTTCCCAGTGGTTAAGAGGAAAAGTGGTATTCATCACTGGATGAAAGTAGGACATCAACAGAGAATCCATGAATAGTTGAGGATGTATTCTTTCATGCAAGTGAAGAGACCTATAGGTTTATAAACTGTGAGTGGATCCTTTCCAAGTGCAGTGAGCATAGGAAGAGGAAAAAGGTGATCCTCTCCACCGGCAGTGAGCCAGAGAGAGAGAGAAATAGGGAGTGACCCTTAGGAAAGCACTGAGATGCCCTTAAACATGCAAAGGCAGTGAGCCTGGGACATAGTGACTGTACCCAAAAATTGTAATCCACAACTAGTGAATTATAGTGGAACTTGGTATGACCGACAACCTGTCGGCGTATGCTCCTTGGACGTAGCCCTTAGTGGTGAACCAAGTAAAATTGCTATGTCCTGTGCTTGCTTTACTTTCTATTTATATTCTGCAACAGGAAAGAGAAAGAAGAGTGTTTTGCTTAATAGCGAAACAAGATCATAACAGGCATTAATTTTAAATTTTTCATACCCTGATTCACCCCCCCTCTGGGTATTCAGCCTTGTGGACCTAACAGTGTTTTTCACTATTCATAAAAAATTCAATGTTTTTGGAAAAATACCAAAATTTCACCCTAAGGTAATTTTGATATTATGAATTCACAAATTAAGTCTATTTTACGAATTTAAAAATGTATAATTTTCATTTATTAATTTAAAATTAATCTCGTTGTCCATACCAAAAAGCGTGTTTTCAAGAAATAATTACTAACAAAATATTAATACTTTTTTTTGTTCAATTTCAAAGTGAAATTATTTCTAATTAATAACATTGGATTAAATGGTAAAAGTATAATCTATTTTTATTTCCAAACCATTATAATTTATAATTTATCACTACAAATTATTTTGATTAAAAAAGATTTTTTCAGTTAAAATAGAGTATTTTTCACTGTTCACCCCTGTATGAAAGTTTTCAGAAAAACGCAAAAAAAAATTTATTGAAACTAAATTAATATGTCCCAATTCTAAATAATAAGTTTATTTTGTCAAATTAAATATATAATAGTTTCAAATATTGGATTTAAAAAGGGTTCCTCGTTAAAGGAGGAAAAATTGCATTTTTTTAAAAAATATTCTTTTTATCTGAAAAAAGAATATGTTTTTTCATTCTATCTAAGAAACTCATAATATGTATTCTGAAATAATAATTATTTTATAAAGTTCAAAATTTAGTTAATTGTATTCATATCAACTTTTGAACAGCTAGTTTGGTATGTTGTGCTGCGCTTGAAATTGGTGTTGCGTGTAGTGTAGGTTATTGAATTACTTTGAAGAAATAACGTACTATAAAATCTTGGGGTGTTACAATAAATGGAAATTTTAGAAACCTTTAGACCATATTATATTTATTTCATATTTTAAAATATATTTTTTTCATCAAAAATCATTTAATAAAATTTTACGGTGATAAAATATCAATAGTATAAATTTTTTCACTATTACTTTATTGGATTTCCAGAAATCTAAATTTAAGAAGTTAATTTCCACCCAAATATTCTATTATATCCCTAAGCGGTCAAGGAATTCTAAAAATGTCTTTGATCATATTAATTATATCAAATTTAATTTATTTTAATATTTTCAATATCATTTATTTGATATTTTCATTAATAAAATAATTTTTATGCCATCATTGTATAAGTCTTTTAGGTAAATAATTACATCATAATAAATAAAAATAGATCAACACGATTAAACAAATTATGTTTTAACTAATTATTATATTATATTATATTTTACTGTTGGTATATGTTTATTAAAAACATATATTTAATAAAAATATTAGAATGACATCTATAAATTTTCATAAAAATAAAATAAAATAAATGTAATATTCTAACATAAGTGGCTTATAAAGGATATAATTGTAGCCTGAGGATTATTTGTTTCTAAACCCACTAATCCCTTTAAATAAGGACAAGTTCTTGGATAATTATATAATATTTATAATATTACATTTAATATTAATTACTTAATATACATTTTACCAAGTATTATTGAACTTATTATTCATAATACACAAAATTAAATGAAACATAATTACCTAATTTGGAACCACTGATACCAAATATATAATCTATTTTTCAAAATTCAAAACACAGAATTCGTAATAATAAATTTAAAATTAATCTAGTTGACTGAACGAGGAAATAAATTTTAAAAGTGAAAGCATTCAAAATATTGAAATGTTTTCGTATCAAAATTAATTTGTATATTATTTCTAATGATATAAAATCTATTAAATGATGAAATTTTTATCTAATAATTCTTTTAGACAAATTAAAATCATATTTTATCACTATTACTTATTTAGATGTAAAAGTTCTTCTCAATTAAAATGAATTTTTTATTACTATTCATCAAAACATGAATCTTATTAGAAAAATTCCAAAAAATCATCCAAAGAAATTTTTTATTCCTAATTAAAATAAAAACTTCAATTTTCACATAATAACTAGAAAAGTGTAAAAATTGTGATTTAAATGGATTTTCCATCACAAGGTTGTAAAATTACCATTTCGAAAAATATAGGTTTTTACGAATAAAATTGGGATTGTTCTTATCCTGTGAGTGAAAAACATATTAGATTAAAACAATTTTTTTATTGAATATATAAAATCTATATTTTATTAATATCATTAATTAATTGTACTTAATTTAATTTGTTAAGACAAAACACCCATGGAATCATAAAAATATAAATATTTTCCTTACATACAATTACTTTATAATATCATTTCAATTTAATTGGTAACCAATGAACTATTCTTAGATTTTTATAAACCATATATTTTCAAAATTTATCTAATTTATTGGATGATTTATAATTTTCATTTTATAGCATCTTTTGATTTCATTTAAATTAATGATTATGTGAAATGAAAGCTATTGAAGAATTAAAATTATTCGAAGAGAGATATCCGTTAAATATCATGGTGTTACATTATACCCCCATTAAAATTAATTTCAACCTAGACGTTAATCACATGGATACAAATAGATGAGGATAACTCTGCCTCATTACATCCTCATGTTTCTGTGTGGCTTCATCAAATTTGTTGTTCCATAATAAATAGTTAACATAACTAGAGTTCTTGTTTTGTAAAAATATTTCACTCTGATCCATAATCTTTATCCATTGTTCTTTATAAGAATGATGTTTCTCTTATAGTAGGACTTCTATGTTTAATACATGTTATGGATCATATTTTTCATTTTTTAGGTGAGATAAATGAAACACATCATGAATTTGAATGATTTAGTTGAAGCTCAAATCTATTAGCAACCTTACCAACATGACGAATAATTCTAAAAGGAATGATATGCCAAGGGAATAGATTTTAATTCCTTTCAAATCTCATTACTCTTTTCAAGGTATATATTCATAGAAATATTTTTCCACCCACTTCTAACTCTAGGTCATATCGTCGATTTTCTACATAACTTTTTTATCAACTGTAAGATGGTATTATATGTTGTTGAATATATCTAAACATATAATCCATTTCCTAAATAAGATAAATTTGAAATATATTTCTTTCCCCAAATTTATCGTAGCATTTTTGAGTGCTACACTTCTTAGTATAGAGGGTTCATAAAGAACCATCTGAATACTAGAGTGAAAGCTATTGTAGTTAGAAAATTCTACCAATGGTAGGTGTTTATACAAACCAAATTTTATCTCCATATAATAATCTATCAACATGACTTATAATTCTTTAATTATGCTCACAGCCTGACCAACTTTCGAAGGATGATAAGTAGTGCTAAAACATAACTCTATATCCAGTGTCAGCTAAACACTTCTCTAGAACATCAAGGTAAACCTTGGATCCCAATCAAAAATAATGTAAATTGTTCCACCATGAAATATTTCCACTTCATTTATATATATGTTATAAATTTAATAACAGGAGTAGTATTCTCTAAAAGAAATTAAGTGTTCCGACTTCATAAGACAGTCAACTATAACACATAAATCATTATGGCCTTTATATGTATTCAGAAGTCCTATGAGAATGTCCATGGTGATGTTTTCAAATTTCCATTTTGGTATGGGTGATTCTTGAAACATGCCCATATACATCTATCTTTCATCCATAACTTGTTGAAAAACCAAGAACCGAGAAACATATTCTACAATATCTTTCATTATGTCATCCCACCAGAAATACCCTTTCAAGAATCTATACATCTTTGTACTTCTAGGATGAATAGAGAATGATTAACTATGAGACTAATGTAGCTTCTCTAACATTAATTATGACATGGTAGGATTGAAAACATGGTTACTGAACCTTATTATTCCATCAAAATCAATGTTTAACTCAGAAACATTTTTTACCATTTTTTGTTGCTCCATGTCTTTCTTATGTACCTCCAGAATCTTAACTTATTTAGATAGTAAAATATTCATTTGAAAAAGATATGATTTCTCCCCATCCCTTTTTCTTTCCAAATAAATCTTTTGTTAATCCATAAATAATGGATAGTTTTTTATCCTCATCATAGAGAGTCTAGAAAGGTCCTTTCGACTCAAAGTGTCTTCCACCTATCTTTCATTCCCATGGTGGTAGTGTATTGAGCATTCATTATCATTAATGAATTCCAAAAATCTTATTTCATTCATATTCAACTCATTATCGGTGTAAATATTCTATAAAATATTATTATCATTATATATGTCATATATTTCCCTATAAATATAATGCCTCCATATCATTAACAGAATGATTTTTTTAGAAAACTCCATATCATGTGTTTGGTAATTTTTCTTATGGATTTTCAATTTTCATTATGAATAAGATATCACCATACCATGTTTCATAAGAAAACATCCTAGCCCCTTCTTGGATGCACCAATAAATATCACAAACCTCTCTCCACCATTGGATAATGTGATCATAGATGCATCGAATAACCATTTTTCATCTCTTTGAGACTTTCTTCACATTACTCCATACATATGAACTGAACTCATTTCTAGGTCAACTTGTTCAGTGTATTATATAATCATGAAACAAATTCACAAAAATTTGATAATATTCATTTAGACTAAGAAATTGTCGAATCTTGGTAACTGTTGTTGTATTAGGCCAATGTTTAATAACTTCATCCTTTATTTCACCCACATATATCCACTATATTGAGATTATGTGACCCAAAAATGAAACTTTTTTATGAAAAAATTTACACATGGTCTATTTTTTACAATTATTATCCCCTCTTAGGGTCTTCATTACAATCCCGAAGTGATCTTCATTTTATTTCTTTATCTTCAAATATTACACATCCTATTAGATAAATACTACCACAAGACGACAATTATTGTCTCTAAAAACTTTATTCATTAAACCCATGAAGATAGAGTGGGGATTAGTAAGGCTAAAGGGAATCACTATAAACGGTTAGTGTCCATACCATTTTTAGAGTGTCATTTTGGTATATCGTCCTTCTTGAACCTTAATTGAGGATTTCCATAATGAAGATCTATCTTGGAAACGTATCGAGCTCTACATAGTTGGTAAAATAAGTCATAAATATGGGGGGATATTTGTTTTCATAATGATCTTGTTATATTCTTGATAATCACTGAAAAGTCTCATTGATCCATATTTACTCTTAAAAACACATATAGGTGCACCCCAAGGTGACACACTAGGGTGTATGAATTTCTTATCAAGATTCTATAAGTGTTTCTTCTTCAATTATTATAACTCAATTGGGGCCATTCTATAAGAAGTATTTGAAATATACATATCACACAATATGAGTTATATTGAAAAATAAACTTCACAATTTGGTGGAACACATGAAAATTATCATGAAAATACATAAGAAAACTCCCATACAATAGATGTATCATTCTGGGTTAGTTTCACACCAACCATCTAAGATTGATAACCTTAATTTATAAGATTAAAGACTGATAAGATAGTTGAAACTTCCATTGGAATTTCATATTCATAATTGCATCAATAGATGATCAAATATTCATTCAAAATATGAAATTTGACTTCCCATCCTTGGAAACTGATATTAACACTATATAGAGATATACAATCTATGCTAAGAGTCACATCGAATTCTACTAAAGTAAGGATCACAACACATTACCACAAACATCAACTGTAGAACAATTATAAACTTGTTATGCGACCATCATTTCATTAAGAGTTTTCAATGCTAATAGAAAATATAAATAACAAGGTAATATAGAGACATACTTATAATATAATTTAACAATAAAAGAGTTGGTGGATCTATAATCAAAGAAAAAAATCATACTTTAGAGTGGATGGTAAGTGTACCTTTCACTGCATTATTTCTGTACTCAACATTTCCAATATTGATCATATTTTATTTTCCATTGTTTTTGGTTCCATAAGATTTTTCTGACATCGATCATCATCTATAACCCTTGGATTTGGGAATTTGTTTGAATAATTCCATATTTCCTTGAATTTTTAGCCTTGAAGTGTTGGATATGCATTCTATCTAGCCAATTATTGTTTTTTGGAATCATTAGATATCTTATTCCATTCACTCTGGTTGTGAACTTCCAAATAAACTTCTTTACCACAATTGAATCATTTACTAGTCCGATTAAGATGGGATCCTCCATGTTTCTGTACACACTTCAAGCATTAAAAAATGATCATCTACTTTTCACTGTGGTTTTTAGATTTTCCCTTGTATTCCATTTTCCTCTTTTAATAAACCCCATAATATTTATTAGTGACTCTACCCATCACAACATTGATAGCACATCAAACAATTTACTTAAATCTATTAATGTCCCTTAATGATAATTCCCTTTAAAGAATTGGTTTTAATCCATTGAATAATCGATTAACCTTACTCTCGGGTTGAATGTCAATTCTAGAAACATACATTGTAAGTCTTGCAAAAGTTTTCTCATAGGTAACAATAGATTCATCATTTTTTTCATACTATCAAGTAACTCTTTATCAATTTCCATTTTAATAATACAATGAAATTTTATATTAAAAAATAATTTCATGAACTTGTCCCATTCTATGGTTTAAATATCATCTTATTTCATCATATTCTTGATGATATTTCACCATTTATTAGATTTACCATCTAATGATAGACTTCCAAGATGTCATTCTCATGTTCTGAACTTTGGACAATAGAAAATAACATACTAATGGTACTGATCCATTGTTCTTCCATATGTGGATCAGAATACCCATTAAAAGAAGGTAGATGCTACCTCTTGAAGGACTCAATAGAATTTTTTTCCATAAATTATTTGTTTTTATGTTCCACTTTATACATATCTTAAAATAGTTGTGTGAGAAAACCAAGAATATTTTTCATTAGAAATCCCATAACATTAAATTGCTCGGAAGGACGATCATTCCATTTCCTTTCAAATTCATCATTAATGCAGTTCCTTCATGTTCTAGCCATTGACTAAAACCAAGAATCATGGTGTGATCAACCCTAATCATTATTTTAAAACCAAATACTCAAGGGAAATAAAAGATCAATTAATGATACTATAATTTTATCATATTTTACCCATTATTTTCACCTTAAATCTAGAACGATAACCTATAAAGAGAGTTATCCTTAGGGTTTTCACAATGATTTTCCCATCCTAGTATCTAATGGTAATCTAAACCTTGGTCGGATACCAACTATTTTAGCCCATAAATTTTATATGTTGATATTACTTCTTAAAATAATAATATTCATTTCACAACCGAACATACCAAAGTCAGGACCATATATGTTTAGTGTCTTAAAAAACTAAGAAACATAAACAACTGGTTTATAAAATATCTACATAATCTCCCTCTTATTCCATCATATCTAGAACCATTTTTGACACATCTTTGTTAATACCTTATTCATATCCAAGGGAAAATAAACATAATAAAGGGTGATCCCATCTTCCTAGTAATGGAAAACATGAGAGATATCAATCATATCTTAATAATAAGGCATAAGAACATAAAAATGACATTTGAAAATTAAATCATTCATATCAATGATCATGATATCATGTCATGGGATAAACCATATAATTTCATCAAATAACATATTCCCTAAGAGAATAACATAAGAGATGTAATTTTTAGCATACACATAAGCATTGAAAATCATTTCCAAATTTGTGAAGGTTCATTTACAAAATCATCATAGTGTACAAAGTCCATTACAGAACTGAGTTCACTCCTAATTCTATCCCTATGTTATCAAACTGGGATTACTTCATGTTCTAGACCTATATTACCAAATGAAAATAATTTCATGTTCCTGGGCTCTCTATCTCATGAGATATAAATAATTACACAATGAATTAGAGGGAGATATAGGCCCTATCCATAACATAACAAAAATCATAAATTTGTGTTCCACAAGAACATAAATCAGTCATCGAATAATAACCAATGATAATAAATAGGGATCTTAAATATCATTCAATCGTAACATAAACCATGGAATTGAAATTGGTTTCATTGTTATCATTTCATCATAAAAATGGACATCTATTAGAATAATATGGATAATATCCTTAAAAAATGTTCCCATTAAGATATGTGTAACTTTAAAGAATGTAATTGTAGTGAGAGGATAAAATTGAGAGATCACATGAAATTAATTCATGAGAAAACACCCTTTCATATCTAAAAATATTTTTTTCACGAAATTCCACACAATTTTGAAATAAAACATTTTATTTAAAAATAAACTTGTAGTATTGTAAGTTTGATTCAAGGAATTAAGGAGTCATTGGATGATAAAAATATATTAATTTTGAATAAGTTAAAAAACATTATTCTGATACTTTTCTAGAATAAGTCAAAATGTACCTCGTTGGGAATATGAAAAAAGATTACTTTGAAAACATTTATTAAAAATTACCAAAATGTTAAAAATGAATTTAAACTACTGTATAAAAATAATAATAATATTTTGGAAAATATTTTTCACATACATGGATGTGGATGATAAATATACCCCAGTAAATACTTATTTATAAACAATATCAGGTAATAATAAGATTGTGAAATTAACTCTTATGTTAGGTATTATTTGACTTATACATATCTTAAACTCTTGTATAATGGATTAAATAATGTTATTAACTTATTCCACAACCATATTCATATTTATGATATAATATATAATCATATTACCAACCATTTAAGAATAATATTACTCTTTTTTCGTGTCTTAACTCCTTCATTTGTTTATGTATGTTTTGTCATATAAGTCTCAGTTCAAGTTAATAAGATATAGTTATCTCATTTATAGAATGATATTTAGGTAATATATATCATATATATTAAATATATATGTTTATATAACCATTATTTACTAGTTATCTAGGATAATTAATCACATCACATCATGGAGACAGTACGTCGTATGTAGGCACAGGCGATGATATAATTCACTTAATAGTGAAATGAAATGGAAGTGGATGATATATATTTTTTCTCAAAATCAATATGACGTTATATTTATCATATATATTAACTATTTCCATCATTATACTCATCCATGTAAAGTGTGTAGGAAAAATATATTACATTACAATGTGGAGATGGTAAGTCGTACGTACGCTCATGTGCAACATTCAATTTTTGTAGGATAGATAAAATATGGTATTTGGTTGTTTAATAATCATAATAAAATCTATGAATATATCTGATACTATAGTTATTACTTTATAATGGGAAAAAATCAATAATAGTAGTATAAGAATAAATAATTTTGAAAGAGTCGGTGATGGAGATTACGTCTTCTTCGGTGAGCTCACTATATATCTATTCCAAAGGACACGAGAGTTGGTCTTTTGTGAATACCATAACATATATAATGTTAATATGTATGTTGATAAAGTATATGGTAAGGGTATGATTGATCATTAAGGCTCAATGTTATGTTAATAAGTTGGGAGGAGGTTCCCTTTTATAATTTAGGTGAGGGGCACTATAAGAATTTCAGATCAAATTAATTTATAATTAATTCAATATCAATATATATATATCAAAAGAGACATATATTAGAGGAAAATATAATATAATAACATAATGTAATAAAAAAATTGATTTTTTCATGCTTTTTTATTTTTTAATCCTTATAATTTTGATTAACCCTTAGCTAACAAATTTTTATTTTAACTAAGGTAACAAAATTTTCAATTTTAAATATTTGAAAATTATACCTAAATGGTGTAAAATAGGATATGAATGAAAAAATTAGAACATTATAGACCATATTATATTTATTTTAAATTTTTTAAATACATTTTATTATTATTTATGTAATTTAACCAAACATTATTTTGATAAAATATCAATAGAGTCAATTTTGACACTATTCATTTCATGGATATTTAAAACTATCAAGATGACAAGTTATCTTAGAAAAAAATATTTTATTATATATCTAATAGGTGTAGGTAATATATAAATTTCTTTAACACATTGAATATATCAAATTAAATTTATTTTAATATTTTTAAACCAATTATTTGATTTTTCGATTAATAATATAATTACTACTTCATTATTGTTTAAGACTTTAAGGTAATTATTTATTTTTATAAATATTAAAAATAAATCACCAGTATATATAAATTTTTTTCTTCGAAATGACTATTTATATTCGAATCTATCTTTTATATTACTATATTAAAAATGATATATTTATTAAACATACGAGTATGAAATCTTTAACAATTAATTAAATTAAATACAATATATTTTATACTCTCACCCAAGTGTCCAAAAAGGATATAATTTCAGCCTAAGATTTATTATGGTAGAAATGAACTTATCAAAATAAATTAGGAATTTTTTTTATAGTAATTTTATAATATTTATAATATTTCTTTTAACTATAATTACACTATTAGCCATTTACCATGTTAGTAAGAATTTCCAATGAAACGATTCTTATTACCCAAAAAATCAAAATAAAACTATTTATATAATTTGGACCCACTTATTCCAAAGATGGAATCAATTTTTCAAAATTAAAAACACTAATATTTCTATAATTAGTTAAAAATTAATCATGTTAATGGAATAAAAATATGTGTCTTAATAGTGAAAACGTTCAAAAGATTGAAATATTTTAACATCAAAATTAGAGGTGAAATTAATTAAATTGAATTAAATTGTATTAAATGATAAAAATTTGATCTAATTATTCCTTAAACCCAATTAAAAATATAGTTTAACACAATTATGTATTTAGATAAAAAAAATTTCAATTAAAAGGCAATATTTTATTACTATTTGTTAAAACACAAAACCTATCAGAACAATAAAAAAAATCAAAAAATGTAAATTTTTATATTATACTTTAAAATAACAAGCTTAAATTTTCATATATAAAAATTATCAAAGTGTAAATTTTTGGATTTGAAATTGGTTCTCCATTAAAAGGTTGTAAAATTACCAATATGAAAAATACCGATTTTTATGCATAAACCATCGTTTGTTCTCATCATATGATTATCAAATATATTGGATTAATATGAATAATATTTTACATAATATATAACATATATAAATAATTTCTTTCACTAATTGTAATTAATTGAATTTATTAATACAAAACTCATTTGGGAGCATAAAAATAGAAACACTTCGTTTACATACAATTGTTTTATATTTCAATTTATAATAAATTTTTTACAAATGAATTATTGTTATATTTCAATAAATAATATGTTTTAATAATTTATATATTTTAATAATTAAATTACAATGGTCATTTTTTAGCATATCATGGTTTTGTTTAAACTCATTATTTCACGTAATGCAAGCTATTAAAGAATTAAAATTATTTAAAAATAGGTATTTATGAAACTATAGGGGTTTTACACAGTGTTTGTCCCTATGATAACTATTAATTTAGTATAAATGATAAAGTAAAGGTTCTTATATTTTTTTCAAACCCCTTAGAGGGGGTGCAATAGGTTTATTTGTTGTTTAATGTGTATTTTTTCCTTGTACCATGAGTGATGATGGGAATAAATTCTCGGGAAATTAGATCTTTTTAGAGTATTTTGGTCTTGGAACATGCTAGTATTGTTTGGATAAATTTAATATGTGTTAAGGTGATTAATTTACTTTCTTATGGAACTTTTAGTTGGCATATTTTCTTGTTTATGGCTACCTGAGGTGACATCACATGATTGTTTGTATATAGGTTGGTGAACATGAATGGGTTTTCCCATGAGTGTGTGAGATTCGTTTTTCATGATTGATAACTCCCCTGAGTAAGTATGTATGAGTAATTTTTCTTGATTTTTCTTTCCTTTAGTGAGTGTGGATGATTTTTTAATTCTTGATGTGAGATCTCTAGATTATGTTTTGATATATTAGTGTGCTAGATGAGGTTATAACATGAAAAATTAGGTGAGATCCAAGTATAGTTTGTAATAATAAGCATTCGATAGAATTTTATTCCAACAAATTGTTGAAACATGTATGACTTTGGATTCATGGTTTCTTGGTTACTACATGGTGAAATGGAAAGTGTGGTTTATTTATTTATTTATTTATTTATCTAGTACTACCGATGCATCAACCATTATACACTTGAAGAAATTTTGTTAAGGACACATTGGTGGTCTAATACATTGTGAATATTCACTCCCTACATGAGAATCTTGGATCATGTTCAAACCATACTATCATATATCATTATAAGGGAAAGGGCACTACTTTGGGAAATCGAGGAGGATTATCTATTTTGAATAAGGTTATATAAGTCCATACTCCATGTTCATTTACAGTGGTTCCGTATTTATTATTTTTTCTAGCGATTTTTTGTGTATATTGTACCAGGACATGTGTTAATATATTTTGAAATTATTTACTTGATATTTCTTTCATTATGCTATAGAATAGGATGATATTATTTTTCATTATCGAGTTATTGTTTGTTTTTATTACCTTCTACTTCCACTATGTGATCTTCCAATATTATCCAAATTAATACATCTCTTTATTGTATTCATTACAATGCTAGATATCTGATATTGAAGATTAAATATCCACATTTTTCCAATCAATACATCACCACATATCGGTAGACTGCAGTATTCCAAGAGTCATTATTAGATAAAGTTGACATCTAATTGGGACTAGGTGATTTGGGTTGGGGTGTCACAGGTTCCCCCATGTCCCTTGAGTATATATAATCATTTTAAAATAATCATTGATGCTCTTTAAGAAATAAATATATCAATAAATCTTACATACCATATTTGGGAATCTTCTTAGTGTGTATTCACCAAATATATACACTCACCTGTGTCACTTTCCAAGTCATATACCCAATGGGAAGTCCAATACATAATCCCCACTTAATTAATTATTATATTATATCATCAAATATAGTGTATCTTCTGATATCTATTTTTTCTCACATTGATCATGAATCACATGGGATTATATATTTTAGTTGATCATTTAATTAGCATGATAAAGATACATTTTGAAACCAGGGAACACCAAGTAATACTAGTTGCATGTATTTTATTTTTATGTCATATGTCATTTCAATGAGATTTTAAAATTTATAGGCTAGTCTTATCAGAAGATCATAAATTGTTTCCCATGAACTATATACGTTTTGATTCTTATTTGAAATGATAAGATGTATGTATCCCTGTGGTATAATAAGAGCATCCCCAAAAATACCTTCTCTCTTAGGTAATGAGTATATGATGACCTATTTTACCAAAATATTTTAATTCAAGATTCTACTCTTTGTTTAATCATATGACTTGAGTTGTTATACTTCTATCTACATAATCATAAATGGGCCTCTTATTATGTGTAAGAAAAAACCATACACTCTCTTGTTTAGTTCCTATCAAATAAGATAAACTAGAAAGTGCCTCTCAAGTATAAGTCCCGCTTTTCCGAGCATCATTCTCTTAGTTTTATATAGGTACTAAAAACATGAACTAAAAAGGAAAATTATATAGGAAAAGAAAAAAAAATTAAAAAGAACCACAATGGTCATTTTCAGAGGACCATAAATGGTATGAACAGTCTAGTTAAGGGAAATGAAACTATGTCTTTTCTAATTCATTTCTGAGGGATATATAGAAATCCCTCTTTAGGTCAAGATTCAGAAAACATAAACATCTAATAACTACCTCAATTACGATATGATCTTGTGTTTAAAATTGTGGCTATAAAACCTAACATCACTAGTTATTAAATGAAATATGGAGAACCTTTGATATATACATATTTCAAAATCATTAAATATCGTTGAACTAATCATTGGAAAAGGGGTAACCAGTCCCATGTCATGATTTGGGAAGGATTCAAGAATATATCATAAATAAATAACAGAGTAAAATAATAGGCAATAATTCCTACCTAAAGTCTTTTATTTTCATATCTCCCATCCTCTCTAACAACGTGTAACCCCAGAGTTTCTAGTAAAGACACATCAACCACTTTCCTTTGGAAAACAAGTCTGTATTGAAACAAAATAGAATAGAGGAAAGTTACTAATTTGAAATAGTGTTCTTCTCCTCCACAGTGTAATGGAGGTCACAATGGATTGTTTTATATTTTTTTTAATGTCCAATGTATATATTATTGAATTTATGGTGTTGGTATACTGAAAATTATTAAAATTAACTTCTTGTGAATTTTGATCAAATAAAATCAATTGATTTTATAAATGAATAATCTTATATGTTACCATTTAATATTATTACATAATATTACTAGTATTTAGGTTTTCTTCAAAATTTATGATGTAAATATTATACAATCATTCACATAGTTTGTTAAACTAACCTAAACTAGAATATGTTATAATAAATGAATGAATGAATTAAAAAAATTTATCATGTAGTCGTATTATGACATTTATAAGATAATTTTGTTTACAAATTTATTTTATTAAAGTGATATAATGTATTGGATAATATTATTTTGAAATATATTTAGATAAATTGGTTAGGTAGTTAATTAAACATACATTGAATACATGAATCTTCTCTCAAATAGCCTCTTCAAATTGAAGGATTTAGGATATCATAACATGACATGAGGATAAAAAATGTGGTAGAGGATAGCTAGAGAGTTAATATGTGATATGATTAAGGATAGAACCTATGTATTAGATGGTGAGGAAGTGTGAGTAGTAGACATTTTTTTAGGTGAGTTTGAGTGTTATATTCAAAAATGCCCATTCCCTAATTAATAAAGATTGTAATTTATCATGGAATGTGAATCCTATGTGGAAAAATAATGGATATAAATTGATTACATATAGTGACCTTGGCTTAACATACATGGATATCAAACCATTTCATATTAATATTCAAAACATTACAATAATAAATTCATGAGGACCGTAATAGTTTAGTGTATTTTTAAACATGGACACAAAATCTTTTATCGTGGTGAAAGATCTTTAAAATCTATCATAAATATATCCACCATTATTAATTCTAAATAAAACCATTTTTCATAACTTGGGAAAAAGGAAACATAATAAGGGTGGGGTGAAGTGCTCATTAAGGGTAAATAATGGAAATGTGTTAGCATAACATGAACAAAGGGTTTGGAACCTAAGAATAACATTTTAAGATCATAACCTTCATATTATAGATCATAATAATGATTGGATATTCATAGGACATGTAACATAATTGAATTTTTAGAATATGTAATGAAATCACAATATAGAAAAAAATCCTGGAATTTGGGCAGACACATAGGTATATAATATGATTTTCATAGTAACCAAGGCATTATTGCCAATACCATCTTAGTAGTATGGGTTCACTCCCTATAAAATTTTTATACTCTTGGTTTAATCTCATGTATATGATAGTATTACAAGTTCACTCCCCATACCATCTTGGTAGTCATGGTTCACACTCATGGCCATATTTTTAGTCAAGGTTCATCCCAAATACCATCTTAGTCTATCTCATGAGATATAAATATTTACCCAATTAATTATAAGGATATATAGGTTCCAACACTCTCATAATGAAATAATAATTACATGTTCCACAAGATCATAAATAATCATATCATAACCCATGAAATTAAATGGGTATTATAAACATGTCATCATATCATAACCAATGTAAAATAGATATGTTATATTACCATTTTATCAAAATCATGACCCATGTAATATAAATACATTTAATAAATGTATAACCCAAGATAGAGAAATGGGTTTCATAAACATATAACACATGAAAGAGAAATAGTTTGCAAAAAGGCTATAACATTAAGCATAACACATTGATTGAAATAATATGAACAGAACCTTTAGATATTTTCTAAGAAAGTCATGAGTAACATCAGTATATGTCATGTTACATGGAAAATAGTTTTGAAATTTCTATCAAAAACATTTCTTGATGAATATATCTTATCATTAATGAAAAAAGTATTTTAACACATAAAACAATTTGAAAAAACTTTTTATTAAAAAATAGTCATTGAAAAATTGTTAATAAAACATGAAATCATTTTGAAAACCTTTTTCCTTGAAAACATGTAAAATAATCATTAAAAGATTTTATAAAACTTTTTATTTTAAGAAGCATTGAACACATATAATGAATGATGGAAAAAAATTATAAAACCTCTTTACTTTAAAAAATATGAATGTAGGATGAATATGTTTTAAAAACAATGTAGATTGAAAATATATGAAAGGGTCTTGAATATTTTTTGAAAACCATTTCACTAAAATTACTTTCTAAAGTTATAAATAAGGATTGAAAAATATCTGAAAAAAATACATAAAAATCATATAAAAGAAGGTTTAATACATTTTCAAACCTATTTTACATTAAAATCACTTTTAAAAATGTTTTTTAAAAAATTAATATTTAAAAATGAAAAGGTATTTTTTTAAAATAACTATGGGTATACTTATACATGTCATACGAGGTAAAAAGAACATTATTTTTTCATAGTAGAAAGTTTGGAAAATGAATTCTTCGGAAAGAATTAAAAAGATTCCTTTGAAAATATTGTTAAATGGGAAAAAGGTTAAAACATAATTTTAAATATTATAGGATAATGGTACAATATTATAGGAAAACCTTTTTTAGAAAACATGGATTTTAAGGAAAACAGATTTCAGACTGAAGAGAGGGTAATGTTGGGATTTCTGAAAACATTTTCTTAATGTAATTATGTACGAAAGAGTGGAAGAAATGGTAAAAATATATGAATAAATCTTTAATAAATTGTGGATAATTAATTAATGAATTTTCTAGAGATATTTATCATAATATTTTACCTATGGAAGCATAAAAATAAACTGTCTCGAAAAGAGATGAGATTGCCTCCAAGAAATCTTATAACTTGGTAACATGGGATCATACTCTCCATGATATAAATTAAAATTAAATGGATCATAATATATCATTAAAATAATTAAAATAATTATATAAAATATAAAATGTAATTTTATACCCCTTGAAAAGAATTTATATTCATAACAAAACATAAGTCTCAAAAGAAGGAAAATTGGGACAAAACTATTTTACCAATTTAATAACTTTTGAAACAAAAACCCCATAGAATTAATATCATAGAATGGATATGTAAATATTATTATATTTAATGATAATATTCATTAAATACAGTCATGGTTATTATACACACCACACAAATGGAATGGGCGGTGAAGAAATTATTTATCTCACAGAAATAAAAAGTGAAATGAAATCCTCTTACCCTCTGTCTTGACTATCATCATACTCATTCAAAATACCCATATAATAAATATAAATATTTTAAAATTATCTTATGGAAATATATTTTTATATCTAATACCATATATGGTTTGATTATGACCTTATATTACATGCTTGTTATCCATATTATGTTAAGGTATCACTTTGAATAATATTATCTTTATTCTTCACATGTTTCTTAATTTTTTATATCGCTGATCCTTATACATATATATCATGAAAACCTAATGTAAAAAATTATATAAATATCATTTTTATTCATTATATTTTTATTATAATAACCTATATAATATTGAATTATTAAATTTAATACACCTTTCATGGAGACGGTAATTTATACTTACACGTGAATGTTGTTCCCATTTTTTATTATCATTTTGAATGAATGAAAAAAATGACATAGATGTATATTTGAATATAATATAATTAAATTAGAATATATAATCTCATATGCATCATATAAATTCACTAAACCCGTCCTTAATACATTCCATGTAGTGTGTGAATGAATCACATCGTTTTGAGGGGCTGTAGCCCACACTTCCTCAAACAGAATTGTCATATTTACAAAAAAAATGAAAACTAAACAAATAAGATTTGTAAAAGGAATAAATAAGATTAAATGAAATAATTAATATAATATAATATATATAGATATAGTGTATATCATAATTTCCATCATGGGTGGTGGTAAAGAAAATTGAAAATCATCGTTTTGTGATGTGGAAGTTCACCATACACAGAAATTGTATATTGTTTACCCCTTAGATGAAGGTGTATGTAAGTTTATGTTAAAATATTAGAATAAAATATCCTAGTATATTGAGTATACTTTTGTTTTTATGCACTCATATATTAAATATACTGGGGGGATAGAAGAGGAATATAATACAAAGGAGACTGAGAGTAGGTGTTACCTCTTAATCATATAACTCCTTTTTGTTTGTACCAAAATGATTCATTGGAAGAAATTATTCCAAAATGGAGGATTAGAAGAGTGATTTAGGGATTTTTTAAGTTCATTGAGTATATATTGGATAAAAATAAGTGGTTTTAGAGGTTTCAATAAGAATGATAGGTGGGGGGCTTTTATAGGGAAGGAGGAGTGGCCCACTTGTAAATAATGAAGATGGTATTCCAACAATATTTTTCATTTTTAATGAGGATACAAAAAAAATATAAAGTATATAAAATGGAGTATATGGTGTAAATAGGACCATAAAATTTTATTATTCCAAGTTTCCATTTTTTTGGGTCTCAAAATTTAGGTTTAGTCCTCAGTTAAGCTAAATTTTACCTTAATCGATGTAATTAATTTTAATTACATCCACTAATCATTTTCATCAAAAAATAATTTTACATTATTAGTCATTATAAATTATTCTAATTCCTAATATAGAATCCATTTTTCTAAATTCCAATCACATAAGTTGTAGAACTGGTGCGGGTACATTAGTAGTACTATAGCAGTACTGTACCAAGAACTCTAGAACTTACTTTAGAAGGTATGGTAGAATGTATTGTTCGGCATTATAACTGCTGAAACTATTCCGAATTAGTACACTGGTTTGGGCCTTTTGTCCTTAAAGAATTCATTCCACAAATAAATTAAGGTTATTAAGGATTTTGGGTCTATATAAGGACTTCGTACCACATCAAGGCCTTCAGGACACCTGATGTGTAGATGCAAACGATGCCGATTATACAAGGAACTATACCTAGAGGAGGATTCAGAGCAAGCACATTCATTAGAATAGATATATTGGATTGGAATGAATGGAATGGTATATTACATACCATAAATAGAAGGACTATTCTTCATTTCATAGGATTTTTATCTGAACTATTATGTAAAGGTGCAGAGCTGATCACAATGCAGATGCATGGGATGGGTAGTTTCAAGAAGTCACAGTTTAAGATGTATTCCATTAACACCATATGGTCTTATAATGTCATGAATAATATGGGAAATTTAATTTTATTGTTCTCCTTAATCCCTCAAAATAAGGGTTATCAATAATGAATTAAAAATGATGGCCTTCAGGCCATTCAGGCAAGTTTTTATTGTAAAAGATATCAAAATATTTATATGTTTTTATATCCAATATTAAGGTAAAATTGGTTCGGATTACCCATATTTAATTAATTTATAAAAATATAATATTTTGAAACATTTAACCTAATTTTAAATTTAATTTATCCTTATATATAAATGAGACGGAAAATCAGTTTTGAATTAAAATCGAGTATTTTTTACTATTCATTAGAAATTGAATCCTTATAGAAAAATACCAAAAATATATCCCAAAATAATTATTATGTTTCTATTAAAATGGTAATTTTTATTTTGAAATATTAAATTTATAAATGTTCCAAAAAATTGTACTTAAAATTATTTTTCAATTTAAAGGCATTAAAACTACTTTTATAAAAAATATAGGTTTTATGCAAAAATTCAGTTTATTCTTATCTTATGTCTATCCAATATATTGGATGAATACCAAAAATATTTTATTGAATCTCTAACATTTATATTACATTGATATTGCTCAATAATTGTAATTAATTGAACTGATTAGGGTAAAACAACATTATAAACAAACAATAATAAAATTTTCCTTTATATTCAATTGGTTTTCACATTCATTTCAAATTAATTGATAACCTATAAAATTATATAATATTTGTGTAAACCATATATTTTTATAAATTATGTAATATTGTTCATAAACATTGATTTGATAGCTAGGTTAAATATTATTATATTTAATAATAATATTTAAATAATATATTTTTATTTTGTAAAACGTTGTCGTGAGTGTTGCCCAATCCATATGGGAAAGTCATTGTTGAACATAATTCCAGATAACCTCAATGTTATGGCTAGATAAATCAGAAATTAATGTTGTGGGTAGTGCATGATTAACTTAGTGTTGTGTATGATGCAACCCAAGCTTAGGGATTTAATATAAATAAACTATTTTTAGTTTTATGTGAAATGAAGATTATCGAAAAAGATAAATTACTTCGAAAAATAATAATTCAAAAAATCTCATGGTGTTTCATATATGTTTATAATAACCTTATACAATAATATATATATATATATATTAGTCCTCTACCACTTAGTTAAACCAATTTACCACATTTTACCATTATCAATGTAACCCACATTTAACCTTGGTATCTTATTCTTTTGAAGGGAATTTTAATTGAACCTATAACCTAAGATGAATTATTTGATTCAAAATATTAATGAAAAATTTATTATATTAAATATCTGAAAAATATAAAAAATTATTTTGAATATAACAACGCATAACATGAAAAATGTTTTTTAGATAAAATGTGGTTTTAAGTAAAAGATGAATTTATTATTATTCCTTATTAATTAATAATGATTAGATGAATGATAATTAATTTTATTATATATACTATAATGTAATTTCCATAAAAAAATTTTTGTTATTAATTAAAAAAAATTTGAAAAATTACATTACACATAAAAATTTTAATTTGAGAATCTATCCTTTTAACATTTAATGATTTTATTCTCAATTATTTAAAATTTAAAATTTATTTAATTACCGTTAATTGAATTTCATCAATACATTTATATAATTTTTTTATTTATTTAAATTCATTTCTAAATGAAACATGATGAAAATTTCTTAATATATATTAAATCACAAAATAATGAATATGTATATATATATATATATATCTTATTTATTACATTAATAATTACATTTTTATATCATCCTATCATTTACTCAAAATACCACTTAAGAACATTACATGATACATCTGTAGGTTATGTAATTTTGACTTTCATGAGTGGTGATTCAAATAGAGTGGATATCAAATATATTTCCTCAGTAATAAACTTCTCATTTAAATGATTTCACTCATTTCATAATTGTTGTAGTTAACCTTCTGGTTTTTATTGGTAAAACCCTTGTGACGATACTTCCTATCCAAGCTCAGATATATTAGCCTCTTCTAGATAAGTTCTACTACTTGATTTTATTTATTCCTCTTTTCTATATATATTTCAAAATGCGGATAGTTCTATTTGTACTATCAAATTAAACAATTATATTAAAATGATTAAATTTTAATGTAATACTAATTAAAATTTATGACATTAATTACTCATATTCCTAATAATGGAATCGTTGGCTATATAATCTAAACATATACATAAGAATAATATATATATATTCCCAATGACTATATGTATAATTTTAATGTTATATTCTAATATATAACCTCATATACATATTAAATATAATTCAATACATTCATTTACTTCATTCTTAAAAATTCTATTATATTTCCAAGGTTTTTCATTCTTTAAATAGTTATAATTATTGGGATGATATTTAAAGAAGACCATGAAGATAAAAATTTCATTTTTTTCTCTTTCTAATTTCTTTTGGTTTTATTCCAAATTTTCTTTTTTCAAAGATGTTTCAAATAACTTTATCACATATTATTAATGTTTATATTTAATGTTAATATTTTATCTCACTAAATTATATCATGGTTCATTTTATATAAATGTTATATATAACACAAGGTATCATATAATTAAAAGTAAAATAAGAATTATGCATTTGGGGTGTTACATTCAACCCCATGAATTAAAAGATTGCATTGATATTTCCATACATTGATAAAAAAATGAGTGTGCTTTTATCTTATGAAATCTTCAGGTTCACACATAGCTTCCTTAAACATATTATTTTATCATATACCTTTGACCGTATTGGAATACATGTTTTCAAAAATGCTATCTCTTTGATCTAAGATCCCCACTAGTTATTCATCATAAGAGATATCACGTTCGAATTAAATTGCATTTGAGTATAGCAGATGTGATGGGTTTGGTGTGTACTTCCCAAAAAGCGATATTTAGAACAGATAAAGAACCAATGAAAGGTAAACATGTAGTTATAGGTGATTATATATAGTTTTAACTTGATCATGAATCTCAAAGGGACCAATAATTATAAAACTCAACCCTTCAATCTTTGTGAAACTCATAATCCTCTTCTAAGGAGATATTCAAAGGAATACCTTATCACTAACTTCAGACTCTAGATATTTTATATGATCATTACCAATGATAATATAACAAACTTATGATACTTTGAAATGTTATTGAATAGTTTAAAACATTTATGTCATTTATTTAATAAGATCTTGTCCCGAATATAACAGAACAACATAGGTATCCCGTCAATTGGAAATTGAGATAACATATTGAAGGTCCAAGTGGCGTTCTTGATGCCCATGGGTTGGAAACTAGTGCCAATGAATCAAGTCATACTCAAAGGGAACAATTTTACCCTAATAAAGAATATTAATAAAGAAATAATTTTATAAATAGTATGATAGGGTTCATCCATACATTATACATCCATACAAAATAAAAAAGTACTTACAAAATCAAGACAACACCAAACAATGTATAACAAAACATAAACACTCCACTCAATATAATTATAAGAAAACAATAAATCAAGTATATAATAAAGGATAAATTAGTTGATACCACTATGATAAAAAATAAAACAAAATTCAATGATCTCCATGGGACCACTAGGTCGCCATGAATACACAATATCCAAAATGATATAAGAGAGAACAAAAATAAGAAGTCCTCTAAAAGGGTCACTTCAATAAACCTACATCTGAAACTAAAAATTCCACTAATTCAACATACAAAAACTATGGAAAGTGGAGTGAGGTAAATTCAACCAAGTAGGATTTCAAAAAATATTCATTTCATTTCATTTTCCAATATACGCCATAGAAGATGTTTTAAAATACATTACATAAAAGTAATGTATCCCCCATTTTAATAAAAACAAATAATACATATTTAAATAAATATTTTTCTAAAAAACAAATGATCATTAAAACCAAACATTTCCCATTTCTTATGGGAGAAACTATTTTAAACCTTACTTTCCATAACAACCCTATAAAACATTTATTTCAAGTTACCCAAAGAAACCCCAAAATAAATAAATACATGATATAAACAAGATAGATAAATACATAGATAAGTATTCCATGATCAAAAAATGTCATAAATTAATTCCAAGATTAAATTAAAACCACTATGATAAATACTACATTTAAAATATACCATAAAAAACAAGAAAAATATCATGTATGGAAATTGAGAAAGGAATACAATGTGGCGTCCTAAAACCATGTGTCACTAAAAGGTGCCCTAAGCCCAGTTGGCCACATGTCCTCAAGTACACCACCCTGAGCATCAGAGGATACTGACATGAATTTAGGGAATAGGGTGTGTCTATTGGGATATTATTCGCTCACTACAAAAGTATATCACAATGTATAAATGTAATAATAGATATATAGTGGAATACTTATAGAAGTGAATGAAAACTCACCCAACAGATAAAAATAAACTATAAAAATAATCTGAATCATATACAAAATGATGGTGATACATTACATGTATTTATAAAAATGGATTACATTCTTGTAAGGAATATGGAAATACATGCTATAAAAAAATAATAAAAAATAATCCAAAAACTATATAAGCTTCATGATCTCCACCTTGGTTATCTACTACCAAGATTTATCCTATGAAAATAAGAAGTATCTTGTGTAAAATTAGGAATTGTAATGTCCTAGAAATTCCATATAATTTTTTTTTCAATTTTATGGAATTATTTTGAGATCGTGAAATCTAACGATGCATGATTTCGAGGCCCGGAGTTCCTATAATGGCCCATCAACGATTTGTTAAACATTAAATAGAGCATGTTAGCTGTTTTATGAAAAAGTGTGGAATAAATCATAAAAATTTACTCGGATCAGAAATCTGAGGGCACCGTTGCATTCAGGATGGCTGGATTTCCATAGGCGCGACGTATGTTTAGTCGGCGTGGGCCTCCTATGAGAAAAATCAAAAATGGAATAACGGTAAATAAAATATTTAAATGTAATTTCCCAGAAATTATTTATAATTTTTTTAATTATATGGAATTATTTCAAGATCGTGAAATCTGACAACGTATGATTCCGAGGCCCAGAGTGCCCGGAATGGTCCGTCGATGTTTTGTTAAACTTTAAATAGAGCGCATAAGCAGTTTTCATGAAATAGTGGAATAACTCTTAAATGGTTACTTAGATCATAAATCGGAGGGCATCGTTGTATTCTGGATGGCAGGCTTATCCTAGGTGTGACTAATGTTTAGTCAGCTCAGGCCTCCTGTGAGAAAACTAAAAAAATGGCATATCTGTATATAAAATAATTAAATAAATTATTTTAATTTTCAAATTCTTATAACTCAAAAATGGTAGCTCAGAATGAAAATCCAAGACAACCATTGAACTTATGAGGGAATGTTTTATTTATGAAAATTGTAACTTTGGCCAGTGCGGGCCACCATGGAAAGTTAGTTTTTGGTTGTAAATAAAATAATTAAGTGAAAATTATTTTATTGTAAAATCCATAACTTTTAAATGGTAACTCGGATTGGAAATCCAAGAAAACTATTTGTTTTGTTGGGTTGTGTTTCACTCAGGAAGAGCCTAACCTCAACCGTCATGGGACGGTGATGATTGTTAATAACTTTGAGAACATTTTTTTGGGTAAGTTCAGTAAACGTGGGAGCGGGTTTTTCAAACTTTTGAACTGGTACATGGAATTGAAATATGAGGGCACAATTGAACTCGTAGCACTGATATTTGCTTAAGGATACCTTCACCTTGATCATAGTAGGTTGAGGGTGGAAGTTTTATTTTCACATATTCGTGAAAGAATAAAATAAAAACAAAATTGTGTATTTTTTATTTTTATTTTATTTGTGAAAACCTCCCACATGTGGATATTGAGAAGTGGGGACCACTATGGATAATCCTCCCATGAGAGGTTATGGTGGTGGGGACCACCTGAACTAACCTCCCAAGAGAGGTTCTGTTGGTGGGGACCACTCGAGGATTGAAACCTCTTGAACTGCCCTCATAAGTTTGAGAAGCCTCTTGGACTCCCTCAAACCTTAATTGATCCAACCCAAGAAATAATTAATTATGCTAACCGATGTAATTAATTATTCCAATTTGAAATCATGCCAAGAAATTCAATAATGATGGCTAATTATTTTTTTGGTTGAATTGGGGAAAACTCTTGGAAAAAGGGATAAACATGGAGCCTTGGGAGAAAGATCTCCAATGAAGAATGCCAACGAAGAATGCCATCGAAGAACGTTCATCAGAAATCAAAGAAGAGGAAGACGTACGAGCCCATCATTGAAGCATTGTTTCGGAAGCAATGATAATTGGAACCCCCCTCCGTCTTCTTCGACTTCTTTCTCGCAACCTCCATCACTGAGTCAAATGGGATAGGGGTTCAATTTTTGTATGAATACTTTTTCCCATGTTCTTCCCATTAATTTTTTTAGGGATTGGGAATAAATCATTGCGGGAGGTTGTAAAGATTGACATTCTTCTGGAAGTTCTTGTTGATCCATATGATACCACCCGAACATGGAGGGTACGGGCCATACAAACATGACACAACCCCTCAACAAATGTTCTGATAATTTGTGGTGTTGAACTCCATGAAGGGGATGGTGCAACTACCCCAACCTATGGCCACCGCTGCCTCACAACCTATGCGCCCTCATGGCACCCCCGTGGCCGAGCCACTCGGAGGAACCCACAACCCCCATGCCCTGCCACTCTGCCACCTGTGACCCCATCGCGCTGCCGAAAGCCGCTGTCGTTCGGGCCGAGCAGCAGCCGCCGACCGGGCCGCACCACCGCCGCTTTCCATTGAGCTGTCGTCGCCGTTCGCCGAGCCATCGTCGTCATCCGATGAGCTATCACCGTCCCTCTTTTTCACCACCATCCCACCAAGTCGTTGGTCGAGCCACCCTGACCATGCTGCCCGCAGCCATCAGAGCCGCTCACAGCAGAGCTGCTCCTGTCAAGCCACCCGCGGCCGAGCTACTCCGGCCGGGCAACCCACAACCGAGCCACTCCGGCAGAGCAGCCTCGTGGCACTGGGCTGCTTCGGCCGAACCTCCCCATGGCTGAGTAGCACCACCCGAGCCGCCCTGTAGCCTCTTTCCTCCAGGACGAGCTTCCCAGGCCGAGTCGCCCAGCGGCCTTGTGCCATTCGCGATCGAACCCCCGTGGCCCCTCACGGCCTGCCGGACTGCCTAGCAGGCCGGGCTGCCTAGCACAAGTTGGGCTGGACCCAGTAGGCTACGCCTAATCCAACGGGTTGGGACACACTGTCAGCTGGGTCGGACCGGACCCGGACCCGCTATGACTCATTTTCTTTCTTTTGGCAATAGCTTTGCCATCAGACGTCCGTTTTACAAACCGATGGTGGAAATAGAAATCTTGGAGTTAGACGGTCCCTTTGAGTATACTGCACTGGAGTTTTGGATTAAGATGGGGGAGTGCCTCTATGTGATATGGTAGGCCCATGGTGGGGAGCGCCTCTGTGTGACATGGCAAACCCACGGTACTCGACAGGAGGAGTACCTCAGCTATCCAATATTAGTGGGAAGCGCCTCTGTGTGACGCGGCAGGCCCACTATACTTAATAGAGGAGGGGTTATCTAGCAGCCGAGGTGTTCGATGATGTGACTAGGGATGTTACTTGTTACTACCCCTAAAATAAATCATGGTGTGAGTTGAGTCAATACCTCTGTGTCTCCTCATGATTGAGATGGATTACTTGATAACTTAGGTATATTTATAGGCATATACCTTTGTAGGGTTATCTATTGATTTTTTACTTTTTGGTTTATTCTTGGTGGATTTTGTGAGACCTTGAGGGTCTTGGGGACCCTACTGAGTATCATTATACTTACCCCTGCAGGGGATAGGCTCGCACCTTGTTGTGTTGGATATAGATGACAGACAACGCTGACTGAGGATGAGGGTACTAGGACTGGAGGTATCTAAGAGGTGAACCTAGACGAGGCGTACAACAGAGACGACCGATCAAGAGATGCACCTACCCTTTAGATAGGATCCTGTCCATGTGATCATGGGAGATTTTCCAGTATCATGTACTTTCACCTGTCTTGAACATTTCAGTTTTCCTTGTACATTCCAGTTGGGCTTGTATTCTGACCCCTTTAACTTACTGTACTCACTATGTTTACTATTCTGTTTACTTGAGTTCATATCTTGTTGTGTGCTTGGTTGTGTGTGTTATAGGTTATAAATGCAATGCATTCATAGTTTTAGGGAATACACCTTCAGTTCTAGTCGACATCCCCTAGCCTATGGAAGGTAGGCTTGGGGTAGTCATGGCACTGACCCCGGGGGACGGGTCATGACAGGAATGTTTCCCTTTTTCAAAACCTATATACATGTAATCTACCTCAGTACAAATGGATACCCAAATTGGATGTTAGAGAAATATTTTTAAGCCACCACAAAAGGAATCTATAACATCTTTTCTGTGCAATATAATCCAAAATAGTCTACAAGAATGCATAAAAAAAGTAATGAAGAACAGTAATTTGAATACCGAAGTACTTGCTTTAGCATCAGCTAGTATCTGAATATGTAATTAGTCCATTTATTAATTAGTTTATAGTTTCTGTAGTAGGTCTCATGAGGTTTAACTATGTATGAAATCTTCAGATTATAATAATAATAACAGGTATAAAATGTATAATAAGGATTAAATGATTATAATAATAAAGAGGGTCCAAGGAAACAACCACAACATCCATTAACTTAGTAGTTGAGTAAACATAGTAATAATATGTATCCTAGACAATAGGTAAGATTGTAATCCGAGGAACATCACCCGAGTCATTACACAATATTGATTCAAATAGAGTCCAAGGAATTTATCCATGGTAAAATGGAAAAAGAAAGGATGAGGCCAAAGGGTGTATCCAAGGTTCCACATATCTGTATATGTCACACTAGATCCAATGTTAACATCCAAGGAGTCTTATAATAAAGATGTAGGGATCCTACGATGTAATACTAGAAATACACTAGTACAAAAAGATTGGCCTCTAATGTGGGTATGAACCTTTACAATCAGAAACCCTAAATGAAAATGGAATCCATGAGTTCTCAATGAAAACCCTCATCAATCCAGGAATAGCTTGAGTCTTACCCCTCCTACAATGATTTCAATGTAAATTTTTAATATGCACTATATACCAAATCCATTAATTAATTAAGGCCATATAATAATCATGTCATTCAATAAAAGATTTGGTTCTCATTTTTACCTTTCATTAGTGTGAGAATGCTAATAGAGAATGCATCTAATTAGTTTATTTAAGTCATACACAATTTATTATGTTCACTTCATCTTTCTATTAAACATAGAATGGATTTCATTGAATTTACAACCATTTTTTCATTTACCTTTAATTAGGCCAAGTTTTATACATATTATTCTTTCCAAAACCCATTTGAGGGTCATTTTATTAACCAATACACCTTCCATATTAGGTTAAAATAATATTTTCACATGTAATAGACCTTAACTACTTTCATACTTAATTAATCACCTACCATTATAAACATCATGTTGAAGTACACCCAAACAGTGGCACAGATTGGATTAACATGCTACTAAAATCTTAAATTTTGGAAAACACCATACTTAGGGTGGTCAGAGGTTTTTTCATAACTTTCAACGGGGTATACAATATTTAAAAACTATCTTAGAACATAGTTATAATGACTATAATCATGGTTCATGAATTTAAAAGGATAATCCAAATGAAATCATCATGTACACATGATAGTTTACAAAAAGACAAAACTTGAGGGATGAGTTGTAAACCTCCTACCTCATACTAGTAAGAATCTCCAGTTCCATTATCATCTCTTTGTTTGTCTTGGATAAAAATATTTAAAAAGATAATATAAATGACCTAAAAATAGGGAATATGAGACAACATATAAATGAATCCTTCGAGGAGAATAATAATGAAGAATAACCAAAAAATTAATTGATATCTTACCTATGCTCATCCAACGAGACTACTAGCTCTTGAATATGACACCATATGGATAATGGTGATCAATATCTTCAAAATTGGGGCAAGAGATATCAAAAAACAGTAGATGATAAATTTTTTTTCAACTAGAGAATAAAAGATAGGAAAAAAGGATAAAACATTTTATTAAGTGACAAATGGTCATTTTACGCAAAATTCAGGGTCACACGGTTTGGCTACACGGTAAGAAAAATCATGCACCAACTGTGCACTTATGACTTATTATGGGGGGCACCCACAATGTTAGAAGGATTGGTTAGAGAAATTTTGTGTCAACCATGAAAAAACCCTCTTCTAATAACTGAAAACATTTTTTATGGAATGTATCCCCTTTAAAACATTTAGGGAAAACCATGTGTCATGTTTCACCCCCAAGGTCTAGTATCACATGATTATTAGAGACCATGTAGATTGGGTCACACAGCTTATACTAACCTTTCATCCCAGTGGTTTTCTCCAATGGATGGGGTTTTGAGATCATAACAAGTCCTAGACACCACTGAAAGCTTCTCTAAATCATTAGGCATTATTATTAGGTTTAGAAATAAATTATTAAACAAAATTTAAATCTCTCTATACCTAGGATAAAAACCGGATTCTTATAATCTTCCTCCCTTAAAAGACTTCACCCTGATTTCACCTTCTATGGGAGGAAACCCATGTTATGAGAACAACTATGGACATTAGGCATTTATGTCAGCCTCTCACTCCATGGTATCATCTTGTACATGGTCATGAGGCCATTGAACTTGTACTGAAGTGATAGGATGGCCTCAAAGAGCAATCAAGATCTCCTGAATGATGTGTATTGGATACTTATCAAAAGAAGAATAGTTATCTAACTCACACTTATTAGGATCATAAGAATGTGATTGGTCGGTATGAAAATAGCTAAGCTATAAAACATTGAAAATATTGTACATGGAATGGTACCTATGTGGCAGTAACAATAAATAGGCAAGTAGCCCAAAACTCCCTAGAATCTAAAACAGTATTACATAATGATTTGACAGTTTCCCTTTCATCTGTATCCGTCTATTCTAATGCCTGGGTGATACCCACAAGAAAACATGATCCCTGGCCTCGAACTCCAGATGACGTCGATGAAGATCAGAATCATATTTCTATCTAGACTAAGTATTATTCATATACTTCCTGGTAAGTTGAATCAGATCCAAAGTCTCCTACCTCAAATGAGGCCTCATATGGCTACGTAACCCCCTCAAACCATTATAGGGGTGAATAGAATATCCTACCATGATGACTCAAAAGGATCCATCTCTAGCCTCACCATAAATTTATTATTATAGGTGAACTGGATGAGAAGTATATAATTATTTCATGAAACACAAAAATCCAACACACTTTCTCTAATCATATCCTCTAGAACCAGTATAATACATTTTTACTATCCATTAATCTTAGGGTGAATGGAAGTGCTCCGAAGTACCCCAGTATCCATAGCCTTTTACATCCCCTTCCTGAATAGTGATGTTGAGCGAGCTTCCCTATCTGATGTGGTAATATGAGGGATTCCATGTATTCAAAAAATCTCACAGAAATCCAATATTCTCAACTCATCAAATAAAATTTCCCCCAAATAGAAAGGAAGTGGTTTACATTATTCATTGGATCAATGACTATAGATACAAAGCCTCTACATATAAGAATCCTCTGTAAGATGACTAAAAATTCCATGGAAACATCTTCCCATTTCCATTATTAGACTGGAAGTGTCTATAACAATTTTTGTAGGTATCTGGTTCTCCACCTTCACCAATTGACAAGTGGATCACCTTGTGATAAAATCTTCTACCTATAATTTCATCCTAGGCCACCAATATTTTTGTCACATGTCTTGATACATCTTTCATATTCCAAAATGAAATGCCACTGAGAATTGTGGGACTCCCACATCAATTCCACTATCATATCTATATGAACCCAAGTATTCCCAATTATATGGATATTATCATCCCCATCAATAGACCAATGCAGAGGCGGGTCTTCTCCTGAAATACTCTCAAGGACAACCAATCCTTCAAGGTCTAAAAAGTACTTTATCTTCACCTTCTCAAGGAGAAAAGAGGTAACTATAAATGATGAGAGATAAGACTTATCACGTCTTTTATGAAACTCAAGATTCAATTTATATAATAGGGCTATCAATTTTCCTTAATCACTGTCTTCTCGTATAGCCTCTGATTGTGTTTTCTGAATCAGCACATCCACTGCCGCATTTCCCTTTTCAAGCATACATGCATGCTCAAAATCAAAAGACTGGATATGTTCGACCAATATTCACTTGTTGGGATTCAATTCATGTTATTTAATGATATATTTGAGGTGGTTATGTTCTATATACACCAAAAATCTCTCACCCCACATATAGTTTCTCCAGGAATGCAAGTCATGGACAATAGATACTATCTCATGGTCATATGTTGTATTGTTTCTCTCATAAGGCCTCAAATTTAGAGATCCGTATGCAACAAATATGTTCTAGTGCATTATATGTACTCCTAAATCGATGTAGAATGCATTATAGAACACTATATACTCCATTACAATGTCTATAAGAATTATAATAGGTTTTGAGACCATCCTTAAATTTAAATCCTAAAAGTATATCTCACACTCTTCTGACCGCATTAACATGACACTGATCATTGTAAGACCATAGAGAGTTATAGTAATTCATGATAAATCATGTTGTAATTACCTATAATATCTAGATATCCCTAAGAAAATATATTTATCAAACTCGTTATTAGGATCCTCCTAGGACCCCACATTACTCACCACCTTCTTTGGTATAGTAGACACTCCTTATTATGTAATAAAATTACCCACATAGTGAATATTGTTGATCTAGAAGTGGAATGTAGAAAGCATGGAATAAAGATGATTCTATCTTAGTATACTCTAAATGATCTCAAAGTACTTATCAGGCTCGATACAAGTGTGAGAATTCTCCATGATGTTATCCACAAATACCACCAAAATGGAATCTAGATAGTGGTGAAAACCCCTATTCATAAAAGCCATTGAAATGGAAGGTGTGTTTATAAGATTGAATGGTGTAATGAGATACTCATATCAGCCATAACATTTATCAAAATTTTTACCTTATGTGGCTTATGGACTAAATCCCACCTAATGATATTGGATCTCAGGTCTATATTTGAAAAAAACCATCACTCCATAAAGCTAGTAAAAGAGATCATTTATTCAGGGTTGTGGATATTAGTTCTTGATTATAAGCTAGTTAAACGATATTTAATACCAGCATAAACTAATGATCACATTTTACTTCTTGGAAAAATGAACAAGAGAATCCCAAGAGGATGTGTTAGGCTGTATAAAACCTATAGCCTCTAAATCCACTACCTGCTTCTTGAGATCTTGGATCCCTATAGATGAAATCATGTATTCATGAATGGAAAATTGAGATTCTCCTAAAACAATACTATTAGAAGACTCTACGTCTCTATAAAGAGGTAAGAAATACAAATCATCATGAAAGGCGTCCTTAAAACAATCTAAATTAATAGGGAATTCAACCTGATGGAAGCCCATATCATCAATGAAGAGATTAGAAATCTTGGAATTCACTCCACCAAGAACATGATGCTCTGGTCTAGCTCTACTATCCTGGAAATCCCACTCTCCATTATGAAGATAGATTTTACCATCTTGTGATATAAATGATACCCTGCGGCGATAGAAGTCTACAAAGCCATGATATGAGACCAACCAATCCATCCTTATAATTAAATTATATTATTCCATCCTGAGAATAAAGAGGTCCCCCAAAAAAGGTTAACAACCTACCTCATGGTAAAAGTCCCTATATTGTATTATTACCCTTGATTGTACTCCCAATTATATATAAAGGGTCATTACACCACACTAATACTAAACTTCCAATAGAAGACATTCCATGAGGGTTAAAGAGATGAAGGGGCATGAATCGGCTGTATCAAATAAAGAAGATATTATTGAGGAGGTAACTAGATTAGTACCTCGTACTATAGATGATCATGCACTCTGATCCTTATGTGTTGGCTGTAAAACATGAAACTAGTCCAATCCATGGCCTTGTGTTATAGATGGACTACCCAATGTTTTATCTCTCTACTAGAACTAATGATCTGGAGTATGGATACCACATCCATGACCTTATCGTAGAAGAGTTATGTAAGTGCTACTCCAACTCCCCTCCGAACACGACATAAAATTACCTTCACCTAAAGGTGAAGCTATTATGGGTCCTCTTCTAATAGATGTATATGGAAAGCTCCAATATAATCTTTTCATATTACCCATATGACAATAAGCACAACACTCTACCTAGTCCATGTCATACTAAGTATCCATGTTCCCCATCATTCCACAATGATTGAATACAACAGATCTTCCAATGGGTTTACTCTAACCACCACAACTGTAATGTAAAACCTCAAGGGAAATTTTCTTGCTAACAAAATACATACATTACAGCCTAATAAATGATCCTCTATGGACGGTACTATCTCCATCCCTTAGGTTTTTCTTAGTGATCAAAGTCTGATCGATGGTCTAAGAGAAATAAGGTAGGCGAAAGACATTCAACTGTGTCTGGATGGAATACTAGAGCCCATCCTCTAATCATTTGGAATGTGAAATCTCATCACCAGCTAGAATTTAATGAAAATTGTAGAAACTCATTAAAATGAACAAAATACTCCATAACTAATATAGAACCTTTCTACAGATGCATGAACTCCCTATCTTGGATAGCTCTCAACATCTAAGGAACGAAGTGATAATAGAATGTAGTTTGTAAAATAGCCCATTCCTTGCCATGATAGTGACTATCCTGGGTAATCACATCCCACCATAACTTATCTAAATCATATATAATTTTTCAAAAAGATTTACCCTCTGCTCTAGAGGCATCTCAATATTATCAATGATAGGTAAGGTGGCCACTAGTCATGACTCAGAATCCCATGGTCCGCCATCCCCCAAGAAAGTATGTTGATTCTATTGTGGGAACTCATAGGACAAATAACTTATCATCTGTTCATGTAGTAGCACATCTTTCATGAAATACATCAGATATAGGAAACTCTTAATGAATTGAGTGTTAGTGTCTAGATCAGGTATTTAAAGCCCCGAAACATACATCTGAATCCAATAATAAAACATGTTGTGTATTTCATTTTTATAAATGAAATAAGGAAAATACATAGTATATTATAAATTCAAGGAACTTTTCCAGCCTAGGCTTGGGAATATTATACAAACCATAGAGTAGAATTTACAACACAAAATATTTACATTTATTTAATACTTTCGTCTCCAGCTTCGTATTGGCTCTTGAAAACTCTTTAGTACACATAATCACCTGAGGATTTACATCAAAAAATGGGTGACCTAAAAGCCTAGTAAGTGGATAGATATTAACAATATATCATTGGGTGAGCATAATCATAACATAGGCAAAGGATAATGAACATGAGATCCATTATTAATAAAATACTTAAAATGTGATGATTTATAAAAATGAAACATCATATATTAGTGGTCATCTACCACACATAGTTTTGAATAATGGTAGAATCATGTACCCACATCATTTTCCTTTTACTCAGGATATTCATCACATTACCCAATTCATTGGAGCATTGTATATTTCTGGGCACACCTGTCACATTGAAACCTTCATATTGAGATATATAATTATGGGCGCACTCGTCACATCATAACATTATCATTATCATGAAAGACACATATTTCAAAAATGAGCATAACAAACCCTTGGAAGGGAATGTGTTTTTATATCATAATAACACATTCATAAACTTAGGGTTCCCAAAAGAAATTGGGAATAACATACATGATACATTAACTGTCAACCTTTAGTGAGAAATAAATTGTATGTTTTTGAATGAAGAGATATTTTGAAAAATATTTTTTTACATAAACTTCAGTATCAAACATGTATATACTATAATAATAACGATAATGATGAAAAAATGATTTTACAGAGTATCCGTACAATAAATGTAGTGAAAGTTGGAGAACCTGAAAAAAGAAAGTTGGGTTCGTGGTTTTCCCATTACCTTATATCAGAACGCTTTCTTCACTTTAATGTCAGGTATAACCACATTAGATTCAATAATTAACAATTCCAGAACACTTTTTACATGAATATGGTTAAATATGGTTTCATTAAGTTATGTTATGGGCCTTTGGATGAGTTATAGTGTTTTAAAACATTGTTCGAGAATGATCATTTTTATGATTTTCTTGGGCATTTCACTAGTACTCATAAATTGAAGTTTAGCTAGAACATGGATAAACATACAGAACTTATATTTCATGTTATTAATGATATTAAAAAAGTTTTTATGATCTTATAATGAATTATATTACATACAATATGGGTGAATCATTATATAAGAATTAAATTATGATTGTTTGGGTTAATTTTGGAGATTTTTTTACCACATCGAACTTGTTTTGTTTAACCATTTAGTAATATATACCTAATTTAGTTCTAGAATAGTAAATCAGATATAATACGTATAATATAATCTAGTTCAATTATAAAAATGGTTTCTTGACCAGATATGTAATCTTTAATGGAAATTGAAAACTAGTCATTGTTGAAGGTGATAAATTAACACTTCACGAACAACGTTCTCTTTTATAAAATAAATAGAGAAGCGGAAGGGGGTTGGATTATATAATATCAAATTATAATCATAAAATTATAGTATACATGTAATAATGGAGTTACCATAAAATGTGGATGAATATTTTTTGGGATATATTAGGAAATGAACTTGTAATTGAACGGAATTTCAAGGAAAAAGAGAGAGAGAGAGAAGAATTACCTCTTGAATCCTCCTCTAGAGATCCACCTTATGAAATCTAGGATTTTCTTTTTGATGAGACCTAAAAGCTATTAGACGTGGGTTAGGGGCTAAGGAAGATGTTTGGTTAGAGTTTAGACAGGGCTTGAAGCATGAGAGGTGTGAGTACATGAGGGTGTGAAGGGTGGTATTTATAGTGGAGGGGATAGGGGATTTCTCAATATAAAATTCATTTATTTATTATTTCCCCAAAAGGCAAGGAGAATTTATTCATCCATGAATTATTACAGTAAATTTATCTTGTGAATCTGAACCATGTGTTATTACATCAGTATAACATCATACATGACTATATAATTAGTGTATTTTTCTTATTTTGTAAATTATGGTATTTCACTGTTTGTCAAAAATTCACGTATTTCAGAAAAATATATAAAACTCACAGTAACCATTTTTCAACATGTAGAATCCAAAAATGATGTCCATTTTTCAAAAATAATTTTCTAAATATGATTAATATAATTTTAAATTAAAATCATAATTTACTTGTAATATACAGTTTCTTAAGATAATCCAGATTTTATAATTCTTTAAAAAATTAAATAAGGTCTTCGGAAATTATATTAAAACCATAAGACATAGAATTGTGAATATTAAACACATTTTAGGAATATTCATTTTCATTTAAATTAATTAATTAATTACAATTAATTATCTATGAATTACAAAAATTCCATTACTTTTACTACTGTTATATTATCACTTTTATGATGCCCAAATTTTATTTAATCATTCATGGTTGAGGTATATTACTATTCATAAGGTTATTTTACTATTCACAAGTGTAGGTTACTATTCATAAGGGGAGTTTACTATTCACAATAAATTAGGTTTGCCCTATCAGACTCCAAACAACATACTGATCGCAACCGTGTATGTCAGATTTTCGAAATTCAAAACACAGAAGTGAAAAAACTAAGTTTAACAGCTAGGTTATAAATTTCACATAGTACTCATTAGTTCATTTAAACACATAGTGTTTCCTTTTAAAATCATGGAATGTTACATTCTCCCCCCTTAAATGAATTGCACCCCTGCAATTTGTTCAATGTACATATAATTCTGAATTTATATATTGATAATTATGGGAAAATATTTTCTTATGTGTAACAAATTAACCGTAAGTATAATAGTAAATTTGAATACAACATTGTCTAATCTCCAAATTTTTCTAGACCGTTCCTCTGATACTAATTGTAAAGCCCTGAACTCGCACTTCCAGATTCAGTACTAAACCATGTTGTGTATTTCTTTTTTATAAAGGGTAGAAGAAAATACACAATGTATTATACATTTGAGTAACTTTTCTGGTCTAGGTTTTGTATGATTAGACCAACCATACATTAGCATTTACAATAGAAAACATTTACATTTATTTAATTCATTATTCTCTAGATTCTTATTGTCTCTTGAAAATTCATTAGTACACATAATCACTTGAGGATATACATAAAAAAGGGTGATGAAAATTCCTAGTATGAGTATAGATATGAACAATATATCATGGGGTGATAATAATCATAACATAGGGAAAGGATCATGTACATGAGATTCATTATTAATAAATGACTTAAAATGAGGAAATACATAAAAATGAAACATCATGTCTTAGTGGTCTTCTAACAAACATAGTTGTGAACAACACTAGCATCATGTTCATGCATCATTTACCTTTTAGTCATTTGATTCATCACTTTACCCAATGCATTGGAGCGATGTATAATTCTGGGCGCACACATCACATTGAATCATTCATATTGCACTATATAATTCCAGGCGCACCCGTCACATCATTCCAGTATCATTATCATTCTACCACATATATAAAAAATGAACATAACTAACCTATTTAAAGGAATGGTTTGTCATCTCATAATAACACGTTCATAAAAATTGGGATCCCAAAATAAAGTGGGATAACATACTGTATACAATAGCCGTCAACCTTGAGTGAGAAGTAAATATTATGTTTTTGAAAGAATATTTATTTTTTAAAACATTTTTTAGACATAAACTCCATTAGAAAACATTTATATCACAAAAAAGGTAATATAATGATGAAAAAATTATTTTTATGGAGTTACCATACAAAAAATAGAGTATAAGAGGGATAACTTGATAAAAGAAAGTTGGGTTCTAGATTTTCCCCTAACCATGTATCCGAACACTTTCATCAATTTAATGGCTGGTATAACCACAATAGATTCATTAATTAAGAATTACAGAACCTTTGGTACACGAATACGGTTCATTGTGGTTTCATTAAGTAATTTTATAGGCCATTGGATTTGTTTTAGTGTGTAAAAATATTGTTCAGGAATGTTCATTTTTATGGTTTTATTGAGAGGTTCACTTGTATTCATAAATGGATGTTTGTGTAGAACATGGATAAACATCCAGAACAGATCTTTCATGTAAATAATGATATTATATAATTTTAAATGATCATATAATTAATTAAATTATATACCGTGTTGGGGAATCATTAGATAAGAATTAAATGATGAATTTTTGGGTTAATTGGGGAAGTTTTTTACCACAACAAACTTGTTTGGTTTAATCATTTTGTAATATGTACCTAAAATAGTTAGAAAACATGAAATAGGATATAATAAATATAATATAATCTAGTTCAACCATAAAAATGGTTTCAGGACCAGATCTGAAATCTTTAATTGAAATTGAAAATAAGTCGTTCCTCAAGGTGATAAATTAACACCTCCTGAACAACATTCACTTTTATAAAATAAAAAACAAGAGGAGAAGGGGGTGTGGAAGATATAATACCACATTAGTATCATAAAATTACATTATATGTATAATAAAGGAGTTACCATACCATGTGGATGATGATAGGTGGGGATATATTAGGAAATGAACTTGATATTGAAAGGAATTTAAAGCAAAGAGAGGGAGAGAGAGAGAGAGAGAGTGATGAATTGCCTCTGGCATCCTCCTCTTGATATCCTCCTTAAAGAAGATACGCTTGGACTTTTGATGAGAAAATAAGCTCTTGGACGTGGGGGAGGTTCTAGGGAAGATATTTGGGAAGAGTTTATATAAGTCTTGATACTTGAGAGGTGTGAGGAAATGATGGTGTGAAGGGTGGTATGTATAGTGGAGGTGGTTGGGGATTTCTCAATATAAAATTCAATAATTTATTATTTCCCCAGAAGACAAGGAATAGTGAGCCATACATGACTAATTAAAGTAATTTTATCATTTGAATCTGAACCATATGTTCTTAAATCAGTAAAACATCATACATGACTCTATAATTTGTGTATTTAGCTTATTTTGTAAATTACGGTGTTTCACTATTCCTAAAAAAATAATGTATTTCAAAAAAATCCCTAAAATTCACCATAAATTTTTTTGGACATTCGGAATCCAAAAATGAAGTCCCTTTTTCAAAAATAATTAAATATGATCAATTTAATTTTTAACTAAAAACACTATTAACATGACAAATTTGTTTTGAATGTTAAAACAGATTTTATAATGCTTTCAAAAATTACATAAGGTCTTATGAATTTATCATAAAACAAGAAGATATAGAATTTATAATTTATGAACACCTTTTAGGAAAATACATTTTCTTTTATATGAATTAATTAATTATAATTAATTGATCAATTGTTATTAATTATTTATGAATTACAAAAATACCATTACTTTTACTATGGTCATATTATCACTTTTAATATGCCAAAATTTAATATAATAATTCCTGGGTGAGGTATATTACTATTCATAAGGGTAGGTTACTATCCATATGTGTAGGTTACTATACATAAGGGTAGGTTACTATTCATAGAAAATTATATATTCCCTATTGGACTCCAAAAATCTTACTGATAGAAAACGTGTATTTCATATTTTCATAAATCATAATAATAAAGAAAAAAAATTATGATTAATAGAAAAGTTATAATTTTTACATAGTACTCATTAGATCATTTAAAAACATAGTGTTTCATTTTAAAATCATACGATGTTACATTCTTCCCCCATTAAATGAATTGCGCTCTTGCAATTCGTTCTATGAACTTATAATTCTGAATTTATATATTGGTAAGTAGGGAAAACTATGTTCTTATGTGTACCTACTTAAACATAAGTATAAAAGTAAATTTTAAATTGAAAACTTCTAATCTCCAAAGTTTTCTAGATCATTCCTATGATACCAATTGTTAAGCACTGAACCCACACATCCTGATTCATTACTAAAACATGCCATGTATTTATATTTTATAAAGGATATATGAACGATAAACAATATATCATACATTTTAGGAAATTTTCTAGTCTTGGTATTAGTGGATTAGACAAACCATACATTAACATTTAAAACACAAAAGAAATACATTTATTTAATTCCTTCTTCTCTTGCTTCTTATTGTCTCTTGGAAACTATTTAGGACACATAAGTTCGTTCCCCAACATGATATAGGATATAACACATAAAATATAATTTGGTTCAACCATTAAAATGGTTTCATGACCATATCTAAAAGCTTTAAAGGAAAATGAAAAGAAGTAATTCCTAAAGATGATAAATTACCACCTCACGAACAACGTTCTCTTTTATAAAATAAAAAGAAAAGGCAAAGAGGGATGGAAGATATAATATCCCATTGGTATCATAAAATTTCATTATATTCATAATAATGGAGTTACAATAAAATTTGGAAGAATATAGATGGGTATATATTGGGAAATGAACCTGGAATTGAAAGGAATTTAATGGAAAGAGAGAGAGAGAGGAATTACCTCTTGAATCATACTCTTGAGATCCTGCTTATGGAAGCTAGGCATGGTCTTTTGATGAGACCAGAAGCTCTTGGACGTGGGGGATGGTATAAGGATGATGATGGGGAGGAGTTTAAAGAAATTATTGATGTTTGATAGGTTTGAGTAAATGAGTGTGAGAAGGGTGGTATTTATAATGGAGGGCAGAGGGTATTTCTCAATATAAAATTCATTAATTTATTATTTCCCCAGAAGACATTGAATAGTGAGTCTTTCATGAATAATTATAGTAATTTTATCATGTTAATCCAAAACATATGTTCTTACATCAGAGAAACATCATACATGACTCTATAATTAGTGTATTTAGATTATTTTGTCAATTAGGGTATTTCAGTATTCATCAAAAATTAATATATTTCATAAAATTTCCAAAAAATTACTGTAACCATTTTTCGATGTGTAGAATTCAAAAAATGATGTCCATTTTTTAAAAATAATTTCCTATACATGATTAATTTTATTTTTAATTAAAATCATTATTTACACGAGGAATATAGTTTTTATTGTCAAAACTAATTTAATAAGGATTTCAAAAATTACATAAGGTCTTCTAAAATTATATTAATCCAGAAGACATTGAATTGTTAACTTATGAACACATTTTATGAAAACACATTTTCTTTTAAATTAAATACTTGATTATAATTAATTATTTATGAAACACAAAAATACCATTACGTTTACTGTGGTCATATTATTACTTTTAAGATGCCCAAAGTTTATTTAATAATTCATTGGTGAGTTATATTACTATTAAAAAGGGTAGGTTTCTATTCACAAACAAAATTTTGTCCTATCAGACTCCAAAAATCTTACTCATCGCAACCGTGTATGTTATATTTTCAAAATTCAAAACACAGAAGTGACAAAATTAAATTTAATAGCTAGGTTATAAAATTCACATATTACTCATTTTTTTCATTTAAACACATAGTGTTTCCTTTTAAAATATTGGGTTGTTATAAATTATATTAGGTGGTGCCTCATTTGGAAATCCTAGTGGTAAGACTGGAGGCTCATGGAACACCACGTCTTGAGTTCGCTCATCTATACCCTCCTAGAAAATAGTATGAGGCCATTTTGGGGAATTGGCCTACAAATTCCAAGAACACACCTCTGATTAAGCTAGAAGATGATTGATATAGTAGAAAAAGAAGAATATAGAAAATAGGGTTCACTACCAAATGTATACTACCCCAACTAACCACTAAAAAGGCTAGTTATAGGAAAGTGTCCATGTTCCGAGTACATTGGTTCTAGTACCTAGAGGTTCAATGGAACCTTTCCACTTCATTTAATAAAAAACATTTATATTTATAATTCATGTTTTTATTTTTGAGTTTCATTTCCTTATAAACTTATATAAAATATTTATTAAAAAGGATTGTCATTACTAGTGAATTAGGGCCATTACACCTTACTAATGATATCAATACCCATTTAAATTCAAATTATCCACGTATACATTCGGTCATCGAATGTAACAGGCTATATATGATGGTTTGGCTTAATAAGATACATATTCCAACCCATAAGGGCCCATACATGGCATGAATTGAATCTGGAAATCACTCAATTATATCCAAATATATGCACACACACACACACATCTATATATACAACAAGGCTCACCCAACCACAACTTGAAAAATAGGAAAATGTTTGAATTAAAATAAACATATATGGCATGACATATGCATTGCATGTGAATTCTTGGTGCCTATAATTATTCATGATTTATGCTGCTTAACCTCCTCTCATATGTCCATGTATGAAAAAAATACTCAATCAGAATAATGATAATAACCACCACATAACATGTCTCTCACCCAACAGTGAAAGTATATCAACTATAACAGGATAATAAATGTCAATAATTATTATTTATGTAACTCAACATTTCCTCGGAACATTGATATGCTATGCCCAAGAAAGACTTATAACCAAGTTACAAGTTCTCATATTCCCCTATCTATTATCTTTAAATAGTACATAAATAATGTACTCCCTCAAATAAAACTTTGTGACATCCTGAAAGTGTGTTCCACTCAATGATTCCCCAAGCCCAAATTTCCACTTGGCCACAAGGGCATATCCCCAAATTTTAGAGGTTTCTATCTAGCATTGAGGTCCTATAGTGTGTATTTGGGGAGACTATTCCCTCACTAATAGAGTGTATCATATAAGATAAAATTAGTAACATGTAAAAAATATAAGTACTATAGAAGTGAATAACAACTCATGAAATAGATAATACTAAATTATAACTGGAAGATAAATCTTGTACAAAATTTTGATAATGCATGTAATGTCTCTATAAACATTGAAAACATTGGTAAAATGAAGTATGAAATACATGTTATACAAAATAAGAAAAAATCACTACGGGAAAAATGAGCAATTGCGACGGGTTATTTGCGACGGGAATAAATCCCGTCGCAAATAGTCCTGTTAAAAACTTATTTGCGACGGGGGTATTTACCCGTCGCAAATAAGTAGGCTTTTGCGACGGGATTTCTTTCCCCGTCGCAAAAGAACTGGCGTGCGTTGTGCGTCAAATCGCGGGAAAACTATTTGCGACGGGGGAATATTCTCGTCGCAAATAACCGGCGGCGGTAAAAGGTATTTGCGACGGGAATATTCCCCCGTCGCAAATAGTATGTCGGCAGGTGGTTATTTGCGACGGGTCCCGTCGCAAATAACTATTTACCCGTTGACCGTAATAAATGTCGGCTAAGGTATTTGCGACGGGAATCCCGTCGCAAATGGACCCGTCGCAAATAATCTAACCTATAAATACCCCCATCCGTTTTTTTCAAAACATTCTCAAAATTCATCTTCTTCTTCTCTCAAAGTTATATTTCTAAAGTTCAGTTTTTCTTCAGTTTAATTTTTTTCTCCGGAGCTGATATTAATGTTTTGAAGAACGATCAGAGCAGATCAATTTTCAAGGTATTTATGTTCAATTTAATTTAATATTTATTTTTAATTTTTTATTAGTTTCAATTATTCTTAATTAGTTGTAATTTAATTATGTTTATATTTTTTTATTACTTAATAAATTTAAATTATTAGTATTGTTCATAGTTAATAGTAATTAGGAATAATTAGTAATAATTTTTAATAATTAAGAATAAATATTAATAATTAGTAATAAATACCAATAATTAGGGATAATAACATTATTACATTATTAGTCTATTTTATTATTAATATTAAAATAATATAATTTTTTATATATATACAGTTCTCTTTTCATCTGTGGGTTTGCTGTCTTCACATGTATTATTTGTATGTGGAGATAGAAAACGCACAGATGAAAGGAGAACTGTATATAAATTAGAAAATTATATTATTTTAATATTAATAATAAAATATACTAATAATGTTATTATTTGTAATTATTGGTAATTATTCCTAATTATTAGTAATTATTCATTTAATTACTAATAATTAGGAACAATTACCAATAATTATCAATAATTATGAATAATTAGTAATAATTACCAATAATTAGTAATAATTACCAATAATTAGTAATAATTACCAATAATTAGTAATAATTACCAATAATTAGTAATAATTACCAATAATTAGTAATAATTACCAATAATTACCAATAATTAGTAATAATTAGTATTAATTACCAATAATTAGTATTAATTACCAATAATTAGTATTAATTATTAATAATTAGTAATAATTACCAATAATTAGTAATCATTACCAATAATTAGTAATAATTACCAATAATTAGTAATAATTACCAATAATTAGTAATAATTACCAATAATTAGTAATAATTACCAATAATTAGGAATAATTACCGGTAAATAGTAATAAATAGTAATAATTCGTAATAAATAGTAACAATTAGTAATAATTAGGAATAATTACCAGTAATTAGTAATAATTACCCGTAATTAGTAATAATTAGTAATTATTAGTAATAATTACCAATAATTAGTAATAATTACCAGTAATTAGTAATAATTACCAGTAATTAGTAATAATTACCAGTAATTAGTAATAATTACCAGTAATTAGTAATAATTACCAGTAATTACCAATAATTAGAAATAATTAGTATTAATTACCAATAATTAGTATTAATTACCAATAATTAGTATTAATTACCAATAATTAGTATTAATTACCAATAATTAGTATTAATTACCAATAATTAGTAATAATTACCAATAATTAGTAATAATTACCAATAATTAGTAATAATTAGTAATAATTACCAATAATTATTAATAATTACCAATAATTAGGAATAATTAGTAATAATTACCAATAATTAGTAATAATTACCAATAATTAGGAATAATTACCAATAATTAGTAATAATTACCAATAATTAGTAATAATTAACAATAATTAGTAACAATTAGTATTAATTACCAATAATTAGTATTAATTACCAATAATTATTATTAATTACCAATAATTAGTATTAATTACCAATAATTAGTAATAATTACCAATAATTAGTAATAATTACCAATAATTAGTAATAATTACCAATAATTAGTATTAATTACCAATAATTAGTAATAATTACCAATAATTAGGAATAATTATCAATAATTAGGAATAATTACCGGTAAATAGTAATAAATAGTAATAATTAGTAATAAATAGTAATAATTAGTAATATTTAGGAATAATTACCAGTAATTAGTAATAATTACCAGTAATTAGTAATAATTTTTAATAATTAGTAATAATTACCAGTAATTAGTAATAATTACCAGTAATTAGTAATAATTACCAGTAATTAGTAATAATTACCAGTAATTAGTAATAATTACCCGTAATTAGTAATAATTACCAGTAATTACCAATAATTAGTAATAATTAGTATTAATTACCAATAATTAGTATTAATTAGTATTAATTACCAATAATTAGTATTAATTACCAATAATTAGTATTAATTACCAATAATTAGTATTAATTACCAATAATTAGTATTAATTACCAATAATTAGTATTAATTAGTAATAATTAGTAATAATTACCAATAATTAGTAATAATTAGTAATAATTACCAATAATTATTAATAATTACCAATAATTTGGAATAATTAGTAATAATTACCAATAATTAGTAATAATTACCAATAATTAGGAATAATTACCAATAATTAGTAATAATTACCAATAATTAGTAATAACTACCAATATTTAGTAATAATTAGTAATAATTAGTAATAATTAGTAATAATTACCAATAATTCGTAATAATTACCAATAATTACGGATAATTACCAATAATTAGTAATAATTAACAATAATTACCAATAATTAGTAATAATTAGTAATAATTAACAATAATTAGTAATAATTAGTATTAATTACCAATAATTAGTATTAATTTCCAATAATTAGTAATAATTACCAATAATTAATAATAATTACGAATAATTAGTAATAATTAGCAATAATTAGCAATAATTACCAATAATTAGTAATAAGTACCAATAATTAACAATAATTATCAATAATTACCAATAATTAGTATTAATTACAAATAATTAGTAATAATTACCAATAATTAGTAATAATTACCAATAATTAGTAATAATTACCAATAATTAGTAATAATTACCAATAATTAGTAATAATTACCAATAATTAGGAATAATTACCGGTAAATAGTAATAAATAGTAATAATTAGTAATAAATAGTAACAATTAGTAATAATTACCAATAATTAGTAATAATTACCAATAATTAGTAATAATTACCAATAATTAGTAATAATTACCAATAATTAGGAATAATTACTGGTAAATAGTAATAATTAGTAATAATTAGTAATAAATAGTAACAATTAGTGATAATTAGGAATAATTACCAGTAATTAGTAATAATTACCATTAATTAGTAATAATTAGTAATAATTACCAATAATTAGTAATAATTACCAATAATTAGTAATAAATAGTAATAATTACCAATAATTAGTAATAATTAGTAATAATTACCAATAATTAGTAATAATTAGTAATAATTACCAATAATTAGTACATTATTTGTATATTTTATTATTAATATTAAAATAATATAATTTTCTATATTATATACAATTCTCTTTTCATCTGTGTGTTTTCTGTCTCCACATGTAATATTCGCATTCTTTTTCAAAATTATCAACCTACTCGCCAATAGAGAAGTGAAAGTGAATGAAAATATTACATGTGGAGATAGAATGTTAAACACACAGATGAAAGGAGAATTGTATATAATATAAAAAATTATGTTATTTTAATATTAATATTAAAATATACTAATAATGTAATAATGTTATTATTATATAATTAATGTTTATGAAAAAATTATATTAGTATTATTAAAATAATAAAAAATCAATATAATATTAAAATTATCAATATTTGTAACATGTTTTGCTTTATTCTCAATATATTCAATATTTACTTGAGTGTTTTTTCTAAAAAATTATTCAAAACCAGTAATGCTTTTATATTTTATAGAGAAATATGGAACAACGAGGTCGTCAACAATCATTATTAGGTGACCACATATGGATAAATCAACGTAGAAATCCAAAAGGATCTGGTTTAAATCCAGTATATGTTGAGGGTGTGGAGACTTTTTTATCATTTGCGGAATCAAATTCAGAATTTGTTTCAGAAGGAAAAATAAAATGCCCTTGCAGAAAATGTGCATTGAGAACGTTTGACACGTTTGACAAAGTGGGAGAACATCTCTTGCATTTTGGTTTTCAACCAGATTATGTTTTTTGGTATCAACACGGTGAACGCAGTTCCAGAGCAGGTGATACCAACTTGATTCCGGATCCATCCCGGTTTCAAGATTTAGTACATGATGTTGCAGGTTCATCTGTTCAACATACAGAAACTCCGGCTGATATAGCTTCAAATCCTGAGTTGGCACCGTCTGAATTTTATGAGTTGTTGAAATCTGCTGAGGATGCATTATATCCTAGCTGCAAGATGAGAAAATTAGAAGCAGTTGCAAAATTTATGGCTATCAAATCAGATAATAGAATGTCAAACACCTGTTTTGACCAGATATTTTCTTTGCTGAAAACACTGTTACCCGAAGGAAATGTTTTACCTGCAAATTACTATGAGAGTAAGAGGCTGGTTTGAAATTTGGGACTTACTTGTCAGAAGATTCATGCATGTTAAAATGACTGCATTTTATATTCTGGGGAAAATGAGTCGTTGGATAGTTGTCCTACATGTGGGCAACTGAGATATAAAGAAGCACAACACGGGAAGTCTGGTTTGATTCCTGTAAAACAGTTGAGATATTTTCCTCTTACATCCAGACTTCAGCGTTTATTCATGTCTAAGAATACATCGACAATGATGTCATGGCATAAAGAGAATATTTCAACCGATAAAAGCTTGAATCATCCCGCCGATGGTGATTCATGGAAACATTTTGATAGAGTGCATCCATCCTTTGCTTTAGAAGCTAGAAATGTTCGACTGGGCCTTTCCACTGATGGTTTCTGTCCGTTTGGATCTTATGGTCGTCAATATTCATGTTGGCCTGTTTTTTTAACTCCGTACAATTTACCTCCATAGATGTTGATGAAGGAGCCATATATCTTTTTGACTTTACTAATTCCAGGACATCCGAAGAAAAATATTGATGTTTATTTGAAGCCATTGATTGATGAATTAAATTTATTGTGGAGTACTGGTGTCAGTACATATGATGTTGCAACGAAACAGAATTTCATACTGAGAGCAGCATTGATGTGGAGAATAAGTGACTTTCTGGATTATGGGATGTTATCTGGCAGGAGTACACATGGTCAGAAATCATGTCCTTATTGTATGGGAGAGAACAAAGCATTTATTCTCATTCATGGAAAGAAACCTTGTTATTTTGACTGTCATCGCAGATTTCTTCCAGCTGATCATCCTTTTCGCAGAAACAGATCTCATTTCAGAAAAGGAACAGTTGAAAGGGATGGACCTCCAAAAATGCTATCAGGTTCGGAGTTAAAAATCAGTTGTATTTTCATTACCTCCCATCACTTTTGGTCCCACAATAAATCAACAGAAAATTTCTGGTTTTGGGAAAGAACACAATTGGATTAAACGTAGCATATTTTGGGATTTGCCATATTGGTCTGATCTGTTGGTCCGATACATGTTAGATGTCATGCATATTGAGAAGAACTGTTTTGATAATTTGTTTCATACAGTTTTGGATACGCCAGGAAAGAGCAAAGACAATGTAAATGCACGTTTAGATCTTGCCCAAATTTGTAGGCGTCCAGAATTGGAACTATTTGAGAATGTCAGAACAGAAAGGTTACTGAAACCAAAAGCAGCTTATACACTGTCTAAAGAAAACCGTTTATTATTTTGTCAGTGGATTGCAGATTTGAGACTTCCAGATGGCTATGCTTCTAATTTGGGTAGATGTGGTAAGAATGGTCATATTACTAGATTAAAAAGTCCTGATTGTCATGTCATAATGGAGAGACTTCTACCCATTGGATTAAGAGGTCTGTTGAATTCTGTGATTTGGGATTCCATAACAGACATGTCTCATTTTTTTCGGGAAATTTGTGCGGCTACGGCAGATTATGATGCTCTAGGCAAACTTAAAAAAGATGTTGTTGTAATTATATGTAAACTGGAAAAAATATTTTCACCGTCTTTATTCGACTCAATGGAACATTTGATGTTACATTTTCCATATGAATCCAAATGTGGAGTTCCGGTACAGTTTCGATGGATGTACCCATTTGAAAGATGCATGTAAAAATTGAAAAGAAAAGTACGTAACAAAGCATCTGTTGAAAGAACTATTGAAGAAGCTTATTTGCAAGAGGAAATATCTTTTTTCTTCTCCCATTATTTTGAATCTGAGTATCCTTCAAAACACAACCTAATGGGATGTAACGAGAGGAATATTGATGAAATCGACAATCAATTATCTATTTTCAACCAGTCAGAGCTTGGTTTTGAAGGAGTTTATGAACGCTGGCTTTCAGATGATGAACATCAGAGAGCTCATACGTATGTTCTGCTCAACTGTGAAGAGATGAAATCAGTTGTACTGTAAGTGTTTATATCACTTATTCTATCATTTATGTTACAGTAAATAACTTTGGTTTTTATAGGTTGTATGATAATCATATCAAGAAACAAATTCCACAAATTACAGCAGCTGCTCTCGAAGAACGTTGACTGAAAAATTTCTCTCAGTGGTTTCAAAAACTGGTAACATAAATTCTTTATCTTTTAGCAACTCATTCAATGTATAGTTTACTATATTGATAATTATTTCACAAATTTTCAGGTGTCTCGACATGCTGATAAAATTGACAAACGGCTATGTGTATTGAGTAACCCACCTTCCAAACTTGTTAAAACTTATAATTCATATGGGGTGAATGGATTTCGATTCCACACACATGCATATGGGGAATCGAAAAAAACAATGAACAGTGGAGTTAGCTTGAGAGGATCTCATCATCGAGAAAATGAAGTTGACTTTTATGGAATACATGATGAAATCATTGAACTTTGTTATCTTGGACAACATTACATTACCATGTTCAAATGTCGGTGGTTGGATAAAGAGAGAGGCGTGCATGTTCATATGACTCATGGAATCATCGATATTAAATGTAAAAGTGTTCTCGCAGTCAATGAACCATTCTTATTGGCCCAACAGGCATATCAAGTTTATTATGCAAAGTACTGTGTAACATCAAGAGACTTGACTGATTGGTGGAGTATAATAAAAATCAAAATTCGAGACAATCAGTTTAGTCAAAGTGAATGTTCTTTCACTGATGTGCAAATAATGGAAGTTTTTCAAGAGAGTACTCAAAATCAATCTTTTTTACAAAGAGACATGAGTATCGATGACGACACCCCACATTTAAGAGTCGGTGATGATGATGATGTTAATGATGTCACATATGAATTTGAAATGGTAAGAGATGAAGCAACTGTAACTCGAATAGATATCGATGATGTTGAGGAGGAATATGAAGATGACATTGACATATATAAAGATGATGATGAAGATGAACACTGATAGAATTCCATGGTATTTATATACAATCATAATATGTATATATGTATATATAATAGTAATTATCAATTATTTGCTAACATTAACATTTTCTGTTTCAGATGGACGAGGCCACATTTCGTGAGTTGGCGGATGCTGACCTGACTTTCGATGCGGATGCGTTGCTGACAGATGACCCTCAGCCTGCAGGCGCTCTAGGGAGTACGCGGAGGGGGCACGGTCTTGCACGATTGATGATTCCTAACCCCATCCCCGAGCGACATCCACGTCTTGGGTTTGATCCACGCACACAGAGGTGTGATAACCTGTGTGATAACCTGTGGATTTGACTAAGATTTCATTAATCTATTCACATAATAAATGTTTATTATTTTTTCAGTTTTCCGCATATAGCAGTCGGACAGGGCAGCGCTATTTTGGGCAACTATTTCTCTCAGCCGTGGACCACATGGGAGCAGATTCCCATTGATGTGCAGCAGGCCATGTTCGGCCATTGGTTGGTACGTACGTAAATAAATAATTTTTATTTTGAAAATTAATTCATTTGTAACTTGATATTTTGATTTATTTGTAGGGTTTATGGTATCCGATCGAGGATACCATGCGTGAAGCCATCCATGAGGCATGGGAGGTGGCCATGCGTGATCGCCTTTGTCAGTTTTCGCACAATTTAAGAAAAGCTGCGATGAAGAAAGCAGGAGTGTCAGATTTTGAGGAGTCATGTAGAGCACACCGACCAGAGTATATTTCATCCCCTGTATGGGATGGATTATGTGCGCACTGGTTGAGTGGTGCCTTTCAGAGGAGATCATCGGTGGGGAGGCAGAATCGGGGGAGACAGGAGGTGACTCATCGAGCTGGGAGTCGTTCTTTCAGTACTCATAGACAGCATCTGGTACGTACATTATTTATAAATATTTTATATAACTATAAATATTAACAGTTTATTTTTTATTCTTATAGGCTGTCGAACACCCCGATATTACAGAGTACGACGTATATCGGAGGATGTATAGTGATCCTGCTACTGGGGAGCTCAGAGGTGATCGTCAGCATCACATCGTGGTCAATATTATTTGTTTTAAAGTTTAAAAATTAACTGCATATAATATATTCACAATTTTAATTTTAAATTGCAACTATAGGAGTCATATGAGGCCGCAACGTCACAGGCCCGGCCTGAGAGTCAGGCCGAGTCATCAGATCAGACCACTGCCCGTCAGTTTGATGAGGCGGCATGGATACAGGCCACCCAGTATGCCTTTGAGAAGGGCCAGATAGTTGGTATCGGCTCTCGACTAACTCCCAGAGATTATTATGGCAGTGCTGTGATGTCGGCGTCCAGCTCGAGAGGAGCTCGTGCATCTTCTTCTACTAGACAGTATGAGGATCAATTGCGATCTCAGACTGCACAGATAGAGAGTCTCCGACAGGAGCAGGAGCAGATGCGTCAGCAGCATGAGGAGGAGCGTCGACGCCAGCAGCAGTTGTACGAGGAGCAGACGAGTCGGTGGCAGCAGCAGCATCAGGAGCAGATGGAGTACATGCGCCGACTCACTCATCGTTTAGGGATGGAGTTTCCTCCACCACCATCTGCAGATCCCCCACTTCCCCCCCTTCAGATTAGAGTTTGTATTTATGTTATAAAATTTGGGAAATCAATTTTTTTTTTCTATTCTTAGTTTTTGTCTCATTATAAAATATTAATAATATTATATTTTTAAATAACAATATTAATATGAATAATAAAATTATTTATATTTTATAATATTAATATATATATATATATTAAAATTTTATAATATTATAATTTAATTATATTTTTTGTAATACTCGAATTATTTTAATATTTGAATGTAAAATAATTCTATTATTTTTATATTAATTAAAATAACTTATTAATATTTTTTTATTTATGAATTATAATTCTAATATTATTATATTAATTAAATCATTTATTAATATTCTATTATTTTTTATTCTTGAATTATAATTCTATTATTATTATGTTAATTAAAATAATTAATTATTTTTATTTGTGAATTATAATTCTATTATTATATTAATTAAAATAATTTATTAATAATTTATTTTTTTTATAGTATTTGCGACGGGATACTATGCCCGTCGCAAATACTAGTATTATTAATAGTTTTTATTTTTTTAAAAAAAAATAGTATTTGCGACAGGACCCGTCACAAATACTATAAATAGTATTTGCGATTGGATACTATGCCCGTCGCAAATACTAGTATTATTAATAGTTTTTTATTTATTTTAAAAAATAGTTTTTGCGACGGTGCCGTCGCAAAAACTATTTTAATTTTTTTTTACAAAAATACGGAATACTATTTGCGACGGGGAGAATGACCGTCACAAAAAAAAGGCTTTAGCGACGGGCCCGTCGCAAATAAGTGTTGTTGCGACACCGTTTTCAGCAACGGGCTATTTGCGACGGGACCCCGTCACAAAAAGACATTTGCGACGAGATCCCGTCGCAAATGCCCCGTCGCAAATACCTGTTTTTCTAGTAGTGAATAATCCAAAATCAATCAAATAATTCTAAATTCCATCATGGTATTTGTTACCAAACTCTATCCTAAGAAAAAAAACAATATAAGGTGTTCAAGGAGGGAAAATTTCCCTTTTCAAAACAAACATACATGTAATCTACCTTCGTACCAATGAATTTCTAGATATGGTGTGATATAAATCTCAGTAATCCAGCACCAATGACATCTATATCATCATATCTCTGTAATATAAACCAAAACAAAGTGACCACATACATATGAAAGGTAATGAAGTATTGTAATGTTAATATCCAAGTACCTACTTCAGCCTCAGCTGGTGTCTGAACATAAAATAATTTCATTTATTAATGATATTAAAATTTATATAGTATGTCACATGAGTTTTAACCAATACTATCATCCTAACATGATATTAATATTAAAAAGGATCTAAGATATAACAAGGCATCCATGATGATAATAATAAATAGGATCAAATGTAATATCCAAGGAATCCTTAAACTCTAAGGACAATCCAACTCAGTAATAATTTATAGCCTAGCTAAGTGGTAAGAGTGTAGTACGAGGGGAATCAACTAAGGAATTCTACAATAATGAATCCAACAGAGTCCAAGGAATTTGTCCAATGTAAAAAGATATAATAAATGACTAGGCACAAGGGTATATTCATGGTTCCACATGTATGTAGTCGTCGTGTTAGATCCTAGGAGTGTATCTAGGACATCATATCATAATGACAGAAGGATTCTACAGTGTCTTATAGGGTATCCACTAGTAGAGAAATATCATGTTCTAAGGTTGTTATCAACCTTGGAAACTGGCATACCTAAATCATAATGGAGAACATTAGTTCTCATGGAATTCCTTAGGGAATCCAATGCTAGAATGAATTTTACCACTCTTATAATGATTTCAAGGTCTTTGGGTAATAGGCTCTATATAATTGATTCTTTAATTAATTAATCCTATATAATAGTCATTCGGTTTAAAAAAATACTTGGTTCAAGTAATTTCCTTTCATTAGTGTGACAAGGATAATAGGGAATGAAACCATTTTGTTCATTTAATTCATAATCAAATTTTTAGGTTCATGCCACTGCCTTCCATTAAACATGTAAAGGTGCGTTATGGATGTGAAACCAATTCTTGAATTTTCTTTTAATTAAGACAAGTTATATACCTACTATATTGACAAAAAACAATTTAATGGACCATTACATTTATTATAAAACTATCCTCTGATGGGAAAAGGGATATTTTTACATTTAATATCCCTGAGCAATTCACATATTTAATTAAAAACTTACCTATATAAAAGTTAAGCTGAAGAACACATGAATAGTGGCATAGATAGGCTTAACAAAGTACTAAAACAATAAATTTAGGAAACCAACCTACTCAAGGTGGTCATCGTTGAGGCTATAACCTATAATGGTGGATAACATATTAAACCTGGGTCTTAGAACATTGTATTAACAAAAATAATCAATATACATGAATTTAATAGGCCCTGACTAATGAAATGGACATGTACACATCACAATTTTAAAAATTACAGATCTTGAGGGATTAGTTATAGACCAAAAACCCCATACTGGTATGACTCTCCTCATCTAGTATCATCCTTTAGATTGGACTGTATTAGATGAGATATAATGAAAGGTTTAGTTACAGAAAAATAGTTCATATGATCCTACATATAAATAACACTATAGAGGAAAAGAAAATAATGAAAATCCAAAAAGGAATCCATATTTTTCTGATACGCATTCAAAAAGACTCATTGTGTTTGATTCAAAAATTAGACAGATGAATGGGATCAATGTCTACAAAAGAGAAGTTTTGAGATCACTAAGAATGGGAGAGGGGCCTTTGTTGTGAATTGATGAAGAATGGATAGGTAATAAATCATAAACATACCATTAAGTGTGAAATGGTCATTTTACACAGCATTCCTATGCCACATGGTTTCTTTGTACGGTTGGTGAAATCATCCACAAACCATGTGCCACCCACAGAATAAATATAGAACCCGCATGGTTAGCTCACACGAATAAAGAAACCATGTTCCAACCATGGAAAATACATCTTATAAATATTTCTAACAATTTTCATAGGCACACAATTCTTGGTGCATAGGTAGAGAAAATCATTCTCCCTACTTCACCCCATTATCCATCCTTGATAATTTAGCTAAGACCATGCATATAGGGTCATACAGTTTTGACAAACTATGTGGCCGAGTTTTTTCACCAATAGGCAAGGTCACGACTTCTAAACAGGACACAAACATCCCCACCCCCAAACTTCATGAACTCATTAGGCATCCATATTATGCCAAAAATAAATAATTAGAACTTATTTAAATGTATCCATACCAGAGATAATAAACATTTTCTTATATATAAAAAAATATAAAAAATAAGGATAATAGTATTGAAACTGAGTTATATATGTTAATTCATGATAAAAAAATAAGGAACTAGAGAGACGGTCCTAAAGGTACTCATGTTGAAACATTTTTTAGTATATTTAAGATTATCCATGTTTATAACAACATTTATTTCCCTATCGTAGACTAATAGGTGGAACCCATCATATTTTGGGTGTTGTATTCAACTAGGGGACACTATTTAGTGTGTAAACATAACATGGATAGAAACCATCTCATAATATATTACATAAACACTTGTTATCACCATGAAAATAGAGATATGATGTGGGGAAACATTTTTCACATATCAATCATAAGTCAATACTTTTAGTAACATCCACTTATCTCACCACTATACCAACACCAATGGAAATCCCTGCTTTAATAAACATAATCATAACCCAATCAAACAAACAACCAATATCACATTATTGATAAGAAATGGGGATTCTTTTGGGGGTGTTACCCATTTATAAAAAAAATAAACAAAGAGTACCAAAGAGTACTCTGGTTTTAATGAAATTTGTTTATCTAGAAATCCATTCTTTTGGAACTTTTTTTGAAACGAAGTTCCATTAAAAAATGATTTATGGAACCAAAAGAATACAAAACTGAATTTAAAATCACCAAATAAACTACATTATATTCACATGTAATCATTGCATCATAAAACACCTAAACAATTCCATTAACATATATATTACATTAATAACATCATAAGAACTCTACAATGAAGAATATTTTAATAAAAATGATGTAATAACTATATAATTCATCAAATATCAGAAAACATCCAATCATATTTCAATTAATGAAATTAAAACCCTATTAAAATAACTAAACATTTTAATAAATTATATTTTAATTTTGAGAAACATGATGTGTGATTAACATTTTTTTACATGTATAAAAAGGCGATAATTAAAAAAATTCTATTTATAATTAAGTAGAGGAATCACCAAACTCCAATCTCCAACTTATAAAGTCACTATATTTTTTAAAACATGAATATCATTTAAAGAGAAAGGAAATTTTAAATCTCAAGAAAAACATGGTCCATTAATAAAAAATACCACAGATACACCAATATTAAATGGGTTTGGATAATAAGAATCCCTTGAATATGGAAAGAGTAGAACCTGAGAAATGATCTATAAACCATAAAATCATTATTTATGATTTATTTAGACATATATCATATCTTTGGTTCATCCAACATAGCCCCAATAAAAAGGATGTTAAAAAAGATAAATAGTGATGGGATGAATAAAAATAGATCCTAACATGATGAAATCAATTTAAATAAATGGATGTATTCCAAATAATTAAAAGGAAAATGGGATGGGTCACATCAAGGGGTCCAATTAAGATTCTTGTATTAATTGGAAGAAGTACCCCAAGGGAGTTTAAATCAACATGGGAATCATCATAAATTCAAAATTATAAAATACCAATAAAGTTACAAGTCTTATAGAACCATGTTATGACTATGAAAAATGAACTAGATGTCCCAAGGTGAGTATCATGGTTTTTATGCATGATTTTACAAACCATATGCCAACCATTTCATCACAAATACAATGTTATGTTGACCCTCATACATGAAATTCATATTTTTTACTAATTATGTGAAAACTATGTTATATTTAAAATTTTTGTGTTTATGAAACAATTAAAAAGAATAAGATCATAGAGCTTCAAATTAATCTAAAATTCATTAAATATATAAAATAATAAGAAATAGTGGGCAATATGATTGATATTTGTCACTACAATACCGCTTTATGGACCCATAACATCACCTATGATTTAATGGAATGATTATATCAACATAGAATACAATGTTAGACTTCATGTAAAATAAATGTTGGGTAATAACATTTGGTTCTTTAGGAATTTCAAAACGAGAAAATTATCACATCAAAACACCTTTTTCAATATATCAATGAAAATCACAACCCCAAAACCCCATCAAGACCAAACCTCAACATGAGAAGCTCCAAATAAAGTATTTATGGTCTATGACCTATGATGGGTCACCAAACTATATTAGGATTACTCTTAATAATGATTGTTCAAAACAGAATAATGATTCCAGAAAAATCACCACAAGACCCAAATCCAAAACTGAAGAGGCCCAAAAGTATCAATCACCAAAAAACAGATAGCGTAATATGATTTTTTAAGTAGGAGCACTAGATATCAATAATTCAAAGAAAAAATCTATGATTGAATGAATATATGAGGAAAAAGTAATAAGTTATAATGAAAAGTGGTACATAGAGAAACTTAAATTGGACTAACACATGTATTTGAGCTATGGTAATGTTCATTCCCTCACTGATTCCCCAATCCACAATGCTTCCAATGATTTCCCAACCAAATATAGTGATAGAATGTATTTGGATCTCTTGAATAGGATGTATTAAAATGTTAAAATGTTCTACCTTGATAATATAGAAGGTATATAACTTTCAATATAGATTATCCAAAAGAATAGGAATATAATTTTGAATCATCGAGATTACCTTACTAGGTTTTACTTATATTTCACTTCTCAATGGATAAAGAACCATCACTGAATCCATCAATGACTGCATCACCACCCTTATTAGGATTTCCAATAGAAATAAACTCCACCAAATGTTCATAAAAGTAGCATCTTAAATAAAATAGATAAGGGAAATATAGAGTTGGGGAATAGAAAATTTCCCTTCATTAAGAGATAGACCTTTAGTGAGTCATTAAATACCAACTATGGATAGAAGGAATCAAATTAATAAATTTGGAAACAAAATTCTTTACTATTGAATCATCCTTTGAGAGACTCCAAAGTTCCAACAATTTTTCCACTTTCAAATTTTTTAGTTATTTCTTATAAATGAATGGGTAAATAAAGAACTAATAAGTCATATTACTCTACAACATATTCGAAATGAAATTCTTCCTCTATTCTAAAAAAAGAACCTTTTTACAAGTCCTAGGTGACATTCCCTGATAAGGGTTATATAGTTTTTACAAAATTAAAGACACCAACCATCTTTTCTCTCCAATCCATACTTGATTTCCTTGATCATGTAGAAATATGAGTGAATATTCAAGGGATTTTGGATCTACCTTTACACAAAAATTCTAGGTCGAACCAACTGCTTGATGGACAATATCTAAACACTATGAGACAATATTCTAAGTAATATCCCATATTATTGACCATCTGTGGCCCATTAAAACATCTATGAGAGGCAAAACCTAAATAAAATAAGAAAAAAATATATCTTAGAAACACTAAGGAATCAAATTTGGGGATTAAAACATAGTACTACTCATATCAAAATCTTATTTTCATTTTTAAATTTATTTTTTTAAAATTAAAGATATTTTTTATAAAAAAGCATATAAATCACACATTCATTTTTAAAAACATTTTTTAAATTCAAAATATCAAATTTATTTAATTTAGACATGGGAATATTATTTTAAATTTTAAAAAGACATTAAAATTTTGAAAATAAATCCTTTGTGATTCAAAACTAAAATTCCCTCTATAAACACCAACTACATCCTAATAAATATCATCAAAAAGTTGGAAAACACTCCATAATCTAACAGAAATAGTAAAACTCAATGTCAAAAATAAACATGATAGAAGGAGGTGTGTAATAAAAATATTTATGGTGGGTGAGGGTTTGTGCAAGGTTTTTTCTCATTATTGGATGGATCAATGCACCAACCATGCGACCACAACCGAGTGTTTCTCATAACCATTATTATAGGATCCATATTTCTTTATGTCTATGAAATCTAACTATGAAACTCAAGATTAACTACTATTTCCACACTAAAACATAAAAAACCACTAAACGACCCATATAATATCAAATTACAAAAAATCACCAAAAATCACAATCAAAATATACTAGAAATTAATAATGAAAACTCAAAATTAAATACTCAAAATAGAATATCCAATTTTAACATAGTTATATCAATAGAAGATATCTATGTAGACACTTTTTATAGTTTATTTGTCATGTTTTGACACATCCATCACTAATATACTTGACTCACCCAACGAAGAGTGGGATCTTTTATACAATTTTATCATGAAATAACATGGTTCACCACTCAACTAATATGTACATTAGGTCATTGAATGTTTGGAGAAGTACTTATGATCCTTTAAGTTGGAAACTAGTGCAAGGGAGTCAAATGATAAAAAAATTAAATAATTTCTCCCATGTAATGTATATTAATAATATTGTGGGATAAGATTATAATTTATAATTTTTATCCTTACATGGACTTCTATGAAATAAAAAAAACAATATAAAATTTAATACAGAATCACATAAGGAATAATTGAATATATATGTTGAACCTATAATAAACTTAACAAATAATAAAAATAATATAATGAAGGCCGACTTAGCTAATATATCTATGATATAAAATAAAACTAAATACTAGATGTTGTGCTCATTTTACCCCTAACGTTACCATTCATCCTAAATCTAGTAACTACTACTAGAGTGACCATAATGACTAATTTTACTAAGAATATCTTCTCAATAAACCTATACATTGATATATTAAAGATAATTGGTATATAGACACTTAGTGAAGTAGGACATGTGTGAACAGTATAGAAAAGTATTATTTAACCAAAGACTATGCATTTACCATTTCAAAAAATACAATAAAGTCTATTTTGAATTAAAATACATAAAAGTATGTTTTTCAAATTTTAATTAAAATGGCTCATAAATGTTTATCAATTTTATTTTATAAAACCCGAACAATACTTTATACTAATCATTTTCAATTTTACAATGGAAAAATTATATAAAATATAACATCAAAAAATATATTTTGGAACAATTTTATGAATTTATCCAAACCAAACACCAAATGAATTAATTCATGTAATTATAAAGATATAGAAATAATAATTTAAGTTTAAAAATATTATAAGTAAATATAAATCATTTCCATTAATTAATGAGAACTAAAAAGGCAATGAATACATTTAAAATGGAATATAAAATAGAGAAGAAAAATAACATGTATCATGATGGATTAGGGAATGAGTACAATACATAAACATAATCATGATAACATTAAGTAAATTGATGTAATGTATAGGTAATCATAAGAAACTCTTACTATCTTGGGGAGATGATTCTAGGTGTACTTGGGGGGGGGGGGTTGGTTTTTGGCCTATCAATGATGTTCCTAGTCGTAATAGTCTAAAGTTTTATATCCTAGCCTTTTATTTAGAGCACCCCATATTAAGGGGGTAGAATACCACTGGGTGACCCTCTACATTATATAAACATTACTATAATGTTAACTATCTCTTTATATTTACCATAAATTTTTTATGATCCCAAGAAGATGATGACATGATGTGGTGAAACATTTCTCACATTTGAATCAAAACAAACACATAAAATAACATCCTATCATCCCACTACCATATCCAAATTAATGAAAACCCTTATTTTGAATAAATATAACCAAAAAAAATCTAAAATAAACAATCTCACTCAATTAATATGTCAAGTGACTTCTATTTGGCGTTTGAGAAATTTATGAAATATTTTTATATGAAAAAGTACTAACCAATCCTGATTTATGATGATAATTTCATCCATATATCCTTTCTTTAAAAATATTTTTTTTAAATCAAGTAAAATTTTTAAACATAATTATGAATCTAAAAACATGAAAACTCACATAAAAATCACTAAAGACACTATATTGTATACAAAATTAATAAAAAAATCATTATACAATAATAAAATTCCATGTAATTCATTATTAAAATTCAAAACATTAATCATATTTTAAAAGATTGAAATGATTTTAAAAAAATTTTTAAACTCGTCTTCCCTCTTTAAAATCCAACCCTTAAACATTAAAAACTATGATTACCTCTAGAAACATCCCCACAAACCATCCAAATAGCATCAACAAGCTATAAAACTCTCCTTAATATAAATTAAATAGTAAACACTCATAATAAAAATAAAATCAGATCTAGTATAAGTGAATCAAAAAAAAAATTATTTAGGGTAATTAGTTAAATAAGGTTTAGATACATTTTTTTCTATATTATTCACCTACTATTTGAACACCATTAATAGTTTCTCAAAAACATTTGTAAAACCTTTTATGGTTTTATCGGATGTTTAAGATGATAAATATCCCCAATTTTCACACAAATTTAAACCCAAAATAATGAAAACCTACAAAAAACCATTTAATATCAACATCACATAGAACAAACACAATATAGATAAAAATGTAACATAGATTAATTACGAAATATAAAAATCCAAGGCTCACTACCGTATATTCCATTTTATTTGAAGTATATAACCAAAAAATAGATATTTAGACACGTCATGGACCTACCACTTGAGTTATCACACTCATATACCTAAGATATCATACTATCCTAAATTAATAACGATACTTTAATGAATGTTTTTCAAAAGCCAATGTGGGCCACAACTCAATTAACACTTGAGTCGGCCCGTTGAAATACCAAAGGGGATTCACAGTCCCCACATACTTTCAACAATTTTAGTGATATAAAAACATAAACAAACGGACAAATTTTAGCTAAATATACAATATTAAAAATTCAATGAAATTCAACTAAAATTTAGGCATAGTGATTCAATACATTATAATTTATATCAAGGAAAATAAGAAGTTTCAAATTTATAACAAAAGAACACAAGTAATAACATATCATAGAAACCCAACCCAAAAAAATAAAAAAAATAAATAAAAACCAAAATAAAATTATAGATGACTTGGTTGAAACATATATGATATAAAATAAAACTGAATACCATATGATTATCACTCTATTTCACCAATTTCCCCATTCATCCTCAATTTCACATCCTCTAAAAAAGTGGCCTTAAAATTAACTTGAGTAAAAGTATATTCAATGTATACCTGAACCAAAATGTAAAAATATACCCAGTCATCAGAAAATATGTTGTCTAATTAGGGGGTGATCAATATATCCTAGTGATATTTTACTAAAGATTCCATGCATTTACCTTTCCAAAACATAAAATTAATTCTATTTTGAAACAAAATACATAAAAGTAATGTTTTTCCATTTTAAAAATGATGAAATATTAATTTTTATGAAATTATATTTCTAAAACATCAATGATTATTTAAACAATGCATTTCTTAATTTCTATTTGACAATCCATTTGAAATCTCACTTTCTAAAACTATTTATTCAAACCCTTATCAAACATAACCAAAGAGACAAAAATGAAAAAATAAATGTATGAAAAAAGAGAAATAAGTATCTATGTATACCAGGATCAAGAGATTTCATAAATTAATGATAAGAATAAATGAGAACCACTAAAGAAAATAATTCTTTTAATATAAACCATAATAGAGTTATGAAAAATTGTACATTTCATAACAAGGCAGTCAATGTAGATAAAATGAAAATATTATCAAGATACATTAATGAAATAAATTTAATGTATAATTAACCCTAGATAACTCAAAATGTCTTAGTAAGATATTCCTAGATGTTCTTGGGTGTAACCATCAACAATAATATCGATGATGTTCCTAGTCTATAACCACCCAACATTCCCTAATACATCCTCACAGGTGGAAGTCCCAATTTCTAGGGAATTTCAAACAGCTAGGGGATACTAGCATGTTTCTATAATTAACAATCATTGAAAATATTTCGTAATTTTTCAATTATACACCTAAGATCCCCATGAATATAGTGATAGGTAGTGCAGAAACATTTTTCATTTTCCAATCAGAATCCAACACATACAATAACATTCCCTCATTCCACCTCTATGTCCCCACCAATAAAAAAACTAATTTATTAAACAGAACTACAACACAATACCATAAACATTCAATCTAACCTTATTATATTTACATGTGGCTTCCATTGAGTGAGTTACACATTTATAAAATAATTTATAAGAAAAAGTCCCAACCGGGGATTTGTTTTTTTATGATAATATTAACCATAAATCCACTCTTAGAAAAAATATTTAGGAAAAAATTTCCATTTCAACACATATTTATTAAAAAAAATTAAATTAAAATCACCAAATCCAATATATTATATACACAATTAATCAAAAAATAATTAAACATCTAAAAAATGATAAACATTTTTCATATATAAACCAAAATATATCATCTCCATGAAACAAGAATAATTCTAATAAAAATGAAATAATAAAAAAATGATTATTCAATACTCATAAAAAACTCATAATAAATCACTTAAATACATTAATATACTATTAAAATGACTAATTATTACAAATTGACAACATATTCATTTTAAAAAACATGTATTGTGAATACTATTTGGTTAAATATATATAAATATTATAATTGAAGAAAACATCGTTGAAATCATGTAATGGAAGCACAAAACATTATAGTAAAAGTTATAAATTGTCCATGATTTTAAAAACTACAATAACATTAAAAATTTCAATATAAAATTTCAATAATATTGTGTTCTATTCTGAAAAGGGTACCTCTTAGAAAACCCACTTGATTTAAATCCCATGAATACAGAAAGTGGAGAACCTAAGAGATCATTTTCACAACATGACATCAAGATTAATGAATGTTTTAGGCAAATACCACACCTTAGGTTTATTACATATGGGTTGAAGAAAAAATAATTTGAATAAACAATATAAATAGGGAATGGAAAAAAGAAAAAGAGACCCAAAATTGAAAAAAAAACACAGTCAATCAATGGTATGAGTTCCATAAATCAAAGTAAAATGGGAGGGGCAATACCTAAGTATCATATCACGAATTACACATTAAAGGTAGGAAGGGATGACCAAAGGGTGTTTAAAATTGTCAAAGAGAAATAAAAAATTTTATATTTTAAAACTTAATGATAGTTTAATAGTCTTTACACATGTTTTATGAAAAAATTATTTCTCCATGAATATTTCAATGGATGTTACAATGTGAGTTGAATGGTTTGGTTGTAAATATTATTAAATTTTGTTCCATCTATGTGTGAACCATTGAATTTTTTTAGACCCTTAAAGAGGGATGTTATTATGACTTTATTAACTATTTTCTTATTTTTCACTAAATGTATGACATGGAAATTTTTTCCAATTATTTTAAATTTTAATTAAAAATGACTCACGAAAAACAAATAAGGATAAAAATAAATTTATTTATAAAATAATAAGATAATTTGGGGTTAACATGTACTATTAAAGTCATACTCTATCAAATTTATCCAAACATATTGGGGTTTTACATCTTTTCCCATATAGAGCTTCATATAGTTCCATTCAGATGAAAGAGTGAAAAAATTATTCTACGAGAACTTATCCAGAAGATGATCTTGATCCTGACATCCTTATAAATATTTATAGAATGATCTTATAATATATTCCAATGTTTGAATGTTTTTTTAAATTGACCATTAGTTTGTGGATGATATGTTGTGATAAAGTGTATCTCTGTATATGATTCTTATTTAAGAATCCTAAAACAATTTATGTGAACATTACATCCTGTTCATATACCATTGGAAGTGACACTCTATAAAGTATTTTCACAAAATTTATTCATTATTTGGAAAATTAGTCAAGTGATAAATGTTCTCAAATAACAATAGATTATTCCAACTTGTCAGTCATTCCCCCACTATAGAAATGAATTTTTTCCCTTTCATATAATTATGATGGTTGATTATAAGACCCATTGTGATGTTATCCCATGTCATAATAAAATAGGTAATGGTTTCATCATCCCCGTATATTTATTACATTAAGTCTTCACTAATAGTCACACCAACTATATAGAAATATACCCCATACCCTCCCTCTTTATTTTCTTCCACCTAAAGTGTTGCATAAAATCCTTGTAAATATTTATGATTAATGGGTGAATTAAGAAGTATGATCTATAAACATTATCCAATATATTCTTATTAAGTTCCGATATGGATGGGACACAACATTGGGTTCAAAATATAATAAATATATCTTTATCAAGACTGAACAACAATATATTTTACACCGTAGTTTTTAAATCCATATAATATTTCTCAGTATCCTCAATTTCAATATAGTTATATGGTTGATAAATTATTTAGAAAAGGTATTATTTTATCTATTTTTGACTCCTGGGACTATCCTTTACAAATCCAAAAGTATTTTATTTCTTTCAATCCCCATCATGTATAAAATAGTGTGATTCATTCTACTTAGAGCATAAAACCCATATTTTCCTACCAATTAATGTTATTTATTAAGAAATAAAAGTCTTTTATTTTCAATATCCACCACCTTTATAATATGTTCTACTTCTTTGTATGAATATATACTTTAATATATTATTATTATAAAATATATCACACCTATCCGCTAATATATAATGTTAATTGAGATGAGGCATACATTATAAAATTTTATTTTTCATGAGGAAACATACATTGTACTTATTTAAAGAATCATTTTATATCACAACCCATTACCCAATGTATGGGGTTTTAAGTGAAGGTGTAGTGGACAACCTTTTCATAATCTCCATGAAGATATATTCACATTCCTCTATCAATATAAACTTCAACCCCATCCATGTTAACAGGGATAATGTGACTGAGAATCCTGAAAAAGTTATCACAAATCATCAATAGTATTGAGGAAATCTAGAAAAAATATTTATCTCTATCATAGTGGTTGGTCGATTCAATTCTAAAATCATCACTTTATTTGAATGATCTACCGACATACCTTCTTTTTTAATTACATGACCCATGGAGGATACTTATTATAGAAAAAATTCTCACTTTTCGAAATTTTCATATAATTAACTTTTCATAAGGTCTTTTGAACATTCTTAAAATTACCATCATATTCTTCCTTTTTGTTTGAATTTATAATAATATGATCAAAATATATTCTAGAATTATTTCAAGGTAATTTATAAAGATTTTATTCATCAAATAATGATAGATAAATGTGGGAATTTTAAAGTATTGATGTCATAAGTGTGAATTCATAGTGCCCAAATATTGTACATAAGGTATTTTTGGGTATATCTTCTCATCCTACCATTAATTAGTTGTATCTTGATCTAGGGACCACCTTCAATATGTATTTATTTCCGAGGTGTTGATCAAAGAAATCTTTAATATTTGGTGGTGGGTAGTTATTCTTGATCATGATTTTATTAAATTCATGATAATCAATGATAGGATTCCTTAACCTAACCTTATTCAGGATAAAGAGGACTAGTTCACTACATAGTGAGGCAGATCGACATATAAAACCCTATTGAAGATTATATTTTATTTTTTTCATCAATTCTTATAATTAAATAGGAACCATTATACAATAGTTATTCATTAAACCGGGTATGGGTTTGGTAAAAAACTAAACCACACATTCTTGGTTAAGTATATACAATTTATTAGGAAATATATCCACATATTACTATATATTTTATCATTTAGTTCCTCTTTAGCCATTTGAGTCATGTATCCCTTATTATTTGTTATCAATACCCAAATTACAAAATTTATTTCAAAAGATTTACCATTATCATAAATAAATCATTATTTGATCATGGGTAGATTTTGAAAATGTAATGAGATTCCCATATCCATATAATTAATATGATCTCAATCTAGATACATCTATCCTATTCCAAGAAACACAAGGAATTATGCCAAATTAATAAAAACTAAATATGTTTTTAGTATCCTGACCTAAACCTTGACCCAAAAGAGTACGAGACCTTGGATGTAGTCATCGCACCACCAAGTGTCTTAACCGAAAACACAATATCCAATTTTATTGGTGGTGAATTTGCTTTTCTAGAAATATTGAATTATATAAATGAATAAATGGGACTATAATGAAATGAAACATTTTATAATTTTTAGTGGATAATAAGTATATCATTCACTACTAAAATTTCATGATCAACTTTTCATGTATTGATTTTTTAGAATTTTCCTTTTAACTTTTTAAGAGGTTATTATTTCATATTATCATTAGTTTCCCTTATGTGGGTGAATTGATTTGTATAATTCCCAAAATCCTTTCAATTTAATAATTCATTTTTCAATGGGGAATTAGTTGGTAACTTTTTCTCATACATTCAGTTAATTTTCTTTTATACATTTATTTAGTGATTGTGTGCTTGGTGGCCTTTATTTTTACATATAAAACATATTAACTATACATTCAGAACATTTTCTAGGTGGTTCATTTCGTATTTTTTTCTTTTAGATAGTTGGAATTTCCTTTCTCTGTGTGATTTATCATTTGATAAGAGGAAACTGCATTTTCCGTTTCTTATAACCAAATCCATGGGAATAATGATAGACTTTAGTTTTAGTTTTTGTATTTAGAGAAAATAAGAAATTATTTATAGGAACAAAATTCACATATATACAATGGATATAATATTCTTTTAGGATACTATATAAATGGTAATTTTCCCTTTCAGGATCCATAACAAAATTGGATTCATACCATTCTTGTAATGTGAGTTTTTCTTTATAGGTTCAAAAAGATTCAACCTTTTTTTATTTTAGCGCTTAAAATTCTATCTATATATTAGTTTCAATAGTTTAGATAAAATATTTGATGGAGAATGTTTTTATAAATATTTCCCATTACATAGAGTGAACTTATTCATTTTTTTACTCTTATTATAATGTGAGTTTACTATTCTTCCAATTCATCTTATAAAATATAAATATCTAAAAAAATTGTTTATTTTATTAGAAATGAAGAATTCAAGATATTAAATATGGTTTATTGATGTATTGGTAAAAATATAGTTGATTAGAAGACCAACTAAAGGTGGAAGGTAGTTTTTAAATAATGGAACTAAAGAATGGTTATTCCTTCCATGGAACATTGTGGAGTTTTACATGGTTCACATTATTAGTCATTGATTGATATACTTCTATGAGCTTCACTATGAGATTTTTTCCTCAATCCCCCATCCCATTGGGTTTCACATTTGGATATAAATGTATATTCTTCCACACTCTTTCTTAACTATGTTCATCCAAGATCCAACAATTACTAAAACCATTAGGGTTAACATGAGTCATTGACAATAATATAGGAATATAATCAACGAAAAAAACTATATGAAAATCCAACCATGGGATTTCTTATACCATTACACATTAATTTTAGAATGTGAAAATATTAGTTCAGCCACTGTTGATTTAAATTGGGTTACATTTTACTTGATAACCCAATCCCCAAAATTAACATAAAAATATTTTAATATCAAATATTAAAACAAACCCATAACATTCATATATTTTAGATCAATTGTATAATTTAAAACTGAAATTTCCAAAATAATAAAAAAATCCCAGAACCTAATGGAATTTAATTTTAGATATTAGCATAAAAAATATCTTATTTCACATTATTTCGTAATATCTCCCAAAACATATCCACATGTGACTTAATTATAAATATTGTCCTACCTATAATTTCCTAGGGATATATTAAACATAATAAGTGGTTATCTTAAATGATTATTAAGAGAAAAATTTATCAATGAGTCATAATGGTATAAAACATAAGTATGTTAGAAAACAAAAACATGGTAGAAATATTTGATTAAAAATAAGGAATCATAAGGGTTGTCTATAAGGATAGAAATACATGTACCTTTAAAAGAACATAAATACACTATGGTGTAACAATTTGGAGACTTGAGACACTACTCATGAGTCGTAGATCATAACATTAACATGTGGTGGGATATAAAAATGTGTCACTATAATCATTAAGAGAAATCATATAATTGTAAAAAAATAAATCATGGTGACAAATAATGTTCTTAAATAACCCCAATATTCTCTATGAATATTAATTTGATGAAGTCTAAATAATTTTCATTCATAACGCTATAAAAAGCATATTCATGCCCATAAATAACATAAATTTATCAAGAGATATAAAACATTACCCAATGAATTAAAGGGACATATAGGGCCAATCCATCACATAATTATAAATCATACATATTTATTTTATATGAAATTAATAATTCATCTAATCATTAAAAATCCCATTGAATGAATATGAGTTGAAAAACATTTTTAAATAGTATCATATAAAATGACATCAAGAATTAGATCCGTTAATACCAAAACCTCATTAACCTGAAATAAGTATATCTTATGATAATCAAGATGGTGATAATAAAAATTACCCTTTTGAGTTATGTATTTTTATATAGATACAATAATTGAATTAAATTTTTAAAAATAGTTTTATAAAATATTTTTATCATTTCTAGGAAAAATGATTTTACAAACCACATTCATGAATCATTTTCGAGAAGGTGGAACAAATAATTTTAATAAACATTATTTTAAAAGAATATAGATAAATATATCCATTAAAATAAATAAAATTTTAGTAACAAAATTGGTAGTGGAAGATATTAAATATATGGATGTGATAAGAAATGTATTTTTAATCTTTTTATCTATTTTTAATGGAACCCCACATATATGAAAGAATAGAAAACTTTCCCTCTGAAAATAGATAATGAGAAATATGAAGTGTAAAAAAACATATTTATACTTCATAATAAATAAATACAACAAAATTTGTGAAAATGAATATAGATTTTGGGAGAAACATATAATAGAGAGGACGTGAATTTTTCATCATGACATAAAACTTTTATAAAGAATGAAATCATTCAACAATGAAAATTTTTAAATGAAAATGTAATTTCCCCCGAGAGAAATATAAAATTCAACATCAAATTTAGTGATGTTTAAATATAAAAAACATACTTGGATAAATTGAATAAGAAAGATTATTACCAAATTAAATGAATAGTGAGTCAGTAAAAACCATTATACATAAAATGATTTAAATTTTTAAAGGATGAAAATTTAAAAAATTGACACTTTAAATTATTTTAGGAAATAATAATTTCCTATATTTGAATAATTATATTGAAAACTAAATGGGTGGGCGAGAAAATATATACATATAGAATGTGTTTTGAACATTATTATAACTCACTAAAAGGAAATTCAGTTAACAAAACACCCTTAACATTGATTATTACATTACTAGACATGGTAAATCCTCATATAGATTGAAAATGGTGTATTTTTCATCTAAATAAAAACCATATTAATATTTTTTTTATTTTATATCAATAATTCATAATTTTTTATTACCAATTTATTAATCGTTTGGCTGAAAATTAAATTTCATCCATTAATTATCCTGTTTTTATATGCTAGATATTGTAAGGTGGGTTCGGTCCTTGATACATGATTATGTATTCATCACCTACATAGTGATAATTGAGGTCGCATAGGTGTGTTTGATATAGATTTTAATTTTAATGTATATTTTATCTAAGTTATGATGATGGATTTTTTTGGTTAAAATTGCTTTTTGAATTTTTGGATTAAATAACATGAATTTATTTTATTAATTAATATAATTATACATATTACAATGATAAATTATTAAAACATTATATATTTAATATTATAACATAATATTACAATTCTTTATGTTTTCTTAATCATTTATCATATAAATATTATTCCACTATTCATGTATGTGGTAAACAAACCCAAATAAGAACATGTTATAACGAATGAATGAAAAAAATGTTATTGTATATAAATATTAAAAAATTACTGAATGATATTATTTCAAAATAATTTTATTAAAGTGATATATCAAATTTTATAATATTTAGAGTAAATGGATAGATGTGAAATGATTATTTACTTGATAGTAAATACATTGGATTATATAATCTTATATTAGATATCATATTTCAAATGTTGGATTTTGGACCCCTTCTTATGGAAGAAGGATAATTGGTAATATAGGATTGTTATAGAGATAATAAATAACGTTATTTGAGAATAAATAAAAGGAATATTTTTTGTTGACGTCGGTATTGTTGGGGTCCTTTAATACGTGATCTTGAGGTTCATTTCCCCAAATACCTATTCCATAGTGCATAAAGAATATAATATCTCATGGAATGTGTATCCAAAGAATAAAATAATTGAGCTATAATTTCTAGAGTTCAATAATTATATCATAAAATCCATTATATATATATATTTTCTTTTGAATATTTTAGTATTTTACCACTTAGTTAAACTTATTTACCTCATTTTATCATCTCCTTGGCTAATCTATTTTTACCTAAAAATCATATATTTATGCCTCAAAATGGAATCAAATATATTAAATAACTTTAAATTTGTATTTTACATTGTGAAATATGTTTTATTAAATTCTACTTCTAAAATAGATAAAAATTAATTTTATATAATAATATATAACATGGAAAAAGATTTTTTTTATAAAAATGTGTTTAAGGAATAAAATGATTTTATTATTACTCAATGTATATTACAAATGATAATATGAATTTTAATTTAGTTTATATACATTATCATAAAAATAATTAATAGAATTTTTTGGTAGTAAATAATTTGAATTATTTATAAAAAAAATATACATTAAAACAATTCATTGAAAATTATATGTTATTATCATTTATTTATATTAGCCATAATTTTTTAAAATTTATTATTTATGAAGTAAACATTAATTGATTTTTTCAATTCATTTCTAAACTAACCGTTCTCATAAAAATAAATTCATTATTTTTTTAAGAAAAATCAAAATATATAGAAATACATGATATTAATAAAATATATATATATATATATATATCATTTAATACACTAAATGTCACATGTTTATATCATAATAACTTGTACATAAAAAACCACTCAAGGCATATCCATAACATCTTAGTCTATATCAAGTCATTGTAGAAGTCACTGGTGGTGATTCTACTATAATGAATATATTACTAATTTTTATGATCTTGAACCATTCAAATAAATAATTTATCTCTTGTTGGACTTACTAATGTTCATATTTATATTGGATGAGGTTAAACCCATATAATGATACCTTATTTCCAATATTTGAGAGATATTCTTCCTAGAGAATAATTCTACTAATTAATTACATTTCTTCCCCTTTTAAAAAAATATTTTGTAATAGGTTCAATTTTATTTATTCCCTCAAATTCATATACAATGTTCCCATTATCATATTTTGATATAACACTACTTATAATTTATGACATTAATTATTCATATTACTAATGATGGTATCAGTAAGGATATAATCCATATTATTTTATAAATTTGACATTTAAATCCACTCAAAGACCAAAAAATTCCAATGACCATATATATAAGAGTCATACTAGATTTATATATATAACCTCGCATACCTCTCAAAAATAATTCATTCAATTTGTTTACATCATTCTAGAAATGTTTATTATATTTATAATTTTTTCCATCTTTATATATTTATAATCAAATGGATTATCATTAATGAAAAAAATAAAGGATTAATATTTCATGTTCATGATATTTTTATATACTTTTTGTTTTATTTCTGTTTTCCCTTTCCTGATGATGCTTTATATTAAAATATAATAATTTATTATTATATATCATTCATTGTAAAATTATATTTTCAATAACTTATATCAGGAATCATTTTAGTTTTATGTTTTATGTGAAATAAGATTTAATACCATTAAATGAAATTTTACATAATTTATTTAGGGTTTTGAATAATCAATGATGACATATTTTGATAAATTGGAGGTTGTATATGTCTAACCCTTCCTAGGGTAATTAACAAAATATTTTTAAAGATTTAGGGGACTTTAAAATTTACATACAATTCAATTACGTTATTTGTAGGATGTATCGTTTTACCCTGAAATTGTTTTATATATAAAATTATATCTAATTCCAAACACATTAACATTCATAAATCTAAATAGGGATTTGATAAAGAATTTTAATCTAGAATAAATGGTTATTTATAAAAAAAAATTTCTTTGAAAGGATAATGTTAATGTTACAGTGACGTAATTTTCTAAAAATCATATTATATTGTATGTGTAGGAAATTTTTAGGGGTCAAAAAATCATTAAGAAGTATGGTTGGCCTATATTAGGTGATAAGTGGTGTACTTCATAACCATTTAATCATTTTCTGAATGATTTTAATTTTCCTTTTCTTTATGGGAATCCATTTGAATGTAATATTATTTAATTTTCAATAATTTATGAGATACTTATGGAAAATTCTTCACCAATTTACACCATTAATTATTTTCTTGAAATATAGTATCTCATAAATATTGGATTTTAAATAGATCATTTCGTATGGTTGAGATTTAAAAATTGGAGATAAATATTAGTGAGAAGTTTGATAACATTTTGGATTTTTTGGATTCAAAAATTGTATATACTCTTTTTTGAATATCTTATCATTCACTAGTTTTATATGATCACAAATTAATATTCCCATATTCATACCACCATAAATCTAGTAGGAGAAGAGAAAGACCTTTTAATTTTTTGATTTTGTGTATTAAGGATCCTGGATGTTTTGATATACTAAATCGATGTTGGAGTGTTGTACCAGGAAAGCGTAGCCAGAGGTAGGACCCCTGACCATTTATTAAGATAAAATAAGATGACAGGAGAGAAAACATTACATAACCAGCAAAGTCACTGCAAATCCACAAAATCATACCCCTCACCACCTCCATGATAAACAGACTCTTCCTCAGTCTCCGTTTCCCACACCGAACTCTCGTAGTGCTTCAGAACCTTTGCATATTTCCTCCTCAAATTAAGCCGCTCCAGATCAAGAAACTCATTTGAAGACTGTATATTTCTGACAGTCGATCTGGTAGGCATCAGCTTTGCCAAATAGGAGTAGTCTTTCTTCCTCCTTCCTCACGGAGAGGCAAGCACCTTGTCCTGGATCACCGGCATCGCCTTGTTCCCCACTTAGACAATCTCACTGTATGATGGCCTAACCACCTCCACATGATTTTCCTTATCACTGTCAGCAAGGTCTCCCCATTACACATGGAACAGTTTCTCTTGATACTGCACTAGCTGGTTTTGCTGAAACTGATTGTTCATGTCAATCATAGCCAAACCGTGAGGTTGTTCCGCCATTGTATGTGCAGCGTCAATCCCATCTGTACACATTACTGCATTCTCCTTGCACTAATTTTGCATGCTTCCACTGCCACATATAGGAGGTATCTCATCCCCAACTGCCATGTCTAACCCTTGAAAGAGATTTCCCATGGGTACTCTAATCAATGCACAACTCGAAACATTACCCTGACAACTACAGCCACCTACAAGCTCCATATTTCGGTTCTGCTTACATCCAGCAGACTGCAACTGCCTCACATCTGGGGTAGACCCCTACATGATATCCATTTCATGACTCAAATTAGACCCCTGTTTACACTGACTAATACCACCACTACTACCCCCTTCCCTCTAAGTATCTGCACCAACCTTAGACCAACCGTGTTGAGCATTAACATCCCTCTCTGGCACAACAGATGCCTCAGGTTGCTACAGAAGAACTGCCGCTGTGAGACCATCTGAAGGGCATGCCGCCCCACCATCGCCAGCACCTTTGGTATCACATACCTGCAGTTCCTTCCCCCTATTCAGATCCTTCCTGAGCTGCGCGAAAATTGCAGACCCCAACGGGTTCAAAGGAGCACCCGTGGATGTATTAATAGGCAGCGTGCCCCACAGTCTGAGATTGCGTGTCTCAGTTTCCACCACAGCGGGTCTCCTGTCATCAGCAAGAGATCTCAGTGTCGGTGGCCTCCTGTACTGTAACCCGGCATGGCATCTCAAACTGGAATGGCCCAGTCTTTGTAATCTTGAACAATAATCAACCCAGGATTCATAGATTACTACTTGCTTCCATCGAAATTCCTCTCCGACTAAAATCCACACCCATTCCACCGGCGGTCTAGAAACTTCCACCTCAACACATCACCGGGGATTAATCGGGTGGCACAGGGTTGATGTATGCACATCAGAATAAAGGAAGCGACCTATCATATTCCCAAGCTTACAAAAGATCACTGGATTTTAAAAGGGTAATGGCAGATTGGGGAGACATACCCAGATCGGAAGGGAAGTGGGATCCTGATTCAGACAACATTCAATCATCCACCGAAATAGAAAGAACTTACAGCCATTGCAACATCGAGGAGCGCTGGACTAAGCACGAACCAGATCTTCATCAGAGGCGAAACGAATCATTAAGTGACGATTGTCGAGGAGGCCAACCACTGCTCGATCCCGCAAGTCCCACATGGCAATGACACATCGATCAAATTCATCAACAAACGGCCTTCGCGAGTTGAATCGAGCCACCAGGGTCAGATCAAGATGCTTCGTCAGTTCAGAGAACTCCAACTCCGAGATCATTAGATTAGGGTTCTCGAGGTGAAGGTCAAGCACCTTCGGATGTAAAGTAATCGACGGAAAATCTGGTAGATAATTAGGGTTACTAAACGGCACAAAGGGGGTTCGAGGCTTCAACATCAGAGGAACCGGATCAGCCTCCCCCCTCTCACCGCTAGGAAGGGGGGGGGGGGAGTCATCGCGTGACATGTGCTAGGGGTCCCGCATCACAAGCTCCGAGAAAAGAGACGACCTTCTTGGAGTGTTGTACTATAGATTAAATTGATATAATTAATTATTTTGAAATTATATTAAAGAATTTTAGTAAAAATAATTATATAATATGAAATTTTTAATATATTATATTTTGGAAAAAATTAAATCATTTTATGGTACTCTTATGGATGATTTTATGGTGGATAAAATATCATAGTTTGATGAGATATTATGATGTTTGATCAATATAGTAACTTGGATCCTTAGGAATATAGTTTTTAGATGATGATAAGGAAACATAATTTTAATAAAATGAATTTTTAAAGGTGGGGTAAATTCATTATAAAAAAACAAATACTAAGATATAGGGTATGGGTGAAAGATTCATTATGTATTTACACTGTTATAATTTTTTTATAAAAAAATATTTATCTAGGAAATTATACAGTTTCATATTATATCTTTGAAACATTTCAATATATGAGTAATAATTTTATGAATGTCTTTTTATCATACTATATTGAATATAAGGAAGCTATCTTATTGATTAACTATATGGACCCCTATTTTTTGGACTTCAAATTTGAGTATAAAAATGATTCTTTTCTTTCAGATACTTATAAGGGGTAAAATGGAAACTTTTGCTTAGAATTTGTTCTCAAATAATTTTTATGACCACACTATTGGTCCCAAATAATTTTTTTACCCTAGAAAATATGTTTATTTGGAATTCAGAGCTGTTAAATTTTCCTCGGAATAATGAATAATTAATATTGAATAAATTAAATATTAATTTATTCACCCTTCTTTTTTGAGATATCTTTTGAAAAGATAATCAGATTTAGATCTTGTCTCCATAGTTGAGTCCAAAATTTGATTTCTTTTTTCCTAGTCATACAGTAAACTCGTGTTGGATGTCAGGATCAGGTGGGGAACCTTTTTTCTTTTTCATTTATATTTTTTCCTTTTTCGTTTTAATTTTTTATTTTATTATTTCACTCCTAGATACTAACAGACACCCCCCTCACATTGTGAGATTCCATCATCGTGCATCATAGAGTGAAGATGGAGAGGGATAAATATAAAGAAGGAGAGAGAAATTTATGTATTGTTGTAGATATTTGGAGGATCTGGATCTTTTTTTAGTAGTTGGGGATTGCAAAAATAGGTGAAACTTTAGTGAATTCAACCCAAAGGTTGTTCATAATCACATTTTTCTTTAAATTAATATATATTTACTATTTTTTTTGTTTCAAACCCCTTTCCTATCCTCTTATGACCAATATACAATGAATCTATTGCTTCTAGGGAAGAAAATTGGGTTTGGGCTTTTTTTATGGGCTTCCCATTTGGAAATCCTAATCACACGGTGTGTAGTTTAGGAACACATGCAGTTTGTTCTTCTCATTAGAATATGATGATATTATTAGATGTAAATGTCATGTATGGGTTTTACACTCCATGTACTGGGACATGAATGAGTAGTTGAGTACCCTGCCAAACAACCTATGTAGTTGTACATGGTCATGTAGAGTCCAGGTCCAGAGCCCATATTGTTTTCACACCATGTAATTGTACATGACTAGGAAATATATATAGGAAGTCCATTTGAGGTACATGGTATAGTAACCCATGTAGGGTACACACTTTTTTGATGACTAACAAGCCATATACATGGTCTTTCACAAATCATGTCATGCTAGAGTACACATCCTAGATGAGCTTTGGGAGTACACATCATATACTAATTATACAAATAGTGTACCACCCCATTATACCCTTTGAATTTTTTCTTATAATTACAAACAAGAGTCAGAAATTGAAACATTAGTATTCCATTATTTTCATATTTCTACATTGATCATGATGGTTCTAACCTTGGAGTTATTCAAGGAATCCTACAAGGGATTTCAATATTTTATCTAAATGGGGAGGTTCTTCCTCTAGTAATTGATTCATATATCTCCTAAAAGTGAGACCTTTAATCTTAGATAAACCATGAGATATCTTTATTGAATAATTACATTTCAAGATCTTTTTGTGAGGATATCTCCCTTACGAGATATTCTTTATGTCCTTGGATGTTGTGAGGTTAGTTTTTGTAAGGATCCTATGTAGGATTTTTCTCCCTTATAACTAATATTCTTTTCAAGGGTCACATGTATGTCACCTCTTCCTAGATAACATTTTGAGGATCCCTTGTCAAAATGCCTTTTTTATGTTCCTTTATGGATACATTTTTGGATTCCTTATTTTATATTCATAGCTAAGGATCCCTTGTATGATGCCTTAACATATATGTCGATCTTGAGGATCCAATGTAGGATGTCTCTACTGTGTTATGATCAAGGGGACCCAGTGGGTTCACCAGTACATGACCAACCTAGAGAAATTATGATAGCGATTTGGGTAGAGATCATATTGGGTGTCACCTTTGTACCCATAATGAACATGTAATCTAATTATGACAAAGAAATTATGGTAGGTTTAGGCATTTGTACACCCTCAGTCAAATATTTACACATTTAACTTGTTTAAAACTGATGATTCGATGATTACCCATTTTATTTCTGGTTTTTGGCTTATGGGATAGACACAATGTGTATTACATTATTGGGATACCAAGATGTATTTCTTGGGATATGGCTTCTGAGACCAATCCTTATATTGATTACGATGTCCATAAGTATATCCTAGGATACTACTTTTTATCCTCTGTTTACAGTATTTTGTCATGTCATCCCAATTTTAATGAAATTGGGAATGAGGTCACCATGTTTGTGATGTTGTGAATAGGATCCCAATAATTATTATATTTGGGCATGGAATCCCTTGATTATGATATTTCGGAATGGATACCAATGATTTTGATATTCATGAATTGTGTCCCTAAGTATGATACTCAATAATTATAACGCTCTCCTGAGTAATGGGGATGATTATTCTTTCCTTGATCAATTACTTGATCGAGGTGGTTTACATGGATCTCCTCATTAGTGATGTAAATTTTACTCAAAAGTTGATTATTCTCTCCTTGAGTGATGACTTGGATTATCTCTTGGGTCAAGGGGTTGCATAGTATTACATCACCTAGAGGTAATTCATAGGAATCGGGATGTCGAGTCATTTATTTGAATGGACACTGAGTATGTACTTGGTTCCTAAGAGAATTAAATTTACAGATCACCTAAGGGTTATCCCCTTAGGTTTTATTCAAGATGCAATGTATTGACCACCTACAGACCAGGACCTAGGTCACAAACATCAGACTGGATTAACAAGGTGAGTGTGTCCAGATTCCAACTATGTACCATATTTATAGGATTGTATATTCATATATGACATCCTTCATTATAGTGATTTGAGGTGAGTATATGTGAATCTGAGGTTAGGAAATATATACCTTTATGGTAATGAATCCTGATCAGAGATATTTATGACACTCGATGAAGTAGGTAAAGTCTATTAGGATTATAGACCTAAGGATTAACATAATTATGAATGTCTTGAGTGATATGACATCCAGCTTAGTTCTCGTTTTATGGGATGTCTAGATGATCAATATTCTGGACCCTAGGAATGATTTCTTCTAATTTATGTTATTTATTTTACCTTATACATTTATATATAGATTTCAATATATATACATTTATGGGAATATATATAAACATTTCTATATGGGTATACATGATGGAATATTTCCCATTTGATTGGGATTAACACTACTAGAATCTAATGTTTTCCCAACAGATATATACCAACGATTTCTTCAAATTGTTTCTATACTTTAAAAATGCCACATTTTCCATAGGTTTGTTCAAACAATTGGTAATGTGTAAATATTATTAATATTTCCCAATGGTTTTCCAAAACCTTTGGTAAATATTTAGTATCTATAAGATATACCAATGGTTTTAATAAACAATTGGAATAAAGAGACTTTCCCAACAGGTTTTAAAAACTATTGGGAATGTTTTCCCTCAAATACCCTAAACCCCAGCTCCAACTCGCCCAATTGTAGAACCTAATCGAGAGCTCCTCTAGAAGTTTTGTCGGCCTGGAAACCATCTTCACTCAAATTTTTTTTCTAAACATCAAATTAGTATGTTTTACATTATTTTTAATGTTCTCCCTCTATTTTTTTCATTTTGGTGTTTGATTTCGGCTAAAATAGAGTTCATGCTGTCTGTGAAGTACCGAACCCTTTGATTTCTTTTCTGCGTTTTGTTCTACACTTCAAACATGGTAAATGGATTGTTTAGTTTGGTGATATGTTAGTTTATGTGGAATTTATTTTATTTTAAAATTGGATTTGGATTTTGTATTCATAGGTATTGGTATTGATGATGAATTGGTGTTGGTTGGGTGAGGGATTGGAATTGTGATAACCCCCACCCCAACCCCTGGACACCTCCCACCCACCTAGACAGCCCCCCTAGACACCCTGCATTGGATTTTCCCCACCCCCCTACACCCCACCCCCATGGACACCCCCACAACTTAGACAACTCCCATCCCCCACCCCCTGGACACCCCAACCCCCACCCTCCTAGGACACCCCTCACCTCCCATGGACAACACACACCCTGGACATCCCCACCTCCTTGTACACCCCCATCCTTTGGACAACCCCCACCCCCACCCCCTGGACACCCCACCCCCTTGGACACCCCCGCCTTTTGGGAAACCCCCTCCCCCACCCTGACCCTCCCTGGACACCCCTCACCGCCATAGACAACCCCCCACCCCATTGGACAGAACCACCCACCTCCCCACCACCCCTAGACATACCAACCCCCTAGACACCCTCCACAATTGGAAATCCCCCCACCTCACCCCCTTAGAGATCCCCCTGGACACCACCTCACCTCCGAGACACCACCACACCTTCTATGTTCTTGGCCCAATTTTTAAATTGGAATTAACAAGGCATTTGATTTCCCCTTTCCCCAATGACATTATTTATGTGACCCATAGAGCCTTTTAAATTGAATATTTTATGTTTTGATAAATTGAATTTGTCATGTTTTGATAAATTTAATTTGTCTTATTTTGATAAATTGAATGGGTTGTTTGCAATGAAATGTCTAATTCATGATGGTTTTCCTTTCTTAATGAATAGAATGATTTAAAATAAAATTACCCTAAGGGGGATGCAGGAGGGGTAGGGGAGCTTTCCAGGGTTGGGGGGATATCTTGGTGGGGGTTGGGTTGTTGAGGGGGTAGGGGGATGTAGGGGGGTTGGGGGATATAGGTGTGGGGGGGGGGTATGGGCTACCCATGGAGGGGTGTGGGCTATCCAGGGGGTCAAGGTGGGGTGTCCAAGTGACTAAGGGGGTGTTGGCTGTCCAAGGAGGGGGTGGGGTGTCTGGGGGTGTCCCGTTGGGGTGGGGGCATGGGCTGTCTAGGTGGGGGTGGGGGTGGGCTGTCCAGGGGGCCTATCGGGGGGGGGGGGGGGGTTGGGCTGTCCAAGGTGGGAGTGGTCTCTCCAGGGGTGCTGGTGGGTGGGCCAACCTAGTGGGGGAGTGGGTGGGGGATGACAAGGGGGTTGTACAAGGGGGGTGGGGGTGGAATGTCAAGGTGGCGGAGGGGGTTTGGGTTGCCTATGGAGGAGGGGGTGGAATGTCCATGTGTGGTGGGGGGGTGTCCAGGTGGGGTGGGGGCTATTTGGGTGGGGGTGCTGGGGGTAGAGGGGTGCAGGTGTGTCTGTGTGGGGGGGGGGGGTTGGTTGTCGAGGGAGTGGGGTGGGTTGTCCACTCTGATACTCTATAGAAAATAGGAATAAAATATGACCAATGTATAGTTGTATTCACACATTAAGACTTTTCATGAAGTTCCATACCAACACTCACTCTTACCCTTCTAAGAAGAAGTGATCACTATAATGAAATCTCAGTCCAGTTATTATCCACTATCCATATTGATCACATACTAATTTTACATTCGTACAACTCCATATCTCCTAATGATATAAAAAGGCTCATACTCTTCTGAGTAGAGTCCCATTTAATCATGGCTCATAAAATTTGATCCACATATGATATTTGGTGGTGTGTTTACAATTGGTTGTGTTCTGATTTATATGTATGATATTCATGGTTCACACCAAAGGTCTTCAAGGACATTTATAAAAGGATCGAAATCATGCTATAATTGGATAATGATTGGATTTTACCACCGAAATTTGGGGGTGGACACCCCCACACCCTTGGACATCCCCCACCACCTTGGGCAACCCCCTATGGACACCCCACCCCTAGACAACACTGCCACCCCCATGGACGACCCTTCCACCCCCATGGACAACCCGCCCACACCCCGTGGATAGCCCGCCCACCCCCTGAACACCCCTTACCCCCCCTGGACAACCCCACGACCCCCATATATAGCTTTCCCACCCACCCCGTACCCCCTGGATAGCCCCACCACCCTCTGGATAGCCCACCCACCCCTTGGATACCCCGACCCCCCTGAACAGCCCCGCCACCCCCGTGGACAGCCCACCCACCCCCTGGACCCCCAACCCCCTGGACAGCCCCGCCACCCGTGTAGACAACACAACCACCCTCTGGACACCCCTTACCCACCTGGATGCCTCCCACCCCACTCCCACAGATAGCCCACCCACCCTCATAGACACCCCATACCCCTGGATAGCCCGGCCACCCCCGTGGATAGCCCATCCACCCTCCTCGTACCCCCTGGACAGCTCCGCCACCACTGTACATCCCTCCCACCCCTTGGAAACCTCATACCCCCTAGACAGCCCCCCCCCCCACCCCTGGACACCCCTTACCCCCTGGACAACCCCTCCACCCTCGTGGATAATCCTCCCACCCCGTGGACACCCAGTACCCCCCTGGACAGCCCCACCCCCACCCCCATGGATATCCCACCCAACCCTCCGGGACACCCGACCACCACCCCTCGGACACCCCCATCCCCCAAACACCCCCCATGGATAGGCCAACCACCCCCTAGACACTTTTACCCCTTGGATAATTCTCCTCTATAAGTGTACATGATATTGTACACTCATTTATAGTCCGTCAAATATATTTTGTTATTAATATAGTATTTTATTGTCTTTTATATTATGATTCTCATATATAGTAGTGTGTCAGTTATGGTTTCATATAAAGTTAACAATTCTTGTTTACTTAAATATATTTTTTATGAAACTTCAATATTATTGAAATTATTTTGAAGAAATGACTTATAATAATTTTTTTTACAGAAAGGATAGAAGTTGAATGTATGAACCCAATTGGATCTCAAGTGACATTCAAAACAATTTGGAGATCTTTTAAGATATTGAATTTCACAATGCTTTAGATAGTGGTCACATACACTTCCCCTGTTACAATTATTTTGGTAGACTATGGTTGATCCATGAAGAAGTTAACTACCACATAACCAAATATGATTTTCAAGAAAACTACTCTGTGTAGTATCACAATGGGGAATAAATGAAATCTCAAATTGTTGATGATCCAAATGAGATGACTGGATTAGAGAATTTTTTATATAACTGGTTTTTGTTTATTCATCATCACGAAAAATAAAGGATTATGACCTAAGAAGATTTATATTTGAGCACACATGATGTAACTAATGAAAATGATGATGTTTTCAGAGTGAAAAAATTGAATGATGCTGCCAGAACTCCAGTATATTGACAATGAGGTAAAATGAAAAAGCTGGAATTTTTAATTTGATTATTTCATGGGAAAGATATGTATGGGATTTCTAATACTTACATCGATTAAATTCTTACATTCATGAAGGAAAGACTTCCAGATGATGTAGATATTCTATTATACAACTGTATGGCATGGAAGTTAGTTGAGGAACATGGATTTTCAGGAAACAAAATTCATGCTTTCCCAAAATATTGTAGTTCATTCTAGGATAAAAATGCTAAACGAAATGATGGTATTAAAAGTGGCGCATCCTGATGGAAGCTGAAAGTTGATGGAACACCATCCCATGTGCCAAAGAAAGTAATTTGGCACTTTCCATTGATCCCCACACTCTAGAATCCTGTAACACCCTGACCCCAGTTACCCAGAGTCGGTGCATTATTACATAACATTGGAATGATCACAAGAAAGATCAAATCTCGAAAGACCGATTCGTTTAGTAGCCTTGGAAACACTAGATATATTCATAATGTTTTACATTACATAATGAAGTGAAAAACTACTACAACAACATATTGTCTCCATAGTCCACACTATTATCCCCTCATAATATCCCTGCAGGTCATTCATAATTTACTTCTTCACATCCTGGGAAAAATAAAACATAGAAAAGGGGTGAGCTCAAATGCCCAGTAAGGATAAAAATATAGAAGAAACCTTCATAAATAAGAATAAACATTTAAGGCAGTGTATAACTAAAACAAAAGCCTTTTAAACTTGAACTTCAACATAGTATGGCAAAATAAAATGAAATAATTCCATATACATATTCACATGGATATTATACTAATCGAATAATCACATGAAATATCAATAACCTCTTTAATAATGATGGAATGCATGATGCCGAACTTTAATTTATGTGTCGAGGCCTCGTGCCAAGACCTAAGGGATAACTGTAACCGGAACCCAATCCGGAGATCCTCTGTAACCGGACTCCATCCCGGAGTACCTCTAATAACCGGACACCAACCCGGAGTGCCTCTAATAACCGGACACCAACCCGGAGTGCCTCTAATAACCGGACACCAACCCGGAGTGCCTCTAATAACCGGACACCAACCCGGAGTGCTTACTTCTACCGGTCCCCAACCCGGAACATACTAGTCCAACACATTCATCTTAATAAGAGGATGAAATATAACTTAATCATTCGTATTAAAACTAACATACAAAATGTCAAAACATTAATCATAAACCATTAATGGCATAAAAATAACTCATCCATAGTCAAAAATATCACAAAACCTTAAATACAATATAGAGGATTTGTATCATAATAAATCAACTTGAAACAAGTTTAAAATTTATCAAAGTATGTTGACATAGATGAAATCAATACTATTTGAGAGAAATATCTCTTTTTTTGAAATGATTTAAAAGTCGCATAATTATAGAGAAAACCTTTATTTTGAAAATAACTTTATAATATTGTGAAGTAAGCTTCAAAGGTGTAATAACGGCGGAGAATAACCGCACACACCGTATAAGTTAGAAAAAGACATTCTTACCTTAATTTTGTCAAAAGGTTAAAAAGGACCTTGTTTGGAAAATGAAGAAAAGATTCCTTTATAAACCACTTATAAAAATAAAAAAGGGTATAAATTACTTTAACCCATATTATAGTAAATAATAAATAAATTTTTTGAAATACATTTTTAAGAAACACGGATGTGGAAGATAAAGAAATCCCAGTAGATTATTACGTATAAACAACCCCGGATAATGAAGAGATTGCAAAATAAAGCCTTACCAGTTTGGTAGCTTACGAAACATAGAACCCATGAAAGAGGTATCATACAATGAATATGTAAATACACATAAATTAAAGTGTATTACACAAATAATACAATTATGGGCAGTACATACACCCCACAAAAGGTAATAGTGGCAATATGGCATGAATCTCACGGGAATAAGGAGTGAGATGAAAACCCCTTACCTTGTAATTTTCCTTGGTTGGGGTAGGTTAACCTCCTGTATAATGGTGAAATAATTGTTATTAAATTATAGAATAATCATATACATTAATTTGATATCATATATGATCTTTTAGCATTGATTTGTTAATAATATCTTTGTATTATCGTTGTTTCAGGTGTTAACTTACTCGTTTTATATTATATGTTTTGTTACGTAAGCCATGTTTGTAATGGATAGGTTGTATCTTAATAATATACAGAATGATATCAAGTATTTAGATACTATTATTAATCATCAAATGAGAATTATACTTGAATGGATATGATGGAGAATGAATCTCATCGCGTTTGTGGAGACGGTAATCCGGACGTACGCACGCGCGACAATATCATTCTTTTGATATTAAAATAATATATAATTGGATGGTATATCATATATACAGAATCATTATCATGTTATATTTATTATTTACATGATTTACACATCATTATTATACCCATCCAAATAATAATTTAGTGAATAACAATTACACCACGACGTGGAGACGGTAAGCCGTACGTACGCACGTATTGTGACATGTTATTCAAAGGATGGATAGAATACTGAATATGGTTGTACCATATTTATAATAAAATCACAGTATATATATGATACTGGATTTATTATTTTATAATGGTAATAACAAAGGAAGAAGAAGTGGAAGAAGAAAGGAACTTGAAAAAGGGTGGTGAAATAATTATCTCTTCTTCGGGTTCTTCCTTTTGATTTGATCAAAAGGGCTCCTTAGGTTGGCTTTCTGATCAAACTAAGACCTCTAGGTTGTATTGAGGTAAGTAGAGAGAGTATTTGGGAAGGGGTTGTGTGGACCAAAAAGCTTTGAAGGTGTGAAGTAATGAGAAGGTGGAGTTCCCTTTTATAAGAGGGGTGAGGGGCACCTTTGGAAAAGCTAGAAATATTAATTTATAATAAATTCATATTCAGTTTATAATGGCTCGAAAGTTGATTATTTAAATTTTATGGTGGGTATGGGTCAAAATAGATTCAACCAATAGAATTTAGACAGGTTTGGGTTACTATATTAACCTTATCTTTAAGTATTAACTCTATGTTAATTAGTTTCACTTTTACAATGTCTCTTTGTATTTTTATATTATATGGTTAATAAACGTACTATATACATCCAAGAGACCCCAAAGTGGTCCATTAATGATACATATATCAGGATATAAGTCTCTTGGCCAAACCTTAGATTTTTAGGAATTTAATATCAATTAATAATATAAAATTTAGTTTAAAAACTCTTTTTTGTCAATTTTGACACTATTCAATAATTGATTTTTGTGAAACTCATAACAGAATTATTACTTAAAAAAAATTCAATTAAATAAAACATAATATGTCATATTAACCATGAAAATTAGTGTAATTAAATAAAAGTCTCAAATTATATTTAGTTGGGTATTTATAATATCAATTATTTTAATTTTTCACTATTATGGTAATTACTGCATCATCATTGTGTCATAAATAAATTATATTATTTAATGTCTAAAAATTATAAATAAAATATAATTATGTAGGAAATCTTTTAAGTTTTCTAATGAATCCTTATAGTCGAAAATCCAAAATATATAACCCTATGTAAAAATTGGTTTTCTAAAAGATATATGCTTATGTCATTTTTGTACTTATTTTAACTTAATTAAAATAAAGTGTCCCTATCACCAACAAGTGGCTCCATGGGGTCCCAAAATCGACCCAAATATACCCATGGTCGGACATGTATCCACCAATAAGGCTAGGACACGTTTGAGGGTAATTTAGTATTATTATAATATTATTTTTTAACCCTTATTTACCGGATTTACCCTTAACCGTGGTAAATAAAATATTTACCATAGTAATTATTCAAAATTTCTAAAAATAAAAGTTACCTATTTACAAAATATGAACATCCTGATTCCAAATATAGAAACCATTTTTTCAAATTAAAAACAAAGAAGTGGCAGAAATTAATTTAAAATTAATTCCCGCTGTTAAAACAAAAAGCGTGTTTTTAAGAGATAATAACTATCAAAAGATTGACACTTGTTTATGTCCGGTTTAATTGTAAAATTATGTACAATGACCAACATTATATTAAATGGTAAAAATATATTCAAAATGTACTTTAAAACCACTAAAATTCATAGTTTATCAGTATAAATTATTTCGATTAAAAAAGTTGTTTTTAATTAATATTTAGTAATTTTCACTATTTATCAAAATATAAGTGTTATCCGGAAAGATCCAAAATTTCACACTAGGCTAAATTCGATATTACGAATCCAAAAATGAATTCCATTTTAAAATATAAAATATATATAATTTCAAAAAATAAGTATTACTATTCATACCGGCTAGTTTGATTGGTTGTGGTGTGTGTTAGAACTCGAAGTTGCGTACAACACACGCTACTGTATTATTCAAAGGAAAGCGTGCCGTGGAAGCTTGGGATGTCTTATTTTATATTTTTGATGTCCCCATTTAGTGAAAAAGTTTAAAATATTGTATTTAAAAAGGGTTCACTATTAAAAGTTGGTAAAAGTGCAATACTAAAAATGAATTTGTTCTTACATTATGTCTAAGAAACTCATCATATGTATTCTAAAATAATAATGATTATATAAAGTTTAAAATTTAGTTAATACTATTCATAACCTCTTTTGAACGGCTTGTTTGGTAAGTCATGGTGAACTTGAACTCAGTGTTGCATGTAGTTCAAGTTATTGAATTATTTTGAATAAATAACACACTATGAAATCTTGGGATGTTACATTCTCCTATCCTTCAATAAATTGCGTCCTCGCAATTTGAAATTGTTCTTCGAAAATAAAAGGTTGAAAATAGAAAATATCTTTGTGGGAAAACCCACATCGGAAATTGGGTTACTAAAATTTAGTCTTAATATGATGAAAAGAGAAATGAAAGGGTCACCACCAAATTATGATCTCGATTAGGTGAAAATTGGTGGAAATTAGAGACATATAATTGGAGGAAAACGTAAATATTTATAATTAGTGATTGAGGTCATCAATCACAAACAAGTGTAAAATTGAGGTCCTTAAATTCATCAATCTATGATGATTTGAAATACCATCGGTTCAACAAAACATAGGGTATTAGGATAATACATTTTTGGTTTTAGGATTCCTTAAATAAAGTATAAGAATTAATTTCTTCACAGAATAAGAGAAGAAGAAAAATATATTCTTGACAAGTAGAGTTCCATCCTTTAACTAATTTCTACCACAAACTCATCTTTCACTCTAAAAGACAATAGAACGTAAAAAATATATTCTATTTATCCTATTCGTATAGGGTTCCAAAAAAACGAATTTATAATTCAATTACCAGATTTAAAAAAAACTACATTATTTAATCTCAGACATCACGTGGGTCAGTGGTAGGTGATACACCCTTGTCTCCCTTCGGTTGTGGGTTGAAGTCTCGCAGCCTTGCCGAACGCGACGGGTTTCCGCCTAACCTCCAGGTTGTCCTTTTATGGCAATCCAAAATAATCCAAACTAGAACTATCCAAAATACTTCAGCCCAAAATTTATATGGAAGGTAAACACAATAAAGATCCTTTTTCCACGTAATAACATGTGAACACCTTCATCATGTATTCTTTTAAAACACGGCAACATCTTGAATTACCATAAAACCATATTGATTACATTCATGATCCCTTATTCCTTAAAGAATAATAGATATACTCCTTCAATCCAAAAATGTTTTAAACCCCAACAATGATGGAATATACAAATCATTAATCAGTTTAAAGGTAGTCAAGAATATCCAATAGAATTTATCCGAATCAATCAGGTATTATTCAAAAATCACTACCTCAGTATCATTACTATATTATGGTTTATCATTCTCTCAACCATATATTTTCCAAAAATTTATCCTGCTATTGAGTAACTTTTCTTTGTTCCACACAATCTCAAGTCCTTAATGAAATAGTACTGTAGTACAATCCTTATATACTCCATAATTATTATAACAAGTAAATTGTTGATACAACACTCAAATGACATAATCAACACAAGAACTCTAATCATTCATCTTCATCTGTGGTAATATCATAACTTGATTATTATCCAATAGCATCATTTGCGGCATAGTCTGATGACTGTGACATAGGTTCGCGTAGTGTCCAAACTCCTAGAAAATGAAACATTATTCATTTGAAACCATTTTCTTACCCTTGCATTCACGTACTTTGTGCCCTTTTCCTCCACACATATAAAAAACTCATATTTCTTTCAGTAATGTTCGAGGGTGTTTCTTCCCACAGTTATCACATATGGGAAAATTCTTCTTTTCCCTCTTCCCTTTATCCATCTTTCTCTCTTCCATCCTTTTCTTCTCATTCTTCCCTTCAAGGCCATAGGACTCAGTAAAATCTTTACTTATCTTATCAACACATGATATTATTTCTTCATATGATGATAATACATGGGAGACTATTTCTCTCATAAATTCTGGCTTAAGACCATGAAAGATATGATCCTTCTTTCTCTTTGGATCATGTGTATTGCTGGAGTTCTCATTCCTTCTACTGGGCACCATTTCTAAACAATGGGATACACTAGATTATTTAATGAATAACAATACCTAATCCCAAACTTGTAAGACACATAACATAAATTAAATAGTTTATGGATATAATCCATAATCGTAAAAATTTCTCCTTTGAGAAAGTATATACTCATAAACCCCTCATAATGGTTTGTATAGAAAATGAGAATTATCCTATGAATATCCCCTGGGAGTGTCGTAACCAAGAGTGCAGCAAGGCCCGTTGTCGTACACTAGTTCCCATTCGAGTCTAGCTCAAAGCGGTGTTTTCAGGTTTTACCCCTAGGTACATATGTGCCAGAGCCGCCTCTACCTGCTCGTATCCAGATAGGGATGTATTGCTCAGAAAACTCAAAAAATATCTACAATACCAAAATTCTAGGAAGTTATTCTATACTAATCCTCAAAGTTCATCTTAGGTCTATGTGCTCTAATCAGAGTTTATCTAAATATAGCTTCCAAGGTTTATACTAAACTTCCTCTGACACCAACTGTAACACCCAGACCCCAGTTACCCAGAGTCGGTGCATTATTACATAACATTGGCATGATCACAAGAAAGATAAAATATTGAAAGACCGATTGGTTTAGTAGCCTTAGAAACACTAGATATATTAATAAAGTTTTACATTATATCATGAAGTGAAAAACTACTACAACAACATTTTGTCTCCATATTCCACACTATTACCCCCTCATAATATCCCTGCAGGTCATTTATAATTTACTTCTTCACATCCTGGGAAAAATAAAACATAGAAAAGGGGTGAGCTCAAATGCCTAGTAAGGATAAAAATATAGCAGAAACCTTCATAAATAAGAATAAACATTTAAGGCAGTGTATAACTAAAACAAAAGCCTTTTAAACATGAACTTCAACATAGTATGGCAAAATAAAATGAAATAATTCCATTTACATATTCACATGGATATTCTATTAACGAATAATCACATGCAATATCAATAACCACTTTCATAATGATGGAATGCATGATGCCAAACATTAATTTCTATGTCGAGGCCTCATGCCAAGACCTAAGGGATAACTGTAACCGGAACCCAACCCAGAGATCCTCTGTAACCAGACTCCATCCCGGAGTGCCTCTAATAACCAGACACCAACCCGGAGTGACTCTAATAACCAGACACCAACCCGGAGTGCCTCTAATAACCAGACACAAACCCGGAGTGCCTCTAATAACCGGATTCCAACCCGGAGGGATTACTTTTACCGGTCCCCAACCCGGAACATACTAGTCCAACACATTCATCTTAAGTAGAGGATTAAATATAACATAAACATTCGTATTAAAACTAACATAAAAAATGTCAAAACTTTTATCATAAACCATTAATGGCATAAAAATAACTCATCCATAGTCAAAAATATCACAAAACCATAAATACAATATGGAAGATTTGAATCATAATAAATCAACTTGAAACAAGTTTAAAATTTATCAATGGATGTTGACATAGATGAAATCAATACTATTTGAGAGAAATATCTCTTTTTTTGAAATCATTTAATATTCACATAATTATAGAGAAAACCTTTATTTTGAAAATATCTTTATAAGATTGTGAAGGAAGCTTCAAAGGTGTAATAATGGCGGAGAATAACCGCACCCGCCGTATAAGTTAAAAAAAGACATTCTTAGCTTAATTTTGTCAAAAGGTTAAAAAGGACCTTGTTTGGAAAACGACGGAAATATTCCTTTATAAACAATTTATAAAAATCAGCAAGTGTATAAATGACTTTAACCCATATTCTAGTAAATAGTAAATAAATGTTTTGAAATACATTTTTAAGAAACACGGATGTGGAAGATAAAGAAATCCTAGTAGATTATTACGTATAAACAACCTCGGATAATGAAGAGATTGCGAAATAAAGCCTTAACAGTTTGGTAAATTACGAAACATACAACCCATGAAAGAGGTATCATACAATTAATATTTAAATAGACATAAATTAAAGTGTATTACACAAAGAATACAATTATGGGCAGTACATACACCACACAAAAGGTAATAGTGGCAATATGGCATGAATCTCACGAGAATAAAAAGTGAGATGAAAACCCCTTACCTTGTACTTTTCCTTGGTTGGGGTAGGTGAACCTCCTGTATAATGGTTAAATAATTGTTATTAAATTATACAAGAATCATATACATTAATATGATATCATATATGATCTTTTAACATTGATTTGTTAATAATATCTTAGTATTATCGTTGATTCGGGTGTTAACTTACTCGTTCTCTTTTATATGTTTTTGTTACGTAAGCCATGTTTATAATGGATAGGTTGTATCTTAATCATATACATAATGATATCAAGTCCTTACATACTATTATTAATCATCAAATGATAATTATATTTGAATGGATACGATGGAGAATGAATCTCATCGCGTTCGTGGAGATGGTAATCCGTACGTACGCACGAGCGACAATATCATTATTTTGATATTAAAATAATATATAATTGGATATTATATCATATATACTGAATCATTATCATGTTATATTTATTATTTACATGATTTACACATCATTATTATACTCATCCAAATAATAATTTAGTGAATAACAATTACACCACGACGTGGAGACGGTAAGCCGTACGTACGCACGTATGGTGACATGTTATTCAAAGGATGGATAGAATAATGAATATGGTTGTACCATATTTATAATAAAATCACAGTATATATATGATACTGGAGTTATTATTTTAGAATGGTAATAACAAAGGAAGAAGAAGTGGAAGAAGAAAGGAACTTGTAAAAGGGTGGTGAAATAATTATCTCTTCTTCGGGTTCTTCCTTTTGATTTGATCAAAAGGGATCCATAGGTTGGCTTTCTGATCAAACTAAGACTTCTAGGTTGTATTGAGGGATGTTGAGAGATTATTTGGGCATGGGTTGGACGGACCAAAAGGCTTTGAAGGTGTGAAGTAATGAGAAGGGGGAGTGCCCTTTTATAAGAGGGGTGAGGGGAACCTTTGGAAAAGCTAGAAATATTAATTTATAATAAATTAAAATTCAGTTTATAATGGCTTGAAAGTTTATTATTTAAATTTTAAGGTGGGGATGGGTCAAAAACAATTCAACTAGTAGAATTTAGACATGTTTGGGTTACTATATTAACCTTATCTTTAAGTATTAACTCTAAGTTAATTAGTTTCACTTTTACAATGTCTCTTTGTATTTTTATATTATATGGTTAATAAACTTACTATATACATCCAAAAGACCCTAAAGTGGTCCATTAATGATAAAAATATCATGATATAAGTCTCTTGGCCAAACCTTAAATTTTTAGGAATTTAATATCAATTGATAATATAATATTTGTTTTAAAAACTCTTTTATGTCAATTTTTACACTATTCAATAATTGATTTTTTTGAAACTCATAACAGAATGATTACTTCACAAAAAGTCAATTAAATCAATCCTAATATGTCATAGTAACCTATAAAATTATTTTAATTCAATAAAAGTCTCAAATTATATTTAGTTGCGTATTTATAATATCAAATATTTTAATTTTTCACTATTATGGTAATTACTGCATCATCATTGTGTCATAAATAAATTAAATTATTTAATGTCTAAAAATTATAAATAAAATATCATTATGTAGGAAATCCTTTTATTTTTCTAATTAATATTTATAGTAGAAAATCCAACAAATATAACCCTATGTAAAAAATGGTTTTCTAAAAGATATATGCTTATGTCATTTTTGTACTTATTTTAACATAATTAAAATAAAGTGTCCCTATCACCTACAAGTGGCTCCATGGGGTCCCAAAATCGACCCGAATATGCCCATGGTCGGACATGTATCCACCAATAAGGCTAGGACACGTTTTAGGGTAATTTAGTATTATTATAATATTATTTTTTAACCCTTATTTATTGGATTTACCCTTAACCGTGGTAAATAAAATATTTACCGCAGTAATTATTCAAAATGTCTAAAAATAAAAGTTACCTATTTACACAATATGAAAATCCTGATTCCAAATATGGAATCTATTTTTTCAAATTAAAAACATAGAAATGGCAGAAATTAATTTAAAATTAATTCCCGTTGTTAAAACAAAAAGCGTGTTTTTAAGAGATAATAACTATCAAAAGATCGACACTTGTTTATGTCCGGTTTAATTGTAAAATTTTGTACAATGACCAACATTATATTAAATGGTAAAAATATATTCTAAATATACTTTAAAACTACTCAAATTCATAATTTATCAATATAAATTATGTCGATTAAAAAAGTTGTTTTTAATTAAAATTTAGTAATTTTCACTATTCATCAAAATATAATTATTATCCGAAAAGTTCGAAAATTTCACCCTAGTCTAAATTCGATATTCCGAATCCAAAAATGAATTCCATTTTGAAATATAAAATATATATAATTTCAAAAAGTAGGTATTACTATTCATAACGGCTCGTTTGATTGGTTGTGGTGTGTGTTAGAACTCGAAGTTGTGTGCAACACACGCTACTGTATTATTCAAAGGAAAGCATACCGTGGAAGCTTGGGATGTTTCATTTTAAATTTTTGATGTCCCCATTTAGTCAAAAAGTTTAAAATATTGTATTTAAAAAGGGTTCACTATTAAAAGTTGGTAAAAGTGCAATACTGAAAATGAATTTGTTCATACATTTTGTCTAAGAAACTCATAATATGGACTCTAAAATTATAATGATTATATAAAGTTTAAAATTTAGTTAATATTATTCATAACCTATTTTGAATGGCTTGTTTGGTAATTCATGGTGCGCTTGAACTCAGTGTTGCATGTAGTGCATGTTATTGAATTATTTTGAATAAATAACACACTATGAAATCTTGGGATGTCACAAATCTTTTTATGTCTGATAAAATATCAATAAAAATGTGATGGAGTGATATTGAGAGATAGAAGACTAATGATAAGTTGGTTCACCCTGCAGATGGATATGCATGGAAGACATTTAATGCTCGATATCCTGATTTTTCAGCTGATGAGTGTAACGTGAGGCTGTGTCTTTCATGTGACAGTTTTAATTCATTTGGGTATATGCTTATGTCGCACATCACATGTCCAGTTTTTATAATAATTCATACTCTTCCCCGTGGGTTTGGATGAAAAAACCATTCACATTCATGATTATACTCATATCTAGCCCTTCTGATCTTGGAAATGTTATAGACGTATACAAGCAAACATTAATAAATGAGTTGAAACTTCGTTGGGATGTTGGTGTGCACACATATTATTCATTCTCGAAAGACATATTTTTTATGCGTGGTTCACTTATGTGGATGATCAATGATTTTCCAGCTTATGCAATGATGTCTGGATGGAGCACAAAGGGAAAACTATCTTGTCCTGTTTGTATGTAGAATACAGAATCCAGAAGACTCTAACATCGTTGTAGTTTCAATTGTATGCGACGTCGACGATTCTTTCAAATGGACGATCCATATAGAAATAATCATAAATTTTTTGATAATAACGTGCAGAATAATGATACAACTTAGCGTATTTCTGGAACTGATGTTCTTAATGAATTTGAAGTTTCTAATTTTTCATTCAGGATGGGTCAAATGAAATATGGAAAGAGAAAGAAGGTTTCCACTGAAACATGTCACAATTGGAAGAAGAGAATTATCTTCATTAATTTGACTTATTGGTCAACCAATTTGGTACGTCATTGCTTAGACGTAATGCACATTTAAAAAAATATGTGAAATGTTGCTTTCGATTCTTCTAAATGATAATGGAAAGACAAAAGATGAATTATCGTCTCGGCGTGACTTGAGGGATTCGGGCATTAGAATTTAATTAAATCCTATGAGTATTCGTTAAAATAAATTGGTATGTTCCTTGTGCTTCTTATGTGGTGAAACATACTGAAAAAATAAATTTCTGGATGTATTAGAGACAATTAATGTTTTTAATGGATATTCAAGAAACATATCCAAACAGGTCAATAGAAGAGACTTAATGATAAAATCTTTGAAGACATGTGATTATCACATTCTCCAACATGAGTTTATTCAAATAAAAATTCATAATATTGTATCAAATATTGTACGGGTGGATCTTATATGGTTATTCCATTTTTTTAGAGATCATTATGCTACAAATTTTTCTAAATATTTATTTAAAAAAATGTTGGTAGATGCCCCATTAATTTTGTGTGAGTTAGAGAAAATATTTCCTCCATCATTTTTCACATGCATGCTGCATCTGACTATCCATATTCCAACTAAAATACTTCTTAGAGGGCCTATTTCGTTTTGTTGGATGTATCCTACTGAAAGAAATATGTACACATTAAATTCATTTGTCCTAAATAGGAATCTTCATGAAGCTTCTATCGTGAATGGTTACTTGGCTCAAGAATGTTTGGATTTCTGCTCTATGTGTTTTTCTGATCTTACTACAAGAATGAACAGACAAATGAGAAATGAAGAAGAAAAGTATAAGAAAATTGAACCCAGTTTTCCATCACTTCATAAAAAAAGAGGAATTCCTAGAACATATACATTTATGACATTAAGCCTTGAAGAGCAGGAGATGGCACATTGCACAGTTTTGTTCAACTGTGATTTGTTCTATGACTACATCTTGTATGTAAATTCAATATGTATATTATATATATATATATATATATCTTTTAATATATTACTATTTTTATCTACAGGGAATATAAAGCAATGATAAATAGAAAGCATCATTCTTTATCTTTGAGAAGGAGGGAAGCTAGGCATAGAAAAGAGTTTTCTGCTTGGTTAAAATTGAAGGAAATAATATTAAAATTTAAAATAATTAAAAAATTATTTAATTAAGTTTAATATTGATTTATATTTCAGGTATTGAGTTTTCCTACCGATTCTGTCTCCGAGGAAATAAGAGATTTGGATTTTGGTCCTAATACTGTGGATCGTGATTGCAAATCAATTGTTATCAATGGGCACATATTAATTATCACTAAACAAGCAATGAACATTAGAACAATACATTATGGTTTTATGGTTATTAACAAAGTAGACTGTTATGCTAGTGCATTATATAATATACCGAGATTGGAAAATGATGGTTATTATGGAGTCATTGAAAAAACAAAAATATTGGATTATTATTATAAAGGACGAGTCTCGATAATTAAATGTCCGTGGTTTGATTTGATGATGAGGCATGTAAAATTTATTTATGATATTGGATTTCAAGCTATTTATATGACTCACAATATTGCTACCTATGAACCATATGTGTTGCAGTCAATGGAGAAACAATTTTTTTATGTCCAAGACCATCTTTGACCAGAATTTTGTGTCATTGTTGATGTAATTCCCAGACATATTTTTTATGATGGTGATTACGGAATTGAATATTTCCCTACTGCCATTAGGAACGATCCATTTATTACTTTTAATGACTCTGATAGCCTGATTGTCAGAGTTGACTGTGAACATGATGTTGTGGAGGGAAATATATAAAATCATCCATTCATGTTCTCAATTATTTTGGTTTACCTCAACTTGGGTTGTTAAGGTTTGTACTATTCAAATTGATTTAATATTGATTACAAATATGTTGTACCCTACTAGACCATTATGTGAATTTTCAATGTTTTTTGGTTGCAATTTTATTTGAGTCGCATTTTCTAATTTGGAATTTAACTTTATTCAAACCGACCAAACCAATATTTCTATCTTGGTAAACATTTCAATGCTTCAACTATGATTTGTATAAAATTTTTAAAACCCTAAGACATCTGTTTAACATTTTACCAGGTAATGAACATTATGGTTTATATTCTTCTGTATAACATATATTGAAACCTACATCCTCTACCTGGGATAAAGAAATTTAAATTTTCCTTAATTTTGACAACTGCTTTACCCCTTATGAATCTGGTAGAATCAATGTTCCAAGATTTCCATAAATTGATGAAACTTTGTAAATAACCATCCTACTAAAAATTAAATTTCATTGTTACATCTTGAACGATTTATTAATATCATTATATATTAGATAAATATCAGATAAAATAATCGATAGTTAAATTATCCACGAATTCCCCTATTCCCACTCATTTATTTTGTTTTTTGGGTCACACATTAGTTATCTTTTTCTATTTACTTCCATATTTGTTTTCAAATGTAGGAAATGAAACCAATTGTAGAGAGGTGATGAAAACAGATTATAGACAGCAATCGTTGCATGACTGTGCTGGGCATTCCACCAGTAGTTCCTGTAGTGAGTATTTTATTTCAAATATATTTATTTAAATAATATATAAGGTCACGTGATTAAATTTTTTTAAACATTTTCTCAGTATCCATCTATTAGGGAATAATTATTTTATGATCAACCTAGTAGTGGTCCCAGTTCTAAGGGTGTTATACGAGGTGGGTGGTGGGAGAGCTAGACAATATGGTCGGTGTACCCGATTAGACCCTGCCCCTCCCACTGACATACCATCCATCCCGCATTCTGTCCTAGGTGTGCCATTTGGGACACATGATAAATTTAGGCCTCCCATTTTTTCACCACCATTTACATCTATTCTTCCTCACCCATTTGTTCCATATTCGATAATGATTCCCACTCCCCATCCAGCATTCGGCCAGCCATCTTTGTCATTTTCTTTCACTTCTTCTTCGTTCTCTCTGGGATTTTATATTCCATCTTCTTTGACTCTTGCTTCACCAGAGTCCATCCCCATGCAACATAAATTGGGATCCACTCCATCTGTACTGGGTGTTCCTTCAGTTTCTGTGGATCCAGCAGCGCCCATTGATCAGACTACCGCAGGTATACTTATACAACCTGAACAGATTTTTACACCATTATTTATTTTCCTTAAAACATTCATTGATAAAATATATTTTTTTCTTTCATAAAAGATACATTTACTGATAGGATGCAGGGGGTACATGCATGCACATAGTGTGGAACCGCAACAGGCACTTGATGGTGGACTACATTGAAGATAGTAAAATGGTTTAAAAATTAGGGCCGTAATGTCAGAGATTTTTTGTAAAGATTTCCAAATACTTCGACATCATTCTTGTCAGCCCACTCTCATGGAGACACCTTCTAAATGAAGTCATTATTAATGCTTTGGCAGAGAGTTGGGTAAAAAAAAATTTGTATTTAATGAAATATATTATTTATTTATTTATGTGAATCAATATTTTGGTGTCAGCGACGATTTAATTTCCCCAAGGGTGAGGGTGAACGACCAGCACGTCTAAAGGATTTAGGTGAGCTTTGGAGAGAATATAAGCATGAGATTTACATTGGATGGCACGCTAGTGTAGGCACAGATATAGTGGCGGTCCCTTTCGTGGATTATTTTTCATTAGAACAGTACCGAAAGATGATTTCTTATTGGACAAATAGCCAATTTAAGGTATTAATCACATTAGAGGTATTTAAATGAAAATTTTCTTGTTTTTTGTTAATAATAACTAATAAATTTTATTTAGGATTCATCTGGAAGAAATAAAAAAATATTGATGCTAAAAATTCCGTCCACACATTGGGACATACTACGATGCCAGATCATGAGAGACAATAGGTATGGCAGTTTTTAATTTTTCATTATGATTAACACTTTCTATTTCTACCTCTTTAATTTATTTTATTGATAAAGTTTTTATATAATTTTAGATATGTAATTAATTGTTGGTATCCTATTTTAAATTATGTTTTCCTACTTTCAATGTCATTTTAGAGGCATAAGTTTAATATAGAAGGATGTGTTCCTCGAGCAAATTTTTTTTTCTCATGTTGATGGTAGAATGATGGAAGTGCTGTTAATGAACTGGCTCAATAGCAGATTGTAAGTTTTACATTGTATATTTAAAATTTAAACGACTTCTTTTTTGACTTAATATTCTATTTATATTTGTAATAGGCTACTTTAGAGGTTCTTGATTCCTAGTAACAAGACAATTTTGGGCTAAATGATCACTTAAATCAGGTGTTGGGAGATGAGCACCCTGGTTGAGTACGTTGCCGACCTAGGAAGTGTATAGTTCTGACAAGGTATTGGTCATCCACAGTTATGAATTTTTGTGCCACTAAGTACCATTAGGTTATGGAATAGGTAGGACGGACTGAAAAAGGGCCATAGAGAGGGCAGAACAGTATGCAAGGGAAAACACGACATTTATGAAACTGATGGAAGTTTTACATCCAACACTTCCACCAGAGGCCAGCAGAACATTCGATGAATATATGTCAATGATGTGTTCTATATATGGTGCACCGAGTGGTAGTTCTAGTAGAGTTCAAGATAATGGTGAGGAGGAGGGCGAGGCAGCGGAGGAGGAGGGCGAGGAGGAGATCGAGGCGGAGGAGGAGGCTGAGGAGGAGGGTGAGGCAGAGGAGGAGGGTGATGAGGAGGATGAGGCTAAGTACGAGGGCAAGGAGGAGGGCATTAAATAGGGTGGGGATGACGATGAGGATGACGATGAGGATGAGGGTGAGGCTGATGAAGATGATGATGATAGTGATGGTGATGAGGGACAGATTGATCCATTACATTTTTACTCATATTACATACCATTGATGCTTATTGATTTGTGGTTTCTGAATATATGTGTTATTAGATAGGTCACATTAACTTTATTATTTTATCTAAAAATAATAAAACCTTACTTGATTATTTTATGTGATTGGTTCATGCCTCCCAAAGACACCCCCCCATGGAGAGCTCGCCCACCCCCTAGATAGCCCCTCCCCTGTGGACAGCCCCCACTCACATGGATAGATCTCCCACCCTCATGGACATCCCCTCCCCCCGTGGATAGCCCAACCACCCCCGTGGAAAGCCCTCCACCCTCGTGGACTACCCTCCCACCCTCGTGGACAGCCCCCACACCCTTGGAAGACCGACCCACCCCCTGGACATCTCGTACCCCCTAGACAGACACGTCCACCCCCTGGACACCCCGTACCCCCTAGATAGCCCCACCCACCCTCTAAACAGCCATGTAAACCCCATAGACCACCCTCCCCACACCCATGGACATCCCTCCCACCCCCGGGGCAGGCCATCCCTCAGTGGACACCAAGTACCCCTAGACAGCACCGTCCACCCCCTGGATAGCACCACCACCCCTGGACAGCACCCCCACCCTTGGGGCCAACCCGACCACCACTGTGGATAGCTCGCCCACCCCATTGGATGGCTCCCCCACCCCCGTGGGTAGCCCACCCAACCCCCTAGAAACCCCATACCCCTAGACAACCCTTCCCCCCACATGGACATACCACCCACCCTCGGGACACCTCGTACCCCTTGGACAGCCTCGCCCACCCCCTTGGACACCCCTACCCATGGATAACCCCCCATGGACAGCCCCGCCCACCCCATAGAAAACCCCAAACCCCATGGACAGCCCCCCACACCTAGATATCCCCCACCCCCTATAAATTATAGGCTTTATAACAACCCTAAGATCCCATTAATCATAGATACCTACTTCGTTTCCTCATAGGATACTTGATCAAAAATAAAAAATAGTTGATGGTATTGTAGAAACTCCCTGTATAATAAATAATCTGAGAAGAACATGGCTATTCCACTTCCACAAGATTTTGAGTAGAGAACAAGACAAGTAAGACAATACATGGATCTCAATAATGACTACCTGAGATATCTCTTAATGGACTTTTTGATTCATTTATAGTGTAAACACTGTACAGAATTATCATAATCAAAATCTTTAGTACAATAATTAGATGTGAAAAATAAAGGGACACAAAATCACAAATCCCATAAAGATACGTCATAAATAATTCTTCATAAAACAATTTCAAAATCACATAATAGAAACTTATTTCTATTTAAAACTCTCCAATGGTTTATAAAAATATATTTGAAGGTTCCATTTCAAAAATAATATAGTATTTTTGTCCCAAAATAAAAATGTAATCCATTTCCTAATAACCAAATCCCCATTCCTACCATACACACCAAAAGCATTCATTTTTTCTAAAGAAATACATACTATTTAAATAAGCTCAATTCCTTAACTACTTTAAAAATACCAATGATATTAAAATCCATTATATTCATTCCATTAAAACCATTAAATCACCCCCCACCTCACCCCCTAGACACCACCCCACCCCCTGTACACCACCATGGACAACCCCCCACCCCAACCACCAGGATACCCCCAACCCCCTGGATGGCCCCCACCCGCTGGACAACCCCACCCCCATGGACAGCCACCCCCACTCCTTGGACATCACCCCACCCCCTTGGACACCCCCAACCCCATGGACGGCCCCACCATCCTAGACAACACCCCACCCCCTAAATAAGTAGGATTGAAATAATTATGTAGATGCTCAATATAAAAGAGGGGTGAATTTTATAGTTTAAAAATTTCCTTTGTAACATTTAAAGATGGTATAAACCATCATATTGTTTAAAAATGTTAAACTAGGTAAATTTACAAGACCTCTTAGTTCTACAAACTGTCTAGATTCCAAAAATATGGTTCTGGAAATGAAACATAAGAAAAGATTACAAGGACAAAGATTATACCTTACAGCATAAAGAATCGTACAAATTAGAGTACAAATACAAGAAATTATAAGAGAGTTATACTTTCCTTATTAATCAAATTCAGCGAAAAAAAACATGAAACAATTCAAGTATCAAGTAAGAAATATTTAAACCCAAAGAGTAGGGTATCCAACAAAAATGGATAAAGGTCCCTTGAATTATAAATTCAAGAATGTTTGACTTACCCACACCAGGGAAAGCCCTCGATAAGTGTATCAGAGTCTATCTTGGTATCCCCACAAGCCCTATAACTTCATGGTAGTCGGCACCTCTGTCTTCCTTAGAAAAGAAGTCCTCGAACATTATGGTAGTCAGAACCTCTGTCTTTATATCCCTGAAAGGCCTCGATTGTACACATCAACAATCGAAGTCGCACAAAGCTATCTGAACAAGATGTTAAGAATGCACAAATCATGAGAATATCTCTCTATAGGAATCACTTCAACAGCATGAAATCTCTATATTGATCAACATGTGTAGTATTGAGCTCATTCAAATGAGCTCTTATTAATAGGCACATCTCTAACGGTCGGCTGCTTCCTCCAACATTCATATTTTTCCTTTAATTTTGGAGGGACATGTACACATATCACTCAAAAAATGGTTAGTTAGAAACAAAATGTACAAAAACGTTTTATAACTATAAGAAGGGTAAAAATATGGTTTTTATACCAAAATAAATTTTTAGAGTCTAAGGAAAAAATAAAGTTCAGAGTCTAGTTGTAAAACATTCAGAGTCTATATTACATGGATATTCAGATTTTATTTACCAAGGAATTTGGAATCAAAATTATTTAGACTTCAAAGTCTGATTTATAAGGAATTCAGAGTCTGAATTCTAAGGAATTCAGAGTCGTAATTATATGGAATTCAGATTCTGAATTCTAAGGAATTCAGATTCTAAATTATAATGAATTTGGAACCAGAATTTTAAGGAATTAGAAGTCTGAATTATAAGGAATTTAGAACTTGAATTATAAGGAATTTAGATTCAAAATTCTATGGAATATGAAGACTGAATTCTAATGAATTTTGAGTCTGAATTCTATGGAATTCTTAGTCTGAATTATAAGGAATTAAAATTTTAAATTTTAGAGAATTTAGACACGTAATTTCAAAGGATTTGGAACTTGAATTTCAGAGAGTCTGGATTCTAAATTTCAGATAATTCGGAACCTTTATTTCAAAGAATTTAGATTCTTAATTTCAGAGAATTCAGAACCTAAATTTCAGAAAATTTGGAACCTGGATTCTAATCCTGAAAAGATAAAACTCTATATCTATGTATTTATAGAATTATGAGATTTTAGATTTGAAACAGAATTTTTCACTTAGGAATAAAAAGAGTTAGATTAAGATAAAATAAAATATTAAAAATGAAAAATAGGCAAGGATAAACTTCCTTACGGATGGAAAATTTTCCTAGTTAAATAAAATCAAAGTGGAAATGAAATTTTCCTTAAGATAGGGTGTTTGTGATTTTCAAAACATGAAGGAATGGAAAAGTCATAAGGAAACCTTTTTGACTCAACAACCTCCCCCTTTTGGGAAATCACATGCATTATTATGAAATAGAATATAAGGACATAGAAATTTTGTGGGATTCTAAATAAAAACTTGTCCCCCTTTACTTATGGATCAAAGTGAATACGACTAACTCCCCCTTAGTCTTTGGAGACACTAAAATATCATATTCTAAATTTACAGAATGAGATTTTTCATTTTCATGCATACAAAAATCTTCATGATGAATACTCCCCCTTAGACGAACTCTCCCTTTCTTAGGGAAATTCTTTCTTTACATAGTATTATTTCTGACATTCCCTTTTCCCCCTTTGTGATTTTCAAAAAGGAAAAAAATGAATGGAAATGAAAATATACTACCTGAAATATTAGTAATGAATAAAAAAAATATGATGATCAACTAAAAATCTATAATGTTCAAAATAATTTGTACAAGGAGAGAAATAAAACAAAATATTGGATTTGGAAAATATTATCCTTCTTTCCCATTCGGCATCAGATTCTTCACTATGGTTTTTAACTTCTTGAGAAAATTTTGATTCTCTTATTCACGCTTGAGAAACTGATCCTTATCTTCTATTTTCTTCTCTAAGGCTTTAATTTTCTCTTCCTGAGCCTTAAGATATTCTTCCTAGGTCTTCAGATCTTCTTCTTTCTTAGCAAGATTCTCTTCAATCTCAATTATAAGATCCCTATCCCTCTTCAAACTCTGAGAAACTAAAAACAATTTTCTATTCAAATCTATCACGTCTGGCTTCTAAGTAGTTTCTTCAAGAGATAACTTTTCTTCAAAATTATTGGTATGATCCTTGATCTTCACATCTTCGGTGTAAAATTCATCCTTGACACTATCATAAAATTCAACAAATATTCTCATTCATTCTATTGTCTTCCTTGTCCATCTTTTCATCTTCTTGCAAGATATTATATGAGACTCATAACCAATGAAAAAGATCTTGAAGCCTGCCTCGAGATTGACACATTTATCCATCACCATGGATACTAAATATTCTTTTTGATATAATGTATGCTAACACATCTGACATCTTGATTATATACCATGGAATATTGGAATAGTCCCATCCAGCTTCTTCAAAGACTGAACAACAAAGTCATGTCCAAGAGAACATGATTCGGAATCCGAGACTTTGGTTAGTGAAGAATCGTTGTCAATCTCAACAACCTTCCATTTTGATAAAGAACCAACTTTTTTCTTCTTTACCACAGTTTTTCTAGGAGATTGAACTATCACCTATTTTACCTTATCATCTATCTGAATGTATTCTTCTTAATTAGGTGATTGATGTTCACAATCTGATAGTTGAACAATTTTATCTTCATGAAATTATTCCTTCTCGGCTCCTACCTCAACATAATCTGGGTGAATGAAATCATGATTGCTACATTAATTTTCAGGAAACTTATTCACTTCTTCATCACCCTTTTCATCTTTTCTTGGGGTAGAATGTTTTGAAGACTCGACTTCATAATTTTGGATTGATAACATTTTAGAAGGAATCTCCTTCTCATGATAATCTTCTACTTGCTTTATCATATATTCGGTATTACCATTCCCTTCTTCCTATTATTCTTCAAATTATTTTTCTTATACTATTTCTTCTGCTTGATCTTGTTCTAGAATCACTAAATTCCTTCATGGAGTCTCTGGTAATCATTCTATCAAAAAAGATTCTGTTACCAGAATTTGTTTAGAGACTTTTTTAGCTTCCTTAAAAATGGTATTAGACTGTCTCAGCCTCAGACATCTTCTTCTTTTTCTTTTTCTCTTTTTGATGCTTCTCAATCTCTTCAATAGACCTTAACTTCATGTATTTTTCCTTGGCAGGAACTAAACCAAAATTAGGCTCCCCTGCTTTATTGTTCTTATTGTTCCCTCTCAATTTAGCACCCACATAATTAGTATACAACTTTTTCTTCTTTGGTTTTGGGGGTGCGGATTGAGTTTACATCTCCACAGGTGTTTATTCTTTTACATATGGTTCTTTCACCTTCCACCTCCTTAAATCCTTTTTATAGGTTTCAACCACCTCATATTTCTTTTAAAGATCCTATACTTCTTCATTTGATAAATCATAAAACTCACCAGAGTCACCAGAAAATTTAATTTTCATTCTCCTTAGAGTGTCATTACTTAAAAGCGTCACCTTGCAATTTCGCAGCAAATAAATGTAAAGAATCTTGAAATACTGAAGACAACGAAAAATTGTTATTGAATGAACGGCTGGGTACATCATAATCTAAGACTTCAGATTTCCATTCTTTATATTACCAATCGTAACAAAGATATTCTTAACTAGGTTTATCTTTTTTAGGTTTACCAGGAAATCTAGAAGATAAATGTCACTTTTATTCATGGTATCCTTGACCCCTTTTCTCAGAATGAGAAAAGCTTGAACCCATAGGTGACGAATATGATGATTTGTAGAGAAATGAATAATTTTCAGAGTCTTTACCTTTGAAAGACCAAGTAATGTTGGAGACTTTTCATTGTCAAAAGATCCTGTTACGTCATGTAACTTTTGTGAGGAAAACTATGCTTCTCCTTCATTAGAAATTCCTATCAGATTTTTTTTCATGTTATAAGAAAGAGGGTATGTCTTTCCATAGATCTTGAAAGAAAATTTACCTCTTCGTCCTTCATTGAAAAAACTAACTGTCTCACAGAATTCAACTAGAAATTTCAGATACACCAGATCATGTGCTCTTGGTTTTGATATACATACACTCTCCCAACTATTCAGCTTGATATTTTTAGAAAAAGCTGAATAATACACTGCATAAAATATAGGATCGACTAACATTTCTCGGTAGATCTTCCACACGGAGATTTCCTTAACAGTTGACATTTATTTCTGAGAAGAGGCTTCAACAGATATTTGGAAGTAAGAAAACATTAAAAATCCAGAACATCTTTAGAAACAGAGGTAGGGCTTCATCATGTAAAGGCTTGGGGTTCAATGTTGGATGACTATTGGGGGTCCTTTATATAGGAAATTGAAGTGGAAGTTCATCTTCCCTGATTGATCCAACGATTTAAAGATTCTTGAGAAGATCTGACGGTTGAGATGATATCCAAAGAAGGCTTTTGATAGAATATGATCTTTTGAGGGTTTTTTAAAAAAATTATAATTTTAGGAAAATTGAATCTGAAACATTTGAAACAAAAAAAATACCAACAAGTAAAAGAAGATTACAAAAATTTATGAAAGGAAACATACATTTTGGATTTCTAGGATGATTATTAGAAATACGGAAAATTCTTTTTGAATAAATTTAGATTCCAAAATTTGGATTATGAAAAAAATTTAGACAATGAAAATTTTGACTATGAAAAACTTGACTATGAAAATTTCTTCTTCGAAAATTTTGAGTACGAAAATTTTGAGTACGAAAATTTTGAGTACAAATATTTTACCTGTGAAAATATTGGTTACAAAAATTTTAACTATGAAAATTTTGACTACAAATATTTTTAACTACGAAAATTTTAAATACGAAAATTTTAACTGTGAAAATTTTGATTACAAAAATTTCAACTATAAAAATTTTGACCATAAATATTTTAACTATGAAAATTGTGACTACAAAAATATTTAACTACGAAACTTTTAACTACTAAAATTTTTAACTATGAAAATTTTAAATATGAAAATTTTAACAACGAAAATTTTAATTACAAAAATTTTGGCTAACAAGAAAATGAACTCCATCTAGGAGAACGAGTTTCTTATTGTAAGGAGATAGGTTTCAACAAAAAATTAATAAGAAGGATTAAATTACGGTTATCATTCCTAACTTCTATTTAATGAATTAAAATCTACCAGATAGTAAAGATTTTGTGAAAATATCAGCTAGATGATCTTGCATTGTGATAAATTGAAGAATGATATCTCCTATTTTTGTGTGTGATCCCTAAGAAAGTTATGCCTAATATATATGTGTTTTTTATGAGAGTGATGTGAATGGTTTTTAGTTAATGAAATGGAACTAGTATTATCACACGAAATTTTTGTTTTGGTAAAACTCATACCACAGTCTGTGAGTGTGTGTTGCATCCACAACACTTGAGAATAACAACTTCCAGCTACTACATATTCAGCATCAGCAGTGTAAATTTCTAGTGAGTGTTTCTTTTTGGAAGACCAATAAACTAATGAATCTCGTAAGAAATGACAAGTTCCGGATGTACATTTCCTATCTATTCTACATCCACCAAATTTAGCATCTGAAAAACATTTTAAAACAAAATCATTTCCAGAAGTATAATAGAGCCCTAGATCTATGGTTACCTTTAAGTAGTGAAAAATCATATTGACTATATTTAAATGATATTCGTTTGGATTGGATTGATATTTTTCACATAAGCATACAAAAAAAATTATGTCTGGATGACTAGTTGTCTTGTAATGTAGACCTTCTTTCATACCTCTAAATGATGTTTGATCTACTGGTTTCCCAACTTCATCAAGATCAAGGGAATTTGAGGTATCAATGTGAGTACTTATACTCTTAGTGTTGTCATATCCATGATTTGTAAGAAAATTTTTAGTATTATTATGTTGGTATATATAGATTCTTTCTAGTATTTGAGAAATTTAAAAACCAAGGAAAAATGTTAACCCGCCCATCATAATCATTTCAAACTCAGATTTTATTAGATCCGTAAAATAATCTCTTAATTATTGCTGAGTTGAACCAAATATATTGTCATCAACATAAATTTGAATAATCAATAAATTTTTCTTATCTTTTGTTATAAAAATAGTGCGATCATCATTTCCATTAACATAATTATTTTGAATCAAAAACTCTTTAAGTCTATCATAACAGGATCTTGGGGATTTTTTAAGTCCATATAAAACATTAGTAGGTTTAAAAACATGTTCAGGATGTTCTGTATCTTCAACACTACGAGGTTGTTCAACAAAAAATACCCCTTGAACATAGCCATTAAGGAAAGCACTTTTAACATCCATTTCAAAAAGTTTGAAATTAAATAATGCTGCAATGGAAAGTAGAATACGAATAGATTCAAGTCTAGCTACTAGAGAATAGGTTACATCATAGTCTATTCCTTATTGTTGATTATAGCCTTTAGAAACCAATATAGATTTATTTCTTACTATGATTACTTTTTCGTTATACTTATTTCTAAAGACCCATTTTACTCCAACAACAGAATTTTCCTTAGGCCTTTCAACCAAGGTCCATACATTATTCCTTTTGAATACATTTAGCTCATCTTGCTAAAATTTTATCCAATCTTTATCACCTAAAACTTCATCACTACTTTTTGGTTCTAATAGGGAAATGAATTCTAGATGTACTACTTAATTTATTAAAGAACATCTAGCACTTAGAGGTTGATTTACTTCACCAATGATACTATCACTGGGATGATTCTTAAGAAACAGCTGATTTGGGTTTTGTAAAACCTATTCATCAACGTATGGTAGGAAGTTTTCTGGGGTAAATGCTTCAGGAACATTTTCTTGAACATTTTCCTTATCAAAAGGATCTTCTATCATGGATTGATAATTATATTTTGAAAACACATCAGAAGTTGTAGGTTAAAGATGTTTAAAAACTAAAGGATCAATTTCATCAAATTTAACATGTACTATTTCTTCAAGAGTACAAGTATTTTTTACTGGAAACTATATAAGCCTTAGAAGTTATATAGTAGCCTAAAAAAATTCCTCATCAGATATTAGTATGAATATTTGTAGATTATCATTATTATTTATAATGAATACCTTTCAACCAAAAACCTTGTTGTAGGAAATTTTAGGTTTTCTACCATTCCATAACTCATAAGTAGTTTTTTTAAAGAAAAGGTCTAATCAAAACACGATTTAGAGTATAACAAAGAGTACTTACAGCTTCAGCCCAAAAATGTTTGGCTACCGAATATTCACTCAACATAGATCTTATTATCTCTTGCGGAATTTAGTTTCTTTTTTCATCAACATCATTTTGGGGATGAGTTCTTAGAGATGAGGAGTTATGAGTAATGCCTTTTCTACTACAAAAAATTTCAAAATCAGAAATTTGAAATTCTCTTCTATGATCACTGTGAATAGTTATAAAAGGAAGGTTTTTCTCACTCTAATATTCAGCCATAAAACTTTAGAAATATAAAAAATATTCATATTTTCTTTCTATAAAATAGAACCATGTTAATATAGTATAATCATCAACTTAGAAAAATACATAATATTTGCCTCCAATTCATCCAATTTGTGTTAGACCAAAAAGATCCATTTGCAAAAACTGTCATGCATCAGTAGTTGAGACTTCACCGATTGATTTAGAACATGATTTATGTTTCTTTATATATTTATAAGGATCACAAACTTTTGAAAAATCAAATCTATGTTCCATTAGATCCTTAAATAGTATTTTCATAGAGAGTTTTTATAGGTTCGTAAGGTTATAAGGCCCTAACCTTCTATTCTGTAACCATGAATGATCTTCCATTGCAATAAGACAAGGAAGATCTTGGCTCCTAAGGTCCTCTATGTTTATTGTGTCAACATTATCTTTCATATAGGCAGAAAGAATATAATCTTCCTTTGAATTTTGTACTAAACACTTATCATTCCCAAAATTCACAAGGTATCCTTCATCACATAATTGAATTATACTAATAAGGTTTTTCTTAATACCCTTAAGGAATAAAACATTTGTGATCATTGTTTTTTCAAGAAAACAATGTTACATATACCAATGATTTCTCCCTAATAATTATCTCAGAATGTTACTTTTCATCCTTTCTTCTTGATAATATTTTCAAAGAAGTTTTTATTATCATCCATGTGCTAGGAACATCCACTATCCATTTACCATGTATTGATTTTGGTACTTTCTTTACTTTCGTAAAAATAATAGTGTTAGACTTTCGGAACCCAAATATTCTTGGATCCAAAAACATTCGAAAGAAAAATTTTAGGAATCCAAATTTTCATTGAAAAATAATCTTTATGAAAAACTAAATACTGAGTTTTGTTTAAGGAACAATTTTTTTTCTAATGCCCACCACACTGACACTTAGTGCATAATGGAGCACTTTGAGGTACAAAATAATTGTTAATAAAAATCATTTTTGAATTAGTATAACCAAATATATAATTATTCTTTAGAGGTAGAATTTGGGAATACATTTTATCAATGATTCCTTACCAAAGGTAATGTTGAAAAAACACTTCCTTCAGGAAAATATTTTTGACTTTAGTCTGATAACAAATTTTTTATCCTAAAAAACATTAGTTTTAGCACTAGAGTTAGTCTTGAAAACATTTTTCTTAGAAATTACCTTTTCTAAATCCTTAGAAATTTTATCCTTCTTAGAATTATCTTCCTAAAGGGTTTTTAAAATACTTTAAAAATCACAAATTTTCTGATCAAGATCTTTAGAAAGATATGATATTTCCTTAGTAAGAGTAGAAATCGTACAATTTTCCTTATCAAGCTTTTTCTTGATATTATAAATTTCTTTCTCAAAAAGCATAGCAAACCTAGACACTTCTTCGTAAGAAGGTAAAGTATTATCTTCATCAGTCGAAGACTATTTTTCCGAGGATTCATAATATTTACTTTCAATATAATAAGAATTCAAGGATGCATTGGTTATGGATTCATCATTTTGTACCTTATCCATTAAACAATGATTTTCAATAAGTATCTTGGCATGTAAACCAAGATTCTTATGACCATAAGATTCGTAGTCTAATGATTCTTTAGAAGAATCACCACCATTGGAACTCCTTGTGTCATTAGATTTCAAAAATTTCATAGATTTAGCCTTGTAGTACTTCTTTCCATTCCTCGTATAATTATTTTCCTTTCTATATTTTCTCTTAATAATAGGACAATTTGGCCTTATATGCCCTGCTCTTTTTTATTCATAGCAAGTGAATTTTGAGTATTTCTTGTCGTTTCGTTCTTTCTTCTTGTATATAGATTGAATTTTTTTCTGTCCATCAATCTTGTTCATCCATTAGGCAAGATTTTCTAACTCATTTTCTGATGATTCACTTCCACTAGATTCAGATTGAATAACAGTCCTCCAAGATTTGGATCTTGTAACTCTCTCAGGGGTCATGTATTTCATATGATTTGAAGTAGTTGTAAAATCAACACTTATATTTTTATTCTTCATCTTATTTAGATCAACATCTCTTTTTCATTCTTGTCTCATTTTGATGAAGATTTCCAAAAAGCTCTTCAAGAGTAATATGTGAGACTTTCCTATTCTCATCAATAGTTATTCTCGTTGATTCCCACTCATTAGGAATGATATCTATAATCTTATGCACAAGTGCTTTATCATCTTAACCTTTTTCTCCCATGGATTTTAAACTATTAAAAATTGTCATAATCACTATTGTACCATACACATTGGTTCTCTATAAGGAAATCCAAAACCATGCTACTCAACTCTGAGCACAGCTCATCAAGTTTCTATAACTTTGGATGTTCCAAAATGAGTGACCACTAATTTCTTCCAAATACAATTTGAATCTTATCAATAAAAAATATGACTATATATATTCCAGTTCATGGAACAAAACAAAGTATCGCGTACCATATAGTTATGTTGATATTCTGACTTTTCTTGATTAGTAAAAGTTCTGACTTCCTTATCATGAATCTTGTAATCTTTGGTAAACATTACAAAGTTGTCCACTCTAGTATTAATAACAAAAGTCTTCATACTATCTCTCAAATATTCATAATCATTCACAACAAATATATGTGGTCTAGTAGGATTAAGATTTCCAATCAAACCAACATTCATTCTTACCATCTCAAAGAAAATATCATTCCACAAAAACTTTTTTGTAATAAAAAGGTTGTAAACTAGGAAAAAAATATCCAAAGAAAAGAAAATATAGAACAATAAAAACAAGAGAAAGAAAACTTATATTTGAATATAAGTTTTTCAGAGACCTCCTCTGATAACAATTTTAGGATTCAAATAATGATTTAGATGCTCAATATAAAGGGGGTGGGGTTAATTGTGTACTTTAAAAAATTCCTTTGGAACTTTTAAAGATGGTATGAACCTTAATATTTTTTAAAATTGTTAAAAAAGGTAAATTGAAAACACCTCTTAGTTCTACCAACTTGCTAGATTCCAGAAATATGGTTTCGGTAATGAAACATAAGAAAAGTTTACAAGGATAGAGATTCTGCCTTAAAGCATATAGAATCTACTAATCAGATTACAAATACAAGAATGTATAAGATAGTTTTTCTTTCCTTATTAATAAAAATAATGCAGAAAACAAACCTGAAACAATACATATTACAAGTATGAAATCTTTTAACTCAAAGAGTAGGGTATTCGACAACCATGAAAAAAGGTCCCTTGATTTATACATTCAAGAAATTATATCTTACCCACACCAGGGTAATCCCTTGATAAGAATATCAGAGTCTATCATGATATCCCCACAAGCCCTCGAACTTCAAGGTAGTCGGAACCTCTATCTTCCTTATCAAAGAAGGCCTCCAACTTTAATGTAATCAACACCTCTATCTTCCTATCCCTGGAAGCCCTCGATTGTACAGAGAAACAATCAGAGTTTCACAAAGAAATCTGAACAAGATGTTCCGTACGTATAAAGATTGAGAGTCTCTCTCTCTCTAGAAATCACTTCAACAACATTCAATCTCTAGATTGATTAATTTGTGTAGTATTGAGTTTGTTCAAATGAGATCCTATTTATAGGCACATCACTAACGGTTGTCTCCCTCCTCCAATGGTCATATTTTTCCTTGAATTTCGAAGGGACCTATACACGTTCCACTAAAAAATGGTTAGTTAGAAACAGAATGCATGACATCGTTTTATAACTAAATCTAGGGTAAAAATATGGTTCCTCTAGAAAATTAATTTTTCAGAGTCTAAGGAAAAAAATAAAGTTTGTAGTCTAAGTGGAAAATAATCAGAGTCTATATTATATGGATTTGAGGATCTTGTTTTCCAAGGAATTCAGATTCTGAATTCTATATACTTCGGAGTCTGTATTCCGAGGAATTCAGAGTCTGAATTCTACAGAATTCAAAGTCTGAATTTTATGGAATTCAGAGTCTGAATTCTAAGGAATTAGGAACCTGAATTATAAGGAATTCAGAGTCTGAATTCTAATGAATTCGGAACCTGAATTCTAAGGAATTTGGAGTATGAATTCTAATGAATTCAGAGTTGGAATTCTAAGGAATTTGAAGTTTGAAATCTAATGAATTCAGAGTCTGAATTCAAAGGAAATCAATGTATGAATTTCAAAAAATTCAGATTCTGAATTTCAAATAATTCAGAACCAGAATTTCAGTGAATTTGGATTCCGAATTTCAGATAATTCGGAACATGGATTTTAGAGAATTCAGATTCTAAATTTTAGAGAATTTGAAACCTGAATTTTAGAAAATTTGGAACCTGAATTTTGACACTAAAAATAGATTACCCTATATGTAAGTATTTATAGAGTTTCGAGATTTTAGATGTGAAACCAAATTTTTCACTTAGGAATAAAAAGATTAATATTTAGATAAACTAAAATATGAACAATGAAAAATAGGTAAGGATAAATTTCCATGGGGAAGGAAAATTTTCCTTATTAAAGAAAATCTGAGTGGAAAAGAAATTTTCCTTAAGATAGGGTGTTTGTGATTTTCAATCCATGAAGGAATGGAAAAACCATAAGAAACTTTTATTGACTAAATAGGACACCCCCACCCCCTAGAAAGGCCACCCAACCCCCTGGACAAGACCCCGCCCCCTGGACACCCCCAAACCCCTAGACAGCTCCCACCCCCTGGACACCACTGCACCACCTAGACACCCCACCCATGGACACCCCCACCCCCATGGACAGCCACCCCCACCCCTAGATATCACCCCACCCCCTTAGATAGCTCCCACTCTAATCTTTAGACCACCCCCACCCCTTGAACACCACGCCACCTGCAGGAAACCCCCCATGGACACCCAACCCCAAGGAAATCCCCCCCACCCCCTGGACAACACCCCACCCCCTAGACACCCCCATGGACAACCCCCCCCCCCCCCCACCCCGTTGACACCCCAACCCCCCTTGATGACCCCCACCCCCTAGAAACCACCCCACCCCCTGGACACCACCCTACCACCTGGACACCCCCACCCCCTTGGATACCCCCACCCCCATGGACTGCCACCCCCACCCCCTGGACACCACCCCACCGCACTTGGATAGCCCCCCGAAACCCCATGGACTACCCTCACCCATGGACATCCCCACCAACTAGAAATCCCCCCCAACCCCATGGACACCACCCCACCCCCTGGACACCCCCACCCCCTCTACCCCACCCCACCCCCTGGACACCACCCCACCCCATAGACACCCCCATTGATAGCCCCCCCACCCTTCCTGGACACTCCCAACCCCTGGACACCCCCACCCCCTGGACACCCCAACCCCACTTTTACTGCCACGCCAACCCCTAAACATCCCCCATCCCCCTGAATTCTGAATTGAATTCATTATGTATTTAATTAACCAATGAATTATGTGTTAATGGTGTACGAGAATACATGTTGTATCTGTATACTTTTTGTAATTACCTTATGAATTATGTGTTAATTCGGGATGTTTGTAGAGGTTAATTATATACAGAATTGGAGGTATTATGATTTATGTAAGAATTATGTGTTGGATGAATCTTGTATTAATTCACACATAATTCTGCATGTATTATAGAGGCATACTTGTTAATGGTTTATTGTGTTACTTGTTTTTTGTGTATGTATTATGTAGGTCTGTTGTGTATGATTTTTTGGGATTTCTGTAATTATAGAGGTGGAATTCTTGCAGCTGCATAGGGGTTGCTGCACTTGCACAGGTGGAGGCCAGTAAATCTTTTTACTGCATGTACAAAGGATAAGCCAACTATTTCAACTATAAGGACCCAAACTTAAAACATTACATAATCATGAATTAAAGGAATAATTCACATTGAGGATCATTTCAGGTATAGAGTTGTATAGAATTAGTACATAACTATTACATCTTAATGATTACAAAGTAGACACATATACTAATTTTCCATTTTTTCCCAAAATAAAAACTCTTGAACAAAAGGGTCATGTCTAGTTGCATGTTTTTAACATCATGACATTTCCTTGATCCCATCCTTGACCCTATTCCACTTTAAGTCCTATGGAAAACATTTCAAATACATTGGATGAGCATAAAAAGCTCAGTAAGGGATATAAAAATATAGATAGAAACCATTAGTCCATGTATACAAAAGAATCAATGAAATCATAATTTACTCATAAAAAATAAGAACATTAACCCACCTAATGAAATAATAAAATTTATGAATAAATTATATAAATCATAAGACATAAAGTTAACTTGAGGCATTCTTAACATTTTTTCGTAGGGAGTAACCCTCATGGTTACGTTTGGAATACCCATCACAGTATATTTCCTAAATCTATTTGGAGATATCATAGCATTTAACTCCTTTTTGTTACCCAATGCATTTGAGATCTATCTCGGGCTCACTCTCCCTTAGTTTATCATAGAACCACCCATCTTCAAAAGCAATTCCCAAGAACCATAACATAATCGTATCACATAAAATATGCATAAAAACATTTAAACATTTCAATTACAAGAAATAAATACAACAAATTAATATAATCAAAACATTATCAAAACCATTTTCAACACCAAATAAAAGAAAAGTAAAACAAGGTATTTATTTTGTATTTAAAAAAGTTATGGCTGGTAGAGGAAGCCGAAACTCAAATAATGGTCACAACGGTGGAGAAGTCGATGTCGCCGCATACATAAGACAAAAACATTCCCTTTTTTCATTTAGTAAAATGCTTCATGTAAAAATATTCCCTTTGAATTAAATTAAAAGTCAAAAGGTTTTATTATACAACTAATAAAACAAGGTCGTATATAAATTGAAGTATACCTCAATAAAAGGAGATTGAGACTAAGTCCCTTACAAAGATGGTATCCTTAGATTTAGGATAAATCAACTACATAATTATGTGTGAAAAATATAAATACACTCGATATAAGTGGATATTAAGTGTAAAACAATCAGAGGTCATTCAAACATATTCATATCACAACATAATCAATATGTAGAGGTTTAACCCAAAGAATTGAAATTGGGTCAATAAGTTCCCTTACAGGAATTCGACAGCCTAATGTCGTCACTTTAAAATTCAGAAAATGAGTTAATGAGAGATAAAAAGTGTATCTCCTCACTTGGACATAAAATTTACAGCAAATAAATATATATAAGAACATATCCCAACATAAGAAGATGTAAATTAAATGTCCTAACAAAAATAAGTCTTTTAAAAAGAGGTGGGTGAAAGGTTACCTTACTGATTTGGGAAACTTTCGAAACATACACCCCATGAATGAAGGGTCCTACAATGAAGATGTAAATAACCATAAATTAAATTATATTACACAAATAATACAATCATGGTTAGTAGATACACCCCACAAAAGGAAATAGTGTCAAATGTAGAAGGAATCTCACGAGAATAAAATGTGGGATAAAAACCCTTTACCTCGTTGTAATCAATCAAGTCATATGACCAAAAGATAATAAGAACCACATGATTCACAGAATAACATGAATATAAATAGAATCCTTAAAATATATATCAAATGTCATTACACAATACACCAAATGCAATAAATAATTGGTGAAAAATATAAATCTCACGGAATTAAAAGATGGATAAGAAATCACCTTACCTCGTTGTAATCAATCAAGTCATTTGACCAAAAGATAATAAGAACCAAATGAATCACATAATACCATTAAATTAAAATGAATCCTGATAATATATATCAAATTTAAGTACACAATACACCACATGCAATAAATAATCGGTGATCAATGGAAATATCACGGAATTAAAAGTGAGATAAGTAACCCCCTTACCTCTTGTCTGACTTGTCTTGTTAGTTTCTTTATATTACTGAATAATAAACCTTTCTCAATTTATAACTTCTTAAGGAATTCATTTAATGTTTTTTATTCAACACATATCATATATTATCATGTTATAATAATTAGTTAATTACGTGAGTTCATATCATATGTTTTGTCGATGTTCGGTACATGAGTCAAAAATGAACTTGTTTGAAAAGAATTTCCCATGTAGTTATAAGTACATAATCTCAAGAATGTTATTAATGATTTAAATATAATATATATCTAGTATATATTCAATTTATACTATTCCATAAAATTTGGAGAAAAAAATGAAATTCACTATTCAGGGAGATGGTAGGTCGTACAGACGCATGAACGCTACTTTCATTTCATTATCATATTAAAAGAATTAAAACTAAATGAGACATATATATATATATATATATTAATTCCATGATAATATATATTTTATATATTTTACATAAGTTCATCAATTACATTTTTTATAAATTCCATTTCTGGTATGAAGGATTCACATCACTTGAGGGGGTGGTAGTCCACACTTCCTCATATGAAATTATCGCATTTTCACAACATTAAAAGAATAAAGGTATGTTTTAAAGATAAAAACAGAAGAATATATTGGAAATAAATATAATATATGTCATATATAAAAATATTTTCATCATAATGGCCATCATTAAAGGTGTTAAAATAAGATTGAACAATCAACGTTTCGTGAGGCAGTAATTCCCACCCAGAGAAACAATATGTTTTTTAACCATTAGACGAAGGTGTGTGTAAGTATTGGTAGAATCCATATCATAAAAACATCATAGTATATTGAGGATAATTGTGTTATTATGTGTTCAAATAATAAAGAATATAGTAGTGAGTGAAGAAGGAAAATAAAAGAAAGAAACTCAAGAGAAGAAATTACCTCTAAATCAGGTAACTCTTTTTGATTTGAGCCAAAGACTTTTTTGGAATGAATTCTGCCAAAGGTGAGCCATGTAAGAGTAAGAGAGGGATGGGGATATATAATATGAGTATAGTTTGTATTAGAAAAGGTCTTGAGAGGTGTGGGTAATGGGGTAGATGTTGGGGCCTTTTATAAGAGGGAGGAGGGTCACGATCAAATGCTGGGAAGGGGCAGCTCCATGTTGTCAATTTGGTTTTACTCTTTAAGAATTTCGAGTTGTGATTGGTCTTATGGTCATTAAATCTATTTGGGTTCCCCCCTTATTCCCTTAAAAGATTTTTTCTTTATAAAAAATAAAAATTTACAGGCCTTTGGGTCGTAGGAGGAGTGTCACTTTTGGAAAGTCTGGAAATGTTACATTATTATAAAATGATTTTCGGATTTTAAATGTCCCAAAATGATATAGTTTGAGGATAAGGTGATAAGGGTTCTAAATCCACCCATCCAATAGGTTTTCTACAAGTGTAAGTCTTATATTTTACCTTATCTTTTCATTTTATTTAAATCATTCATTAATGAGGTAATCACTGCATCATCATGGTGTCAAAAATAAATAAATTTATTTAATGTATAAATATTAGAATAAAATAACATAATTTAGAAGATATTTTTGTCTTTAAAATGACTATTTATAGTCTCAAATATCATTTATTTAAATAAATTTAAAATTTTTTAATTAGGTGTTACATAGTTTGGTTATATTTTCCTTTCTTTAAAAATAATATGATAAAAGGTCACTATCACACAAAAGTGATTCCATGGGGTCCCTAAGTTGGAACAGGGTATCCCATGGTCGTCCATGACACAAAAAAGTGGATTTAGACACATTTTGGGGTAATTATATATTATTATGACATTATTTTATTACCCTTAACAACCCGATTACAGATTAATCATGATAATTAAAGATAATTACCGTCGTTACTATTCATAATGTCCAAAAACAAAAGAGTCTTAATTACATAATTTGGAATTTCTGATTCCAAAAATGGAATCCATTTTTCTGAATTCCAAACCTAGAAATTGTAGTAATTAATTTAAAAAAAATCCATGTTGTCAAAACCAAAGACGGGTTTTTTAAGAAGTAAAATTAATCAAAAGATTGACTTGTTTTTACATCCAATTGAAAAGTTAAATTACTTAAAATGAACAAAATTTAATTAAGTGATATAAACATAATTAAATTTAACTTTAGAACCAATTAAAAGGAAAAACTAACTATATAATTAAATTATATGAAAAAGCGATTTTGAAGTAAAATGTAGTATTTTTCACTATTCATTAAAAATGAACATTTCTCAGAAATATACCAAAAATTTATCCAAAGTAAATTTGATATTCCAAATTAAAAAATGATTTCCATTTTACCAAATTCAAAAAATATAAGTTGCATAAATTAATTTTATAATTAATTCTCGCTGTCAAAATAAATAGCGTGTTTTTAAGAAACAATATCTATAAAATGATTGACACTTGATTATGTCCAATTTCAAAGGGAAATAAATTCCAATGACCACAATTGGATTAAATGGTAAAAATATATTTTAACTAAACTTTAAACCCAATGAAAAAGTTAATCTAACTGTATAAATAAATCAAATTAAAAGCAGGTTTTCAATTAAAATACAACATTTTTCACTATTCATAAAAAAATGAACTTTATCGTAAAAATAACAAAACACTACACAAAGTAAATTTTGATGCCCTAATTCTAAAGAAGGATCTTATTTTGTCAAATATACAATATAAAATTGTCAAAATGTGTTTTTAAAAAGGCTTTTCTATCAAAAGGTGGTTAATCGACCATTTAAAGAATATTATAATATTTATGCTTAAAATTGGGTTCATTCGCATTTTAAGACTCTAACATTTATTGGATAAATGTAAAAATATTTAACAAACATATATAATAATTTTGTAGTTAGTTCTGTTCATTTCCGCCCTTACAACGGCTAGGAATTAACTACCATTTAAAATAATATTATTATATTATTAGTGTGTAACGTAAGATTTCAATGAAACTCATTGTTGCGTATTGGGTACGCCATCGAACATATAATCTCTTTTAAAGTAATATTAATATTTAATTCACGAATATATGAAAATTTAATTTTCTTTATTTTCCTTGGATGTTACATACTTCCCCCCTTTTGGGAATTGCGACCTCACAATTTTAAAATTGGGCACAAAAACTTCATTGAAAGCCCCACATCGGAAATGGAGTCAATTAAACTATCACATTAAAAGAAAGATAGAAAAGTAAAAAGGTCCCCTGAGACCAAAGATACTAGGAATCCATGAAAACATGGATATGAAGTAGAAAACAAAACATCATGTTCTGATGGAGAGTGATAGAAAATATGTCTATGAGAATGTTAACAACCTGAAAATCACAAACTTGCGATGTGTTAAACGGTATTTGATTCCCCAGTAGGAAAAGTTAATAAACAATGTTTTTGTTTTAAGTTACTTTGAATTGATGAATTTATTTATGATCTTAACAAAATCATAAGGAAACATAATTACTTGTCAGGTATTCCTTCTTCTCTTACTATATTTCTTAGAAAAACTCATATATTCTCCAAAAGATGCGTATTTAGGATGACTTGTTCACATTATGAGCACTATAATCAACTTCATGAGAATCACCTAATCGAAAAAAGACGAACTATATATTTCCCATGCCTTAAGACCTTAACCAAAACCAAACTAGTTAGTATAAGATCAGATAATCCCCAAAAGGATAATCCATTATAAAAATAAATATTACTCTTAATATTTAAAATTCAACAAAAATAACCCAAGGTTCAAGAAAGGCCATTAAATAAACAGCTATCCATAAAATTATTCAAAGTAATCCAAACTAAGATTAAAACCCAAATCTGTGAAGGATTTAATCACATAGTCTTCCAAGGTAAATATTAACCTTTATCTCAAAATAACACCAGTTACTCCTAAATTATCATATTGAAATGTAATTAACCTAATCACATATCCTCCATGATAGGTCAATCATTTCCATATATAACTCGAAATCAACTTATTCTTGATTCATAAGAACATATAACTAAAAATAATTATTCATAATAACCACGGACATCACATAGTCCAGTGGTAGGCGATAAATACCAGTCGCACATTGGTTGTGGGTTCGATTCTTACAGCTTTGTCTAACATGACGGGTTGTCACATAGTCTGCTTGTTGTCCCTTTTAAAAAACAATATAATTTTATAAAATTCCCAAAAAGAGAAAAATTCATAAAAAATAACCTTAACATAATTTAACTATGAAGGTTATCTAATAACTTTCATTTTTCATCCCAAAAAGTATTAACCAGTAGTTGCCTCAAATATAAGGATCATATAAACCCAAATTGGTTTTTATAACTATATCCAAAAAAGAAAAGACAATTATTCCTTGACTAAAATTTTCATATATCAAATATCTGGGTTACACATACTATAAAAATTCTTCTAATGTAATCCCATCATCAAGAGAGCCTTAATACTTTTAAGAATTTCACCATCCTAAAATATACCATAACTATTGAATCCCTTATATGTTGACTTCTTACTCATTCAACATTCTTCTTGATCCATTAACCATTCCTTTCCAACTTATTCTGAAATAATTCTTTCCTACCCAAAAAATCATGAATCATATCCCAATATTTCAATAATAGGAAAACATATGTTAAGAAATAATCCATACCTTTCATTGGCCATTATTAGTTTCTTCATCCTCAATCAGAATGGCATTAAGTATTGGTAAACAAATATTTTTATGATCTCAGTGATGCCATTCTCGAAACATCTTCGCAGGACATGTGTTTCCATAATGACCATGCACCCCACATTTAAAATATTCAATTGATCCTTCAGAAAGAAATTCATTCCATTTCCTAGAGTCATCTAGATGCTTCCTTTTTCCGTGGTAGGTTCTTGGTTTATGACATTCATTTCCACATCTATAGCATCTTTCTGTCCCTTTGAAACATTTCCCTATACGTTTCTTTCCACATCTTTGAAACATAGGTTTTTGAACATACTTACCTTTAGGATTATTACCTGAACTTCTATAGGGATTTTTTTCTCACATATATGGTGCCTTATAAAAATCACTAAGGTTCATGTGGTCAATCAAAACTCCAGATTGTTAGTTGATAATAACCACAAGAGTTCTCATTGCAACTCCCATATCATTCTATTGCACATTCAGAAAACTCTCACAGTTTTCATCACATCCACTATTACTTTGGTTCCTACTAGATTCAACCATTTACTAAAACCAAAAAAGGTTTGTGTGAGTATATCATTAAAATCATCATATAATATCTTATGTGGTGGGTAAATACTAAGATATACTTATTCATGTTATCTTAAACTCATTCACTTTATAAAAATAACTATGAATCTTTCTAAAATCGTAACCATTATGGTAATGGCACTTGTGCTTAAAGAATACCCTAACCTTTAATGTTATCTAAACTGACCGTTGATACCAACTATAAGGACCCAACCTTTAAACATTACATAATCATGAATTAAATGAATAATTCACATTGAGGATCTTTTCAGGTTTAGAGTTTTAGAGAATTAGGACATAACTATTACATCTCAATGATTACAAAGTAGACACATCTACTCAGTTTCCATTTTTTGCACAAAATAAAAACTTTTGAACAAAAGAGTCATGTCTAGTTCCATGCATTATAAAGCATGACATTTCCTTGATCCCATCCTTGACCCTATTCCACTTTATTTCTTTTGGAAAACATTTCAAAAACATGGGATGAGCATAAAAAACTCAGTAAGGGATATAAAAATACAGAAAGAAAACATTAGTCCTTGTATACATAAGAATCCATGAAATCATACATTACTCATAAAACATAAGAACATTAACATAATTCATGAAATCATAATATTTATGAATAAATCATAGAAATCATTAGACATAAAGGTAACTTGAGTAATTCATAACATTTTTACGTAGGGAGTAACCCTCATGGTTACATTTGGAATACCCATCACAGTATATTTCCAAAATCTCTTCATAGAAACCGTAGAGTTTAAATCCTTTGCATTACCCACTTCATTGGAGAGATATCTCAAGCTCACCTGCCCTTAGTTTATCATAGAACCACCCATTTTCAAAAACAATGCCCAAGAACCAAAACATAATCGTATCACATAAAATATGCATAAAGAAACATAATATATACCAATTTCAATCACAAGATATCAATACAAAACATTGATATAATAAAAACATTATAAAAACCATTTTCAATACCAAAATAAAAGAAAAGTAAAACATGGTATTTATTTTTCATTTAAAAAAGTAATATCATGAAAAGGAATCCGAAACTCAAATAATGGTCACGGTGGCGGAGAAGTCGATGTCGCAGCATGCGTAATTCAAAAACATTCCTTTTTTTCATTTAGTAAAACACTTCATTTAAAAAGATTATCTTTGAATGAAATTAAAAGTCAAAAGGGTTTATTATACAGCTAGTAAATGAAGGTCATTTATAAATTGAAGTATGCCTCAACAAAAGGAGATTGAGACGAAGTCCCTTACAAAGATGGTATCCATAGATTAAGGATAAATCTATTACATAATTATGTGTGACATATATAAATACACACAATATAAGTCGATATTAAGTGTAAAACAATCAGAGGTCATTAAAACATATTCATAGCATTTCATAATCAAGATTTAGAGGTTCAACCCAAAGAATTGAAATTGGGTTAAGATGTTCACTTACAGGAATTCAACAACCTAACAACGTCACATTAAAATTCAGAAAATGAGTTGATGAAAGATAAAAAGGGTATCTCATCAATTTTAAATAAAAATTACAGAAATAAGGATATATAAGAACATATCCCAACATAAGAATATGTAAATTAAAAGACCTATCAAAAAGAAGACTTTTAAATAGAGGAGGGTGAAGGGTTTCCTTAACGATTTGGGTAACTTTCGAAACGTAAAACCCATGAAAGAAGGGTCATAAAATCAAGATGTAAATACCCATAAATCAAATTATATTACACAATTAATATAGTCATGGGCATTACATACACTAGAGAATAAGAAATAGTATCAAATGTAGCATGAATCTCACGAGAATAAAAAGTGAGATAAAAACCCCTTACCTCATTGTAATCAATCAAGTCGTATGACCAAAAGATAAAAAGAACCAAATGAATCCAAAAATTCCATGAATTTAAATAGAATCATGATAATATATATCAAATTGCAGTACACAATACACAACATACCATAAATAATTGGCGAACAATGGAAATCTCACGGAATTAAAAGTGAGATTAGAAATCCCCTTACCTCTTTGAAATCAATCAAGTCGTATGACCAAAATATAATAAGAACCAAATGAATCACAGAATACCACGAATATAAATATAATCATTATAATATATATAAAATGGTAGTACACAATACACCACATGCAATAAATAATTGGCGAACAATGAAAATATCACGGAATTAAAAGTGAGATAAGAAATTCCCTTACCTCATGTCCGACTTCTCTTGTTCATTTCTTTATATTCCTGAATAATAAACCTTGGTCAATTTATAATTTCTTAAATAAATCCTTTAATTTTTTTTATTAAATTCATATCACAGATTATCATGTTATAATAATTATTTAATTATGCGAGTTCATATCATACGTTTTGTCGATGTTCGGTACATGAGTCAAAAATGAGCTTGTTTGAAAAGAATTTCCAATGTAGTTATAATTACAAAATCTATAGAATGTTATTAATGATTTAAATATCATATATATATAGTATATATTCATTTTATACTATTCCATAACATTTGGAGATAAAAAAATGAAATGCACCGTTAATGGAGACAGTAGGCCGTACGTACGGATGAACGCTACTTTCATTTCATTTTCATATTAAACGAATTAAAACTAAATGAGACATATATATAATATTATTACATTATAATATATATTTTATATATTTAACATAAGTTCATTAATTAAATTCTTTATAAATTCCATGTTTTGCATGAATGAGCCACATTACTTGAGGGGGTGGTAGTCCACACTTCCTCATATGAACTTATCACATTTTCACAACATGAAAAGAATAATGGTATGTTTTAAATATAAAATTCAGAAGAATAGAAAGGAAATAAATATATTATATATCATATATAAATATAGATTCATCATAATGGCCTCCATGAATGGTGTTAATTGAAGATTGAACAATCATCGTTTCGTGAGGCAGTAATTTGCCACCAACAGAAACACTATGTTCTTTAACAATTAGACGAAGGTGTGTGTAATTGTAGGTAAAATACTTATAATAACAACATCCTAGTATATTTAGGATACTGTTGTTATTATGGGATCAAATAATAAGATGATAGTGGTGATTGAAGAAGGAAAATAAAAGAAAGAAACTCGACAGAATACATTACCTCTAAATTGGGTACCTCTTTTTGATTTGAGCCAAAGGCTTACTTGGAAAGACTTCTGTCCGAAGTGATGATTCTAGGAGTAATAGAGGGATGTGGAGAGATAATATGAGCAGATTTTGGACAAGCCAAGGGCTTGAGAGGAGTTGGTAAGGGGGTAGATGTGGGGGCCTTTTATAAGAGGGAGGAGGGGCACTTTTGGAATGTCTTGAAATGTTACTTTATTATAAAATGATTTTCGGATTTTAAAGGTCCCACAATGAAATATTTAAAGCATAAGGTGTTAATTGTTCAAAAAACCCATAAAATAGGTTTTATACAAGTTTATGTACTATATTTTACCTTATCTTTTAATTTTATTTAAATAGTTCATTAGTGAGGCAATCACTGCATGATCATGGTGTCATAAATAAATTTATCTATTTAATGTCAAAAAATTATAATAAAATACCATGATGTAGGAAATTATTTTATCGTTCCAATGACTATTTATATTCTAATATATCATTTATGTAAACAAAATTAAAATTGTTTTACTTAGGTGTTACATAGTTTGGTTGTATTTTTCTTTCATTAAAAAAAATATGATAAAAGGTCACTATCACACAAAAGTGATTCCATGGGGTCCCTAATTTTGAACAGTATACCATGTTCGGACATGACAAAACCAAGAGGATTAAGACTCATGTTGGGGTCCTTTTATATTATTATGATATTATTTTATTACCCTTAACTACCCGATTACTAATTAATCATAATAATTAAAGATAATTGCCATCGTTACTATTCATAATGTCCAAAAAAAAGTTTCTTAATTATATAATTTGAACCTTATGATTCTAAATATATAATACATTTTACCAAATTCCAAACACATAAATTGCAGTAACTAATTTAAAAATAATTCATGCTGTCAGAACCAAAGACGGGTTTTTTAAGAAGTAAAATTTATCAAAATATTGACTTGTTTTTACATCCAATTGAACAGTGAAATTACTTAAAATGAACAAAATTTTATTAAGTGATAAAAAAATAATTCAATTACACTTCAAAACCAACTAAAATAAAAATATAAATATATAATTAAATTAGATGAAAAAGTATTTTTGCAGTAAAATGCAGTATTTTTCACTATTCATTAAAAATGAACATTTGTTAGAAAAATACCAAAAATTTATCCAAAGTAAATTTGATATTACAAATTCAATAAAGATTTACATTTTACCAAATTCAAAACATATATGTTTAATTAATTTATTTTATAATTAATTCCGGTTGTTAAAACAAATAGCATGTTTTTAAGAAACAATTTCTATCAAAAGATTGACACTTGTTTATGTCAAATTTCAAAGTGAAATAAATTCAAGTGACCAAAATTGTATTAAATGGTAAAAATATATTTTAACTAAACTTTAAACCCAATTAAAAATATAATCTAATCATATAAATAAATTATATTAAATAGAGGTATTGAATTAAAATACATCTTTTTTCACTGTTCATAAAAAAATGAACTTTATCGAAAAAATAAAAAAACATTCACAAAGTTAATTTTGATGTCCCAATTATAAAGAATGATTTTATTTTTTCAAATATACAATATAAAATTTTCAAAAAGTGGATTTAAAAAAGGTTCTCTATCAAAAGGCGTTTAATCGGCCTTTTAAAGAATATTAGAATATTTATGCTTAAAATTGGAATCATTTTCATTTTAAGCCTCTAACATTTATTGGATAAATGTAAATATATTTAAAAAATATATATATTCATTTTGTAATTAGTTATTTTCATTCCCAGCCTTACAACGACTAGGCGTTAACTACCATTTAAAATATTATTATTATATCATTAGTGTGCAACGTAAGATTTCAAAGAAACTCGTTGTTGCGTATTGGGTATGCCATCGAACATAGAATCTCCTTTAAAGTAGTATTAATATTTAATTCACGAATATATGAAAAGGTCATATTCTTTATTAACTTGGGATGTTACTACAACCATTGGAATATGTGTAAAATCTTAGTTTATAATAACGTTTTTATGTAAACCATTGGTATAAATATATGACAATGGTTTGTAAACCGTTGTAATAGATAATGTTACTTCAAAGTAACCAATAGTTTTTGGTATACTGTTGGTAAAAGTATATTCAATTTTTTTTCTAAACAGTTGTTATAGAGATAATTCTTCCTATTATATACGTCTTAAAACTATTAGGAAACATTTATTTCAATGGTTTAATAAAATTGGTGGTATATACTAAATTTTTCAGTCATATCCCAATGGTTCTAAAATAACCGTTGGGATATGTCTATACCTATGGTTCAAGACCCAATGGTTTGGACAACCATTGGTATAGTTTATACCAATGGTTGTCAAGCCTTTACCAACGGTTTTAGACCATTGGTAAAGATAAAATTTTCAGTAGTGTACAGACCCAGGGATTGACTATGGTTCAATGTTAGTTATTTTATTTATCATTTTCATTATTTATTATATGGGTTGAGAATATTTCATGATTATGATCTTATGGATTCATATTTATAGTGTCATTATTAGGGTATGATAATGAGATTATTTATCACCTTTGAAGGTACACCTTGGTGTGCGTTAAGACCTTATTTCTACATTTTATGTTGATCACAGATACATGAAGGATAGGGTTGTGGCATAGAGTTGCATGATTGAGTGGAGAGGATTATATGGATTATTTTGATTAGGATGGTGCAGAACGATAGTATTTTGGAGCCATGATATGTGGTAAGTATTGGAGTTTTTAGTGGAGTCATGTACTTTCATTTAAGTTTATTTTAGGTAATCATGTATGTATGGGAAAACTAATGAATTGAAAGTTATGTATGTATGACATGGCTATTTAGCCTTTTATAGAATTACATTTATTATTGAATCATTTTCTATTTTAGTTTATTTACTACTTTTCTACTCTTTTTATTACTTCATAGGATGATATATGGTTACTTAAACTATTGTTACATTGATATGAAGATATATTTTCCCTATTGTACATCCTTTAGACCATTTTTATTAATAGACAGCCTCTGGCATATTGGTTGGTTTTCAGGAGGCCTTATGAAGATTCATCTTTGATCCCCAGTTTAGTGGAATCCTAATTGGGATGTTTTATTAACAATAATTAACCTAGTAATGCACAAAGTCTTGATGGATTTCATGGATTATTTTTTAATAAAATATGGAATATTTTTTTAGTTAGGTTCTTTTTCGTATAACTAGTTTTTCAATGGGAAATGTTAATTTTTAACACTTTAATGATAATATTATTACATTGATTACAAAAACCCAAAACTCATATTCAATAAAAAAATTGTCTAATAAGATTATGTGATATTTTTATAAGGATTTGTTTCTAAAATTCTTGCAAATCGGATACATATACTTCTTCCACAAGTTATATCATTGGTGGAAATTTAATTTTTGAATAAATGTATCCTAAAAATATATATATTATTTCATAGGAAAATTCTCATTTACTAAATATAGGATTATTTTGATGATATTTTCCATGTATTTAAAGCATAAAATAATGAAAACATATGGTATAGTGGAGCATGCTAGGGGGTCATTTAGAGAACGATGGGCTTAAATGTTATTTTTATTAATGGTGTTATAAAGAATTCAATTTTTCTTGAATTAATATAAATAGGTGATTGTAAAGACCTATTATTACATTAAGGTTCAAGCACCTAAGTGATCCAAATAATCCATATTTATTCTCTGTTATTTCTTATCTCTTCTCAAATATGATATCATGTGCAGTTTCACAAGGAATTATTAATGGTATGAAAGATATTATTTTTGGATAAAATATTTCTCATTTAATCTTTAAAAAAATTGTCCTCATTTTTCCAAGAATAATGTAGAAAGACTACCGTGACCTTTTGGGATTAATTAAAAACTATGAAAATGCTTCTAAATAAAAAATTTAACTTTCAAAAATAAGAGTAATCATTAAATTTGTTTGGTATAAGGGAAAGAAATGAATATATTTATAGTATATCTAAAATGATTCTTATTGAAAGGTATAATAAATATTTTTCTACCTATAATTATCAGAATATATAATTAGGATATTTTTTCATCTACTATTAGTAATATGGATATAAGGATTCATCTGGTGGATGGTAAAAACACATTGAAAGATAAAATGAGGTTTTTATTAAATCAATATCTCAATCTATCCCAATGAATGATATGTATTTGTTTAATAATTCATAAAATTGTTTTAATCATATTAATTCATGTTTTGGTAAATCATGGTTGGTTAAATCAATTGGAAATAGTAAATAATTTTTTTTCTTCATAATAATCGTCTATTATTAAATCACCCCATGAACTCAGTATTAAATGTATGGGTAAAATTAATACTGCATTTATTTTTCAACAAGGTTGGTGACTAACTCATCTTCATGAGTCAATTTGATTTATGGTTCTTAATTCAATATAATTTTACTGAACTAATACATTAAAACAATATAGGGTTTCACACACAGTAAATTTTCAGGGAGTGTTAATGGGGATAGGAAACATCTAGAGAATTGAATATATTGGTCAATATTAGATGGGTATACTATGATTATTTTGAAGAATGCTTGGTTATGAGTGATTTTTTAAATTTTCTCAAATTTAACTCCACTAGGTATGAAAATTTATTATTTTAGGATACTATGATAGAAAATATGAGGAATTGGTGTTTTGGGAATATTTTTACATGGTTTACTAAAAGATATAGAACCATTAGTATTTCTATTTTAATCCATTTCGGGGGTTTAGTAAAACATATATTTGATTAATTTTTAGGAATGGATAATACACTATTCATATAATATATCTCTTAGTTATGCATTCTAGTTTATCATCTACTAGATAAATTTGGAAAATTATTTAGTGAAAATATCTTCTGCATAAATCCATGAACATTTGGTGGATAATTTGTAAAAGAATTCCATGTACCTGAAAAATCATCTTACGAATATTTGTTTTCCAAATATATTTTCTCATAGTATTTTGGGGCATTATAATATAACAACTCTACTTTTCTTACATTACTATTACATAATTTAATGATAAAAACCATTATAGTGTTAAAAATCTAGGATCCAATGGTTTAGTGTCTTCAGAAAATTATGTCCATACAGAACATTTAAGTAATAAAACACATAAATTATTATAATTCAATATTCGTTATCTTATTAGTGGCCCCTACCTTCCCCTTAGGATAAGTAGTCCCTAGAGGATTCATATCAAAGAAAGGGGTGTGCTAAAAGCCTGGTAAGAGGATAGATAAGAACATGATTCAGTATAACATTGTTGTGGAAAATCATTATCATTAAAACATAAGTATGAGATCATAATAATAATCATGAGATGAAGAATTAGATAATATAATGGATTTTGGAAATGCATAAAAATAAAACATCATGTCTTAGTTGTAAAGTTCCACACATAGTTTTGAATGAAACTAACATTGTGGTTCACCTATAACATATGCAAGTAATCATAAATTCATTATCGTAGTTTAAAAATATAGTATAATCTTCAAGAAAATTTCATATTATCTCATGAGATGAATCACATTACCCCATGCATTGGATCAATATATAATTCTTGCTTCACCCATAAAATCATAATATTTACATAATCATGCTTTCCATGTAGAATGTATATCAATCATAGACATAAAATATTGCATGGAAACGGAATGGGTTTCATTTCATACATTCATGAATAATTTTTTTGGGTTCCCATATGTGAAATGGAAGAACATATTTCATATTAGATTCATCGTTATTGAGGAAAGAAGAAACAACTCAAGTGGAGTTCATATTTATTTTGGAAAGAAGGGTACTTTTTTAAAATATTTTTATTTGTCATAAAACCAAATTAAAAACATATATATATCAAAAAATAGAAAAGGTAAGAAAAAAGACATTTTATTTGAGTAGTATTAAAAAACGTCCACACTGAAATTAGGCATGTAAGATGAATAAACCAAAGAAATGAAATTGGTTTAAAATTTCATTACATTATGTCTGAATGATTTATTCACATCAATGTCCAAGATTATCAAATTTGATTAAAAAATTAATAAATAAATATCCTATAATATATTTATTTTTTATTATAATTTTATTATCTTCTTTTATGATAATCATTATGAGTAAAAGTTTTCATTTTTATCATTTGTGAGTATTCATTTTCTTGATTTTCATGATCAGTTAATTTGTATACATGTATGGAAGATTGTGTAAAATGGGGATAATTATGAAGAATAGAAATTACATCTTATTCATTAACCTTCACAATTTTAATTGGAATTATATATTATTTTGATTCTAGATATGTGTTTTATTCATTATATAAAATATTAATGATAATTATTTTGATTAGTTTTGGTGGTTTTCATTCACAACGAACACATTTTGTTTCATTAGTTAATATTATGTATATATTTTAGTTATAGAACATAAAAAAGTTTATAACATAGAATATAAAATCAATTTCAACTATTACAATGTTTTTATGACCATATTTGTAGGTTGTAGAATAAAATGAAAACATATTGTCCTTGAAGGCGATAAATCATCACCTCACTAACGATAGTTTCATTTTATAATAAAAGGGAGAGGAGAACGGGTTTGATGATGGATTATTCTGTTAAAATTATATAATTATACTATATATATGATAATAATGTTATCATTCTAATAGTATGAGGGTAGGTTATGAGAGAATAATAAAAAAACATGAAAATAAATTAAAATAAATTGGAAGAGGATTTTATGTCATGAACATCTTCTCCTTAACAACCTCCAAAGGGAAAATGGATTTGGTATTATCTTGAGTCCAATGTCTCATGTATGTGAGTAAGGGACTTGTGAATATTACTAGGTTAAATTGGATAATAGTTTGGGCTTTAGAGGTGTGAGGAGAATAGGTGGTGAGAGGTGTTATTTATATGGGAGGATAGGGTTGTTTTTTGATTATTTTATTCATTAGTTTTTTATTTTTACTCAATATTATGAATATTTTAAACCTTATTTCTAATTATATTAAAACATTTACGAGGGTTATAGATTAGGTTTCTTACATCATCCATGACTCAAGAAATTGTGAATTTAACTTACATAGTTATATACCGTAGATTACTGTGTTTCACTATTCACCAAAAATTAAACTATTTAATACAAATCCAAAAAATTAACTGTAACAATTTTTAAACTATTAGAATTCATAAATGAGCTCTATTTTATGAAAAAAAAATCTATATATGAGAAGTTTAATTTTTAATAAAAATCACCATTCATTCGAAAAATACTGATTTTAAAAATTTAACTAATTTTATGACACTTTGAAAACATAATTAAGATATCATAAAATTATATTATAATAATAAGGAACAAATATAAATTTATTAATCTATTTTCTGAAAATAAATTTTGTTTTAAATAAATATATTTATTATAAAATTATAAATAAACATTTATGTTTTACAAAAATACCAACGATTAATTAACAATTTCGAAAACAATTATCCACTTATAATATGATAAAATTTATATAATATTTTCATTTATAAAATTATTGAATTTTATTTACACATTCATAGATTTTGTTTTCTACTCTATTCCATGAATTACTACTCTTAATGGTTGTGTTACTGTTCCAAGGGACTTGTTACCATTCCATTAGGATATGTTCCTTAATTTGATTAAATATATCATATTTCATTATTCAATAATGAGAATGTTGTTTTTATTGGGCCCTACATGCTATGTATGTGTTTTATACTATATAACATAATTATAAGATGGGAAAAATTCTATTGTAAAATTTTTAGGTCATTACATTCTTCCCCCGATTTGAATTTTCTCCCTCAAAATTTCATTTTACATAAATATGTATGGGTATTTCTACCTCATCACTTCCTATAATTCCAATGATGAATCTTTGTACTTATGGTACTGTCAACATAATTAGATTAGGTGAGTAGTCCTGTAGTATAGAACTTTATCTCCATGGTCCAGGATCATCTATGTATTCTCCTTGTAAGAGAAAAAATTTCCAACATTATTACCTCATTATTCTGTACTTTTGAGGTATGTTATTTATACGTACTCAAGAGGGATACATGGAATACATCATGAACATGAGACATTGTTGTTGGGTGTTATAGTTTGTATTCCACCTCCCTAACAGAATTGGGAATCTCAAATAGGTTGATATACCTATGACTTTTTTTTTCTTTTCATCCCAAATCTCATGATCCTATTCCTTGGAGATATGTGGAGGAATAAAATGTCTTGGACCTCAATCTCCAGGTCTCATTGATGATTGTATGTGTAGCTCTTTTTTTATCTTTGGGATGAATTGATGTGTGTTTGCATTTTTTTCACCATATCCACTATTTCATCAACCATTTTTGGTCCTAATAGATTATGTTCACCAAATTCAACCCAGCATATCGGTGCTTTACATCTTTTTCAATAAAGGGATTCACATAGAGCCATTTTGAGGCTTGAGTGGAAATTGTTTTTGTAATAGAACTCATTCAGAGGTATATATCTGTACCATCCTCCGATGAAGTCCATATATCATTCTCTCAAAAATATATTCTAGTATCTGAATAGTGTACTCAGATGGGAAATTAGTTTGAGGATGATAAGCCATACTGAAGCTCATCTGAGTTTTTAGAGACTTTTGGAGACTTTTCCAAAACATGGATGTAAATCTTGTGTCTCGATCAGATACAACAAATAGTGGTACACTATATAGCCATAACACTTCACTAATGTATATCCAAGCATTTTTATCTAGAGAGAAATTTTATCCAATTGTGATAAAGTTATATGACTTTTTGAGATGATCCACAACAACACATATATCATTATTTCCTATAGATGTGTTCCGAATTCTAGTGACAAAGTCCATGGGAATCATTTACCATTTCTATGTTGGTATGTTTTATGGTTTCTTAATACCCTTATAATTGTTTTTCTTTCAGCCTTCACATTAAAAAAGGTACTTTATTGTATATTCAATGATCTTCCCCTTCATATTGTTCCAATAATAGTTCTCGTAGAGTTCATGATAAATCATTGTGCTCCTAGGGTGAAGAAAAATTATTGGGTTATGTGTTTGATTTAGAAGCTCTTTATTTATATATGTATTTGATGGTACACATAGTCATGCCCAAAATCTTAAAATTATTCCTCAACAATTTGGAACTTTTAGTATATATCTTGTCTGAGATCATACACCTTCTTCAAAATGTCCACATCAATTATTTGAGCATCCATTTTTTTCTCCACAAGGGATGTGGAGAAATAATTTGAGATTGTATGGATGATTTTCCTTCTTTAATGATTCCCATGTCCATAATTTTAAAATTTAGTAATATTGGATCATTCTCAATTATGATCATAGATAATGTAGTGGATTGTGACGTCGTAATTAATTACTAGAACTAACCAACATCACTATAACATATTATGGTTTTTCTATAGTAATATTTATTTTATGATCGTATGATCAATATATATTTCACACTTCTCCCCAAAATGAAAATTTTAATAAGTTTTTAACATAAAGATCAGAGCTTCCTACTCCAGATCATGTGTGTGATTGTTTTTATCAATAATTTTCAACTAACACGATGTGTATCTAGTCACTTTGTCATTTTAAATTAGTAAAAGTCCAAATAACTTCTTTTAAGTATAATTTTCTACCACAAAAGATCCCCATCTGTTGGATGTATGAGTACTGGTGGAGTGATAACCCTCTTTTTAAACTCTTTGATTTGTTTTTCACATTCACTGGTCCATACAAACTTTACTCCCTTCTATGTCATCATGGATAGTATGTTTGAAAATCATAAGAAGTTATTCAAAAATAATTGTTAATTCCCATCTCGACCAAGGAAAATATTGTTCTCTATTACAGATGTTTTACTGGGCCACTCTTCGATTTCCTTTGTCTTGGAAGGGTCCAAAGATATTCATTTACTATAAAGACTCCGACCATAGGAGACTGGAGTCAGTGTATTATATTACATTTTTACTATGAACAATATTTCCTATACAAAAGTACCTAAGAATTTAATAGCTTCTGTTGACCATATACAAATAAAATCACATTATAACTTGAAACGAATATCAATATAGAAAATTCATTATTAACACCCATAACACCAAGACAATCTCTACAAGTCATTCATAATATACATCTTCGCATCATGGGAAAAAATTAAACGTATGAAATGGGTGAAATTAGATGCACATCAATGGTAAAAAAGAGAGTTAAATATATCAAAAAGATAAACAATTAGGAAATGTGAATAACTAATACACATACCAATTAAACATAATCTTGAAAACAATATGGCAGGAAAAAAGATGAATAAATATTGTCTTATAAATATTCACATAAAATATAACCATGGTAATTCAACTATTTTAATAAACACATTATTTATCAATTAGTAATATCATAATGAGGGAGTTCATAATTCCATACATATAAAAAATAACATTAGGGCTTCATCCAAGACATTTGAAAATAAATGTTTAAGGTCTCAGCCAAATCCATTTTTATTTTGTCTCATGAGACCTTCTGATGCATCTATGGGATATAGCGATCCACCAACCTTCACTTACTTTGTCCATTTAATTCCTCATATTTATAGGGTTAAACCTAAACAACATATACATATAAAATTTCCCAATCTAGAAAACATAATCACTAAACATTTAGATTATTATTGTGAATGGTATCAAGATAGAACATCAATTATCAAACTGATCATAAACCATTTAATAGAATAGGTTATATGATAATCAAAAGAGATCAATCTTAAAAAATTATAAAATCTAAAATAGGTGTTGTTTTATATGATGATAGTCTAGCAAATTCATCCAGTAATTCTTGAGATAAATACCATTTTTTACATTGTAATGAAGTGTTCTTTTGGAAAATTCATTTGTATTTTCCATCATTGTTTGTATAAAACCATAAATAAAATCATGAAAAATTTAGTTATTTAATAAAAATAATGATTTATTATAATAGATTATTTACGGTTCCTGAAAATGGGTAGGAAATTGAGAAGTTCCTTTTAATCTGGCTTTCGTATCGAGAAGAATTGCGAATTGAACTTGGTAAAACATATTTTCCCCCATAAAATAGAGGTAAAATGATATGGAAACATGATTATGGAATATTTAATAAACCTATAATAATTATAAAAAATAATTTATAATTACATTGGTTTAAAGAGGGGGAAATCATAAAACAAATGAAATTGGAGGTACATGATGAAATGATAGCCTTATGCATGAAAGTGTTCAACATTTTCTCTTAATGACATGGATAATGAAATTATATTAATTAATAAATTAATTAAGAAACTATTCAACTTTTATATTATTTATTATAATTTTATTATGTTCATTTAGGTACTTTTTCATGAGTTATGACATTCAATTTAGTTGATCGGGAGTGTTCTTTTCCTTGGATTTCATGATCAATTTACTATTACAAATATATGGAAGATCATGTAAAATGGAAATAATCCTCCAAAATTTAAATTAAATATTATTAATAAACGTAAAAAATATTTAATGGCATTATATATTATTTTATTTCCAAATATGTGGATGATTAAGTTGATTGAACATTAATGATAATCGTTCAAATTATTTTGGTGGATTTTTGATCGTCATGAAATAGTATTGTATTATTAATTATTATCATGTATATATACAAGTTCTATAAAAAATAAATAATTTATAATATATATATTAATAAATGTTTTAAACATAATAATGGTTTTATAATAAGACATTAATGTGAAATTGAATGATGAAAACATGTCGTTCATGAAGGTTGTAAATCAGCACCTCTGAGATGATGTTTTCATCATTAAAATAAAAAAGAAATATAGAATAGACATGCTTCTAGGTTTTACATTGACATAATAAAATTAAATTATATAAATGGTATTGTAGTTTTCAAATCACATTGTATTGGGTAGGTGCAGGATGGGTAAGAAAATAAAAGAAATTGAGAAGAAAATAAATGAAAAGAAAGAGGGTTTTCACCTCTAGTATTCTCCTCCTTGATAACCTCCTAAAAGGGATTGGTTATAGTCTATTGTTGAGACCAAAGGCTCAAATATGCAGGTGAGGGTCATGGTAAGAGTATTGGGATGAAATTAGATACACATAAAAGTATGGAATTAGTGATTAGAGGAGGTGGTGAGGGGTGGTATTTATACTGAAGAAGAGGGGTGTTTTCTCATCATTTTATTCATCAGATTATTGTTTTTTTAAAGACAGGGAAGAATGATTATTTATGTGACTAAATATAGTAATTAGTGATTGTGATTTATAAACACTATTCAATTAAATCATCCATCACTCTATCCTTACACAAAAATTCATTTTTTTAGTAGTACAATAAATTTCTGTATTTCACTATTCACAAAAATTCAACCATTTTCAATAAATCTCCAAATATGACCCTAATAATTTTTTTACATGTAGAAATAAAAAATGGAACCCAATATATGAAATTAAATATCTAAATATGAAAATTTTAATTTGGAAATATAATTGTCAATTATTTTAAAAATACCAATTTAAAATTATAACTCCAATTAAAATACATTGAAAAATTAATTAAGGTCTCATAAAATTATATTATAATCTTAAGAAAAAAAAATTTAAGGTATGAATATATTTTATTAAAATAAATTTATTTTAAATAATTATATTAATTATAAAATTGCAATTAAATATTTATGAATTAAAAAAAATTGAAGCACTAAATTTATTAATTTTAAAACATTTTGTTACATATATCAAGATATGAATATATCATATTTTCATTTAGAAGAAACCAAAATTTTATATATAATTTCATAGGTGAACATACTATTCTATTGGATATATTACTATTCCTAATGGTCGTATTATTATTACAAAGGTATTGTTACTATTCCATTGGAATAGGTTCCTTACCTTCTAGAAATACCCCTTATTTAATTCATTTTTCATTTAAAAAATGTTGTATGTATTATATAAGTTACATTATATTATTAATATTATATGAAATCACTATAAGAAGGGAAATTTCACTGATATAATTCAATGTTATTACATTTTACCCTCCTACAAAAATGTTTTCCTGGAAATTTTTAGAAAGTCCCCTTATAAAAATATTTGCGGAATTCTTCATCATAACTTCATCTTTTCCAACATCGCCTCTTTAATTTTATGTTTTTCCAATATTCCTTTTCTATAATAGTCATTTTATTCCTCAACACATGTTCTATACTATTCAGAATTAGAATAGGCTCTTCACAGTAAGATAAATAAGGTTCCAATTCAATTTCTTAAGAATCGAGAACATTTGTTGGGTTTGACATGTCATTACATAACAAAGAGATATGTAATACATCATTAACATCAAAAAGGATTAGAGGAATTTCAAAAAAATAATTCTAAACATCAATTATATCTTGAATTAAAAGAGATTTGATGTACTTGGGGATCTATTTACCTTTCTTACTAAACCTTATGACACTTTTCCATGGATGTACAAAAAAAACACGATCTCCCATTTGAAATGAAAAATAATTCCCCCATATATAGGATTAACTATTTTTCTAAAATTGGGAATCCTTGATATGTTTTTGAAAGGTTTTTATGTTTTATATTGTTTCCTCCACAAACTCTAGGCCTATAAACTTCATTTAACTAATTTCATCCCAATAAGTTGGTGTATGACATCTCATTCTATACAATGCTTTATATGGTGCCATTTGATCACAAGAATAGAAACTATTATTGTAAGTAAATTCTAACCCATGTAAAAATTACCCCAAAGTTCATGAAAGTCAATTGATATTGATCTCTACATGAATTAAAAATTTTGTATTATCATTTCTGATTGCCTTTAAAATTAAGTGTGACATGAAGTACTCAAATGATGCATTGTAACCAAATATTTCTAAAGACTTTTCTAGAATTTAGATATAAATAATGTTACACAATAAATAAAAATTGAAATAGGTTATCCATAAAGTATTATTAATTCATTAATATAGATTCATGTAAAGATATTTGGTAGAAAATATTCCTTTATAGTGAGGAAATGTGTAGATTTGGTAAGTCGATCCACAATTACCCATTTTAAATCACTATTTCTTTGGGTACCTGGAAATTCAAAAAAATACATAGTGATGTCATCCGATTTCCATGTAGGAATAAGTATATGTTCATGAATCCTCTATGATAGTGTCTTTCATCCTTCACCTTTTGAAATACCAGACATCTTGATACATAATCAAAAATTTCTCTCTTTATATTATCCCACCAATAATATTCCTTAAAATACATATACATCATAGTTCTACTATAGTGTATAGAGAAATTCAAGATATGGTAATCTTCCAATAACACCCTTTCTTAGCTCTATTATGGAGGGAACACAAATAATCATCCCAAATTTCATATTTCAATCATCATACATGAAGTTTTTCAACTTACCATCATTCACATATTTTATATTCCTTTTAAAATTATCATCTTAAGACTAAGAAATTGTAATCCATTCTAATAAAGATGGTTGGGAAATAAATATAAAAGTAATGATGTTTCCCCTTCCTTGAAAAATACCTATATCCATATTCACTAGATCCATGAACACATGATCTCTTTTGACCCACATGTGGGTTATAACTCCATATTCCTTCCTCCTAAAAGCATCAGCTAGCTTATTTTATTTCCCTGGTTGATAGTGCATTGAAAAATTATAATCCCTGAGTAGATCGATCCATCACATTTTCCTCATGTTGAGTTATTTATGTGAGAATATATATTTTCAGATCATGTGATCTGTATATATCTCACATCTTTCTCCATAGGGATTATGTCTTCATATCTTCATAGTAATGTTTATGGTTTCTAACTCAATATCATGAGTTGGATAGTTACGTTCATGAGTTTTAAATTTCCTTACTGTATAATAAATAACTCTATCATTATACATTTGGACACAACCATGTTCTTTATTTCATACATCACTATAAATCAAAAAACTCATTTCCTGATGGCAGAGTCATGATCAGAGCATTCACTTGTATCCTCGTCAATTCTTTAGTACATTCATCACACTATTATTTCTATATGATCATATCCCCTTTATGAGTAATATTTTTAAACAAGTTTGTTAATCTGCAAAAATTATGAATGAAATGATGATATTATCCTATTAATCCAATGAGGATGTGTACCTCAGTTATGTTTGCTTGTATTGGCCATTCCTGGACGGCCTTTTTCTTTATAGGATGTACTGAAATTATATACTTATAGATAATGTGGAAAAGAAAAGAAATTTTTTATGATAAAATGGGAACTTGCTAAACATCCCATATAAATCTTTCCAATAAAGAAACTATAATAACATACAAGTGGTTATAAACTTCTTCGTAGGTTTTGTAGTCTATAATGATTTATTCAATAAATACCACACCAAATTCATCAAGATATTACATGAAAACATTGTTCATTAGATCCATGAAAATAGATAGTGCATTAGTTATTCCCAATAGAAATACTGTAAACCTATAATGTCCATACCTAGTTAGAAATTTTATCATTGTGATATCTTCCTTTCCTGCATGCAATTGATGATATCCACATTGATGGTCAATCATTAAAAAATAAGATATCAATGAAAGGCATATGAAACTTGTTCATTATTGTAATAGAATTTATTTCTCTATAATCAATACACAACCTCATGGATCCCTCATTCTTCGTGACAAAAAAAAACAGGGTCTCCCCATGGAGAAACACTACGTCAAAAAAATACTTTATTACTCAACTCCTCTAGTTTTATCATCAGGTCCAAAAATTCCACAGTTTAAATTCATTAAGGATTCATTGCTATAGGTCTTGTGCCAAGAATTAAATCAATAGAAAACTCAAATTCAAACTCTAGAGGATGTCTAGGTGAATCCTTTGGATATACATAAATTTATTCTTGAAAAATAGGTACATATTCAATTTGAATATCTAGAGATGATGTTTTCTCTTCATCCCCAAATATTTTATTTAGAAGAGCTACAAGAGGTGGATCTATATGGGAACCAGTTTTCTCTAATGATAATTCATATACATCTTCTTAACAAATATTAACTTCTTTCTTCTTGAAATATTTTTTCACATAATATTTTCAAATCCACTCCATACAAAGGATTATATCAAAATGAACCATATGTATGATGATAGGGTTAAAAACTAAATCATGTTAATGTGTCATAAAGGGGACTGAAAGACAAATCATTCTTGTAATGATAGATCCCTTGGGAGTTTTGACTAAAAACAATTTTATTAATTAAAAATTGAAATGTTTAATTTTCATGGGAAACTAGGATGATATATAAGAATGTGATGATCCGTAAACAACTAAATCATTGGCTAAGTTTGATGAAACAATTAAAGTATTGAACACTGTATAATTAGGAACTTCAACATCTGTAGTTTTGATAACATAATATTTTCCATACTTCGTTACCCTTTGGGTTATCATTCATTGATTCTTATGAAAATCATTTTCATAGTGTCACATCTCTCTTAAATAGTAGCATTTATCATTAGTACTTCATTCTATCAATTGAAATCATTGGATTGGTGGAATTTTCCCAAATCATCTAATAGACTCATTTTATTTTTAAGAAGGTACAATGGTATTTTCCTCACAAGTATTTTATGTTGGAAAATTCCCATTTTTATTCATACCTTAATCCATTATTTCCACTACCACCCTCTTCTACTATTTTATTCTGTTAATATAATAAGATGTGGAGAATTATTTCTCATTCCTGATAGCACATGGGACGATATCTTCGTATGATTAATAATTTTGGGAGACCAGTGCCCAATGGGGGAGTGGTATTAATCCATTAATGAATTGACTGATTATGCTCCTTGGATTACGTATGTATTACACTACATGCATTTCTAACAATGAAATTATTTTTTCACACATCTCAATGATTTCATCCTCTTGTTTTAGACTCAATAATTGCCTTTCGACATATACTCACTGTTTCCGAAGGAAAAAAAAATTCTAGGAAAATTTCCATAAAATATTTCCATTCCATATTAGTAATTTTTTCTTCCTCTCTGTTTTGAATCAATGACCAAAATTGATCAACATCTCATGAGATTCAATAAACTACCCTGATAACCTTACCCCGTCCATTACATACTAATGTAAGAAATATCTTCTCTAAGAAACTTATCAACTACTCTACTACCAATGGGGATATAGTCCCATTGAATGATCTCAGCTATTATCGCATAATGCGGTATAAAATTTCACCTACACGTTGTGTAAATTCCTTATATGGGTAATGTTATTGTTCATAATATGAGTCAGTTTTCCCAGTATAGTTATACGATGCTTAGAACCTATTAAACCTTCAGTACCAACATCATTATCTTGCATTGGAGGGAAATACCTACATTGGATGCACATGTTGATACAATTTCCATTCATTCAATTAGGAATAATTTCAATATAATAGAAAAACACTAAATTAGTTTACCTATCATAATTCATATATTTTAAATAAGGAAAAGAGTTAACATAAATTGGAAATTTATGCACAGATAATCACATAATCATAAACATGGATTCTTTTTGAATGTGATTAATTTTAAATTATTCATAACAGTTTGTAAAAAAATGTGAATAATAATAAGAATATCCCATGGGAGTGTAAAACTAGGTTCACAGTAAGGCCCATTTTTGTATACCATGTTACCCCAAGTCAATCCCGGAACACCTTATCAGTTTTGTTACCCCTAGGAACATTGACACCAGAACAACGTCCTCATGTAGTACCTAGAAAAGTTTGTATGTCTTGGGATATCCACATAATATATACCTTACCAAAATTATTGGATGTTATTCTATGTTTATCTTCAAATTATATATTACGGTTTCTCTATTAATCTATTTTTTTTAAATCTAGATTCCAATGATTCTACTATACCCTCTTCTAATTTCAACTATAAAGACCCCAACCCCAATATCGTTGTGTTAGTGACTTACATTATTACATTAGCACTATGAACAAGTGTTGACATAACAAATGGCTATAGATTTTCATTGTATTGAAAAAACAGATACAATCATATATTTTACATTACAACTTAAAAATAAAAATAGCATAGAAACTTCATTGAAGACATCCATAACTCCTGGATTATCTCTAAAAGTCATTCAAAATATATATCTTCACCTACTGGGGAAAAATAAAATGTAATATTGAGTGAGATTATATTCTTAGTAAGGGTAAAAAATACCACAAAATCTATCAAAAATATAAAAAATAAGGAGAGGTGAATAACGAAAACACATGATAATAAAATATAATCTTATGAATGATATGTTAGGAAAAAAACTGAATAAATAATGGCATATAAATAATCACATGAAACATAACCATGTAAATTATACTAGTAGAATAATGACATGATTGTAGAATTACTAGTATCATAATGAGGAAATTCATATTTCCGTACATCTAAAACACATTATCAAGGACTCAACAAAGACATATGAAAAAAATGATTAAGACCTCATCCAAATCCATTTATATTTTTTCTCATGATATCTAACGCTGCATCAAGGGGATATATAATTTCCAACCGATCACTTAATAAGTCCAATTAATTCATCATTTGAATGTAGTTAAACATAAACAACATAAATATATGTATATAACTTTTCTCAATCTATAATCATAATCACTAACCAGTTTGACTAGAATGATGAATGGTACCAAGATAGCACATCCATAATCAAACTGATCATAAAACATTTAATAAAATATGGTACATTGTAATCTTAATATTTCAATTTTTAAAAAAAAATTAATATTCAAAATAGATGTTGAAATTGATGAAAACAGTTTGATAAAATAATCAAGGAATTATAGAGAGAAATGTCATTTTTTACTTGGCATAGAAGATTTCTTTGAGAAAAATCATTTTTTTGTCATAATAATTAGTATAAAACCAAAAATTGAAAAAAGAACAGGTTTTCATGAAAAAATAGCGATTTTAGAAAATAATGGTGTCTTATATAGGATTATTAATGGTTTTTTAAAATGGTAATGAAATTGAGATGTTCCCTTTAATAGGGCGTTCCTATGGGATGAATTGATAAGGGAACCTTGTAAAACCAATATTTACCCATAAATTAAAGACAAACTGATCTAGATATATGCGTTTGTGAAATTTGAACATAATGTTGTTTAATTATATAAAAATAATGAAAAATTAAATCAGTGTAAAGATGAATAATGTATAACCCGGATGAAAATAGAGCTTTGAGAAGAATCCCTGACCTTATGTCTGAAAGTGTTCTTCACTTACACCTAATGTCATAGATAATGAAATTAAATTAATAAATAAATTATTTAAATAATATCAAAAATTTATTGGACTTATTTTAATTTTATTATGTTCATTTTGGTCCATTTTTATTAGTTTTGATATTCAATTTTGTGGTTTGTGAGTGTTCTTTCTCTTGGTTTTAATGATCAGTTTACTTTTACACATATATGGAAGATCAAGCATAATCGAAATAATCCTCCAGAATTGAAATTATATGTTTTAAATTAACATTCATAGGATGTAATAGTATTATATATTGTTATATTATTTTAGATATTAGGATTATTCATTAGACAAAACATTAATGATAATCGTTTAGATTATTTTCGCATGTTTTCATTCATCATGAACTACTTTGGTTTTATTAATTAATATCATGTATATATAGTTGTTTCATAATACAAAATATCTTATAATATGTATAATAAAATATTTTTTAACCATAATTATGGTTTTATACAATCATTTATGGTGGAATTGGAGAAAAAAAGATGTCGTCCATGAAGATGGTAAATCAGCACCTCTTGGACAATGTTTTCATCATTAAAATAAAAGGAAATTGAGATGACACACGATGGTGGATTTTACATAAACATAATAAAATTACAGTATATAAAATATATTTTAGGTATCCCACCACTTTGGATAGGGTATTTGAGCAATGGATAAGGAAATAAAATAAACTGAGAAGAAAATAATTGAAAAGAAATATGATTTTTACCAATTGAATTAACCTCCTAGAGGAGATCCTTAATGGGATTGGTTTTGGTATATTGTTGAGAAAAGAGGATCCTTAAATTATGGGAGGTATTTTGGATTATTATTTTTCATAAATTGGACAAGGATCAATGCTTTTAAGGTTTGAGGAGAGGAGGTGGTGACGGTGTATTTATAATCGAGGAGAGGGGTGTTTTCTCATTATTATATTCATTAGTATATTATTTTGAACAGGAAAAGAAATAGTGTGGATTATTGTGACTAAATATAGTAATTATTTCATGTGATGTCTAACCAATGGATGCTTACATTATCCTTGACTTATGTATGACTCAAAAATTCATTTATTTTCTAATATTGTAAATTACCGCATTTCAACACACCAAAAATTCAACTATTTTATAAAATTCTCAAAATTTCACCCTAATTTTTTTTGATGTGTATAATTAAAAAATGGAATTAATTTTATGAAAATAGTTTTTTAAATATGATAAATTTAATTTTTAATTAAAATGATTATTTATTTAATAAAACCCAATTTTAAAATTATAATTGATTTTATAACCATTTTAAAAATTAATTAAGTTTCCATAAAATTATATTAAAATCATAAGAAAGTAAATTATTAATTTCTGAATATATTTTATAAAAATAAATTTCATTCAAATTATTACATTAATTACAAAAATATTTTTAAATATTTATGACGTATAAAAATAAAAACAATTAATTTATTATTTTTAAAACATATAGTTACTTATATCAAAATATAAGTATATCATATTTTCATTTATAATTTACCAAAATTTTATTTAGACTTTTATAGGGGAAGTTATTATTCTATTGGCCATATTACTATTCCCAATGGTCACATTACTATTCACATGGTCGTGTTACTATTCCTTTGGTATATGTTCCTTAACCTCTAGAAACACCTCTTATTTTAGTAATTATTACTTTATAAAGATTTTATTGTATTGTCTATGTGATTATATGTTTTTAAAACTACATGAAACTACTATAAGAAGTGAAATTTGATTGATATAATTATGGGTCATTAAGTTTTCTGATTATAGCATGCCATATGAATGAAACCTCTTCCATCCAAAACATACCTTTACTGTGCATTTCATAACTTTTCTATTTTCACAATACCTTTATCACAATATTAAAACTCTCCTCATGTTCCTCCTTTCCCTTGGAGTATACCATTATATCATCAATAAAGACTAAGTAAAATTTTTCAATGTAATATTTAAAGACTCAAATCATTATGTCCATGAATCTTTCTAGAGAATTTGTGATTACAAAAGGAATCACTATGAAATCATAGTACAGATACCTCATTTTAATGTATTTCTTAGAAATATATTATTTTCTCACCTTTAACTAGAGATATCCCGATCGAAGGCCCACTGTAGTGAGATACATGGTCCAACGTAGTGAACAAAGAATTTCATCAATCCCTAGAAGGAGATACTTATTCATTATTAGGATCTTATTAATATCATGATAAAAAATGAAAAGGCACATTGATCCATTATTATTTTTTATTAAGAGAACTACCACACCCCAGGGTGAAGTACTCAACCATATTAAACCATTTTCCAGATTCTCTTATAACATCTTCTTCTGTTGCACAATCTCAATGGTGGCCACTTTATAAGGTGTCTTTGATATAGGTGGAGGTCTAATAATAATTTTTACTAAGAAATAAAACCCTTTATAAGGATTATGGCTAAACAATAATTCAAGGAACACATTAGCGTAGTCTCATACAATGGGCATGTCTTTATCATGATTATAACCTTTATATAAATCATTTGTGTTAGATATGCTTACTCATAAGGCAATAAAATCCACACTTGGGATGATGATTCTAAATAATATTATTCATATTCCTTACATGTGTACATAATTTGAGGATGCCTCAACATATGGGGAGAGAACTCCCTTTCCTAGAAGCTGATGTTGGATTTGACCAAAAATAACCAATCCATGCCCAAAATACCATCAAACTCCAAAAAAAAGAAGTAGCACAAAAATTTCTCAGAGGTTCAATCCAAAAAAATTAACTGCGGTGGAGTTGTATACAGTAGATGAAGTAATTTAACATTTTTTTTGTTCTCATAGATAACTTTAACTCAGTAATATGAGGTTTTGTTTGAATAGGTCTACTTTAAATTTAAGATATTAAGGAACTCATAGATCTATATTAAAATTGTATGTTATTTCTTCTTGAATATATAAATAGTGTACATGTCACTACATCATTGTCACACACCATCTCAATAGTAGTGATGGAATACGATTTCCCATGCTTCATTGGATTTAGGGGGCTATTGATGTTGATTACCCTTGAGGAATAAGTATTCAGTTCACATCATTCTTAGTTCCCTTTCTACCTATAGATGATTTATTTAAACATGGGAAATGCTCTCCTTTCCTCTACCACATCATCCTGGTTCATCATATATCTTTGTCATTCAGGTGCATGTTGGCCTTCTCTCCCACACATAATGCATTTCCCTGTCCCATTGAGGCATTTACCAGGATGTTTCTTCATACATTATTGACATGTTATTGGTTGAGTTCTCTTTCCCCCTTAGTCATTAGATACCCAACTTGAAAATAAACCTTTTTCTCCCCATAGTCATGGGACCATTCCCTAAACTCAATCTCCACTTTAAGATCACATTGAACAACTTATTCATAACACCCAGAGTCTCCAACTGCTATATCCCTTTATAGGTGTGGTTATAAAGCATGAAAGAATCTATATATTTTGATATCATTGTTGACAACAAAACCTAATACATACCCTGCAAGTTTTGTGATATTTTCTTCATAAGTTATGATAGATCTGCCTTTCTATTTCTTCAGCTCAAATAATTCTCTCTTCTTCTTTGTATGAAGAGTTTTAGGTAAATACTTAGTAATAAATTTTTTATTAATTTATTCCCAATATATCTATTAAATTTTAATCCTCTGGCTTAGAGTTCTTAATCAATTCCCACCATTAATAAATCACTACATTTAAATGATAAATGACCAGATTCACCTTCACCACCACAGAACAATGATGCCCATAAAATTTATTCTACATTAAGCTTACAATCTACTTTATGACTAGTGGATTAAAATATCAACAAAGCATTGGTGATAGTTGCATCATAAAAAAACTCAGTATAAAGTTTCTCCCTTTTAGGGGAATGAAAAAATTACACAATAGTCAGGAAATTATTCATAGATACAAGTATTTAATAATTTCCATGAAATTTTGAACTCCACATCCTAAGGAATTGGGGATGTAGTTTGGACAATCGATGCACTATCCTTGAAACAATTTGTTTGGCCTAGTTTCTCATGGTTCCCACCATTTTCTAAAATAGAAAAGGGTTGAAAAGAAATTATTCAATGATATATTAATAAATAATTTATTCCATAATGAAATTAACTCTAAAGGAATTACTTTTGGGGTCCCTATGTTTATCATTTTTTATAAAAAATAGTGTTGGGATCTTATATATATTTATTCTCATTATAAGGGTTTTAACTAGTATTATATAATCCTATATCCAAAATTCAATAAACCATTCTATAATTCTAAATTTAGAGACCCTAATTTTATTACATGACAATTACATCATTTTAAAGATAAAGACTTAAAAAGTTTTACAAAACTAGGATCAAAAGAAGTAGTGGATTAGGAAAATTAGGAGCTTAAAATACATTTACATAATAAAACATAAACATTAAATTAATTCTATCTTCTCTAGATTCTCAGTGTCCCACTTTTTTCCCTAAGAATAATTAGCCACCTAAGGATAGACTTTTAAGAAAGCGGTGATGTAAATTCCTAGTAAGAGGGTAGAAAAGAACATGAATCAATATGAAATGGGGGATAGAAACATTTATCATCATAACATAATTATGGGATCATCAAAACAGTCATAAAAGAAATCGTTATATATGGGCATGGATTGTGGAAATTCATAAAAATGAATCCTCATGTCTTAGTGGTCAACTAATACACATTTTTGTAAACAAATATAGCATCAAGTTCACACGTTAAATATTTTCAAAAGAAGAACATCATCATAATTGTTAACAAGGATATCATCGGGTGCATTAATATTTCACATGATCTCATGAATACATCACATTACCCAATTAATTGGACCACTATATAATTATCTATCCAAAAATCATATCATAAAATTTTAAAGGGTTATATTTCACAAATTCGAGAATAAAATTTTGTGATTCATGGATGAGAAAGGTTAGAACAAATTTTGAATTTGATTCATCATTCTTGAGAAAATATGAATAAACTCAAGAGGAGTCAAAATGTGTTTTGGAAAGAAGTTTTTTTTGGATGATCTTTATAATTTTCATAAAACCATTTAAGAAACATGTAAATGCCGAAATAGAAAATCTATGAAAAAAGAAAATATTTTTTTATGGATATTAAAAGTCCATCCACATATATATTTTGAATGAAAGAGGAAAAATCCAATAAAAAAATAGGTTTGAGAATTTCATTACCTCATGTCCAAATTTTATTTTCACATTAATATCCAAGATAATCAAATAAGATTCAATAATTATTAAATCCATAACCACTTATAAATTTACTTTATTTAAAATAATTTTATTATGTTCTTTTATGGTTATTATGATGAGTTATCAAGTTCAATTTCAGTGTTCAATAGTGTTTTTTTTCATGATTTTCATGATCATTTCAATTGTTTACATGTATTAATAAACATGAAAAATGGGTCTAATTATCCAGAATTGAAATTATTTGTCATTAATCAATTTATATAAGTTTAATTGGCCTTATATATTATTTTTCATCCAGTTTTGAGGATGATTCATTATACAAAAATGTTATTGATAGTCATGTAGATTAATTTTCATGGTTTTGAATCACAACAAACTCATTTTGTTTAATTATTTAATATTATGTGTATATTTTAGTTCAAAAACATAAAAAAGGTAAAAAAAATTAACGTATTTTTAAACCAGTTTTATTGTTTCATGACCATACTTGAAGAAGGTAAATGAAAATAAAATGATGTCTTCCTTTAATGAAACAAATCAACACCTCATGGATGATGGTTTCAATTTTATAATAAATGATAGAGTATAAGAGGTTTGATGTGGGATTATTCCATTAACATAATAAAATTATAGTATGTATAATACAATGGAGTTCTCATTTCTCTTTTATGATGTGTGGTGAGTAGAGAATTTGAAAATAAAATAACACGAAAAAAATTAATAGAAAATGGAATTGGATCTTACCTCTTGAACTTCATCTCCTTGGGAAACTTCTTAGGGGAATTGTATTTGGAATTATATTTTGAAAAAATGATGATAAAAGTGGATAAGGGTATTGGTAAGATGTTTGGGATGTAATTGGACTAACTTCATGGATTTGGAGGTGTGATTTTGAGAGGTGGTGAGGGGTGATATTAGTGGGAAGGAGAGAGGGGTTTATTCATTATGTTATTCATTAGTGTATTATTTTAGGTAATGAATAATAATATTTAGAATCATATCACTATATATATTAAATAAATAAAGAGGATTCTAGATTATTTTTCTTACATCATCCATGACACAAAAAATAGTGAATTTCACTTATACAGTAACATAATGTAAATTACCTTATTTCACTATTCACCAAAAAGTCAACTATTTTAGAATAAAAAACACCCCTAACCTATTTTTCATGCGTAAAATTAAAAAGTGACCACCATTTTAAGAAAATAATTTTATAAATATGTAAAGGTTTATTTTTAATTAAAATAATTATTTATTTGAAAAAGACCGATTTTAAAATTATAACACATTTTATGAAATGTTGAAAATTTAATTAAGGTATCAAAAAATAATATTATAATCATAAAACAAAAATATGTTAATTTATGATTCTATATTAGTAAAATAAATCATCTTTAAAACTAACTATATTAATTGTAATGTTATTAATAATCATTTTTTATATTTTATAAAAATACTAACACTAAATTAATAATTTCTAAAAATATTTATTTACTTATTTTTACATCCCAAGTAAATAAAGAATATGAAAATTTCAAATTTATTAATATTTTTGAATAAATTATTAATTTTACTTTAAAGGGGATTCTATGTTCGACGGTGTACCTGACACGCAACAATGGATTTCTCTGAAATCTCCTGTTGCATACAAGGCTGAGTCATACTAAAAAATAATAATATAATAGTATTATTTTAAATAGTAGTTAATGCCGAGCTGTTGAATTGGAAGGAATGACCAAAAGTATCCGTGTTATTATTGAACATGTTTTTTCATTTTTTTAAATTTTTCCAATATAGTTAATAGGCTTAAAATGGGAATGAATCCAATTTTAAGCATAAATATTCTAATATTTTTTAATGGAAGTTTTACTGCCTTTTGATGGAGAACCATTTTTAAATCTAGTTTTTGTCAAATTTATATGATTCATTTTAGAAAATAAATGTATTATTTAGAATAGGGACATAAAAATTTACTTCGGTTAAATTTTTGGTATTTTTCGACATAATTCATTTTTTAATGAATAGTGAAAAATACTGCTTTTCAATTATTAACTTTATTTTTATCTAATCTATTAATATGATTATATTTAACTTTTAATAGGTTTTAAAGTGTACTTAGATTATATTTTCTTTCATCTAATACAGTTTTTTTCATTATAAGTAATTTCACTTTGATGTTTCACATAAACACATGTCAATGTTTTTGGAGTTTTTTACTTATTAAAACACACATTTTGGTTTTGATAACATTAATTAATTTTAAATTAATTTATAAAACATATATGTTTTGAAATTTAAAAAACTAATTCCAGAATTGGAATCATGCGGTTAATATATTTTAAACAGGTATCTATTATTTTTAGACATTGTAAATAGTAACATCAGTAAATATTTTATTTACCATGGTCAAAGGATAAATATTGTAAATAAGAGTAAAAAAATATTAAAAAAATATTAAAAAAATCTAACACATGTTATAACCCTATAGTATGAGATATTTATGACCATGGAAAACCTTGGGTCAATTTTATGACCCCATGGAGCCACTTCGGTGTGAAAATGACATTTAATTACTTTTAATTTAAAGTTAATGAAAATATAACCAACACATATATCTTTCACTAAAACAATTTTTATATGGGGTTATATAAGAGATATATTCCGATATAAATATTCATTATAAATTTAAAAATATTACCTACATCATTGAATTTTATTTTAAATTTTTAGACATCAAATAAATATATTTATGTATGAAATAATGGTGATGTAGTGATTACCTTATTAATGAATGTTTTAAAAAAATGATATTATAAAAACTCAACTAAATTTAATTTTTTAATTTTTATTCCATTCATGAATTTTATGGATGATTATGATGTGTTGTTTTTTGAATTAATGACATTTTTTAATGAATAATTTTTCTATAGATTTTTAAAAAGGCATGATATTAAAAGAATAAAAATTGAAATAAATGTGTTTTTCAATCAATTAATATTTTATAAAATGATATAATAGACCTAAAAATATAATATTTGGACAACCGACATATATTATGATTCAAATATCATTAAACATCCGTTTTTCGGTCCTCTGTCATGTTATTGTAAATTTGTTAACCATATATTATAAATATCCAAGAAGACATGGTAAATGTTAAATAAGTTTACTAAGGGATAAAACTAAAATATAAGGTTAATTTTGTGACCTAAATTTGTCTAAAACCCATTTTATTAGAGGATTTATACCCATCCTCATCTGATACTAAAAATATATCACTTTTTTGTTATTATAATTTGAAAATCAATTAATAATAACATAATACTTTCAAACATTCCTAATGTGCCCCTCCTCTCACTTATAAAAGGAAACCACCTATTATCCTTACTCAAACAACTAAATCCACCTTGGATCATCCAAAATTTTACACAATAAGCTCCCAAAATTCCTCCCTTCCTTCTAGAAGTCTTCCCCTATGTATATGGCAATTCAAGAAGGCCCTTTGGCTCAAATAAAAAGAAGTTACTTGATTTGAGGTAACTTCTTCTCTCAAGTTACTTTACATTATTCTTCCTTCTCCTCTCCCTATGCTCTTATTATTATTTTATTACATAACTTAATGAGTGTCCCCACTTTAAGAGTTTGTTTTTATGAGAATTATTCAAACCACACTTGCAAACTCCTCCATGTAATGGGTATAGAACATACTGTTTTTGCAGACTGTAAACTACTGCCTCATAAAATGATGATTGTTCATTAAGCTCCTACCACCACTTATAGTGACCATTATGAAGTCACTATAATTATATATGATATTTATGATATTTATTTTATCTCTATTCTACTATAATACTAATTTATAACATTCTTTATGCTTTTCATGTTGTATAAATACAATAATTTTATTTGAGGAAGTGCAGACTACCTCCCCCTTAAAGTGACATGACTCGTTCATGCCATAAAAGGAAAATATAAAAGATTAATTTAAATAACTTATGTAACATATATAACATAGATAGAATACCTGAAATTATAATATAGCTGTTATTTATTTATTTTTTATTCTATTAAATATGAAAAATAAATGAAAGTAGCGTTCATGCGTACGTATAATGTACAATCTCCATGAATAGTGAATTACATTTATTATATCCAAATGAAATAGACTATTAAAATTCATATAAAATAGATTTATATGATATCTAAATTATTAATATCAATCCGTAGATAATGAAATCTTGACCAAATGAACACTATATAATTATAACAAGTTCATTTTTTCTCAAGTTCTGAACATTGAAAAATGGTCTGATATGAACTCAAATAATTAACTAATTGATATTGGAAGGTAATAAGTGATTTAAAAGGAATAATAAAATTGAAAAGTGTTATGAAGAAAATAAAAATTAACTTACATTTATTATTCAGGAAATTAAAGAATGAACGAGTCAAGTCAGACATGAGGTAAGGCACTTTGTCTCCATCTCCTATATTTGAGGCATATTTTGATTTATTACTTACATGATTTTATATGATGTATAAACCCCTTTGAATTTTAATTTAATTTAATGAGAATATTTTTTGACATAGAATATTACTAAATGATAAAGGGAATTTTTATTTTTAACTTTTTCGGTGAAACGACCTTTCCGCCATCGTGAGAATTATTTGATATCTGGCTTCCTTAATAAGATGAGATGTTTTTAAAGAGAAGATATATACCATAAAACAATTTTACATATTTTGGTATTGAAAATGGTTTTGAAGTGAATTTACTATTTCAATATCTTCAAATTATATCTTGTGATTGAGAATGAAATTTTATGTTTGAAATGTTGATACTTGGAATCTGTTATTTATGATGATTATATAATAGTACATGGAAATTTGACAGGTTGTTACATGATAAACCTAACGAAGGGTGGTTTCGTGATAAACCAATGATGGGTAGTTATGTTATAACCACCACTAAATTGCGTAAGGAAGTCGGTCAGATGGCTATTCCTTTTGTAAGAATGGTTTGAAGAAGTTGACCGTATGGTTGTTCCATTTAAGTATGAATATGTCCAATGTTTACCTTTTATATGTTATGTGTGCTTTCTATGTGTTTTATGATAATTATTTGGTTACAAAAGGGTAAGAAATGAATTTTTTTTCAGTGAATTATGTTTAATACATCATAAAGGTGAAATGTATTACTTTTATAAAGTTCTCATTGTTTACATGTTGTTTTGAAAAACTAACAGTATTTATTCATTGTGTATCCCTTACTGAGTTTCTTATGCTCATCACATGTTTATTGAAATTTTTTTCCTAGGACTTAAAGTTGAATAAGGTCAAGTATGGGATCCTGGAAAAGTCATGTTGTTTAATACATGGAATTAAACATGTTTCTTTTCTTTTAAAAGTTTTTATTCTAAGAAATAATTGATACTGAGTAGAAGTTTCTACATGTAATATTCTTGTTCATATGTATAATTTATGAACTAATTCTCTAAATCTATAAACCAAAAATGATACTTAATGCGAATTATGAAATTAATTTATGATTATGTAATTTTTATGTCTGTGGCTGTATTGTTGGTATCATAAGTCAGTTTAGATAACATTAGGAGTTAGAAATTTGTTAATATAATATCCATAAATGATTTTTAAATTATGTTCAAATTGAAATATTATAACATTTGAAGATTACCATGCTGATTTTTCTATGATATAATTTTTCTTAATGGTTTTTCGGGGAAGAAATATGGCAGCGGTGCTCGGATGGCATATAGAGGGGAATAACCTTCCAAATCACCATCCTGATATAAATAGAATCAAAACAAAATAGTTTTTTTTGCAGTAATGTAATTGTTGACTTATACTATAAATGGTTTGGGTATAAATGCTTGAGATCAACCAGATCAACCCCATTGAAACATATCTATAGTGTATGATTTCATGAGGCAACATCCCCCATCATTTATAAGATCATATAATCTTGTTCAAAATGAAGGGTGGATCAATGCACTGAATTTTTTTTCTATGTCATGGTTTATACAGAAAATAAAAAAGATAGCCTTTCTACATATCATTTTGAAGGGGAAGAAGATCAGTGGTGGTATATAGAAAAAATAACATGGACAATGACTATATTTATGATCTTGTTTGGGAAGAATTCAATGGTATGTTTCTAGAGAAATATTTTCATAAGGCGGTTAGTCTTATGATGGAAAACAATTATTGGAATTGAGGAAGGAGGATGACACATTGGCTGTTGATGAAAAAAAATTCACATGACTAGCAAGGTATGCTTCAAATATCATATGAGATTTTTATCGTAAGATAATTCTATTTTTCTTCGCACTAAAGCTGTATAATTGAAGAGAATTAGCCTCTCATGAATTCAAAAGCTATGAGAAACTTTTCAATTTTTCCAAGAAGGTAAAAATGGAGTTTTATGATGATCAAGTGTTTCATGAGAGAAATAAAAATAATATGTCAAGTTGGTAGGTGAAGGGAAAGAATTCGTCAATGATTCCTGGAAGTAAGAAAATTAAATTTCCGTCACATGAGAAGTTTGGTAAAAGGCATCCAAGAGATGTTTTATGAATGTCTTGGAAGTGCTTTCGATGTGTTAATACTGTAAATATTTCTTATAACTATAGGAAAGATGTTCATGTAGGAAATGAAAATCCAGTGATAAGATGTTTTAGATGCAATGAGTTTGGGCATTATGCCACAGTGTGTCCATAGATGATTAGTCAAGGTTGAAACTAGACAGATCAAAAGTAGAAGGGTGGGGGAAAATCTTTTTTCTACTACTACAGTTGATGTGGAACCATCAAATGAAGTTGTATCCAGTAGTTTGTTTGTTTTTCTAGATTATCCCAATGTATTGTTTGATTCATGGTCTACACATTCTTTCATTTTTGAGAAATGTTTGGGTAAATTTGGAATTCCACATCAATCAATGAATCCAGGAATTAAGATAAAAACACCTAGGGGAAATTTAGAGGACAAAATAAATTATTAGAATCTTCCTATCATTATTTTTGGAAAATATTTACTTTCAAACCTTGTAGTTTTTTCTTTAGTAAAGTTTGATGATATTTTGGGAATGGATTGGAATTATGTTTACCATGCTAAGATTTAATTTAGATCTATAGTGGTTTATTTTCGAAAGACATTTAGATTGTGTACAATAATGGAACCTTATCTCAAATAAAATATTTGGAAGTTTAGAAACTTGTGAAAGATTGAAATGAATGTTACCTTTAACATATTGCTGAAAAAAATGGAACTTTTCAGATTAATGTTGTACCGGTAGTGAATGAGTATATTGATGTTTTTCCTAATGAGATGACTTTTATTATACCTACTCTGGAAGTTTAATTTAATGTTGACTTAGTTCTTGATGCTAATACAATTCCAAAACCCCCTTATTGAATGGATCAAATTGAACTTTTTGAGTTAAATAAACAGTAGAAGGAGTTATTAGATACATGTTTCATTCGACCTAGCACATCAGCATGTGGATATCCTGTTTTGTTTGATAAAAAATTATGGTTCAAGGAGGAATTTCAATGATTATATAGCCTTGAATAATATCACTACTAAGAATAAGTATCATTTTAATCATATCGATGAATTTTTTTATCATCTCCAGGGCGCTTAGTATTTTTCGAAGATTGACTTCAGATATGGGTACTATTAGTTGAATGTAAAGGAAGAAGACATTCTAAAGACCATGTTTTATATTATATATAACCATTATGAATTTTTAGTTCTGTCTTTTTGGTCAACCAATGCACCTAAGATATTCATGGATCTTATTAATAGAATATTCCATGAGTTAATGGATAATTTTGTGGTTGTGTTTATTGATGAGATTTTTGTGTATTCCAAAAGTAATGAGGAACATGAAAGTAATTTAAGGGTTGTCTTGAAAACTTAATGAAAAGATAATTTATTGGAAATTCAGAAAGTTTGTGATTTGGATATAAAATATTTCATTCCTTGGTCACATTGATTAAAAAAATGGCATAATTGTTGATCCTCCTAAAACAAAAGTTACTTAAGAATTGCCAATACCCAAAAATATAACTGAGATTCATAGTTTTCTGGGTTTGGTAGAATATTAGAAATGTTTTTTGAGAATTTTCCACGGTTATATATCCCACTGACTATGTTAACCGGAAAAGGTGTTATGTTTATCTGGAAAGATTTTGTAATGATTGTTTTCAGGAATTGAAAAGAAGATTGGTGAAATATTCAGTTTTTGATTTACCTTCCAGATATGGTGAATTTTTGATTTACAATGATGCTTCGTTGAAGGGAATTGGTTGTGTCTTACTGGATAATGATCAGGTAATTGTTATTTCTTTATTTGAGTTGATAACTGTTGAGTTAAATTACCCTACACAAGTCTTGGAAATAGTATCTATTGTTTTTGCTTTAAAAATTTGGAGGCATCATCTATATGGATTAATATTTGAAATATATACTGACCAATAAATTTTTAGTATATATTCACTCAAAAATATCTGAACATGAGAAATAGGAGATGGATGGAAATAATTAAGTATTATGATTTCCCGATTTGTTATTATCCAGAAAACGCAAATAAATTGGTCGATGCTTTCAGTCAAAAAAGTAATGCTACATTGACCATGTTACATTTGGAAGAAGATCCTTTGAATAATGATTTAATGAACATTGACACAGAAGTTGTTGGGGCAAGAAATTACTCTATTTTGTTTTAGGTGTCAGTGAAATCATCTCTATCAAATAGAATTAAGCAAGTTCTAAAGAAAGAATGTGAGTTGTAGAAAAAGGTAGAGTTGGTTCTGAAGGGTATGTTTTCTGAACATAACATTGATAATGCTTCTATTTTGAGATTTTGGAAGAGATTTTGTGTGCCCCATGACTCACAGTTGAAGAAATAGTTTCTATGTGAAGCTCATAGTTATCTATTTTCAATTCATCCTGATAGTACTAAGATGTACAAATATCTTTGGTAGTCTTACTAGTGGGATGGAATGAAAAAAATATATTGCTGACATTACTGTGAAGTGTATGACTTTGCCAAATGTAAAAGGAGAGCAGCGGTTTCCAAAAGGGATTCTTCATCCTTTTTTGGTGCTAGAGTGGAAATGGGAAATTATATCCATGTAAATTGTTGTGGGATTACCAAAGACATCTCAAGATAATAATTCAATATGGTTTATTTTTGATTTGTTTAATAAATATTCTCATTTCATTACTATTCGAGATAGACTATCTCTAGATCAACTCTCTCAGTTGTATGATAAAGAGATAGTCAGGTTACATGGAGTTCCCCTCTCCATTGTATCTAGTCATGATCTTAGGTTTACGTCTAACTTTACGATAGTACATTAGAAGTCATTGGGTACCGAATTAAATTTTAGTACATCATTTCATCCTCAATCACATGTGAAGTCAGAACAAAAAATTGAAACATTAGAAGATATGCTACATGCTTGTTCAATGGATTACCACGGAAGACGGGACCAACATCTTTATTAGGTAAGTTTTTCTTATAACAAATGATTTCATTCCAGTATACAGATGGATCAATTTGAGGCATTATATGGGAAGCAATGTCGAACTCTTGGTTTTGGGGATAAAGTATATGAAATGAAACTGATGGGACCAGAATTTATTGAAGTGATGGAAGAGATAGTCCAGTTGATACAGAAACACACGAAGATAGCTCAAAGTATACAAAAAAGTTATATAGATAACCGAGGGATGGAACTTTTTTTCGAGGTAGGTGATCATTTCTTTCCCAAATTTTATCCATGGAAATGTGTGATGTGTTTTTATAAAATGGGGAAGCTGAGATAGAGGTTCATTGGAACCTATGAAATCTTAGTGAAAGTTAGATTTATTGCATATAGAATGGTTTTACCTCCATGTTTATCCCAGTTACACAATGTTTTTTATGTTTCAATGTTGTGAATATATATGCTGGATCCATCATATGTTTTGGGTCCAGAGATAGTTTATTTGGAAGAGTATATTTCTAATGAGAAAGAACCAATCCATATTCTTGACCGAAGAGAGAAAATGTTGTGGAATAATGTAATTAATTAGGTATAGGTTTTGTGGAAAAACTTTTTGGTTCAAGAGGAAACATGAGAATCCAAAAATGCTATGAGGGATAAATACACCCACTTATTTGATAAGTGAAGAAGATTATGAGGACACAATTTTAAAAAAAGATGGAAGGATGTAACATCCTCTTTAAATAAACAATATGACAATTTTGTATTTATTAATATTTATGAATTAAATATTAATTTAACTTTAAAAGGTATTCTATGTTTTATGGTGTACATGACATGCCACAATGGGTTTCTCCAAAATCAATTTTGCACAAAAGGTTGATTCATACAAAAAAAATATTAATATAATATTATTATTTTAAATATTAGTTAACGCTTATCCGTTTTATTAGTGTGAATTAAACGAACTAAACATATTATTATTAAACATTTTTTTAAATGTTATTACAATTATCCAATAAAATTTAGTGGCTTGAAATGGGAATGAATCCAATTTTAAAAGAAAATACTCTTATATTTTTTAATGGTAGTTTTAACACTTTATGATGGTGAACCCTTTTTAAATATCATTTTTCACCTTTTATATGTTCTATTTGACAAAATAAAAATTTTCTATAGAAATGAGACATCAAAGTTTATTTTGGGTAAACTATGTGTATTTATTGCTTCCGCTGTTTGGTTACAGTTGTTATGTATGTTTTTACTGCTTCCGCTATTGACTGTTGTTTTTCTATTGTATACCTTACCGAATGAGGGCATAGTTTCCCCCCCGACTCACCGAGGCCCTCGCTGCTAGTCGGCAGCCTCTGGCGTTTGGGGAAATGTGCTTGAGGTCATGTGGCGAACCGGGTACGGGGCACCAGTGGAGGAGATCCGGAATCGGGTCATTACAAAGTGGTATTAGAGGAGTTCTTTTATCTTGATTTCTATTTGGAGACTTTGGCCAGGGATAGGATGGATTCAGTACTTGGCATTAATCTTTTCTCAGGAGTAGCTAACCCATGTACATGGAAAAGCCATACTACATCATTAATTGCAGTTTTTGCTGATTTTGAGATTTTATGGTTGATCTGATTTCACCTAGAGTGATTCACTTGACATGTGCTATTATTGTTTTGATACTTCGCTTCTATTTTTATCGCAACCCGATGAGACGAGGGTATGCCATCTCATGCATCATATAAGAACTTGTAGAAGACACATGTCATGCATTCTTGCCATGCCATATAGGGTGCATTAACGATTGCATGCTATTGTGATAGACTCTATGTAGATTATGCATTTTGTTGTGATAGATGGTTGATAGATTCTCTGTTGTCCTGTTAGAAAACTGTTTTTTTTCTGCTTAAAATTAACACCATGTTTTGGTTCTTGAGGTGTTATGGTCCCTCACGGATCAGAATTTGGCACCTATCTTCCTTGTTTATAGTGTTTCTGGAATTCTGTGCAGTTTCTGAGCTACTGCCTAGAAAAACCCAGAATACATGACATGTACTTTTTGGATACACGCCATGTAGTTTTCAGGCCATGTCACTGACCATGTGAGCAGAACACAGTGTCATGTAAGTGACTTTGGCAACACGCCGTGTACGATAGCTACACGCCGTGTAAGTTCGGAGTCGTGTACCTGTCCGTGTCACCAACAACACGGGTCGGGGAAGCTCGGGTAGAACACGCCGTGTCCATAGGGAAGATGTCGTATAGTCCTGTCCAAGTACCCGGCCATGTCACGAACAGCATGGCCTGACATTACCTTCTTTTCCACATGCCTGGTTTGTTAGGAACACACCGTGTAGTCGTTTCCAGGTACTCGGCCGTGTCACGAACAACACGGGACGATGTCACCTTCACCTATACGCGTCGTATTTGTTCGTACAACGCCGTGTAAGGTTCAGCCGTGTAGACGGACATGTGATTAACAACATGGGCCACCGAAGCCTTGCCTAGTACACACCGTGTTTTACTAGAACATTCCGTGTAGTCTCGGGTTAAGTCGGACCGTGTGGTTTAGCCGTGCAAAGAGACTCGGGCAGGGGACTAGTTTTCTTGTACACACCATGTGTTCGGGTCAACACGCCGTGTAGTTTAGGTTTTTCAAGACTTGTATGGAAGGAGTACATGCCCATGTCAGTGGCTTAAGAAGACACACCCTGTAGTTTTTGTACACGCCGTGTAGTCGTGTTTTGCAATATTTTGTGTTTTACTTCCCCTGTTCCCATTTTGTACTATTGTGTTCTCTGTCCTTGTTTTTTTGATCTAAGGTGTACTTTTGATCTTTCAGAGCTATGCATCCGAGACATCCCCCGGTCATACGTCTGTCATCAGTAAGTGATCAGACATCAGACAAGGATGATCATGGACTTCTTGCCAATCCCCCAGTCGAGCGAGCCTTGGCACCGGTTGTTGTACCAGTTGCGGGCGCGGATGCACATTTCAGGGAAGGTTTCGTGAGGATGATGCAAGACTTCCAGGGAGCACCGCCTCCTGCCACGTCTATGGCAGACTTGACGTGGGTTTTCCAGCAGCATCATCCTCCCACGTTCTCAGGGGAGGGAGGACCTCGGGCTGTAGAGTCATGGATGGAAGCCATGCTGACTATCTTCAAGCATCTGGAGATGCCTCCAGAGAGGCGGGTCAAGCTCACCACCTACATGCTCCAAGACTCTGCCAAGATGTGATCTTATAGGCGGTTCAACAACAGGCTATGACTTGGGAGGATTTCCAGCGCGTGTTCTACGACTACTTCTACCTAGAGACCCTATGGGCCGATCAAGCCTGGGAGTTCATGAGCTTAGAGGAGGGTACTCTAACTGTCATGGAGTATTTCTCTCGTTTCACCGAGCTGCAGCGTTTTACGCCCCTTCGGGATGGGAGTGGGGTGTTCTTGGCAAGGAAGTTTGAGGAGGGACTCAAGCGAGAGATCTGCTCGAAGGTTAACATCTTCCAGTTGACTTCCATCACTTCCATCGTCAACCAAGCACTAATTGCATAGTGCAATCAGAGAGACTCCGGAGCTTCGAGCCAGGGAGGTTCTGCTTCCAGAGTTATCTTTCCTTCAGATGAGAGCAAGAAGAACCGTAGGGAGTCTATGCACAGTGATTCGAGGAAGCGAGAGACATCATCAGGAAGCCAGGTGACATGCTACCAGTGTGGCCGGACAGGGCACACGAGGCCATAGTGCCAGAGAGACCCCGTGGAGTGTCTGTCTTGCGGAAAGATGGTTCACCTTCAGCGTTTCAGTCACGTTTTCTCACCATCAGCTGGTGACTTGGGTTCTTCCATGACTCCTCGTTCAGGAGCAGCCCCACCAGTTTCACACCAGTTGGGAAACTGGAGTTCTTCTGGTCGTTTGGGTCGAGGCGGAGGTCGAGGCCATAGCGGTCAGCCACTAGTTCCTCAGCACCAACAGGGCGGTTCAGCTCAGAGTGGTCAGCCAGGGGCACATGGCCACAGTACATGCCAGTCTTTTTCCGTGGAGCAGACTTATCAGGAGCTGGATCCTGACCCTTCTACTGTTCGAGGTACGATATTAGTAGCCTCGATTTTATCTTCATCCCTTTTCGATACTGGTGCTATGCATAACTTTATCTCTATTGTTGTTGTGGAGAGCATTGGACTCTGCATCTTTTCTTCTGCCGACTCGTCGACACTAGACACACCTTTGGGAACGAGGACATCTAGTGTACGCCAGTGTAGAGAGTTCCCTCTTGAGGTTGTAGGGTATCACTTCTTATGGGATCTAAATCTCTTAGAGATGACAGACTATGATGTCATCCTCGACATGGATTGTTTGATTCCCTTCTATGCAGCCATTGACTGTTATCGCCATAGAGTCAGTTTCATCTCACCAGAGGGTGAATATTTTCTCCATAAAGGGGAATGGGATGTTCGGGCGAGTCGGGCGAGACTCAAGAATCTTGGGCTAGGAGGGGTGACATCCCAGATTGCTAGTCTTTATTTGTATGATCAGGTGACTCCACAGTTGTACTTTCCTCTAGTGGTGGATCGTTTCAGGGATGTCTTTTCAGAGGAATTTTCAGGTTTTCCTCCAGAGCGTGAGGTAGACTTATCTATTGAGCTTGTGCCAAGAGAGGCACTGGTGTCCATTCCTCCCTATAGGATGTCCACACTTGAGTTTCAGGAGCTCAAGAAGAAGTTGTAGGAGCTACAGGCTAAGGGTTTCATCCGACCTAGTACTTATCCTTGGGGTTCACCTATCCTGTTTGCGAAGAAGGTAGACGGTACCCTTTGGCTTTGTGTGGATTATCAGAAGCTGAACCAGCTGACGATCAAGAACCGATATCCCTTCCCACGTATTGATGACCTTTTCGATCATCTTTGAGGAGCCTGGGTGTTCTTGAAGATCTACTTGAGGTCTGGTTATCATCAGTTACACATTAGACCATCATATATACCTCTGAAGACCTTCAAGAGAAGATATGGTCTATACGAGTATACAGTCATGTTGTTCGGTCTCATGAACATACCTACAGTTTTGATGACACTAATGAACCAATTGTTCCATCCTTATATGGACTCCTACGTTGTGGTCTTCTTGGACAATATCTTGTTGTACTTTCACACTAGACACGACCATTCCACACATCATGAGATCATTCTGAGTACACTGACAGAGCATCAGATCTATGATAAACTCCCAAAGTGCCACTTCTGGATGGATCAGATTCACTTCTTGGGTCACGTCATCTCAGAGGCAGGAGTGTCAATGGACCCATAGAAAGTGAGAGCGGTAGTTTCCTGGCAGCATCCGAAGAATGTCTTTGAGGTACAGAGCTTCCTAGGTTGGATGGATACTACCGTCACTTCATTCAGGACTTTTCTTGTCAAGCAGCACCTTTGAAAGGTCTGACCAAGAAGGGGGAGAAGTTCTTATGGTCAGATTCTTTTGAGTCATCCTCTCAGGAGATGAAAGGGAGGTTGACGTCCGCACCGATATTAGTCTTGCCAGAGCCAGGAAAGAACTATACAGTCTACTGTGATGCTTCAGGTATCGGGCTAGGAGCTGTGCTTATACAGGGAGATGGAGTCATTGCGTACGGGTCTCGGAAGTTGAGGCCACATGAGAGGAACTACCCTACACACGATCTGGAGTTGGAAGCTATTATTCATGCCTTGCTCTGTTGGAGACACTATTTTCTGGGAGAGAACATTGTGGTCTTCACTGACCACAAGAGCCTCAAGTATATCTTCACTCAGCGTGATCTGAATCTAAGGCAGCGTAGGTGGGTCGAGTATCTTCAGTCTTTTGACTTCAAGATTGCCTATACGCCGGGAAAGGGCAACGCGGTGGCAAATATGCTGAGCACGAGAACTCAGATTCAGGCAGTTCAAGAGGCTAGTAGTTAGTGGCAGCTGATGGCTCTATTCTCTGAGATGCATCTGGAGGTGCATGACAGACAGGGATAAACTTTTCTATCTTCTATAGCTGTTACCTCCACGCTACGTGATCAGGTACGGATGAGGTGGCTATCAGACTCAGATGGCTTAGTCCTGCGAGAGAGTGTGTCAGGAGAGGACCCTCTTCCTGGATGGAAAGTGGGCGAGGATGAGATCCTGCATTTCCAAGGGCGTGTATGGGTGCCAGCAGACATACGCGAGGAGCTGATGCGGGATTGCCATTCCTCTGTTTGGGAAGTTCATCCTGGAATCACCAAGATGTATCGGGACCTTCATGGCCAATACTGGTGGCCAGGTATGAAAAAGGATGCTGGGGTTTTTGTCATGAGATGTTCGAATTGTCAGCAGGTGAAAGCAGAGCATCCACAACCAGCAGGGCTTTTACAGTAGTTACCCATTCTGGAGTGGAAGTGGAATGATGTTGTAATGGACTTCGTGACCGGGGTGCCGAGATCTTCTTAGGGAAACGATGTTTTTTGGGTTGTCCTCGACACGCTTACGAAGGTTTCTCACTTCTTGTAGATCAAGGATACCTTCTGTGTCGATGATCTAGGACGACTTTACATCAGATAGATCATTCGTCTACATGGAGTTCCACACTCTATTATTTCAGACAGAGATGTGTGCGTTACCTATCGGTTATGGCAGGGACTTCAGAAGGCCTTTGGTACACATGTAATTTTGAGTACAGCTTACCATCGCCAGACTGATGGCCTGTCCGAGCGCGCGATCCAGGTGCTTGAGGATATGCTCCGGGCTTGCATCCTTGACTTTGGCAGTTCTTGGGATAAGAATATTCCTCTGGTGGAGTTCGACTACAACAACAGTTTCCAGGCGACAATTCAGATGGAACCATACGAGGCTTTGTATGGTAGGTCATGTTGATCATCCCTATGCTGGTTAGAGGCAAGAGAGGCAGCTTTGCTGGGACCTCTTCTTGTTCAGGAGTCTTCAGAGTAGATAGAGCTGATTCAGAAGAGGATGGCTACGACACAGTCTCGACAGAAGTCTTATGCTGATCAGCAGAGATGACCTATGGAGTTTGAGTTCAGAGATCAGGTTTTCCTACGTGTCGCACTAAGGTTGGGACACAAAAGGATTCAAAGAAAGGGTAAGATTTCACCGCGGCACGTCGGGTCGTTTGAGGTTTTGGGGAGAGTTGGGCTGGTCGCCTATCGGTTACAGCTACCTCAGTGGTATCGGGCCACACATGACGTCTTCCACATCTCTCAGCTTTGACGTTACTTTTCAGACCCGTCCCATGTCTTTCAGCCTAGGGAAGTTGATCTTGAAGCGGATGCATCATTCAAGGAGCATCCTATCCGGATTATCAATCGTAGTACGTAGGTCCTCCGCGGGCGGTCTGTTCCTCTGCTACGAGTGCTATGGCAGCACCGGCGAGTACATGACGAGACCTGGGAGAGGGATACCGATGTACGATCGTAGTGGTCGGAGCTGTTCAGGGTTTATCCTTATCTGTATCTTTAGGGAAATTCAGGGACGAATTTATTTAAGGGGGGAAGTTTGTAAGAACCTTGATCTTCTTTTCAGGTACATTTTACCTTTTTCTGGAGTTTTTGAGAAAAATGAACTTTCTGTAAATTTTTGAAGTACACGTCGTGTACTTTCTGAGTACACACTGTGTACTCCCTTTTTCACTCGAAGCCGTGTGCTGGCCGTGTCCGGGCCACACACACGGTTTGTATGGGCGAGGTGGAGGCCGATTAATTCGGAGTACGGAAAACTAAAGTACACTCCGTGTACTCAAGAATTAAAGACCGTGTACTTTCTTTTATTTCATTAAACAGACCGGGGTCGCGCCTCATCACGATATTTTCTTTCTTCTAGGTCTGGTTCATCGGAGATCAACCCGTACAACCGAACCTTCGACGAACTTCAGCCTTGCCGTCTGTTCTCCGATTCGAGCACGGTCAGTTGTGTTGGAAACACAGCGGTGAGTACTTTCTTCTTCTTGAGTCTTGTTTCATGATTCCTCCTCATTTCCATGTTATCGTGGGATGAAAATTTTGTACGTTTTCTCAGATCTTTGTCGTTCTAAGGGGAATCTGTCATCGAGGTTCATGTATATCGATCTCCTAGGATCGAGGTAGGTGGTTTGTGTCTTTCCATATAAATTTGATGAATATTATGTGCAAATTTCACCAATACCCGTGAACGGGGAATTCCATGTTTCCTATTTTTCCCATGTTTTTTCCTACTTTGATTGATTGCTTTAGTAGAGGTTATTGCTTATGAGTAGAGTAATTTATTTTGTGCTCAGGTTTCTTTTCCATGATTGTTCTTCCTGTTTGGTGTTTTTCCAATTTCCATACCATGTTGTAGGATAGTGGGACTGTCTCTTTGATATGCTGTTGAGCCTTAGTTGATAGCCATGTAGTTATTTAGGTTTACATGGACGATGCACACGTGCTGAGCATGTTTACTTTTCCACATAGTATTGTGAGAGCCTAGTGTAGTAGACCATAGAGAGGGCTTCTCCAGAGTGTCTTTTAATACGATGCGAGAACACAGAGGGAATTGACGATGTGCGCTTTCTCAGAGAGTCTGTTGTTCCTCGACGCGGGCCACATGGGGAATGAGATGTTGAGTGCTTCCCTAGAGAGCCTTTAGTACGATACGAGACTATTGGAGAAATTGACGGTGAGTGCTTCCCCAGAGAGTCTAATTTCTAGCTGAACAAGAGGTGTGAGACTGTGTGTGCCCTCCAGAGGGTTGGTAGTGCTTTGTAGGTTGAACCATAGGGGTTAGGATGTGAGAGCCACCCCGAGGGTTACCTATTTTTTTGCTGGTTGTTTACTTGTGTACATGTATGTTAAAACTGTGGATTGTAGCTGTTTTGCTATCCTGTTTACTGCTTCTTGTTTTATTACTGCCATCTATTCATTGACTGTTAGGCAAAATCTTTGGGTGATTGCCTATGGGGATTGTATCTCACACCCTGTTTGTGCCATGATTTTGGGCCCAAGCAGATTATGTTGCCGCAAGTACAGATAAGGGAAAGGGCCCTTCTACTTCAAGATCTTGATTGCACTGGAGTTGGGGAGCATGAGACCGATCCGTGGCTCGCGATGCTGAGGAGTTTACATTTCTTTATTTTCTACTTTGTTTCAGTTGTATTTCATCATGTTTTTGTGTTTTCTATTTTCTTTAGATACTTGTACCTTCTACATCATTATCATCATTACTATGTGTATTCATTGCTTCCGTTGTTTGGTTTCAGTTGTTATGTATGTTATTACTGCTTCTGATATTGACTTTTGTTTTTCTACTGTATACCTTACCTAATAAGGGCATAGTTTCCCCAACGACTCACCAAGGCCCTCGCTGCTAGTTGGCATCCTCTGGCGTGTGGGGAAATGCACATGAGGTCATGTGGCGAACCGGGCATGTGGCACCAGTAGAGGAGTTCCGGATTTGGGTCGTTAGAGATAAAATAGTCCTAAAAATAAAATATTTTCCCAAATGACATATATGATGTTACAAATTCCATTAATGATATGATTTTGTGTCTCTTGGAATTTTATAATAATTATTGTAACCATATATTATGAATATACTCGAATACATGGTAGAAGATAAATAAGTTTTATAATGGATAAAGCTAAAGGAAAAGGTTAATTTGGTGACCTAAATTTGTTTAAAACCAATTGGATGAGATATTTATACCATTAATAATCTGATCATAGAAATATATCACCTTGGTTTTATTATAAATCAAAAATCATTTAATTATAAAATAACACTTTCAAACATTCCAAAAGAACCCATCCTCCCTCTTATAAAAGGACACCTCCTCTAAAGCTTACTCACACCTCCCAAGCACCTTTGAATCATCCAAAATCTTTCCAAATAATCTTCCAAAATTCCTCCATTACTCTTAGAATCATTCCCATATATAGAATCCTATTCAAGAAATCCCATTAGCATAAATCAAAAGAATTTCCCCAATTTGACGTAATGTCTTCTCTCAAGTAACTTTCCATTATTTTTCCTTATCATTACCTATGATCTTCTTATTCATTTTTTACATTAAAAAACTAGTATCCTAAATATGAAATATTTTTAATGAGAAGTATTTTAACTACACTAACACAAACCTTCATCTAATGGGTATAGAACATACTTTTCTATGGACAGCGAACTACTCCCTCACGAAACAATGATTGTTCAATCCTCTCCCACCACCTCTTATAGTGGACATTATGATGGAACTATAATTATATATGATATATATTACATTTATTTTATCTATATTCTACTGTAATTCTAAATTATAACATATGATTATGCTTTTTGAGTTGTATAAATATGATAATTTCATTTGAGCAAGTGCGGACTACTACCCCCTCAAAGTGATATTACTCATTCATGCTATACATGGACAATATAAAGGATGGAATTAAAGAAAATATTTAACATGTATAAAATATATAAAATTCATTAATTATAATATACCTATGTGTCATTTATTTTTCATTCTTTTATAAATGAAAAAGAAATGAAAGTAGCGTTCAAGCGTACGTACGACTTACCATCTCCATGAACATTGCATTTCATTTATTATATCCAAATGCTATAGAAAATACTAAATACATATATATTGGATATATATGATAAATATGATATCTAAATAGTGAATATAATTCTAGAGATAATGTAATTTTCACCAAATGGAAAATTTATAAATATACCAATTTTATTTTTTACTCAAGTTCCGGACATCAAAAAAATGTCCAATATGAAATCAAATAGTTAACTAATTGTTATAGTAAGGTAATAAGTGATATAAAAAGAATAATAAACATTAAAAAGGTTATAAATCAAGTAGAAATTAGCTTATTTTTATTATTCAAGAAATTAAAAAATGAATTAGTCAAGTCAGACACGAGGTAAGGGACTTTGTCAAAATCTTCTTTCTATGAGGCATATTTTCATTTAAACATGAATTAAATTTATAAGATGTATAAACCCCTTTGAATATTAAATTAAATCAAAGGGAATATTTTTCTATGTACCATTTTACTAAATGAAAAATGGAATGTATCTTTTTATCATATGTGGTGACAATGACCTTTGAGCTACTGGGACCATTTTGTGATATTTGGCTTCCTTGACTGGATGTGATGTTTTTTAATGGAAAATAAATACAATATACCTTTTTACATATTTTGGTATTAAAAATGGTTTTGAATGAGGATTTAATATTTCAATATCTTAAAGTTATTTCTTGTGATTGAAAATGAAATTTTATGTTTGAAATGTCAATACATGAAATCTTTTATGTGTGATGATTATATAATTGTAATAGGACATTTGACGGGTGGTTACGTGATAATCCAAATGATTGGTGGTTTTCTGATAAACAAAGGACATATGGTTACCTTATAACCTCCAATCCATTGTGTATGGAATTTGGCCTTATGTTTATTTATTTTGTATGAATGATTTGTGGAAGTCAACCATATGGTTATTCTATTTAATTATGATTATGTCCCAAGTTTACCTTTTATTTGTAATGTGTGAATTATATGGGTTTTGATGTAATCTTTCGTTTACAATAGGGTAATCAATGATCTTTTATTCAGTGAATATTATTGACTACTTCATAAAGGTTTAATGTATTACTTATGATAATTTATTCATGGTTTGTATGTTTTTTGTGAAAACTAACACTTTTCTTTCATTTTTTATCCCTTAGTGAACTTCTTATATTCATTTCATGTTTTTGAAATGTTTTTCACAGGTCTTAATGTGTAATAGGGTCAAGGATGGGATCAAGGAAAATTCATATTATTTAAAACATGGAACTAATCATGTTTCTTTTATTATAATAGTTTTTATTTTATAAAAAAATAGATACTGAGTTGAACTGTCTACATGTAATATTCAAATTTTTATGCATAAATTATGATCTAATTCTATAAATCATTAAACTTGAAAATATCATCAATGTGAATTATTAACACAATTCAAGATTATGTAATGTTTAGGGCCGGAGCCTTATACTTATTCTGTGATATAATTATATCATATTATGATTTATAAGATGCCTAAATTTTATTTTAACATCCATTAATTATTTTACTATTATATTAGAAACATTACTACTCCTAATGGTCATGTTAATAATCTAAGGGTCAAGTTACCATTCCATAGGGATATGTTTTTTAATTTATTTTAATATGACTTATTTCAGTCTTCATTTTTAGGAATGATGTTTTTAATGGGATCTCAATTATATATTTTTGTATTATACAATCTAACATAGTTATAATATGGGAACAAATTTTGTTGATAAAAGGATGGGTCGTTACATGGAAATTAATAAACATGATATTTTCCAGTATTTTAATGTTTAGAGTATTTGGGGGAAGTGTAATGAATAGTAATTATTGGAAAATGATTACATATTTTAAGGGTATTTTTTATTAAAATATATATTAATAAATATTATATAATTATTTTATAATAATTATGTATGTTTTCATGTTTTTTGGTTGATATGAAATTATTTTTTTGTAAAATTAATTCTCCAGAAAAGGAATGGGTCTAAAGAACATAATTTTATTTATATTTTAGTGAATGAAAATATAATAAGTGATTCAATATAATGATATTAGGTTAAATTAAAATTATTTTCTACCATTATTAATAATTTTTAATATTATTACAAATTTTAAAATTCTAGGAAGTTGTTAGATTGGAATTTTTATTGTGTAAAGGGATAATGTTTGGTCTATTTGTTCATTGGATCATATGAACATCAAATCAAATTGAATTCTAATGATAATAAAATATAATGCATCTCTTAATGAAATATATTTTTTTCATTATCATAAGTATGGATGCTGATTTCTTTGAATCAATATTTTACGATTATAATTTATTCTATTTTACAATGTGTGGGTAATTACTCATTCTTCAGGTTCCTTATAAATCATATTTTAATTATTTTAGTTGGTTTTGAAGGATGTAATTTTTTATGTGATGAGATCTCATAAGAAATAGTGATCTTCTTGATTATATGTTCAATGAGGGAGGTGGTGGAATTTGGCATAGGTGTGTTTCATTAGAGTTGTACCATCTTTTTTAGAAGTATTTTAGTTATTAATGACTTTTATTTTATTTTTAAAAAATAATTTTTTATATACATGAAATATATATTTTTAATAAATTATTAATAAATATAAATAATCTATTAATAATTTACTTGATTAAATTATTTTTAAATATAAATGATATAAAAAATAAATATTTTGAATAGTTCATTTTGTTTTATTTTCAAATAAAGATTTCCATGTTTTATAGAAAATAGTTACATTTGTAAAATATATTTTATAAAAATATAAAAATTATAGAAACATATATTCTAAATAAATTTTTTCAAAAAGATACTATATATAAAATAATGTTTTTATACATACGGATTATAATATGGTAAAAACCTATAAAAATGGAGGCATTAAATCTAGAACCAAAAGTAATATAAAATTGAAAAACTATACTTGAACCTAAATTCAGATAAAATAAAATTAATTTCTGGAATCTAGAAATCATTTATTAAATGTTCATATTTTTTATTCTTAATGATGTTTTTATAGTGAAGCATGTATAAAACATCAACACAAATATAATTGTTCTACAATTTTATTAAAAATAATATATTTATACATGTGTTTCAAGTACATTATAAGAGGTACATAAATTGTAACCTAAATATAAATGGATATTAAACATAATACTCAAACCCATACCGCTATAAAAATCATTTAAAACGATAATTTTACATTAATATTTTAAAAATCCCTGAAAAAGGTTATTTTCTTTCAAAATTTGATTCCCAATAATAAAAATATTGATAGAAAAAATGAAATTATTTTAGAAATATTCAAATTTGTACTAAAAAATGTTTATATCTTATTTTACATTATAATTTTTACTTCCCACGACTCTGTACTAATATTTATATATGGAATCCTCTTAAGAAAAAATCATTATGGATTAAATGATAAGATTGAAGTTGAAATTAGAATAAAAATGTCTACATATGAAGAATGAAATGTTAATTCAAAAAATGACATCCTTACTTGCTTCCCAATATCTACATCATATTAATTTTATATTCTATGTAGCCCATGTTATTTAATATATTTTAATAAATAAAAATTTGTTGGAACATTGTTTTAGAATTAATAAAATCATATTTCTTATAGTGCTATGTTAGTAGTAAAAAATGATTATTTTCTCTATGCTAATTTAACAATGATAAAATTATAAATATTTTTTGTTATTATTTTTAAAAACATTTATAAATGATAAATGTCATCATTGATAATAAAATATTGTATTGGTACATGTTGTAACATATATTTATTTGAAGTAGATAATGATTAAATTCATCGAATAATACTATATTTATTTTCAATTCATCATAAAAGATGAAAATGGACTCATTGCTAGTTGAAATAATCCTAGAGATGGTTTTATGAAGTTTTAGGATGTTTTAAAAAAGTAAAAAACCATGATATTATTTAAAATATTATATAATTCATCGGTTTTGTAAATTTTCAGTAGAAAGGAGGAGACATTCATTGGATAGCACACAGATGCAAACTATTCCATTATTTAATATATTATTTCACGGTTTTCAAACAACTATTATGATTCTCGTCATTTTGAAAAAGATTGTTTGAAAATATTCATATACATCATTAAATGACCAAACCATGTTGTGGTTTTAAAATTGGATGAACTTTTATTTGGAAAAAAATGATGTGTAAAAGAAATTTGATCATAATTATATATTTATTTTCATTATAGAGACTATAATATATTTTATAACAATACAACTTCGTGATTTAGATTAAACTATTTATTATATTTCATCGTATTTTAATTTAAAATTAATGAAATAAGTGAAAAATCAAGAGTAAGTATATTTTGGATTTTATACCTTTCATAGTCAATACATTGATTAAAGAACCGTGTTGTGGTTATATTGGATATACAATGGTTTTGAAATATGTAACACCCCAAGATTTCATAGTGTGTTATTTCTTCAAAATAATTCAATAACTTGCACAACACGCAACACCGAGTTCAAGCGCACCATGACTTACCAAACAAGCCGTTAAAAAGAGGTTATTAATAGTATTAACTAAATTTTAAACTTTATATAATCCTTATAATTTTAGAATCCATATTATGAGTTTCTTAGACATAATGTAAGAACAAATTCATTTTCAGTATTGAACTTTTACCAACTTTTAATAGTGAACCCTTTTTAAATACAATATTTTAAACTTTTTGACTAAATTGGGACATCAAAAATTTAAAATGAAACATCCCAAGCTTCCACGGTACGTTTTCCTTTGAATGATACAATAGCGTGTGTTGTACGCAACTTCGAGTTCTAACACACACCACAACCAATCAAACTAGCCGTTATGAATAGTAATACCTACTTCTTGAAATTATATATATTTTATATTTCAAAATGGACTTCATTTTTTGATTTGTAGTGCCGAATTTATCTTAAGGTGAAATTTTGGTACTTTTCGGATAACTTTCATATTTTGATGAATAGTGAAAATTACTAAATATTTATTAAAAACAAATTTTTTATTCAAAATAATTAATAGTGATAAATTATGAATTTGAGTGGTTTTAAAGTATAATTAGAATATATTTTTACCATTTTATCCAATGGCGTTCATTATAATTAATTTCACTTTGAAATTGGACCTAAACAATTGTCAATCTTTTGATATATATTGTTTCTTAAAAACACTCTATTTGTTGTGACAGCGGAAATTAATTATATAATTAATTAATGCAACTTATATGTTTGGAATTTTTTAAAATAGACATAATTTTTGAATTCGGAATATCAATTATAGCTTAGGGTGAAATTTTGGCATTGTTCTGAAAAACATCAATTTTTGATGAATAGTGAAACTACTAAGTGGTAGTTAAAAAACTGAATTTTTCATAAAACTTAATTTTACCGCTTCTGTGATTGGAATTTATAAAATACAAGAGACACGGTTAATATCAATAAGTAAAATGTGGTTCAATGAGATGAAAATAATTTTTGGTGAATAGTAACTTTTTACTTTTATTTACCACGGTTAAAAGTAAATAGGGTAATTAAGGGTAAAAATTATATTAATATTACCCTAACACATGTCATAATTCTATTAGACAAGTGTATCTCGACCAAAAACAACCTTATGAATAAAATATTATCATTTAGGTCCACTTGGATTAGATTAGGACATTTATTATTATTTAATTCAAAGAAGAGTTAAAAAAGTTAAAATCAATGTTTATTTACTAAAATATTTTTAATATATGGTTATACATAAGATACATTCGATTTTAAATATTCATTAGAAATCTAATAATATTTACTACATAATGAAATTTTATTTATAATTTATAGGCATTAACTAATTTAATTTATATATGACACAATGATGATGCAGTAATTACCATAATAGTGAACATTTAAAATAATTGATATTTTAAATACCCAAATAAATATAATTTAAGACTTTTAATTAATTACACTAATTTTCTAGGATAATATGGAATTTTAGGATGGTTTTAATGGACTTTTTTCGATGTAATCATTCTGTTATGAGTTTCATAAAAATCAACTACTGAATAGTGTCAAAATTGACATAAAAGAGTTTTTAAAAGAAATATTATATTATTAATTGATATTAAATTCCTAAAAATCTACGGTTAGGCCAAGAGACTTATATCATGATAGGTGTATCATTAATGGACCACTTGGGGGTCTCTTGAATGTATATAGTAAGTTTATTAACTATATAATATAAAAATACAGTGACATGGAAAATGTCAAACTAATTAACTAAGAGTTAAAACTAAACGATAAGGTTAATATAGTAACCCAAACCCGTCTAAATTATATTTTTTGAATGGTTTTAGACCTATTACCACATTTAACTTTGAATAATCAACTTTTTAGCCATTAAGAACAGAATATGAATTTATTATAAATTAATATTTCTAGCTTTTCCAAAGGTACCCCTCACCCCTCTTATAAAAGGGCACTCCTCCTTATCATTTCTTCACACCATCAAAGCCTTTTGGTTCGGCCAATCTCTGCCCAAATACTCTCCCAACATCCCTCACTACAACCTAGAGGCATTAGTTTGATAAGAAAGACAACCTAAGGAGCCCTTTTGATCAAATCAAAAGGAATAACCTGAAGAAGAGGTAATGATTTCACCACCATTTTCCAAGTTCCTTTCTTCTTCCACATCTTCTTCCTTTGTTGTTACCATTGTAAAATAATAACTCCAGTATCATATATATACTGTGATGTTATTATAAATATGGTAGAACCATATTCAGTATTCTATCCACCCTTTGAATAACATTTCACCATACGTGCGTGCGTACGGCTTACCGTCTCCACGTCGTGGTGTAATTGTTATTCAACATATTATTATTTGTAAGGGTATAATAATGATATGTAACTCATGTAAATAATAAATATAACATGTAAATGATTCTGTATATATGATATAACAACCCTTTATATATTATTTTAATATCAAAATAATGATATTGTCGCTCGTGCGTACGTACGGACTACCGTCTCCACGAACGCGATGAGATTCATTCTCCATCGTATCCATTCAAGTATAATTCTCATTTTATGATTAATAATAGTATCTAAGGACTTGATATAATTCTGGATATGAATAATATACAACCTATCCATTACCAACATGGCTTATGTATCAAAACATATAAAAGTAAACGAGTAAGTTAACAACCGAAACAACGATAATACTAAGATATTATTAACAAATCAATGTTAAAAGATCATATATGATATCATATTAATGTATATGATTATTGTATAATTTAATAACAATTATTTCACCATTATACAGGAGGTTAACCTACCCCAACCAAGGAAAATTACAAAGTAAGGGTTTATTTCACAATCTCTTTATTATCCGAGGTTGTTTATACGTAATTATCTACTGGGATCTCTTTATCATCCTAATCCATGTTTCTTAAAAATGTATTTCAAAACATTTTTACTATTTAAAATAATATGGGTTAAAGTAATTTATACCCTTGTTTGACTTTTTAAAAGCGTTTTATAAAGGAATATTTCCGTCATTTTCCAAACAAGGTGCTTTTATCCTTTTCGACAGAATTAAGGTAAGAATGTTTTTTTAACTTATACGGCGGGTGCAGTTATTTTCCGCCGTTACAAAATTTTCAAATCTTAACTTACAAGAATATAAGAATATTTTCAAATTAAATGTTTTATTTTATAATTATGTGACTTTTAAATGATTTCAAAATGGATATTTTAAGAATTTGTGAAAGGCACTCTTTATCAAGATCAAAATTTTAAATGTTTTAAAGATTTATATTTATAAATATTTTTAATTAATGTCCATGTTTTAAAAATGATTTTATGAATTTATTTATATGGACATGAAGGTTTGGAAATGATATTTCGTTTCAAAAGTTTCAAAGTGGTATGGGACAATTTAATTCAAAAATCTCTTCTAAATTACTTCCTTTATAAATGTGTGACTTTTCAATGATTTCGAGAAAAGAGATATTTCTATCAAATAGTTTTGATTTCTTCTATGTCAACATCCTTTTATGGATTTTAAGCTTATTTGAAGTTGATTTATTATGATACAAAACTTCTATATTTTATTTAAGGTTTTGTGATATGTTTGACTGTGGATGTTCTATTTTTATACCATTCATTGTTTATGGTGAAAGTATTGACATTTCATATGCTAGTTCTAATACGAATGTTTATGTTATGTTTAAACCTTTTCATATGGGAATGAATTGGACTTAATATGTGACGGGTGGAGCCCTCTATAGCTCCTCGATGAATCGGTAGGTCTCATGAGACAAACTAGTGTCTTGGCACAAGGCCTTGGAAAAAACTTATTTGTAGTCTTGGCACGAGGCCTTGGCTATGTGGTTATGATAGTATGGCATTATGCATTCCATCATTATGAAAGTGGTTATTGATATTTCATGTGATTATTTGATTAGTTGAATATCCATGTGAAAACGTAAATGGAATTATTCCATTTTATTTTTTCCATACTATGTTGAAGTTGAAGTTTAAAAGGCTTTTTTTAGTTATACATTGCCTTAAATGTTTATGCTTATTTATAAATGTTTTTGCTGTATTGCTTACCCTTATGGAGCGTTTGAGCACACCCCTTTCAATGTTTTATTTTTCCTAGGATTCCAAGAAGTATATTGTGATTGATAAGAAGGGTTAAGACAAGGGAATAATGGAATTCATAAAGGATCATTTATATCGTTTTGTATGTTATGAAGTGTAAGGTAACATTCATTCATGTAATCTATTATCCAAGATTGCTAAAATAATCTCTCTTTCGAGACTTGATTCCTTGTAATCATGCCAATGTATTAAAATAATTCACCGACTCTGGGTTACTAGGGTCGGGGCGTTACAGTTGGTATCAGAGGAAGTTTAGTACAAACCATGCAAACTAGATTTAGGTAAACTCTGATTAGAGCACATAGACCTAAGATGGACCTTGAGGATTAGTATATAAGAAATTCCTAGAATTTTGGTATTGTAGAGATTTTGTGAGTTTTTGGAGCAATACATCCCTGTCTGGATACGAGCAGGTAGAGGCGGCTCTGGCACAGATGTACCTAGGGGTAAATCCTGAAAACACAGCTTTGAGCTAGACTCGAACGGGAACTGGTGCACGACAACGGGCCTTGCTGCACTCTTGGTTACGACACTCCCGGGGGATATGCTTAGGATTATTATCATTTTCTTTACAAACCATTATTAAGGTTTTATATGTGTATACTTCCTCAAAGGAGACATTTTTATGATTTTGGATTATATCCATAAACTATTTAATTTATATTATGTGTTTTACAAGTTTGAGATTAGGTATTGTTATTCATAAACTAATCAAGTGTATGCCATTGTTTAGAAATGGTGCCTAGTAGAAGGAATGATAACTCCAGCAATGCACATAATCCAAAGAGAAAGAAGGATCATATCTTTCATGGTCTTAATCCAGAATTAATAAGAGAAATATTCTCCAATGTATTATCATCATATGAAGAAATAATATTATGTGTTGATAAGATAAGTAAAGATTTTACTGAGTCCTATGGCTTTGAAGGGAAGCAAGAGAAGAAAAGGATGTAAGAGAAAAATATGGATAAAGGGAAGAGGTAAAAGAGGAATTTTCCCATATGTGATAACTGTGGGAAGAAACACCCTTGAACTTGTCTGAAAGGAATGGGAGTTTGTTATAAGTGTGGGGGAAAAGGGAACAAAGTACGTGACTGTAAGGGTAAGAAAATGGTTTCAAATGTACAATGCTTCATTTGCAAGGAGTTTGGACACTACGCGAACCTATGTCCCAGTCATCAAACCATGCCGCAAATGATGCAATTGGATAATAATCAAGTTATGATACTACCACAGATGAAGAGGAATGATTAGAGTTCTTATGTTGATTATGTCAAATGAGTGTTGTATCAACAATGTACTTGTTATAATAATTATGGAGTATATAAGGATTTTACTGCAGTAGTACTTCATTAAGGACTTGAGATTGTGTGGAACAAAGAAAAGTGACTCAATAGTAGGATAAATTTTTGGAAAATATATGGTTGAGATAATGATAAACCATAATATAGTTCTGATACCGAGGTAGTGATTTTGGAATAATACATGATTTATCTGGATAAATTATATTGGATATTCTTGAATACCTTGAAATTGATTAATGATTTGTATATTCTATCATTGTTGGGGTTTAAAACATTTTTGGATTGATGAAGTATATCCAGCATTCTATATGGAATAAGGGAGCATGAATGTAATCAATAAAGAATATGGTAATTCAGGATGTTTCAGTGTATTAAAAGAATACATGATGAAGGTATTCATATGCTATTACGGGGTAAAAAGGATCTACATTATGTTTACCTTCCTTATAAATTTTGGACTTTGAGTTTGGACAGATGTATTTTGGATAGTTCTAGTTTGGATTATTTTGGATTTCCATAAAAGGACAACCCGGTGGTCGGGCGGCAACCCGTCACGTCCAGCAAGGCCGCGAGACTTGAACCCACAACCGAAGGGTGAAAAGGGTGTATCACCTACCACTGGCCCACGAGATGTCCTGGATTAAATAATGTAGTTTTTTTAAAAAGATATGGTAGATGAATTATAAAATCGATTATTTTGGAACCCTGTATGAATAGTATAAATATAAATTTTTTACGTTCTATTATCTTTTAGAGTGAAAGATGAGTTTGTGGTATAAATTTATTAATGGATTAAACTCTAATTATAAAGTAGGTATATCTCTTTATGATCTTAGCCAATGTCATAAATAAATTCCTCAACATTAAGAAATGAAACTTAGAACAAAAATGTTGTCCTAGATGGTGCCTTAAATCATCACTAATTTATGGCTTTGGTATTGTTGGCCTTTTCATAGCCATTTTCTCTACCACTCTCCATCAGATAATTGATGGTTAGATTTCTCTTCCACATCCATATTTTCTTAAATGGAACCCTAGTATGTGTTATTTTCGGTAATCTTCATACTTTCCACTCTTTATTTTAAATAGAGGCCTCATTAATTCATTTTTCGATGTGGGATTTCAACTAAGATATTTTTAAACGTCAAAAATGGGTTATCCTAATACCTTATTTTTTGTTGAATCGATGGTATTTTAAATCATCATATATTAATGAATTTAAGGACCTCAATTTTAAACTTGTTTGTGATTGATGACCTCAATCACTACCTAAAAATATTTACATTTTCCCTCCAATTATATGTCTCTAATTGCCACAAATGTTCTTCTAATCGAGATCATAATTTGGTGGCGACCCTTTCATTTCTCTTTTCCTCGTTTTAAGGCTAAATTTTAGTAACCCAATTTCTGATGTGGGTTTTCCCACAAAGATATTTTTTATTTTCAACCTTTTATTTTCGAAGAACAATTTCAATTTGCGAGGACACAATTTATTGAAGGAGGGGAGAATGTAACACCCCAAGATTTCATAGTGTGTTATTTCTTCAAAATAATTCAATAACTTGCACTACACGCAACACCGATTTCAAGCGCACCATGACTTACCAAAAAAGCCATTCAAAAAAGGTTATGAATAGTATTAACTAAATTTTAAACTTTATATAATCCTTATAATTTTAGAATCCATATTATGAGTTTCTTAGACATAATGTAAGAACAAATTCATTTTTAGTATTGCACTTTTACCAACTTTTAATAGTGAACCATTTTTAAATACAATATTTTAAACTTTTTGACTAAATGGGGACATCAAAAATTTAAAATGAAACATCCCAAGCTTCCACGATACGTTTTCCTTTGAATTATACAGTAGCGTGTGTTGTACGCAACTTCGAGTTCTAACACACACCACAACCAATCAAACTAGCCGTTATGAATAATAATACCTACTTTTTGAAATTATATATATTTTATATTTCAAAATGGACTTCATTTTTGGATTTAGAGTATCAAATTTATCCTAAGGTGAAATTTTGGTACTTTTCGGATAACTTTCATATTTTGATGAATTGTGAAAATTACTAAATTTTAATTAAAATTTTTTTTAATCAAAAAAATTAATACTGATCAATTATGAATTTGAGAGGTTTTAAAGTATAATTAGAATATATTTTTACCATTTTATCCAATGGTGTTCATTATAATTAATTTCACTTTGAAATTGGACCTAAACAATTGTCAATCTTTTGATATATATTGTTTCTTAAAAACACGCTATTTGTTATGACAGCGGGAATTAATTATATAATTAATTAATGAAACTTATATGTTTGTAATTTTGTAAAATAGACATCATTTTTGAATTCGGAATATCAATTATAGCTTAGGGTGAAATTTTGGCATTGTTCTGAAAAACTTCAATTTTTGATGAACAGTGAAACTACTAAGTGGTAGTTAAAAAACTGAATTTTTCATAAAACTTAATTTTACCGCTTCTGTGATTGAAATTTCAAAAATCCGAGAGACACGGTTAATATCAAGAAGTAAAATGTGGTTCAATGAGATGAAAATAATTTTTGGTGAATAGTAACTTTTGACTTTTATTTACCACGGTTAAAAGTAAATAGGGTAATTAAGGGTAAAAATTATATTAATATTACCCTAACACATGTCCTAATTCTATTGGATAAGTGTATCTCGACCAAAAACAACCTTAGGAATAAAATATTATCATTTAGGTCCACTTGGATTAGATTAGGACATTTATTATTATTTCATTCAAAGAAGAGTTAAAAAAGTTAAAATCAATGTTTATTTAGTAAAAAAAATTTAATATATGGTTATACATAAGATCAATTCGATTGTAAATATTCATTAGAAAGATAATAATATTTCCTACATAATTAAATTTTATTTATAATTTTTAGACATTAAATAATGTAATTTATATTTGACACAATGATGATGCAGTAATTACCATAATAGTGAAAATTTAAAAAAATTGATATTTTAAATACCCAAATAAATATAATTTGAGACTTTTAATTAATTACACTAATTTTATAGGATAATATGGAATATGTTTATGGTGTTAATTGACTTTTTTAGAAGTAATAATTCTGTTATGAGTTTCACAAAAATCAACTATTTAATAGTGTCAAAATTGACATAAAAGAGTTTTTAAAACAAATATTATATTATTAATTGATATTAAATTCCTAAAAATCTAAGGTTCGGCCAAGAGACTTATATCTTTATAGGTTTATCATTAATGGACCACTTGGAGGTTTCTAGGATTTATATAGTAAGTTTATTAACAATATAATATAAAATACAAAGTGACATGGAAAATGTCAAACTAATTAACTAAGAGTTAAAACTAAACGATAAGGTTAATATAGTAACACAAACCTGTCTAAATTCTATTGTTTTAATGGTTTTCAACCTATTCCCACCTTTACCTTTGAATAATCAACTTTTGAGACATTAGAAACCGAATATGAATTTGTTATAAATTAATATTTCTAGCTTCTCCAAAGGTACCCCTCACCCCTCTTATAAAAGGGAACTCCTACTTCTCATTTCTTCACACCATCAAAGCCTGTTGGTTCGGAAAACCTCTTCCCAAATACTCTCCCAACATCCCTCACTACAAGCTAGAGGCCTTAGTTTGATCAGAAAGCTAACCCAAGGAGCCCTTTTGATCAAATCAAATGGAAGAACCCGAAGAAGAGGTAATGATTTCAACACCCTTTTCCAAGTTCCTTTCTTCTTCCACTTCTTCTTCCTTTGTTGTTACCATTATAAAATAATAACTCCAGTATCATATATATACTGTGATGTTATTATAAATATGGTACAACCATATTCAGTATTCTATCCACCCTTTGAATAACATTTCACCATACGTGTGTACGTACGACTTACCGTCTCCACGTCGTGGTGTAATTGTTATTCAATATATTATTATTTGGATGGGTATAATAATGATATGTAACTCATGTAAATAATAAATATAACATGTTAATGATTCTGTATATATGATATAACAACCATTTATATATTATTTTAATATCAAAACAATGATATTGTCGCTCGTGCGTACATACGGACTACCGTCTCCACGAACGCGATGAGATTCATTCTCCATCGCATCCATTCAAGTATAATTCTAATTTTATGATTAATAATAGTATCTAAGGACTTGATATCATTCTGGATATGAATAATATAAAACCTATGCATTAAAAAAAGTGGCTTACGTAACAAAACATATAAAATTAAATGAGTAAGTTAACACCCGAAACAACGATAATAATAAGATATTATTAACAAATCAATGTTTAATGATCATATATGATATCATATTAATTTATATTATTCTTGTATAATTTAATAACAATTATTTCACCATTATACCGGAGGTTAACCTACCCCAACCAAGGAAAATTATAAGGTAAGGTTTTATTTCACAATCTTTTCATTATCCGAGGTTGTTTATACATAATTATCTACTGGGATCTCTTTATCATCCACTTCCATGTTTCTTAAAAATGTATTTCAAAACATTTTTACTATTTAAAAGAATATGGGTTAAATTTATTTATACCCATGTTTGACTTTTTAAAAGAGTGTTATAAATGAATCTTTCCGTCATTTTCCAAACAAGGTGCTTTTATCCTTTTCGACATAATTAAGGTAAGAATGTTTTTTTAACTTATACGGCGGGTGCAGTTATTTTCCGCTGTTACAAAATTGTCGAATCTTACCTTACAAGAATATAAGAATATTAACAAAGTAAATGTTTTATTTTATAATTATGTGACTTTAAAATGATTTCAAAATGGATATTTTAAGTATTTGTGAAAGGTACTCTTTATCAAGATCATAATTTTAAATGTTTTAATGATTTATATTTCTAAATATTTTTAATTAATGTCCATGTTTTCAAAATGATTTTAAGAATTTATTTATATGGACATGAAGGTTTGGAAATGATATTTCTTTTCAAAAGTTTCAAAGTGGTATGGTACACTTTGATTCAAAAATCTCTTTTAAATTACTTCCTTTATAAATGTGTGACTTTTCAATGATTTCGAGAAAAGAGATATTTCTCTCAAATAGTTTTGATTTCATCTATGTCAACATCCTTTGATGGATTTTAAGATTATTTGAAGTTGATTTATTATGATACAAAACTTCTATATTTTATTGAAGGTTTTGTGATATGTTTGACTGTGGATGTTCTATTTTTATACCATTCATAGTTTATGGTGAAAGTATTGACATTTCGTATGATAGTTTTAATACGAATGTTTGTGTTATGTTTAAACATTTTCATATGGGAATGAATTGGACTTAATATGTGACAGGTGGAGCCCACTATAGCTCCTCGATGCATCGGTAGGTCTAATGAGACAAACTAGTGTCTTGGCACAAGGCCTTGGAAAAATCTTATTTGTAGTCTTGGCACGAGGCCTTGGCTATGTGGTTATGATAGTCCGGCATTATGCATTCCATAATTATGAAAATGGTTATTGATATTGCATGTGATTATTCGATTAGTAGAATATCCATGTGAATAAGTAAATGGAATTATTCCATTTTATTTTTTCCAAACTATGTTGAAGTTCAAGTTTAAAAGGCTTTTTTTAGTTATACATTGCCTTAAATGTTTATGCTTATTTATAAATGTTTACGCTGTATTGCTTACCCTTACGAAGAATTTGATCTCACCCCTTTCAATGTTTTATTTTCCCAGGATTCCAAGAAGTATATTGTGATTGATAAGAAGGGATAAGACAAGGGAATAATGGAATTCATAAAAGATTATTTATGTCGTTTTGTATGTTATGAAGTGTAAGGTAACATTCATGCATGTAATCTATTTTCCAAGACTGCTAAACTATTCGGTATTTCGAGACTTGATTCCAAGTAATCATGCCAATGTATTAAAATAATGCACCGACTCTGGGTTACTAGGGTCGGGGCGTTACAAAATATGACCACGATTTATATATTTTATTTTTTTAAATATAGAAAAAGTAATTTCCCAGAGATTTAATTGATTTAAATAAAGATCAAAAATATTAAATTTACAAATTCATTTCATACAATTAAATTTAGTATTACCTAGTATATATGATGTTCATGGTTGATCCCACTAATAATAGTAATCCCAATATCGAATTTTTGATTCCAATGGTTAGAAGACCAATATGGATTTTTAAAATAAAACTAAAACTAATGTAATGAACATTAAATAATGAATTTTAGATGAGACTTTATAAATCCTGGTTTATAATGTAGTATAGATCTAGATATGATTAATTAATAATCTATTCATTATTATAATTTCATTTAAATGAATCCTTGATCTTAGAAATTTTCATTAATTAATGTTATTATTTTTTCCTATAATCAAGAAATCAGATACATTTAATTAATAAATGATACAGAACATTATTTAAACCATGCATACTCAAAATCTATACATTGTCATGAATAAATCTAAGATACTACTTCTTTAATTTATTAAAAATCATCATTCAATTAAAAATTATAATATTTATTAATGTAAATATAAATATATATATGAATTAAAATATTCTTAAACACAAATAAAAACATCCCTAAAAACAAACGAACCAAAACATTTAATCACCATTCTTTATAATTATCCACAAAAAATGTTTATTCATCATTTTTTCACACAATCCAAAGAATTTATTCAATTTAAAAATGGAATACAACTTAATTTAATCATAACTAATCAAACCCAATGATTATTAAGCTTCTAAGATATCCAAAAAATCCCTCCTATAATCCATGGGGTTTTTCATCGAGCCGCATCACCCTTTATTATTAGTATTATTTGGCTTATTTGAAATATTACTGTAATGTTTGTAGTATGTCACACTAAATTAACATCCTTAGAAACATATCCAAATCAACAAAAACCAGTGTAAAATATCATTTTTTAAATCCTTATATGGTTTTAATGTCTTTATATATTTATATATAAAAAATATTATGTGATAATAATAATGTATCATGTTGCAATCACAATGTTGTTCTTTTGTCAATATTTAGTCAGTATTTCATAAATCTACCCCATTATTCTACAATGATATAACTATTAGTTATAGCCAACTTTTCATGCCATGCCATCATTATTCCTTCCAAATAATTTAATATTAATCCACAATCATGGTGTATAATTTATCTTTAATTCCATAATATATTATAATAATATCATATTGTATATCTCAAAATTATATTTTCACAATATAATATAATTAAAAATATCCATCCTTATCCAAATACATCATCAAGCTTAATTCATCAAAAAAACTTCAAAAAAGGATAAAATTAGTTATTAATAACTATTTATTTCATTCATGTTCATAAAACAATTGCACATTTATAATCCAGAAAGTAACCAAATCATCATAGAGAATATACACCATCTACACTCTTTAACCATTATAATAAATAAACAAAAACAATTACCATTGGTGGGAAACATTCATGTATAAAAAAACATATTTTCAATTCCTCACTATTCAGTTAAAACAATCAATCATGTATTTTATATTCCCTCAAAAAATTTATGTAAATAAATTTTTTTATACAGGAAATCCAATTCATCATTACATCAATGATTTATATAGATATTCATTACAAATTATATTTAGGAACATAACATAACACTATTTTTGTATTTTAATTATTTCATTCTTTTTCGTTGGAATCCATGAATTCAATGAGTTATTCATCCCCTAATATCCTTTTATTTGATCTCAAATCTATAGTAGGCATAATTGATACAATGTGAAGGGGTGGGGGGTTACTAGATATAGGTCAAACCATGGTTTTTCAATTATTTTATGAGATTTTTTTTTTATTTTTTCCCTATGTTTTTTCAAAATCAATAATCCTATTCCTATACTAAAATTTAAAAAATACCCTCCCTCTCAAAAAAATAAATGAAATGTTTGTTTCAAAATAATTTTAACCCTAAATTCTAAACAATTTCGTTTAAATAAATTATTTTATCATTACAAATCATAATGTATCAAATAAACATCTAAATACATATATGTACTCATTTTAGTCTTTCAAATATATCGAAATAAACATTTTAAAAAATGTCTCATAGAATACCTTAGAAACCCTTGTCTTATGGAAAAAAATATAGATTTTTTTATTAGGACATACAATTTCAAAATCATATAAAAGATAGGTTAATAAATAAAAATATTGGGAATATAAAAATATAAGTTATTTAAAAAAACAACCCATATCAATTAATTCCCATATTACATCTCTCTTAATCATTTTCAACATTTCTCTATCATCATAATGGGGCTACAAAACCAAAATACATAAGTGAAAGTATATGGTCAATTATATTAACGATAAAAAGATTGGGTGATAAAATACATATACAATAATAGTCCTAAAAATCCTTGTAAAATAATTCGTTTTCATGTAATTAAAAACATTGTTTTCTCTACAAAATCTATTTTTAGAGTCTTTTAACTTTACAGGGCATCACTATGTTATGTAATAGAATATTGGAAAGAATTATCTAGACCCATATCAAAGAATGTTCTATATGGGGTTCCCAAACATAGATGTGTCTTCTTCATTTCATTGAAATAATATTTTGACTTCCTTTGGTAACCAAAGTCTCAAATTCCATTAGGCCAAATAAAAAATAATTAGTTAATCCTAAAAAATCCAAAATTATGTCATGGACACGACATAACATTTTCTATTTATTTGTCTTCACATTCACATTAACTTTTCCAAGAAAATAATTTATCCTAATGGGGACCATTTTAACATTCTTTTACTATATTTTCCCATATATTTCTTCTACATAGAATGTCTGTATTACCTTTGGTGAATTTATACAATATGATTAGTTTTAACATAGTTATTCTCACTTCAAACTTCTTAATTTTCATCAAATTTATCCATTTCCTGATGAATATTTAATATTACATACTCACAACTAAATCGTGAAGATAAATTTTCACTATGAATATCTACTATGGCCAATCCCATTGTGAAAACTATCCTTCCTAGTATGAGGGTAATTTTCAACCCATCAATATGAAGAATAAGAAAATATTCTATAAACGAATACTTATTTAATTTAACCAATACGTTCTCTATCAAACAACAGTTATTTATCATCTTTGGGTTAAAAACATAATGATAAATGTTTTCTAGAATCATATCTTTTAATCCATATTTTTTAAATATTGACTAAAACATGATATTAACACTCAAAACTAAATAACACAATGATGTTATAAATTTATTGTTTAAAATATTAATCGGAATTTTTAAAAATAAGGGAAATTATTTATTTTTCAGCACACTTCTCAAAAATACTCCTAAACATTCACTCATAAATGGTAGTGATAGAATATCCTAATAATTTCACTTATTTGAGCCCTATAGATTCATGAGCATTGCATATATGTAAATATTCTCTAAATATTATATTAAATGAACTTTAATATGAACATTATTTAAATGATCAATTATTTTAATCCATTATCTGTCAAAATTAACATAATTTATTCTTATAAGGAATGTTAATGATGGGTTTATGATGGAAGATCTTATTTTTTTACTTCCTTTTCTTTTATTCATATTTTCCTTATTGTATATTCCACATTTAATCACATTTCAATTTGTGTTTTACACTCTTTATGGTTATAGATTTCTTATATTTTCATTGGTTAATATACACATAACCATATACTAGTACTAATTTCCTATCTATAATAAAATTTTCCATTTACCCAACATATAATTCTATCATAATCATTACACTGGAAAAGATTCTAGATTCAATTTTATCTTAATTAATTGAAAACTTGATACTTTTATGGAATTTCATCAAGGTTTCCTCTAATAATTTTTTTCCAAATTTTGAATTCATAGTCTATTTTTTAGTATGAACCCCATATCTCTTCATATATATATTGAAATACTTTATCATGATACATTCTAAATCCTTGAAAATTATTTTTTAAATTAAAACCAACATAACATAAATATTTCGTGTATATACCATTGGGATGATTCATATCCATAATAACAACATTTAATTTTTAAGGCCTCTAATGATATAGTCATTAATCTATTGGAATATGTCATGTGAACTCCATTCAGTTATTAAACTCCTTCCATTTTCATTAAAAACTATTACAAGAAATTTCTTATAATAGTTCATAGATTTATACTAATATCTTTTTTATTAATGATCCTTTAATAAAATTGTCAATTATTTACATATTTCTCTGTTAAATACAAAAAAAAATTAAATTAATAATGACATACCTAATCATGCATGGTATCACTAATTTAAATAGTAATTAAATCTCACTCATGTAGTGTAATGCGATTCCAATTAAATTAATTAAAATATAAGATATTTATGATAATTTTAATTTATTTCAATGGTGGAAATGGTATTTTATGAATTTTCCTTCCACATCATCCCATGTTATAAATAAATGTGCTGAAAAAAATTTAATTAACTATTTGGTATTGTCTTGAAATGAAAAACTAAATAATTGACGTATTACTACATTATTTAAAATAGTATTATATTATAATATATCATAAATTCTAATAAAACATCACATGGGTATGTTTGTATCTTCATAAGGTGAGCACATGTATTTAATTAAATTACAGATAATTTTAATTATCATAAAATTTAAATTGAATATTGTATTTAAAATATTAATATAATAATTCATGGTTTCACCTTTATACTTTAATGTAAATTATGCTCTATAAAATATTATTCCCCAAACAACCATGTTTTCATAGTATACCCCATTTCATGAATTTGATCAAATACCACTATTTTTTCTTGTTTCTATTATTTCATAAATATCATCACAATATATAGATTAATCTAATGATGTTTTTTCCATATTCAGAAATATCTACCTGAATTTAGTACCTATGAATCAAAAATATTTATACTACAAATCAAGACCTAAAAATACCAATCCTAATACATATATATATATAAGTACACAATAGAAAATGGGATATGAAATGGATTTTTCATATGATAATTTTAATTTTAATTTCACCTAAAAATGATGGCAAAACATTGACCATAGATGTTGAATTATTATTCCATGTGGTAATAAATTTTATAATTTAATATTCACTCTTCATATAATAAAAATTAATAGTTTTTTGTATGGCTGAATTTTTTAGTTTTATCAATTGATAAAGTTTTACCTTTATTGAATCACTATTTTAAAATTTAGGATGATTGATATAAATTTGTAAAATAAAACTAAAACTAATTGAATTCTACTTAAAGGATAAATGTATAATAAGAATTTATAACCTTGGGATTATAATGTGTTATATATTCATATATATATATATATAATGAATAATATCGATACTGTCTAAATTCTATATAAAGAAAACCATGGTCTTGTAATATTTTCAATAATTACTTATTTTTTCATTTTTTAGAAAATATTTACATCAATTCATTTGATGTTAAACCATATTACATCATAAAAAACTCAACCTAATTACATTATCAATAACATATCTAAGCAAATTTTTCATGAATTTATAAAAGATTATTCGATCAAAAAAATTATCATATTTATTAGAGGAAAATATTTAGATTAATGAATGAATGAATAATCCTATAAACCCATCAGTTTTTATGAAATAGACTAGGGTTACTTTCTTATGGGAAAGGGTTATGTTCAATTGAAATATTTTAGGTGGAACAATATACTATGATATGGTCCTTGTTTTTTCCATGGAGGTTGTAGTTTTGGAATTATATGATAAAAATGTCATAACAGTATGATTTGGTGGTTATGAATATTTCAGCATTTCTATGTTGTGGAGTTTTGTAAATGATGTTGAGGCGTTGATGGTGGATCTCATACTGTTCTTCTATTTTCAAGGTCCCTAAGCTATGGAGATGGGCTATGTTATGGCCTTCTACTTTACATTAAAATTTTGTTGAATAGTGGTTACAATGTGGGGTGGTTTTTTCTAGGTCTATAGTATCATGTCGAGTATTCTGTCATGGTTCTCATATCATATTTTCGCCAACATCATTACTGTATACTCCCTTACCTTGTCATATAGTTTTTTTCGATATCTACATTCTTTCTACAATGTTGTAATATTTTCACCATGATTTTATGTAACCCAGTTTTACCTATATTTTTTTGAGCCCCATGAACCCATCCCTCCCCTATAATATTCCATCAAACCCTGGGTGACTTTGGGTCTTCTCAATAATAACTTCTAGCCCCCATTCCCTTGGCATCATTCACAATGATTTAGGGTCAACTTTTGGAGATTCTAGATGAGTTACCATAACATCTTACTTATTTTTCCTCATTTCTCATGATGTGAATTGAATGTATAAAACTATATTCCCATCTAATTTCCTGATCCTATTTGATATTACCTTTTATGATGATTTTTTAGGTTCTAAATATCCTTGGTGTGTAAGATCGATCTAATTGGTTAATGGGAAAATGTTGGGTTTATACTCATGTAAAATCATGATGTTGAGATCGATATGTTTGAGATGAGAATATTTTTACCTTATAGAGCCCTTTTATATAGTATTTGGTGGGATACGATGGTATGTTCTTTTGTGAATTAAAACCCATGATTCATTTGGATCACATGTTTTTTTATGGATACTAATACTCCTTTTTGATATGATATGTTTGTTCCTATACATGTTATAACCTGTTTTGTGTGAATATATAGCCTTTGGAGGTTTTTCATCAAAAATAAGTTGATAGGAGGAACTCATGTCCTAACAATCCATTTGAGGGGGAGCATGTGCAACATGAAATATTGAGGATGATTGAACCAAATATATGTTAGGGTTGTGATGTCCTTGAGGACTGACCTGAGGAAATGGTGGGATATGAAGTCCTTATGGCCAAGGTTGAGGTAGAGATAGGTTATGAACGACTTGAGGCATTACCCATGATTGTGATAGGGTATGATGGTCTTGTGGCATGACCCATAATTGATATGGGTCTTTACTACATTGTGGGCTAACCTGAAACTAGTTGGCCATGTGGATACTCTTGGATCAACAAGGTCGACATAGAGATGATCAATGATCACAACTAACATTACTATCTTTCATCCATAACAGATCTGATGTGTGTACTTCAAGAGTCTAGTGTTTCTTTATTAGTAAATGATAGGTCAATATATGATTGATTTTTTCATTCACATTTACATATTTTCAATGCATACACCTCTTACACATGTAAACTTATGTTAGGTATGCATTGGTGGTTTCCAACAGGGATTTACTCACTCCCAAAAACATCTCAATATGTGTGTAGACTGTATGCTTAGCGATTAAAAAATGTCAATGTCCCAATAAAAAGCCGTTTAGAAAATAGAGCATGGGGTATAAAGACGGTTCTGAGATATAATTTGGAACGATTTCATAGTTTTTTTATTTATATTTCTAAATATCTTCCAATACATTGGGTTGATCTAAAACATTTTTTGTCCTTGGTATTTTACTTGTATTATTTCTGATACATGGCATATCACATGTTATTAGATTTTAATTATTTACTTTCATTGTGTTATTTTGTGTTATTATTATTATCTTTGTATGATTTTGGTTAATGTATTATGATATTGAGGTTATAGTCTACCATCGTCTGCATTCTAATACTTGATTCAAGTGGGAAACCTCTTGCATATGTTAAGGGACACATGAGGCCATGCATCTCACCAGACTAGATAGGGTGATATGGGATTGGCTATTAAAATTTTGTATCAAATCATATTTTACATTTAATTTCTTATTGACTATGGATATAAAAAATAATATAAGATTTATGTTTTTTGGAACTCGTGTAGGGGAGTCATGTGACATCCTTGATGGCTTTTATGTGAGAGACCTACGATTTTCAGGTGATGGTATTGTTGTTATAGTTTCCATTTTACAGTTTCATAGGGTTCTAGATTGTTATTTTAATAACAATAATGATATTTGGGTGTTTTTATGCATCATGACATGGAATATATAATCACATGTCATGTATATTTATTTCATTCAATGTATTTTAGTTCATTTTATTAAATTTCGTGATATATGCTTTGTGATTCTATGTTATACGATGCTATAATTTATTTTAATTTAACTTGTGTATTCTTGATTTGTTGATATATAAAAAAATTATTTGGACTAACATGCATGTACAAAGAACTAGGCCAGAGCCCTAGGTAGAATTAGGGGTTAGGTGTGAACATTGTGGGTATCCTCCTATGATAGGTTTTCCATAAATATCCCTTGATTTTCCCTAATTTTTTTAATTATAATATATGTAAACATATATTGATTTCATGATCATATGTTTTGAATTAAAGACAGTGGTTCCAAGTAGACATTTGATAGGACCAAAAGAAAAAGTTAGTCTGAATTATCCCTCGAGAAAGAACAACCATGTTTCAAGATCAGATGTATATAGGGATTTTTTTAGAAAAATCTTATACATACTCTTGTGGTTTGGGTGGTGGAACCACTCTATCTAGGAGTCTTCTAGTCAGCATTAGTTCACTATGTAAGAGACCTGATGACAATAATCGACTATTCCAAGGAATTCTAGATATATCATCTTCTACCCTTCTAGAGAACTAGAGGCCATTAGGATTTAATAGACTATGTTGAAGTCATAAAGTGAATTGTTGATTAGGTTTTAAAACTAGAGTAATGAATGGTAAATATTGATTCGTTCAGGTTTTATGGAACCACCAGAGGTGGAGGGTTGTTATGAACAAAGAATGAAGGTGTGGGGGTATTAAATGAGTGAACATCAGAAACCTAATCATGCATAAGTTATTTTATATTATGATAAATCTATTCTATGATCTGGAGTTTACGGAGATTCAATAGGGACTAATATCGGTGTCTACTTACTCTCCTCATTCCATGGTTTGGCTTATCATTTCTCCACTTCATTGGATTGGGTTATACAAAATATACACAAGAGGGGGTGAATTGTGTCTTTTACAAATTCTTCGCAATATTGTGTTTTACCCTTTTTCTTTAATCATATGGATTAATGTAGAAGAAATTTAAATATTAGGGACACACGATGTATAGTGTTTCGGGGAACAGAAGGACCCTATTCCACTCCACCAAAACTCTACTCTAGAGCTTGGTGACATTCACTATCAGGTATTCCTATCAATAGATTGTTCCACGAATGAGTACATGCAATTTACACCTTTACAATCTAAGGAAGAACAAAGCCTTCTGGTTCACTCAGAGAACCTATACAATGTATTACGAGAAGATGATCACTCATGATTAGAAAATAAAGATATTTCTACTTTGAAAATACTTTCCCATTGTTGTTCACAATTGCAACAAAATGCAATTGACAGTAGGTGGATCGTCACCATCAAAAATAATTATCTTCAAGTAAGAGTCATTCTGAGTCGATCATGTTGTAGTAGATATAGAAATATAATTCGCAGCTTCAGCAGTATTAGATTCACAATAGATCTTCGATGTAGAATAATTGAATATTCTATCATGATTCATTTTCTTCAATAAACAGAGCTTTGATGCTCTTCGTAATTAGCAGATCTGTGGGTACTTGATTGTATCTGTTTCTCTTATGTTCATCGTTGTCGTTCATAAAAAACTTGTATTTATTTTCTATGTAAATATCACATCTATATAATAATGATGAGAAATTATCCTACAAATTTAGATCCAAAAAATTTTCCTTCTAACCCTCAATAATCAAAAATTAAAAATAAAAGAGCAGTCATAACTTCTATGAAGATTCAACATGAAAATCTCATTTTAAATTGATCCTTTGAATTATAAATAAAACGGCTTTGATTCAGTCAAAAACGCGCTTCAAAATTGAACTTTTAATCCGGAATGAAATCAGCCTAATAATATTCTTGTAGACCATTGCATAATAATATCATCTTTAATTCTCTAACACCAAAACTAATGTTGAACTATATATCATTCATCTTTCAAACGTAAGGTTGAACACAAACGTAGGGTTGATGTTTCATCCTTCAAACATAAGGTTGATTACAAACGTAAGGTCGATGAACAATACTTTTCCTTTAAACAATCAAACGTATGATAAATGATCCATACTTTTAAATGCTTTTAAATGTATGGTATATGATCCATACATTTGATGAAACATAAGTTTGATTACAAATGTAAGGTTGATGAACCATAAATTTCAATATCCCAAATGTAGGGTTCCTTCCTAACGTAGGGTTCCTCATCCATACTTTTCCAATAATATATGTTTTATTAACCATACTTTTTTGTTAACTCATAAATTATACACCGCATTTCGTCCTTACGCTACATTTCCCCATGTATGGTATGAATAGTGATTCCAAAACTTGCTTAAGCAATTCCCGAACATGTAATGCATGAACAATGTTTCCAGAACATGCTAATGTGAAAACTTTAGCTGTTAAATCTCATTGTTCAAGAAATTAAATATTTCTTCCACAAATAAAAATTTAATGAATAATAAATTCCTGAAATATTCCTAAAATAAAATCATTAGAAAATAATTAAGGGTATTGTTTTGTCATCAAAATCATCATAGAGATAGAGTATTGTTCTCAAAAATCTCACCCTCTTTAAATAAAAATGTTATGTATCATTGAAAACAACACTTTCTCAACAATATCCCCCTTTTTGATGATCACAAAACCTATAAAATAACCAATGAAATTAACTTACAAAATTAATTACATATAGTTTTTAATTTTGAAAAGATAAATACTGTATTACAATATTTAGATTTAACTAAATTTATCCCCCTTAAATCAAATTTCTCCCTAAAAAATGTGAAATAGTTAAAATAAAATGTTGTATTTATCCAAATTTCTCCCCCTTTTGTGATATTAAAAAAAAGTTAGAATATTGAATAGAAAACAATTTAATATAGAAGTGAACTTATTTAAATGCTATTATTAACCGTTTGTCAATAATTGAACGAGGATTACTGGCATTTTTGAATAGAGGAAGTAAAACAAATAAAAAACACAAATATAGAATATAGAATAACATTTAATTAAAATAAAATGTAACAAGTAAAATTATGGAAAAATTAGGAATCAAGGTGTTATAAGGGTATGAGATAGGGTCTGTCTCCTCTAAACAATGACATTGATTTCTTTCAACTGCTCCCTCAGTCTTCTTATCATTCCATCTACCATATATATTCTCCTGAGTCATATGAATATCTTCTATCATATTTACTCTGAAAAACTCATGAAGTATATCTTCCTTTTCCATAAACAGAGTTAACGTCTATGTGAACGAAGTTAGAACAGTTCTAATACATGTTTCACCGAGGTCAATTGATCTACCAAAAATATCCGATTATGAAATAAAACTAATAGTGAAGAACTATTGAATTGAAAATCATGCAATATATCATTGATATTCTCATCATTGTTGTGATTACCTAGAATCTTCTAATTAAATCAGGCGAAGTACCTGATCCACTTGCTTCACTAGTCCTGACAGATACAAACTGTGTCTCCATATAGTCTTTATACTCAGATAAATCAGAATTCATCACCATTTTTTATTTCAACTTGGATACTTTTGTCAAAATTATTTTCATAAAATTTTCATCTTCCTCCCTTGAAACTGTACTGTCTTTAAGTCTCTAAAATTTCAACTGTTCTTTCTCAAGGGGTCTCCTTAGAGCATCATTTTCAGATTCCAAACCTGACAACATTTTGTACAGTTCTTCTACTTCCTTATTCATTAAATCAAAGTCACCTTATGCCTGATTCTAATTTTTATCTTGTACTTGATGCATCAGTACTAATGGAAAAGAGTCAGCATCATATTTTTCTTTTTCTTTCTCTTGAGCTGGCTGGTCCAGATAATTTCCCTCAGAGTATTTTCCAGACTTTTCCACAGAAAACTCATCATGGGTTACCTCTGTTTGAACTTAAGAAACATTCTCATTAGGATCTTCATCCTTTTACTTTTCAATTGTCATTTGAGCATCAACTACAATTTGAGGTTCAATTTCAGTTACAACCACAGCCTTTTCCTGAGTATTAGTTTCATCTTCTTCTTGGGTTTCAGATTGTACTTTAGGAGTCACCTTAATTTTAACAGTATCCCTTTCTTGTGTCCTCTCAACAACTACTTCTCTGAAGAAAATGTAAGTCAATACATATCTTGATGTAAAATAATGTGAACCAATTTCATCATGAGCAATATCATTCTTTTTCATTTGAATCTTGAGTCCCTCCTAAATTTCTTCTACTTAGGACTCTTCAGTTTCAAATCTTATTCGTCTCCGAACAGTGCTCACTCTTGATTCAGCCTATCCTTCCTTGGACTTAGCAGACTGAGCCTGAGCACTCTCTTCGTCCTCTTCATCTCCTACTAGAAATTTTTTTCCTTCAAATCTTCTTTATAAGTAACTAATCTTTCTCAGGGTTCCAGCACCAAAAGTTTTTCTATGATGGCATCAAACACTGGCTTCCACTAGTCTTACCATATCCCTTTTGAAAAATTTTTTTGAGATAAATCTACCAAACTGATAATAATTCATGAGAGATTATATTTAACAATAATAATGAAGGTTTCTTACCATGTACATAGGAAAATTAAGTCTTATATCACTCATCAATAGATACATTATATACATATCTGGATAAAAAATTTCTCCAACTCAGATATCCTCAGTGTAATCCCTCTTTTCAAAAACTTCACTAGGATTTTCTGATCCGGCTCGAAGTCCATTATAAAAATCTTCCTTATAGATATAGAACCAATTATAAAAGACATAATATCTTCATACTTATGTACTGAATCTTCTATATTCTTCAAATCAATATGAAATACTCCCTCATGAGGGAAGTCCAGTATCTAACTGATCTCCATAAAGGATATTGACACATCTCGATCATCAATCTTAGCTACCATAGTGTCCTCACTGTATCCCATACTAAATTGTACCGACCTAAAGAAATACCTCAGCACTACCTCATATAAAAACTCAGACATACCACCAATGAAGGTATGCTCCATATTTTGAAAAGTGGGATCTTGTTTTTGCAAAAGATTTGTCTGAAATAGCCATTCCTGGTCTATGAACTTTCCTTGCAAAATTTTCCTTCCTCCGGAGCGATGTCACTTGGCAGTGCTGATCTCAGCCTCCTCGATTCTCTTGGTCTTGTCCATTTCTGTCGACAAATATCTGAAGGTTCAAAAGAGAATTAGGGTATTAAAGGTTCAGGTTTGAATAGACAAATAGCAGTAAAGTGATGCAGGTTCGAAAGGGTTTTTTCGGTAGAAATGAAACGATTTAGAATTATAATGGTTTCTGACAGCCTTGATTCTCATGTCAGAAATAATTATTACAGATATTTTAAAAAATAAATAAAATTGATCGCTCGAAGAAAGGAAAAAAACATACTCTATTTAAAAAAAATAACTAATTTATTTTAAACAGTATTAAAATAAAGAAACAACATAATAAAATAAAACATTATTTAAAATTAAATAAACCTAGATCCTCCTTAATAAAATCAAACCTTGCAGTAGAAAGTGGTTTGGTAAAAATATCAGCTAATTGAATTTCAGTACTTATAAAATCTATGAATATATCCTTTTTGAGAAAATGGTATCTTAGAAAATGATGTCTGATATCAATATGTTTAGTCCTAGAATGATTAATAGGATTTTTTAAAATATTTATAGCACTAGTATTATTAGATAAAAGGATGGCGAGCTCCAAGAGATGATTGTGACAATGTCCTAGATCGTGATGCAGACGAGCTCTGTTCCCCCTCCCAACTGGACGGGGGGTGTTCCACGACCTCTTGATAAGGGTATCCCTCCGACTTGCTTGCTTCGGCCTTTCCCTAAGATCCATATCTCCCCGAAGGTTCCAGATCTATTTCAGGAGGCACCTCAACTTCCCCTTCTCCCGGATGAAATCAATAGACTCGCATATTTATGCATGTTAACCTTGGTTGCATGGTATCATCGTCAAAGACCACCGGTTGACGAGTTCGAGTGATTTTTATTGGAATCTTGTGACTTACAGGTGTGCGTGGTTGTTGGTCTGCTTGATCAGATGCATATTATGATCCGTTTTGGCTCAGAAGCGGACTTGATTGTGGCCTGGTCTTGAGATCCTCGAATATGCAATGGTTCTTCCTTCTTTATGATTCGTTAGAGCTTTTATTTTCACATGCGACGTGATCCTGCGATAATTGATATGTGGGTAAGTCTCCCTGGATTACCTCTTTCTTTCCATAATCTCTTGATTTTATGTGCAATTGGAAAAATGATCACCTGGTACTTGTGTTCTGTTCGTCGAACTGAGTCCATGTGTCACCCAATTTTTCCACGGATCTGTGTGGAGGTAGATGTTTCAAAGCCACCGGTAAACTATATCTGGATCATAGGTAGTAAGGAATTACGCTGGAGACAAGATGTTGTCTTTGAGTCATGGATGCATTATTGTGTGGCCTGCTCCCATTTTGGCCATCTAGATATGGTATGACCTCGTGGGAGGGTTCTTGGTAGTGTACAGGTGGCGGAAAGGAGACACCCTGATGGTGGTTTTACCACTGGATTGAATCTAGTTCTAGTAACAACCATTTTTGATGTACCTGGTAATGTGCAAGGGAATGAGAATGGAGGCCAGATTGGAAATGCAGAGAGCGGTGTCCCTGCAGTTTCTGTTGGGCGGGGTGATTAGGTGGGAATCCCATATCTTGGTGAGGCAGTGATGGGTACATGCGTGGAGTGGGAGGTGTGCCCAACTATTCAAAAAGAGGCTAGTTTTCATGTTTGTGAAATGAATGTGGTGTGGTAGTCACTCAACCCATCAGGGAAGCATGTTTTTGAGAGGTTAAAATGTGGGCTTGGTGTTGAGGAGTTTCCCTTGCTGGGGCATTCTGCTGGTCAAGTGCATTCAGTATCTGGCAGTTTCAACCGAGAAGAATAAGAATTGGTTGATGTTCTGGGTGGGAAGGTCCTCTCATGTAAGAGGATTGTGGGTCTGGAGCTAGAGGAGACACCCACAGTGATGGGTGATCCGCAGGTGTATGCAGTCTTGAATCTGAAAATTGGTTCCCGCAATCCGGTAAAGGCTGTAGTGGATATCTCAAGGCCGAGGACTCTTGAGGATCTTAAAAAATATGGGAATCCTCAATGTCTTTATTTTATTGATCACAATACTCTTTCTAAGATAATGGGAGGTGAGTCTTTGACAACCTCAGATGGATTTTTGGTGAGGAAAGAAGCTGGCAGAAAAAACTTCATCCCTGTAGATCTCACTGGTAAATGGGGAGATGTCCCTAATAGTGACAGGGAGAATGGCAGAGGGGATGAAAACCCTCTTATAGTGATATTGTGCAAGGTGGTCAGAATAAGTTGTCTGAAAGAGAAGTTGTTGTGACTGCTCCATCAAAGAGGAGACTAAGAAAGGACTGCTTCTACTTACCGAAGCCTTTATCCATCAAGTCCTTATCTAGGAAGGAAAAAGGGAATGCCCCTGATCTTAAAAATATCCGTGTGAGCAAACAATCAAATAAGAGAAACTCTCGGTGGAGCAACTGGTGTTTAGAACGAAATATGCCATGTTATTGAAGAAATGAGATAAAAAATATGAATGGGATTCAGATACTGTGAAGGATGCACTTTATGATGGATGTGTTGAGGATTATGATTACTATGATATATAGTTGTTTCATTCTATTTGGAACTGATATTTGGATGTGACTGAGCCGTATGTATGTACTCTTGTTCCTTACATTCTGTAATTTTATTTTATTTTAATAAAGGGTTGGGGGTTTTCCTCTAACTGAGCTTTCATGGTATTATCACATAAAACATGTGTACTCTTAAAACATAGTCCTAAATCCATAAGAGTGTTTTTCATCCACAATACTTATTCAAAGCAACTACCAGCAAATACATATTCTTCCTCGGCTATTGATAGAGAAACTAAGCGTTGTTTCCTACTTGAACATGATACAAAGGATTTTCCAAAAAAGTGACATGAACCTGAAGTGATTTTCCTATCTAATCTACAACATCCAAAGTCTATATCTGAATTTGAAATTAAATTAAAATCAGACATTTTAGGATAAAGAAGATATTGAAAAAAAGTTCCTTTTAAATATCTAAAAATACTTTTATCATCAGTTAAATGGGATTCTTTTGGATTTGATTGAACCCTTGCACAAAGACATACTGAATACATTATATATAGCCTACTAGCAGTAAAATAAAATAAACTACCAATCATACCTACATATATATTTTTGTTAACTAATTTTCTAGTTTCATCCAAATCATGTTTTATACTAGTACACATAGGAGTTGTATATGTCTTGTTGTTTTCAAGTTCAAATTTCTTTAGAAAATCAGTAATGTATTTTCTTGGATTCAAAACATTTACAAAAAACTTTTTGATATGTTTGAAGACCTAAAAAGAAAATAAATTCTCCCATCATACTAATTTCATATTCATTTTGCATTAGATTTGAAAACTCATTAAAAATAGATTTATTAGTTGATCCAAAAATTACATCATCAACATAAATTTGAATAAATAAAATGATAGAATTTACTGTTTTCTTAAATAGTGTGGGACCTGCCATTTCAACAGGAAAATAATTTTTCAATATAAACGAGATTAATCATTCATACCAAGATCTAGGTGGTTGTTTAAGGCCATAAAGAGATTTAGTCAGCTTAAAAACTGAATATGGTTTATGTGAATTTTCAAAACCAGGAGGTTTCTCAACATAAACTTCCTCCATTAAATAACCATTTAAATTGCAGACTTAACATCTATCTAGAATAATTTAAAGTTTATATGAGATTCATAGGTTAAAAATATTCTAATGGCTTCTAATCTAGATATAGGTGCAAAGGTCACAACATAATCTATACCTTATTCCTGATTATATCCTTTATCTACTAGTCTTTCTTTATTTCTAGTTATTATTCATTGATCATCATGTTTATTTCTAAATACCCATTTGGTTGAAATAACTGGATAATTTGGTGTTCCATCAACTAATTTCCAAACTTCATTTCTTTTGAACTGGTTTAATTATTTTTTAATTTCTATCATCCAGCTTTCATCATCTAGAGTTTCTTCTATTGTCTTAGGTTCTAGTTGGGATAGAAAGGTAGAAAATTTGACATAGTTTCCTATGTTCTTTCTAGTTTTTATTCCCTCTTCTAAGTCTCCTATTATAGTTTATAGAGGGTGATTCATTAGGGTCCTTGATTGAATAGGCAGTACACTTAATGGTTCTTCAGTGTCATGTTCTTCTGTACAAGACTGAGTTTTATTTATATCATTTCCAAAATCATCTTTCAGGTTCTCCAGTCTCATGTTATCATTAGAATCAGAATCATCCATTTGATCTATCCTCTTCTCAAAGGGATCTGTTTCATCAAATTTCACATGAACTGATTATTCAAAAATCCTTGACTTTTTATGAAAAACTCTATAAGAATTGGAAGTAGCATAATATCATAATGAAATGCCTTCGTCAGATTTTGGATAAAACTTACCAAGATTGTCTTTGGTGTTTAAGGTATAAACCTTGCATCAAAAAACATTAAAGTAGTTTAAATTAGGTTTTCTATTATTCTATAGTTCATAGGGTGTCTTTATCAAAATTTGTCTAATTAAAACTTCATTCACTATATAGCATCTTGTGCTTACAGTTTCTGGCCAAAAATAGGTAGGAAAACTGTATTCATTTTGCATAGTCATTGCCATTACCTAAATAGTCTAATTTCTTCTTTCAACAATTCCTTTTTGTTAAGGTGTTCTTGGTGCAGAGAAGGTGTGTTTTTAACCATATTTGAGAAAAAGGAATTGAGTTCTATATTATCATATTCTCCACCATGTTCACTTATTAATGAAATTATTCTAAAACCTTTTTCATCTTGAACAGGTTTACAAAACATTCAAATAATGTAAAAGAATTATTTCTAAATTTTAAATAGAAAATACATGTAAATATAGAATTGTAATCAATTAAAACATATAAATATTGTTTGCCATCCAATATTTCTACTCTTGAACTCCAAACAAATCAATATGAATGTGTTCTAGAGGTATTGATGTATAAATTTCGTTAACAGATTTGAAAGATGACTTTTGCTGTTTCCCAAGTTGACATGCGTCACAGAATCTATCACTCTCAAACGTGAGACTAGGTAAATCAAAAACTAGTTGTTTCTTGGATAATTTATGTAAAGAATATATATTACAATGTCCAAGTCTTCTATGCCAGATCCAGGATTCATTTATCTTAGTAGTTAAGCATTTTACTAGTTTTCTACACAATGAATGTAATTCTAGGGTATAAACATTGCCAGTTCTAGGTGCTCTAAATTAAAGAAGTTTATTTTTAAAAAGAGAACAAAAATTGTATGAAAAATCAATAGCATTACCATTATCACATAGTTTAGAGATACTTATCAGTTTTTTTTCAATCCTTGTACATAAATTACTTTGTTGATTGAGATAGCTTCTGGATCTCCAACTATTCGAATACCAATGATTTTACCTTTGGCATTGTCACTGAATGTTTAAATTCCACCATAATTTTGAGTTAGTGTAGAGAAATTAAATGCTCTTCCACTCATATTCCTTGAGTAGCCACTGTCTATATACCATATGGTCTTTTTGGTTCTGTGACCTTATTCCTATAAAAGCATTTAAACAAGTTTTTTCCTACCGATATTCTTTTGTTTTCAGTTCTGTTAACCAGCTAAGATCTGGGAATCCAGAATTTCTTTGTTTTTCTAAAATCAATAGAATCAAATAAATTATTTCAAACAAATTCATTCTTAATACCACTTATTTGAGGTTGTATAAATAAAGAGTTTTTAGAAATATGACCCCTTGTTTTATAGTAATTATAATTTAATCTTTTTGAGCATAGAACAAAACAATTCTTGTACATATTAATTTTTTTACCTTTAATGCCAATTCAATATCTTTATTTCTTAATGAAAGTGTTCCAATGAATTTCATTCAAGGAGTGTTCTACATTAGTAAAAATGAGGTCTTAACTTTTATATGTTTCTACTTTAGTTCGCAGTGTTTTTATTTTAGCTTCATGATCTGTATAGTCAATGTTAATTGAATTATACATATCGATTACCTCCTTAAATTGCTTTAGTATTGTATCTCTTTCATCTTAAACGTCCTTGTGAATGTTATTTAATGAATTATTATTTTTAAAAAGAGAATCATACTTTTCCTCAATCATGTTTCAGTAGGATGCAAGTTTTTCATTAGAATATCTTGTTTCAGAATAAGAGTAAGAGTCAGAAGAGTAGTATGTTTTTACTCCATATGTTTATGACATAAAGCACATGTTGGATTTCAGATTTACTTCTTCTTTCTCTAAGTCTAATTCTTAAGGACTTCTAGAGTTTTCAGACACACTCTATGTTGCTTTCATTGATTTCGTATCTTTTTCCTCATAATCATTCCTTTTGAAGATCTTCTTTTTCTTGTCTTCTTTCAAGTGAGGATAGTTAGGTATGATATGACCCATCTACTTACACTCATAACATATGACTTCTTTTTCATCCTTTTTGAAGGATTTTATGAAGAATTTCTTCTTTCTATATAATTTTCTAAACATTCAGGCTAGCTAAGCCAGTTCTATATCAGAACTTGATGAATCAGAACTTTCTGATTTCAGCTTTACTTCTTTTTTTCATTAGGTTTTTTCTTTTCCCTTGAGATGATACTTTTAAGGAATTGTCTTATCTCTTGATCAGAACCTTATGCTCATTTTATTCATCTTTCTTCTCGGGTTCATGCATCACAAGTGATCCAATCAACTATCTCATGGTTAAGTCTTGGACAAGTGTTGACTGTCTGATTGCAACAGAGATTCCATTCCATTTGGTAGGAAGTACTCTCAATGATTTTAATGCTTGATCAGCTTGTTTTATTGGGTATCCCAAAGTTGTAATATTATAGATAATATCTATCGATTTTCCATTCATTTGAGTAATTATTTCACCTTCAAACATTCTGAATGTGTTGAATTTAATAATAGCAGTAGAATATATCATTTTCCTGACATTGTAAGTTTTCTCATAAGCAACAGAAATAGTTTTCCACATCTCATATGTTGTCGGGAATTGCGATACCAAGTTAAATATATCAGGTCCTAGAAAACATATAATTGCATTCATTTCCTTCGAGTTCATATCAATTTTTCTTCAGTGGCAGTACTCCATTTTTTGGGGTTCTTTGGTATTTTATATGGAGTCATAATCCTATAATATACTCAATATCCATGATTTTTTAGATATATTATCATACTGGATTTCCAACATCCAAAATTTTTCTTATTGAAGTATGGTGCTCTGACCATAGAAATTCCTTCTCTTGTATCCGTCATCGTGCTCTATATATAATCACTTTTATCTTGTTAAGTCATTATCAGAAATCTCAACCTTTGATACCAATTGTTAGATCGGGTTATACCAAATATACACAAGAGGGGGCGGGGGCGAATTGTGTATTTTACAAATTATTCACAATATCGTGTTCGGACCTTTTACATTAATCAGATGGGTTAATGTAGTGGAAATTTAAATTGAAGGGACACACGATGTATAGTGGTTCGGGGAACAGAAGGCCCCTAGTCCACTCCACCAACACTCTGCTCCATGAGCTTGGTGATTATCACTATCTGGTCTACTTGTCAATAGACTGTTTGAAAACTGAGTACAGGCAGTTGACACCTTTAAAATCTAAGGCAGAACAAGGCCTTTTGGTTCACTCATAGAACCTATAGAACTTCGTATGAGAAGTTTATAGCTTAAGAATATAAAAGTAATATATTTGTAATTTGAAAATAATTTCCCATTTTTCTTCAAAATTGCAACATAATGCAATTGATAGTAGATGGATCGTCGTCTATAGAAATAATGATCTTCAAGTAAGATTTATTCTGAGTCTATCCTATTGTAGTTGAAATAGAAATATAATTCACATCATCAATAGCAGAAGATTCACAATAGATCCTCGGTGTAGAATAAGTGAATCTTCAATCATGATTATTTTTCTTCAATAAATAGATCTTTGATGCTCTTCATAATTAGTAGATTTCTGTGTTCTTGATAGTCTCTGTTCCTCTTATATTCATTGTTTTTTGTCATAAAAAACATGTATTCATTCTCTGTGTAAATATCACATCTATATAATAAAGACGAGCACTTATCTTGAAAATTTAGATCCACAAAAGTCCACTTCTGACCCGCAATAATCAAAAATTCAAAATAACAGAGTAGTTGTAACTTCCCTAAAGATTTGGCATGAAAAGCTCATTTTAAATTGATCCTTTGAATCATAAATAAAACGTCTTTGACTCGGTCAAAAACGCGCTTTAAAATTAAACTTTTAATCTGGCTTAAAATCATCCTAATAATCCACATGTAGACTATTGCATAATAATATTGCCTTTAATTCTCCGACACCAAACGTAAGGTTGAATTGTATAGCATGTATCTTTAAAACATATGGTTGAACAAAAACATAGGGTTGATGTCGCATACTTCAAACATAATTTTGATTATAAACGTAAGGTTGATGAACCATACTTTTCATTTCAAAAAACAAATGTTTGATAAATGATCCATACATTTAAAATATTCTAAACATAAGGTACATGATCCATACTTTTTATAAAATTAAAGGATGATTACAAATGTAAGGTTGATGAACCATACTTCTCAATATCCCAAAAAAAGGGTTCCTTCCTAACATAGGGTTCCTCTTCCATACCATTCCTGTAATGTGTGGTTAATTAACCATACTTTTCCGATAACTCATAAAGTATACACCGCATTTCATCCATATTCTACGTTTCTCCACATATGGTATGAACAGTGATTCCAGAACACACTTAAGTAATTCCCCAACATGTAACACATGAACAGTGTTTCTAGAGCACGCTAATGCGAATACTTTAGCAAATAATTCTCATTGTTCCAGAACATAAATATTTCTTCCAGAAAAAAATTCTAATGATTAATAAATTCATGAAATATACATAAAATAAAATCATTATAAAACAATTAATGGTATTTTTGAGCATCAAAATTATCATATAGATGGAGTATTATTCTCAACAATCTCTCCTTATTTAAAAAAATATATTTTGTATTATTGAAAATAACACTTGCTCAACACACTCTTGGCTGGGTGCAAGGTTCTAATGGCCCAAAAGTTTGAGATCTTCAATAGACCATAGTTGAAGAATCATGTTAGTAACTTCAACCTTATGATATTTTTTAAGGGTCTTTATAAGTCCTTGATGGTCTCGGTATTTCTAACAGAGGACATTGTTATAGGTCTCCTAAAATTCATCAGTGTATCAACTGGAGGGATTCCTAATACTATGGTGGTATTCCTTGTAATATCATGAAGTGGAAGAATGAATAGTATTACCTTGGTGGATATAATTGATTGGAACATATAAGAGTTTATTCTTCCCCATTTGTGGGAGATTAAGGATCCTAATGTTTCAACCATGGATAGTGTGCTAATTGCTGTAAATTTTTCTCAAGGACATGGAACAAGTGTCATCAGTGTTGAAATCTAGGAAACCCATATTAGTACTATTCTAAGGATTTGTAGAAAGGTCCATTTAGGGTTGTAGATAAGATGCCAACTATGAACTATTAATCTGAATGAGATCCTCAATAGAAATATCTATCCCCAAATACATTAGTGACCCAATATATATAGGGTCATCATAATCATGCTCGTGGAATTGTGGATAGTATAGTCTATGTTGTTGACCTGATTCTTTTGTGTTGTGGATAAGAGTAATCTATTTTTCAAAGAATAATCTTGTTCATGTCTATGTTATCTTCCACCTTGTTTTATAAAAGGGCTTCTCATTCATTTATATATACTCAAATTATTGTTGTACATATATTTTTGGTCAAGTTGCCTTATGAGGTTCCCTCTCTAAATACACCCCTGTGAATGAAAGTGGATCATTGTAAGATATTACTTGAATGTACTATAGTGTTTGTTAGCTATGAACATCTATGTTATTTCATGATTCTTGAGATGAATAGTTTTAATTTGGTCTTCAGAATGGAATGTATTACATGTTATGGAGAATAGTTTGAATGATACACGATATGTGTATCATTTACCATGCCCATTAGGGAGAAGTATATATGGAATAGTTAATTGGATGTTTTGACAAGTGGAATGAGACCATACCTAAGCCATATTTGATCTGTTATAAAATAGGTGTTAATCATTTCTCCTGCAGTAGAGCTACTGATAAACTCTTATTTTCCTCCTTATGGGGACCTATATCAGGATGTCTTTCCAAATGATCACTTATGACTCCATCCTAATATAGGGATTCATTTCAATATTGAACTCTTGGTAGTGGAACCAAATTTATCTATTCATTTATCTATTGTGAAACATTATGAGTTATTGTTGCTATAGTTAAATATTTAGGATTTAAAGGTGAAGCGATTTGTTACACTAAGAACATCTCCCTATGGCGTTCTAGTGTTCTTTATTGAGAAGGTAGATGACAATCATAATTTTTCTATTTACTATAAGAAGTTAAAGTTGGTGAGTATTAATTATAGAAAACCCATTTTCAATTATTGATGATGTGTTTGATAAATTGTGTAGAGCCCAATGATTCTCTAAGATTGACCTATGCTCAGGTTACAAACAGCTTTGGGTCAGAGGGGAGAATATACCTAAGAAAATTATTAGGAGTATATATCTACTCCATAAGTATATTTTCATGTCTTTTGAGTTAAATTTCACATTTTGGGTTAATGGATATAATAATCAAGATCTTACATGCACATCTGAAATCCTTTATTGTGGTGATTTTTTATTATATCCTCATATACACGCGGACCTCATAAATTCACATTAAGAACCTATAGATTGTATTTACTACACATTTAGAACATATCCTCTATGTCATGAGCTCAAAATTTCCTTTCTAGATCTATGATGTACAATTTATTAGGTAAGTAATTTATGATGTTAGATTTTTTTTCACCCGGTTACGGTAGAGGTGGTGATGTCCGGGAAATAACCAAAAAATATATTTTAAATTAATAGATTACTTATTTAGGCTAAGTATTATATATGGTACATTTAGTAATTATATCAATTTTTATTTCCTATCAAATGTCCTATCTAGGATGAGGTAAAGTTTACAGATATACACATACTTATATACCATCAGTTTTTTATAATTGTTTTTATAGATTTATTGCTGACAGTCTATACCTACAGTCTGTAAAACCCGTGTCTATAGAGAAAGTGATACCAAAGGTATTTAAAATAACATTAGTATAGGGATGAAGAATAAGAGGTATGATATCCTATCCTCCCCTCCACATCCATGATCCCTAATCCTATTTAAATTGAGTGATGGAATCCTCTCTCTTCCCCTCTAGATCACCCCTCATTCATTGGATTTTTTTATTCTTCTAAAACATCAAATTGGTGATTTCAAAATACATCATCTCTTATTTCAAGAATCATTTTAATTTTTATCAATATATCAAAACATAATAGAGGTCATTTTAAGTATTTATTCATCCCGATTCATTGAAATATGGTTCATTTGGATTTTTTTGTTTTATTTATTAATAAATGTTCTTTTAGTATATATATATATATATTTCAATTTATTTATTCAATACATTTACATAAATCCAATATAATATTTTATTGTTGATCTTATTTTAACTAATTTTTAAATTAATTACTGTGGTAATTTTTTACTTTTGTAAATTTATAAGGGTGATAGGAAATTATTCAATTAATTATTTTATTTTCATAATTAATTGATCAAAATTTCTGAATTATTAATATCTATCTAATAGTATCTATTTTTTCTTTCCCTATTTCAGGTCTTATACATTTTTGGGTTCGTCACTACCATTCATCAATTATAGTATATGTCCTCTCTAATTTCATTCATATACCTACTAGTACGTTTTTTAAAATTTCATATTATTATTTTTATTTTGAGTATATTTTTTCAAATTATTCACATAGATGTGATACTATATAATTTCCACATTCTCTTTTGAATGATTCCCTAACAAAAACCAATGTCTAAAAGACATGATTTTTCATGTTGGTTGATACATTATAATAATTATTTAGTAAATCATTTCTCAAATAAATACATATGTTTTGAATTGGATTTATTTCATATTCAAAATAAGGTTGTTGTTGATAAATAATTTCTATATAAAGAAATATGTATTTAATTTCATTATGTAATGGTTGTTTCCCATTCCATTTCTTTTAATTTTTTTGATTCATTACTTTTATGTCTCATTTATATCATATTTCATTTCTATTACTCTTTTATAGATAGCTACTAATTTTCTTTGATTACATTAATTTTAAAATTGATATTTGGATTATCATATTGGATTTTTTTAGATATGTGATAGTAAATTATTTCTTATTTTTATAATGAATGGTTCTATGATAAAAATAGATATATCAAAGACTTGTGTTTTCATGTAGGGTGGGAAATTGCTATATGAATGCATAAGTGAAGAGAAAATGGCATGGTTGGGAAAGAGGGAATAAATATTTCATTTCCTACATATTCATGGATATAATATAAGTCCATTATTTATTTCATGTTTATTAGTTAATTGTTTAAATTATTTTTATAGTGATTTGTTATTTTTTTGAATGTATTAAAGGGTTTTTAAATAATTAATTTCAGTGTTTCATTTTAATATTTGAATGATAAAAATTTATATATAATTAATTTCAATTTAATATGGTGTGAAATGTTTGAATATTCATTTTACAAAAGAATAAAATTTTATTAAATGGTATCTCGACACATATACCTTATCAAATAGTTTGTACTAATTGTTTGTTATTCCTTAGATTCGAAAGAATAGTGGTTAAAATAAATTTTTTAAAAATTATTTACAATGATGATATTAATTTAACTTCTTTTAATATAATAGAAAGAATATTTTTTTTTTGTATCATACTAATTATAAATCCACTAACATTCAAAATAATTTTTATTTGGGAAAACCCATTTAGCAATGCTCATATAGTGGTCTTAAACATTTTTCATGTTATGATTATGTCGTAATACATTGGTTATCTCTAGAGGAAGTTAGATATTTTTAAAAAATAGTATTTCAAACAAAATATTATTTTTGGTATCACAAAAGAGTGATGATAATATATTATTTTGTTTGTAGATAAAATTAATGTAGATGTATGGATAATTTGATAATTGATTGGTTTCAATTTGTGAATCATCTCATGAAATATATAATTACAATATAATAAGACAAATATATAAACAAACATGACGAAAATAAAGAAAAATGAACATGTTGATCGAGTGAAAAAAATTAATGGATGATACTTGGGATCCAATATATATAGAATATTCTAAAATAGAAAATGTTAGGTTTTTAATGAGACAATATTTAGAAAACACATGTATGGAATTTATGATAAATCCATTGATTGTATTATTACCTTTAAAAAGTAATTACATCCTACTAATTCATATATTCCCTGAAATCATTATATAAAATAAATCTAAATTAACCATCTTGGATTTTTTTTTCATAAAATTCAGGCTTGTCTAAAAGATAATAGCTTATTCTTGGAGGAAACAACAGTGCTAATTGAATATATGGAATTCAGTGTAACTCAATGTAATCCAAATATATATGGAACACCATCTCGTGTTCCACATAAAGTTATGTGGATATTTCCATTTATTATTAGGATTAAATATATATTCATGTGAGCTAAAATAGGAAAAAAATAGTGGAATGATGTTGAATGAATTTAAGATAATGATCAGTTGGTCCATCCTGCAGATATATTATTACGATAGACTATTTATTCATGAAATAATAATTTTATACATGAGGTGCATAATTTTATGTTGGGTTATCTTTTTGATGGGTTTCATCCATTTGGTCAGATGCTTACTTATTGTAGAATATTTATAGTTTTTTTAATGTTTATAATCTTCCTCCATGGATGCGTATGAAACAACAATTCAATTCATAATTATACTCATCTATGGACTGCTTAGTCTATCAAATTATATATATTTATACATTAAACAATTAATAAATGATATGAATCATATATGTTAAGTGTGTTTATGTACATTGATGCTTCCAGGAAAAAATTTATTTTAAAAGGGTGATGTGATTTTATAGACTACAAATGATTTACAAACTTTTGAAATGATATATGGTTATATAATTAATTGAAAAAAATAATGAATTATTTTTATGAATAATTCATGATCTTGAATACATTAATATCCTCATAGATTTTGTTTCTTAGGGAATCAATTATCCTTTTTGACGGATCATCCACACATGAATAATTTTTAGAGGTTTGATAATACTGTTGACACTAAATAACAACATTGATATATGTCATGGACTGATGTTCTTAATTTATTACAAGATATTATTTTTTATTAGGGAAATTTTATATGAAATAAATAAATTCGATGAATTTTTTTACTTAATCCTATTATAATTGGATGACTAAAAGTGTATTTTTTTAGTTGACATATTTTTCATACAATTTGGCATGTTAGTATCAAGATGTAATTCATATAAGGAATAATATAAGTAAAATGATGAAATTTATTAATCAAAATATCATGTGGAAGACTAATGAAGACACATGATCTCAGAATGACTTGTTGGATTTGGGTATTAGACCAGAACTTTTTCATGTGTGTATTAGTGAAAATAAATGGAATGTTCCTTAGTATTATTATGTGTCGACACATTAATAGAAAAATAAATTTGAGTGTGTTTTTTAGAATATAAAATTTATTGACTTTTATTCATTAAATATATCTAAATGAGTCTACTAAAGATTGTTGAAATTAAAATTCTTAAAAACTCTTGATTATAAAATCCTTCTTCGTTAATTGATTCATATAAAAACATATCAATTACTATCCAATAATGTATGGGTAAAAATGATTCTATTGTTCCATTATTTATAGGTCATTGTTCAAAAAGGATATCCATGTATTTCTTGATATAAATTTAATATAAGGAACCAGTAATTTTGTGTAAGCTAAAGAAAAATTTCCAGCATCACTTTTCTCTTGGATACTTCCTCTAACAGTCCATCTTCCAACAGAAATAATTCTTTGGGGGACCTATTTCGTTTCATATAATGTATCCTAATTAAAACAATGTATGAAAAATGAATTTTCATGTCCTTAATAAGAATCTTATTGATGGTTCCAATTTGACTGATCATCTATCTCATGAATATATCAAATTCTGTTCAATTTATTTTGGTGTTGTGATCATAAAAATTAACCTGTCAATGAGAAATATAGATGAGAAGTATGGGTAAATTAGGCTATTAGTTTTATTTATTCCCAATAAAATATGAATTCCATGGTCATATAAATTCACAACATTGTGCCTTAAAGAGAAGTATGTGGAAAATGATATATTCTTTTCTAACTATGGTTTGTCTATTCATTATTTCAAGTATATAATTTGAATATGTATATGTTAATGCATAATATGAAATTTCACATATACATATAACTTTTGTTTATTATTTTATATCTGGAACTTAAACAAATTATAAACATATTTTATCATTCCTTTCCTTTGAGATGGATAGATACATTTCATTTCAATGAGTTTTATTCATTGTTGTAATCAATTGTACGATAATTATTTTAATAAAATTAAAATATAATAACTAACTTAATTGTTTTAATCATATATACAGGTATTGAGTTTACCTGTTTACTCTGTTTATCTAGAATTAAGAGTATTTAAATATGGTCTAAAATTTTTTCTTCGTAAATGTGAATATTTAATAATCTATGGGGATATATTTGTTACAAATTATTAAGTAGTAAATTTTTAAATACAACATGATAGTGAAATATTAACAATAACAACTAAATGATTATATATTGGATCAGATACAATTCCTCTATTTGAAAATTTTATTACTATAGAGTTACTGGGAATATATTGTTTTTTGGATTAAAAATCCCATGGTCAATTCACTATAATAAAAATGGTCTGATTCAATGATGTGACATGGTATATTTGTTTATGAGAATTTATTTATACAGATTTACATGACTTTCTACTATGAAAATGATGAACTATATTAATTAGAATTAGTGAAAAAGAAATATTTTTTAGAATGATCATCAGATACCTTCATATAGTATCATTATTGAAGTAATAAAAATACATATTTTTTATGATTATGTTGTTGAAATTAATATAATTGTTGACCCCATAGGTGTTGAACAAAATATTTCAATTGATGTATCAAATTTTCCAACTATTAAAATTGACGTCGAACCGAATGTATTTTCATGTGATATATAGAAGAAATAATATATGTTTAAAATTCATTCTGTTCAGATTTCCATGGGTTTATATGGTTGGAATATTATAATTACATTAATTTGAATCCATTTTTAAATAGTATGTTTTTTTACATTTCAATTAATTTGACTTATTTGTATTTTGAAAATTGAATTTAAAACATTTTTAAAATACATGTATAAATTGATTTTAAATTATAGCTTCTAAAACATGATCTTATATAAAAATAATTAAATATTATTCTAAGACTAGTTTGAGACACTTCTTTAAAAATACATTAAACTATGTTCTTTAAAATATTTCTAATTGGTCTTATCGAATAGGGGGTTATAGTATTATTGATGTCTTATTATACATTAAATATGTCTCTTTAATTTTTAAAAAATATTTGAAAAAATATAGTTTTCATTTTTATGAATATTATGAATGATATTAAATTACTTCAAAGGAATATATTGTTTAATAATGATAAAAAACAACGTGACTTACATCTACATCCTTTGGTTCAATTAGTTAGTATAATAATTGTAATATTTTTTATCTTAATTGCAATTAATGTGATGTTCTTATTATTTATGAAAATTTTTATTGGAATTAATCTAACCTAGAGTTTACCCCTACTCAGCTTACTACTACTAGTCAGTAGCATGTCAAGTCAAATTTGGGTACCATTAGATCTAAAAAAAGGCACCAGTACTACCCATTGACACCTAGAACTTCCAACATATATCTAATAAACCTAAATTCTTCCTCCCCTATTAGAGTATCTAGGGATTTTCTCACTTATTCCCCTGTCATCATGTCCTTAATTCTCTACATCCCTTATACCATTTTTGTGTTCTATGATTTATCCATATCCTACCATGATTACATTTCATCAATTTACAAATCTTATCATGTAATGTCACAGATTTTACAAGTATTATTTGAAAATATTATATGGATTGTTTTTGAGACATGGTTCTGAGATGACCTACAATTTGGAGCCTGGTGTTCCAAAAACAAATGATTTAAATACATTAAATACATTTTAAAGGAGAAATGTGTCGTTTTCCTAAAATGGTTAAATAAAATATAAATGGGATCTCAGATTAGAAAACCAAGGGCACCGTTGAACTCATAATGTGAGTTTTACCATATGCGCGACTTAACATTAGTCGGTATGGGTTATTTGTATAATAGTCACCACATGAGTCGAAATAAATAAAATAACATGAATATATTATTTTATATCAAATGAATGACTCAACATCTGGTTATTCTATAAATAGATTATTAAGAAGAAATATCAGGGTTAGTCGCATAACCCTGGAGCCTTTGGATGATCATTAGAGAGAGCATTGGAGAATACTCTCTGGAGAATGATGATGATGTTTCGAATTGAAGATCAACACACCTCAGATTCCAAAGATCATGAAAATGAAGATGGAAACCCATCATTATTCATCATATATTTAACCAAATCATGGATGAGAATGTGATTTAATTTTTTTTATTACCCATTATTGAATTCTATGATGAATGTGAATCAATTAACAAATAGATTGATCTATAGTTCGCCCATCTTGTGAGATTAGATTTTTTTTTGGGTAATGATGGGATAATTTTCTTTGTTATTTTATAAAAAAATTACTTTTCAATTGTAAATGGATTGAGACCGAAATGAACATTTATCGAGGTATGTAACTCTTGATTGATTTGTGCTTTTCTCCCCCAGTTCATCATTCATCATGGGTGTTCTTCATTTGGAAAACAACTCGACAAATATCGATCAATCGATCATTACATAACTATTTCATGGTGTGATGATACAAAATCATAGATTCAAGATATGTATGACATGGTCAAGGTATGATGATAGAGATCGAATGATTCAAATAACGGGGGATCTGTGATCTATTGTTCTTAAGCATTCTTTTTCTTTGAATGAAGAACGATCAAATGATTCATTTTTCGAATGGATTTGACACTAGAATCAGTTTTCCGAATGGATATGAGGATCATATGATATGATCATATTCTACCTGCACAATTGGAGTCAGATTCTGGTGTGATGGTTGTGAAGACGTAAGAGAGAAAAAAGGGTTTTAGAAAAAAAAACCCAATACACACGGTGTGTATCATTTCACTATGAAATGTGTATCCCCATTTGAATGACTCAATGTGTACCTGAATAAGTACATTATCACGAGGTGGAGTAAATGGGATGCCTACATGGTGTGTAGTCCCCGACATGATGAGGCTTGGATCATGTACACAGGCTTCCCCATATTCTGGTACATGGGCACACGTACACGGTCTGACATTGTCTACTGGCACACCGATGAAATACAGGGACCAGACCCAGAATAAAGGGACCACAATTGTAACCCCTATACATGTTTTGTACTCCTCTATACTACAGGTATACAGTTTTAATGACATCGTCCATTTATATGGGTAGAACCTGGGGGCTAAGAGAGACTACGGATAACACATTTACACACCATGTAAACTTTCATACATGGATTAAATCGTTTGTCCAATGTATCATGGACATGATTCATTAGGTTTCATTCCCCTTATCATTTACCTAAAGGTTGGTATGAATTTATTCCTACTCATATGACCGTGATACCTTTTGTAGGACTCCATAGACAGAGTTGAAGGAATACCCAACCCCCACTCCCCATCCCCAGAGGCCTGGATTGGGATCCTCTATTCATCTATGTTCCTTAGGTAGTGTTCTAGGTATCAATGTGGCCAATCCTACTGGGTCTCGATCCTCTAATTAGTGAGAAACTCTAGATGGAGTTGTTGTTATCACCCCATGTCCCTAGTTATGATCCTTATCTATGTAGCTAATTTTACTTAGATATATCATCATGTATTATCAGTCATGATGAGTTCTTATGAGTAGTCCCACTTGAAAGGATTTCATCCATGATATCAGACTTAGGAGTGTTTTCTCCTAGATGATTGCATTGTAGAATCATCGATTCAGAATCCTGAGGTGGTATACTATGGGTTTGTCTAACAACAAACTATGTGTTTTGGATTGAGTATATCCAGACAATATTTTTAGATGTTTTGTAGACATATACCTTTGTAGACACAACTGTATTTACCTTTTTAAAATTATTTCTGTTGTTTTGGGGTGTCCTATAGAGTATTTTTATACTCACCCCTAAACAATATTTTCCTGTATGTGTCATGTCTTGTGTAGATGATCAACCTTTTGGAGGATTCATTTGTGGACCAGAACCAGATGGTGCTTTGTGAGACTAAAAAAATCGAGTTGTGATCATTTGGCTTTCATGAATTAGTACAAGTACCTTTACATTCATTTTAGACTTCTGTTACAGAAGTCTTTGTGGTGGCTATGTATTCTCCCTATTTACATTCATTACTTCATGTCATACTATGGTTGTTGGATATAGATGTATGCATTCCTTGGCTGTTCATTTGTTTTTACATTTCATCATTTTATATGGTTTGAGATGTGTGCATGTATAAAAGTACTTAGGTAATGCATCCCATGTTAGTGATATGTTGACTCAGTGCTAGTCACCACTCCGTAGCCTTTTGAAGGCGAGCTTGGTGAGTCACGACATGAGCCCCACTGGGAAATGTCATTAAATAGTGGTATTAGAGATGGATCGTTCTACTTTAGGATTAAGATTCCATGACATTGGTTTTGGGAAACACTGTTATGTGATTCGAGATTTGATTTCAGACTTGGGATAGTAGTGTTAGTGTGGTAGCCATTGTACCCAAACACCAAGACTCTAATAACCTACTTTTCAACTCAGTACATGAGAAAACGGGTGGCCAAAAAAAAATACAAAAATCATATAAGAATTGGTTGTGGTATGATTTCTTTATTGATTCAACTCTCCAGATATACTCATTGAATGTGGTACACCTTTTTTGTTTTTAGGATTCCCCCCATGATTTATGCCATCTAGGATTCATCTGCATGATCACGAGGATGATCCCCTCAATGATGAGGCTTCGATACAGGGGCTAGTTATGGTGATCCTACCTCCAAGTGGTTCACCAAATATACAACCTCCAAGAGAGAAGAACATGGTACATGCAATATTAGTGAATGAGGAGAACAAGATTATCACACTTCATATAGTGACCCTTATTTTTCATACATAACTTATTACATGATTTTATAGACAAACAACATAAAAGCATTACAAGAACCGGATCCAAAGGTTTAGTGTCTTTGGAAAATTAAGACCATATGTAAAATTTAAAAATTAAAACATAAAAATTTATTTAATTTCTTTTTATATAGAATCTTATTTGGACTTTTGTTTTCCTTAAATCAAGTAATCACCTGACTATATACATCAAAGAAACGGGAGACCAAAAATCCCAGTAAGAGGATGAATAAGAGAAAAAACATGGGAGAGCATAATCATAATCATATTTATATAACAAGGATAATCATCATAAACATGATAGGAATCATTAGATAAATCCATGGAATGTGGTAATGCATTAATATGAAACATTAGGACTGAGTGGTCCACAACCACACATAGTTGTGAACAAATCTAGCATCATGATCATTCATATTTATCTTTATCATGATATACATCACATTACCCATGGAATTGATGCACTAGATAATTCTAGTTTCACCAATCAAACCATACCAGTTGTAGTGCGCAATATAATTCTAGGTGCACCCATAACATTATAACATTTACAATATCTTGCATGCCACTTAGAACATATATCAACCATTAAAATAAAATAGTCTACAGAAAATAAGGGGATTCATTTCATGAAGAATAAATTCATGAATATACTCTAGGGATCCCAAAATAAATAGGTAATAACATACTTTGTATAAGAATTATCAATTTGGAGTGAAGAATAAACAATCTCAAGATAAGTAAAGATGTGTTTTTTAAAGACAATTTCTTTTGGAAAATCATTGCATTTGTCATAAAACCATATTTGTAAAATGTGTATCCATGAAAAGATAATATAATAATGAATAAATGTTTTTTAATGGACATTAAATGAATATCCATATAAAAATGGTGTGAAATAGAGAAACCCCAATGAAAGAGAGTTGGGTTCGAGAATTCCCCTTATATTATGTCTAAATGATTTCTTCACATTAATATCCTTTTAATTACATTAGATCCATTAATTAACAAATAAAAAATGTTTTATACATGAATTTTATTCATTATGGTTTTATTAAGTTCGTTTATGGGATTTTTGATTATTTATAGATTTTAATTCCATTGTTTTGGTATTGGTTTTCTTGATCGGCTAACTTGTATACGTGAATGTATGTTTGTGTAATGTGTGAATAGAAATCCATAATTTTTATTATACGTTATTAATGATCTTCAAAAATTTTATATGATATTTTATATAATTTGGATGTTTGATATGAGGATTAATCATTAGATATAAGTTAATGATGATCGTTTTATGTTAATTTTGGTGGGTTTTAGATCACAACGAAGTTGTTTTGTTTTATCATCAAGTATTATGTATATATGTTAGTTACATCATATAAATAGTGTTGTGAAATAAATTTGAGAATATTTTTCAACCATTATAATAGTTTTACTAACATACATGAAGGCATTAAAGGAAAATGCAAGTGCATCACCCACAATGTCGATAAATTAACGAATCACATGTAACGATTTCATTATGAGAATAAAATAGAGTGAGTGAGGATTTTAATAACGAATATTACACTAAAATTATATAATTAATGTACATATATAATAATATATACTTTCAAATAATTTTTATGAGGGTTGGTGATGAAAGAATAAAAATACAAAATAACGTGAAATGAAGTTAAAAGAAAAGAAATATGAATTTACCTCTTGAATGTTTCCTCCTTGGGAACCTCTTTAGGGTAAGGTTTTTGATATTTTATATCTCAAAGAGATCCAAGACATGGGGGAGGTTCTTTGGAAAATTATTTGATAGAATTTGGTCAATTCAAAAAGCTCTAGATGAGTGAGGAAAATAGGTGGTGAGGGGTTGTTTTTATAGTGGCGAGAGGGGTGTTTTCTCATTATTATATTCATTAGTTTATTATTTTTACTCAATAATAACAATGGTTATAGAATAATCACTAAATAAATTAAAATAATAAAGGATAGTTCGAGAATTTGTACTTTCATCCTCCATACATCATATATACCTCCATAATTTGTGTATTTAGGTTTTAATGCAAATCATCGTATTTTACTAATCATAAAAAAATACAAGTATTTTAGAAAAATCCCAAAAATTAACCCTAACCATTTTTTAATTTTTAGAATTTAAAAATAAACTAAATTTTATGAAATTTTTTTCTGAATAAGAATAATTTAATTTTTAATTAAAATCATCATTTACTGGGAAAATACAAATTTTATAATTATAACTATTTTTATAACACATTGAAAAAATACATATGGTATTATAAAATAATCCTATAATAATTAGAAAAAAAATTAATAAATAAATACATTTTATTAAAATAAATGTTCCTTTTATGTTATTAAATTAATTATAAATTTCTAATTAATTTTTTTGAATTGCATAGATTCTAACACATAATTAATAAATTTTAAAATAGTTATTTTCTTAGACTATGATATAATTATACCATACATTAATTTATAATAAGAATAACATTTATTTTTACATTCATGGGTGTGTTCACAATTTATTTGGTCAATTTTCTTTTCAAAAAGCTCATATTACTATTCCTATGGTCCAGTTACTATTTCATCTGTATTGTTACCTTAACTTCTAAATGTACTTATTATTTCAATAATTATTCACTTATAATATTTTTATTATAGTTAATAAGTGATTTTATGTGATTTATACTCTATAAAATTTCTATATAAAATTACTATATGAAGGTATAAATTCCATTGATAAAAGTTTGGGTCAATTTATTCTGCCCCCCTTATGAAATTTAACCCTAGAAATGTTTTTTTACATTACAAACTGAGGGTACTCCTCCAATTCCTCATCTACTTCAAAAGATTCTTATTTATATGTACGGATCATCCAATATTCTTTGATAAGGTGGGTTTTTTTGTAGCGTAGAACCTTATTTTTACATCCCATAATCTTTACTAATTGATTTTCATAAGATAAATCATCTTCCAACTCTACCACCTCTGATTTCAGTACATGTGATAGATCTGGTATGTACTTATTTAAGAGTGATATGTGGAACACATCATGAACATGATCCATATTTAGTGGAATAAAAATAAAATAGAACATTACTCATTTGTGATCAAGTATCTCAAAAGGGCCAATGTACCATGGGATTATTTTACCTTTATTTACAAAGCACATGACTCTCTTCTATGGTGAAATTTAAAGGAAGAATTTATATCCAACAACAAATTCCAAGTACCTTCGACAGTTTTATGCATTTCTATATTTCCAACTCTAAGAAAAATTGATATGTTGTTGGATGGATTGATCCTTATCTATCATATCTTTCATAAGATTAGTTCCATATATTTTTCATTCTCCAACATCATCCAAACAGATTGGAGTTCTACATCTCTTTCATATATAGCTTCATTTGGATCCATTTGAATACTTGATTGGAAGCCATTGTTTTATGAGAAGTCAACCAATGGGAGATGCTGATCCCATTCCCCTTTTAATTCTAATGATCATTCTCTTAGAATATCTTTGAGAATATAAATAGGAATTTTAGATATTCAATCATTTGAGGGTGATATGTCACGATGAAATTCAATTCAGTACATAAAGAATATTGAAGACTCTACTAGAATTTAGATGTGGATCTTGGATCCTAATTAGAGATAAACAATATTGTAACCCTATACAGTCTAATAATACCCTTCACATATATATTTTCAACTTTTTCTTGTAAGAGATCTTCCTAGATAACAATTAAGTGGGAATGCTTGGTGAGTTGGCCCAGCACAACTCATATCAAATTATTTCCTTTGTATGTCTTCGGGAGACCCATGACAAAGTCCATAGTGAAAATCCTCCATTTCTACATGCGTATAGTCATGGGTTACATCATCCAATTGGAAATATATTTCTCTACATTAACTTTCTAACACATCAAACACCGTGAGATATACTCTAAAATATTCTTCTTTATGTTATCCCACCAGAAGTGTTCTCGAAGATCGTGGTACATCATGGTACTCCCAGGATGGATTGAGAAAGTTGATCAATGTGCATTATCAAATAATTCCTTATTTATCCTTGGTGATGAAGGAACACAAAGCCTAATTCCAAACTAAATCAAAACATCATCATTGATATGGATCTCATGAAGCTTCCCTTTATTTAATGTAATCACCATCTGTTGTATCTGTAACATCCCAAGGTTTTCTAAAAATAAATTTAAAATGATTGAAAATTTGTTTAAGGTATATATTTATAAGTATCCTATAAACATAATTTTATTTCTCCTATGTTTTGAATTTCAAGAAACTGTCATCTACAATTGTGTTCAGTATGTTATTTAGAGTCTGATGAAACAAACTTGTTTTTTTGGTGAATAGTAACCTACCCTTATGAATAGTAACCTACCCTTATGAATAGTAATATGACCCTTATGAATAGTAAATAAGAGTAACATTACCTATAAATAATAAAATAAAAGTTAGACATCTTAGAAAGTGACATTTCGACCTTATTAAACGTTTTTTGTATTTTATAAATCATAAATATTTAATTATAATTAATTATTTAATTTAAAAGAATATTTATTTTCCTGTAATGTATTCATAAATTATTGAATCAATGCCTAATAGTTTTTAGATAATTTTATAAGACCTTACGTAATTTTTGAAAGAACTATAAATTTAGTTTTAATCTTAAAAACTGTTTTTTTAAGTAAATTATGATTTTTATTAATTATTAAATTAATAATATTTAGAAAATTATTTTTGAAAAATGGACTTCATTTTTGTATTCTACACGTCGAAAAATGGTTGGAGTAAATTTTTGATATTTTTCTGAGATACTTGAATTTTTTATGAATAGTGGAATCCGATAATTCACAATAAATGCTAAATAATGTATTAATTGAGTCACCGATGTTGTTCTGCTGATTTAAGCTCACTTGGTTCGGGATTACATTATAAAATTACTATTATTGGTCATCCAAGACTCACTATTCCTGGTCTTTGGTGAATCTAATAAACTAATCAATTTTATATTAAAGAAAACCCCTCTCCCCTCCACTATAAAAGCCACCCTTCACTCCCTCTTTTCCTCACACCTCTCAAGCTCTAAGACATTTATAAACTCTGCCCAAACACCTTCCCTAGCTCCTCCCCCACGTTCAAAAGCTTCTGGTCTCATCAAAAGACCAAGCCTAGCTTCTTTAAAAAGGATCTCAAGAGGAGGATTCTAAAGGTAATTTTTCTCTCTCTTCTCCTTTAATTTCCTTTCAAGTTCAAGTTCCTTTCTTGATCTCTCCCTACCTATCTTCATCCTAATTGTTCTATAAATCCAGTATTATATATATACTGTAATATTATGATTCTAATGTTATATTATATCTCCCCACACCCTTTCCCTCTTCCATTTATTTTATTAAAGAGAATGTTGTTCATGAGGTGTTAAATTTATCACCTTCAAAAATGACATGTTCTCTTCATCCATTTATAACTTCAATCTGGTCATGAAACCATTTATATGGTTGAACCAGGTTATAATATATTTTTTATGACTCACATAAGGTTCTGTAATTATTTTGTACTCATGATTCAAATTTATAAGACTAAATGAGGTTGTAATTATCAAAGAACCACTTAAATGATCTAAAGAAACATAATTAATGTTTTAACTTATGAATCATCATCATATAAATAATCAAAGTGGTAAATGGTATAATTTATGGTACCGGAAATATTTAAAAACTAATCCATTCCAATTCTTGAGTTTCACTTCCAATCAACAAGAAATATTCATCATGAACCGATTGTGAAAATCACAAAAGAACTCGCCCAAAATAATGCAAGGAACAAAATACTAACAATTATGGGGTGAAATGAGGTTATGAAATGACCATATAAGATGTTATAAACATGAAAATGTTTTTTTAAAATATGAATAACACTGTTTTAACCATTATACCAGAGGTTTAAACAATTTTTAAGTAAGACAAGCCCAAGGTAAGGGAATTCTTAACGCAATTTCCATTCTTTGGGTTAACCATCTACTTCATTATTTATGTGCTATTTAAATTTTTTATGTGATGGGTTATGTCTATATTATGTTTCATTATCTGTTTTTACAGAGTATATACATATTCCATCCACTCTATTAAGTCTCACTTCATGTATATGATGTTTATAAGGGACTTTTCTTCTAAAATCCCCTATTTAAAATTCCGTTTTACAAGATTCAAAAGCAATGTTTTTATGCTATTATTTATGTTGTATGATAATTTTTTGGTTATTGGGAATTGTTTATGATGAAGGGTGGGACCTATATTTCCCTCCAATTCATTGGGTATGCGTAAGTTGGAGGTTGTCCGTATGGTTACTCCACGTGTAACTGCAATGGTTACACAAAGTATGGTAGCCGTGATGGTTACAAATTTTAAGGTAGCCAAGATGGTTACAAGATTATGTAAGTAATTCCCGAAGATACCTCTATGATTATAATTATGTCTGGTATGGATCTTGTGTAAATCTCATGTTACACAAAGTATGTATTTATGGGTGGAAATAATGTCTTTGGAAAATGTTTTCATACGTCATGCGTATTCATGAGATAATGTGATTTTTCCTTCTTGTTCATACCTTACTGAGATTTTGTGCTCATCCCAAGTTTTTAAATGATTTTTCACAGTTTAATAGATGAGTAATAAAAGGAAGGAAGACATGTTAAATGTTGATGAATTGTCAAGGAGTCTTGTTTAAAGTTTTAATGTATTATATTCTGAGGAAAATGGAAACTGATTTTATGGTATCCACTATGTAACAATGTGTAATGTTATGAATGATTTGTCTTATTTCTCTAAAGCTCTAAACTTGAAAAGATCCTCAATGTAAAAGGAAGTGTTTTCTTGAATAAATTCAAGATTATGTATGAAATAAGTGCGGGTTGTTACAGTTGGTATCAGAGGATGGTTTAGATAACTTTAGGGGTTAAGGTGATGCTAATAGAATACCATAAATAATTTTCACTCTATGTTTAATTTTTTATAGCATTTAAATATTACCATGTTGCTTCATCTAAGAAATGTTTGTTCAGAATGGTTGTCCGTAGAAGGAACATGGATGCTAAAGAGGATAGGCGCTGACAGAATGACATCCTTCCTGATCTACATCCCGGAATGGTATGGATTGGAACCGAGCAGTTTGTGACAGTAATGGCTCAGCTAACGCTGGCTATAAATGGTGGTGGAATCCATGCAAGAGAACCAATAGAGGTACCCCAACGGAACATGATAGTGGTGGAACATTTTATGAGACAACATCCTCCTGCATTCAATGGATATTCTGACCCAGTGGCAGCAGAAAGATTTATTAAAGACCTTGAAAAGATATTTTATGTCATGGGATGTTCGGACAATAAAAAGGTAAGTCTTGCGATTTACCGTTTTGAAGGGGAAGCTGATAAGTGGTGGTCAATGGTAAAGAATATCAGGGGTAGAGAGGATTTTGATGCCTTAGTGTGGGATGATTTTAAAATTCTTTTTCTTGAAAAATATTTTCCTAAGGTGGTGCGACATATAACGGAGAAGTAATTCCTTGAATTGAAACAAAAGGAGGAAGATTCAGTGGCTGTGTATGAAGCAAACTTCACCCGACTGGCGAGGTATGCTCCAAATCTTATTCTAGATCTCGATAGCAAAATCAACTGCTTTTACTCAGGATTGAAGCCAAGGTATCGAAGGGTGTTGGCCTCCCATGAATTCAAAAGTTATGAGAAACATGTCTGATGTGCTGAGAGGGTAGAGATGGAATTTTCTGACGATCACATGGATTTTGGAAACAAAGAGAAGAAGAGGTCCCGTTGACAAGCAATGGGTAAGAATCATCCAAAGAAATCTGATAGTAAGAAAATCCAGTTTCCAGTTTGTGAAAAATGTGGCAAGAAGCACCCTGGGGAATGTATTATCAAAACCGGGAAGTGTTTTAAATGTGGTAAGTTTGGACATATGGCCCGAGATTGCAATGAAAATGATCCAAAGAATAATCCTGATAAGCAAACTGTAAAGTGTTTTAAATGTGGTGATATGGGTCACTATTAAAAATGCCTGTCAAATGAGGGATCCGAATGAAGCAAAGAAGCCAGACTACAAGCAGAAAGGTGTAGTGAGATCCTTTGCGACTATGTAAGCAGGTGTTGGGCCATGCAATGAAGTTGTATCAGGTACTTTGTTTGTTCACTCAGATTTTGCTAATGTTTTGTTTGATACGGGTTCTACAAATTCCATCATCTCTGATAAATTTTCTAGTAAATTGGAAATATCACCTCAACAAATGAGACCCGAACTTGTTGTTAAAACACCAGGGGAAATGTTATAGAAAATTGGAATTATAAAAATATTTATATTATTGTATGTGGAACCACTTTACCAGAAAACCTTGTTGTTTTACCCTTAGTTGAGTTTGATGTTATTCTGGGGATGGACTGGCTTTCTGATTATCATGCTAAGATTGATTGTAGAGCTAAAGAAGTTATTTTTCAGAAAGAGTTTTGGTTTGTATACAAGAATGAACCCATAAAATTGATAACATATCAGGAAGCAGAGAAATTACTGAAAGATGGAAGTGAAAGTTATCTTGCTCATATTGTTGAAAACAAGGGAACTATTCAAATTAATGATGTTCCAGTGGTAAATGAATACCTTGATGTTTTTCCTGAGGAGTTAGCCAGTGTCATACCTGAACGAGAAGTCGAATTCACAATTGATTTAGTTCCTGATGCTAAGACAATTTCAAAACCCCCATATCATATGGCTCCAATAGAACTTCATGAATTGAAAAATCAGTTGCAGGATATTCTTGTCAAAGGCTTCATTCATCCTAGTACTTCACCATGGGGAGCCCCTGTTTTGTTTGTTAAAAAGAAAGATGGTTCCATGAGACTTTGCATTGATTATAGAGCTTTGAATAACATCACTATTAAAAACAAGTATCCTTTGCCTCATATTGATGACTTGTTTGATCATCTCCAGGGAGTTCAGTACTTTCCCAAGATTGACTTGAGATCCAGATTCCATCAACTGAAGGTGAAGGAGGATGACATTCCAAAAACAGCCTTTCGTACTAGATATGGGCATTATGAATTTGTTGTTATGCCATTTGGGTTAACTAATGCACCTGTTGTATTCATGAATCTTATGAATAGAGTATTTCATGAGGTCTTCGATATGATTGTGGTTTTATTTATTGATGACATTCTGGTTTTTTCTAAAAATAAAGAGGAGCATGAAAAACATCTAAGGGTTGTTTTACAAACATTAAAAGAAAAGAAACTATATGGAAAATTCAGAAAGTGTGATTTTTGGTTGCAACAAATTTCTTTTCTTGGGCACATTGTAAATAAGGATGGAATAATAGTTGATCCTGCCAAAACAAAAGTAGTTGATGAATGACCAAGACCCACAAATGTTACAGAGATTTGTAGTTTTCTGGGATTAGCAAGTTATTACCAATAGTTTGTTAAGAACTTTTCACGGTTATCTAGCCCAATAACTAAGTTAACACGGAAATGGGTTAAATTGTTTGGACAGAGGAAGGTGATGTTTGTTTTTAGGAACTAAAGAAGAGATTGGTGAATGCTCCAGTTTTGGCCTTACCTTCTCGGAATGGTGAGTTTGTCATCTACAGTGATGCTTCTTTGAAGGGACTTGGTTGTGTTTTGATGCAGAATGATCAGGTAATTGCCTATGATTTGAGACAACTTAAACCTCATGAGCTAAATTATCCCACACATGATTTGGAATTGGCATCTGTGGTTTTTTCTTTGAAAATATGGAGGCATCATCTATACGGAACCAAATGCCAAATATATACTGACCATAAAAGTCTTAAGTATATATTCACTCAGAATGAATTAAACATGAGACAGAGAAGATGGCTAGAACTGAAAAAGGATTATGACTACATGATCAATTACCATCCTAGAAAAGCAAACAAAGTATCATATGCCTTAAGTCAGAAAAATCATGCATCATTAACCATGCTACGATTGGAACATGATCCCTTGATTAATGATTTGATGAATTTTGTCTTAGAAGTTGTTGCTGCTGGGAATATATCTGTTTTGTTTCAGGTTTCAGTGCAATCTTTGTTGTCATAAAGAATTATGAAAGCGCAACGGGAAGACCGTGAGCTACAGAAAAAGATAGAATTGGTTAAAATGGGTATGTTTCTAGAATTTAATCTTGATAAAGATTGTGTTTTAAGATTTGGAAAAAGGTTGTGTGTGCCTTGTGATTCCCAGCTGAAGAAAGAATTTTTGTGTGAAGCTCATAGTTCTCCATTTTCTATTCATCCTGGAAGTACTAAGATGTACAGAGACCTTCGAGTGTATTACTGGAGGAATGGGATGAAAAGAGATATTGCTGATTTTACAATGAAATGTTTAACATGTCAGCAGGTTAAAGCAGAGCGGCAGTTACCGAAGGGGATGCTTCATCCTTTTCCAGTACCAAAATGGAAATGGGAGAATATATCCATGGATTTTGTGGTGGGACTACCAAAAACTTCTCGAGGTAACAATGTGATATGGTTTATTGTTGATCGGCTAACAAAGTCTGCTCATTTTCATTCTATTCGAGATACAATGACATTAGATCAGCTTTTTGATTGTACCTCATGGATATTGTCAGGTTACATGGAGTTCCTCATTCCATTGTGTCTGACCGAGACCCCAGGTTCACTTCTAAATTTTGGAATGGACTTCAGAAGACTTTGGGCACAAAGTTGAATTTCAGTACATCTTTTCATCCTCAATTAGATGGGCAGTCAGAACGAACGATTCAATCATTGGAGGATATGCTTCGAGCTTGTTCAATGGACTATCAGGGAAGTTGAGATCAACATCTTTCATTAGTTGAGTTTTCTTATAATAACAGTTTTCATTCCAGTATTCAGATGGCACCTTTTGAGGCCCTGTATGGAAAGCGGTGTCGGACTCCTGCGTTTTGGGATGAAGTCGATGAAAGAATGTTGATGGGGCCAGAATTAGTAGAAGAAGAGGTTGACAAAGTGAGGGTGATCTAGAAACACATGAGGACAGCTTAGAGCAGGAAGAAAAGTTATGCAGATAACAGAAGGAAAGACTTCCCTTTCGAGGTAGGTGACCATGTTTTCCTTAAAATATCTCCTTGGAAAAGTGTGATGCGTTTTGATAAGAAAGGAAAACTAAGTCCACGGTTCATCGGTCCTTTTGAAATCTTGGATAAAATTGGAACATTTGCATACCACGTAGCTTTGCCTCCGATCTTATTTCAGGTACATGATGTTTTTCATGTTTCGAATTTGAGAAAGCATGTTCCAGATTCATCACATGTCTTGAGGTCGGAAGTAGTTCAGCTGGTAGAGAATCTTTCTTATGAAGAAAAACCAGTTCATATTCTTGATCGAAGAGAACATGTATTGTGGAATAAGGTAATCCACCAGGTAAAGGTTTTGTGGAGAAACCACATGGTTGAAGAAGCGACATAGGTGTCTGAAAATTCTATGAGGGAAAAATACCCTCAATTGTTTAATAAGTAAATAAAATTGCGAGGAATCAATTTCATGAAGGTGGGGATAATATAACATCCCAAGGTTTTCTAAAAATAAATTGAAAATGCTTGAATTTTTTTTTAAGGTATATACTTATAAGTATCCTTTAAACATAATTTTATTTCTCCTATGTTTTGAATTTCATGATACTGTCATCTATAATTGTGTTCAGTATGTTATTTAGAGTCTGATGAAACAAACTTGTTTTTTGGTGAATAGTAACCTACCATTATGAATAGTAACCTACCCTTATGAATAGTAATATGACCCTTATGAATAGTAAATAAGAGTAACATTACCTATGAGTAATAAAATAGAATTTAGACATCTTAGAAAGTGACATTTTGACCTTAGTAAATGTTTTTGGTATTTTATAAGTCATAAATATTTAATTATAATTAATTAATTAATTTAAAAGAATATTTATTTTCCTGTAATGTATTCATAAACAATTGAATCAATTTATAATAGTTTTTAGATAATTTTATAAGACCTTACGTAATTTTTGAAAGAACTATAACTTCAGTTTTAATCTTAAAAACTGTTTTTTAAGTAAATTATGATTTTTATTAATTATTAAATTAATAATATATAGAAAATTATTTTTGAAAAATCGACTTCATTTTTGGATTCTACATGTCGAAAAATGGCTGGGGTAAATTTTTGAGATTTTTCTAAGATACATGAATTTTTGATGAATAGTGGAATCCGATAATTCACAATAAATGCTAAATAATGTATTCATTGAGTCACTGATGATGTTCTACTGATGTAATCCCACTTGGTTCGGGATTATATTATAAAATTACTATTATTGGTCATCCAAGACTCACTATTCCTGGTCTTTGGTGAAAATAATAAACTAATCAATTTTATATTAAGGAAACCCCTCTCCCCTCCACTATAAAAGCCACCCTTCACTCCCTCTTTTCCTCACACCTCTCAAACTCCAAGACTTCTCTAAACTCTGCCCAAACACCTTCCCTATCTCATCCCCCACTTCCAAAGCTGCTGGTGTCATCAAAAGACCAAGCCTAGCTTCCTTAAAAAGGATGTCAAGCGGAGGATTCTAAAGGTAATTTTTCTCTCTCTTCTCCTTTAATTTCCTTTCAAGTTCAATTTCCTTTCCTGATCTCTCCCTATCTATATTCATCCGAATTGTTCTGTAAATCTAGTATTATATATATATACTGTAATATTATGATTCTAATTTTATATTATATCACCCCACACCCTTTCCCTCTTCCATTTATTTTATTAAAGTGAACGTTGTTCATGAGGTGTTAAATTTATCACCTTCAAAAACGACATGTTCTCTTCTTCCATTTATACCTTAAATCTGGTCATGATACCATTTATATGGTTGAACCAGGTTATAATATATGTTTTATGACTCACATAAGGTTATGGAATTCTTTTGTACTCATGATTCAAATTTATAAGACTAAATGAGGTTGTAATTATCAAAGAACCACTTAAATGATCTAAACGACCATAATTAATGTTTTAACTTCTGAATCATCATCATATAAAGCATAAAAGTTATAAATGGTATAATTTATGGTACTGGAAATATGTAATAACTACTCTATTCCAATTTTGGAGTTTCACTTCCAATCAACAAGAACGATTCATCATGAACCGATTGTGAAAATCACAAAAGAGCTCACCCAAAATAATGCAAGGAACAAAATACTAACAATTAAGGGGTGAAATGAGGTTATGAAATGACCATATAAGATGTTATAAACATGAAAATGTTTCTGTAAAATACTAATAACACTCTTTTAACCATTATACAGGAGTTTTAAACAATTTTGAACTAAGAAAAGCCCAAGGTAAGGGAATTCTTTACCTGATTTCCATTCTTTTGGTTAACCATCTACTTCATTATTTGTGTGCTATTTAAATTGTTTGTGTGATGGGTTATGTCTATATTATGTTTCATTATGTGTGTTTATAGTGTATATACATATTCCATCCACTCAATTAAGTCTCACTTCAATTATATAATGTTTATAAGGGACTTTTCTTCTAAAATCCCCTTTTTAAAATTCTGTTTTACAAGATTCAAAAGCAATGTTTTTATGCTATTACTTATGTTGTATGATAATTTTTTGGTTATTGGGAATTGTTTATGAAGAAGGGTGGGACCTATATTTCCCTCCAATGCATTGGGTATGAGTAAGTTGGAGTTCGGCCGTATGGTTACTCCACGTGTAACTGCGATGGTTACACAAAGTATGGTAGCCGTGAGGGTTACAAATTTTAAGGTAGCCAAGATAGTTGCAAGATTATGCAAGTAATACCCAAAGATACCTCTATGATTATAATTATGTTTGGTGTGGATCTTGTGTAAATCTCATGTTACACAAAGTAAGTATTTATGGGTGGAAAGCATGTCTTTTGAAAATGTTTTCATAAGTCATGCGTATTCATGGGCTAATGTGATTTTTCCTTCATGTTCATAACTTACTGAGCTTTTGTGCTCATCCCAAGTTATTAAATGATTTTTCACAGGTTAATGGATGAGTAATACAAGGAAGAAAGACATGTTAAATGTTGAAGAATTTTCAAGGAGTCTTGTTTAATGTTTTAATGTTTTTTATTCTGAGGAAAATGGAAACTGATTTTATGGTATCCACTATGTAACAATGCGTAATGTTATGAATGATTTGTCTTATTTCTCTAAATCTATAAACTTGAAAAGATCCTCAATATAAAAGGATGTGTTTTCTTGAATAAATTCAAGATTATTTATGAAATAAGTGCGGGTTGTTACAGTGTCTTTAGACCATCCCATTGTGCCTTCTTAATATTCTCATATATAGATGATTTGGAAATAATTTGGGAAAGGTATAATGTATTACATATTTTTGTGATGTCCAAATCCATCCTTTTCATATCAATGAAGATAGGGTCTTTCTCAATCTACAATATGGATAGAGTATCAGGTTCTTTTCAGCTAAATGCACCAACTACCTTATTTTCCATACCAGGATGATAGTGAATAGTGTAACTGTACACCTTGATTATCTATAACCATTTACTATGTTTCATGTTGATATATTTTTGTGTGGATATATACTTTTGGATATTATAACTAGTATATATGTCACAATTCTTTCAATAGGGGAAATACCACCAGATTTTCAATGCAAAAATCATAGCTGCTAACTCCAGATCATACATCAGCTAGTTCTCCCCATGGTTCTTCTACTTCTGTGAGGTGTAGGTTATCAAATTAATATTCTTCTTGAGAACACAACCCAAGAATCTCATTGAAGCATCATTTTATTTTAAAAAACATTCTCCACATTTTGGTAATGTTTGTACATATGCAGTAATCAACCTTCTTTTTCACTTCTTGATTCTTTCCTCACATTCTATTCTCCGAACATAAATTACCCCTTTCCTTGGTGACTAAGTCAGAGGTCTTCAAAATTGTGAGGAATTTTTAAAAAATAATTGGTAGTACCCATATAATCCAATAAAAGTGTATAATTTTATGACACTAGAGTGTATGTTCTATTCCTTAAGTACATTTTGTTAGGTTCTACCAAAATTCCCTCACTTGTGATCTCATGTCCCAAGAATATTAAATGCTACATCGAGAAGCTACAGTTTTGTGTACCATATGTACAAATTCTATTGAAAAAACTTTTTTTACTCCTCTTTTTAGATAGGAAATTTCCTATGGGGACACATTTAGATAGGATTAGCTCCAGGTAAGAGTTCTATTGAGAACTATACCTAAAGACCTAGGGGAAGTCTATGTTACTCTTTAAGAAATACATCAATTTATTCCCTCAAAAATCATATTTACACAATGTCGACTCCTTCCTCTGACTCAACCATTTGAACAAGGTATGATTCTTGATATGGAATCGAAACCCACACCATTGAAGGATTTTACCAAGATGATTCAGAATATTCTTGGAATTTGAAGACGATCATGGCCTGGTTTAGAATATGAAAAGATATTTACTTTTTAGGATGATTTATATGTTCTCCATATAATGAAATCCAATTCATTCCCATTATAGTATAAAATTAAACAAAAGGAAGTATCACAAGACTTTATGGAAGAATCATCCAACATATATCAGTAGGAGAAGAGTCCTACGCTGGGGTTGAGATGATTTCATCACTAGGGGTTTCAAAAAATATCTCTACTTCAAGGTTGTAGGGCTTCGATTCAATATTTCTATAAAAAATGAAAGATATAAAAGAATTTGTATAACTAGAATAAAATAAGACTTTTTACAATCTTGAGTGAATAGTAATTATACCTTGTACAAATTCATTTTCTTGCTCCACTTTAGAAATATTTATGGAAGAACCCTTTCCTTTCTCCTTTGTCTTTGGTGACTGTTGAACCTAATTACACACGAGGAATTGAGTGTTTTTGCATTGGATTGTATAGTTACCTTTCACCCTATTGTGGTATCAATGGACCATTGGTGGTTCTCTCTTTCCTTCCACCACATTTTCCTTCTTCCTCATGTACATTCTACATTTCTTGAGATTGTTGGCCTTCTCTCCCACACTTGAAGAAATTACACATACCATTAAGGTTGTTACCATGATATTTCTTTTCAAAATTTTAACATGTGGGTGGTTTATTTTTCTATCCACCTATCTCATTATATCCTTTGGCTTGAAAACCCATCTTTCTTTTCTTATCACCATAGCCATGGGACAATTCTCTCAAATCTATCTCCACATTGAGAGAACATTTAAAAAATTCATCATAACTCCTTATTTTTTGAATTTCTAGACCCTTTCAAAGTTATGGTTTTAACATACTAAATAATCTATCAATTCTTCTATCATTCTTGATAAAAAAACCCAATGCGTTACTGGAAACACTTGTGGAATTTTCATCATATGTCATGAAAAATTATCCTTCCTTTTTATTTATATCAAAGAATTCTCTATCCATAATTATATGAAGAGTTTGAGGGAAATAGATTTTAAGAAACATTATATAAAAGTATTCCCACTCAATATCTTCAATTTAATCATTTTTCATGGTGTTCTTAATAAAATTCCACCATTGAATGGCATCTCCATATAAAAAATAAACGGAAAGAGTAACCTTATCCATCTCAGAACTGTGAAGTATAAAAAATAACATCTCTTTGGATTTGAACCACTATTCATTGACTAGTATATTTAAAGATCCACTAAATTTTGGTGGTCATTGCTGAATAAAACACGTGATATATCATTTCTCCCTTATAGGTGAAGGTGAATGCTCTACATTATTCGTGCTATTGTTCATAACTTGTGATAGATGGGTAAAAAATCTCTATGAATGTTTGAAGTCAACCTTCGAAAGAAATGGATATTCTATTCAAGAAATCACTACATTGTACCCAAAAAAGGTTATTGGCCTGGTTTCTCTTGGTTCCAATTTTTTTACAAAATGGAAAATGTTATAACAAAACATAAGTAAATAATTCGTGAATAAATGATTTATTCTTTTATACAATTAAGTAGAAATGTATATCTTACGGGATCCGCATGATTATTATTTTTAAAACAAGGATTATTTGGTGCTTAGTTATACATAGTCTCATACTATGGGTTTCCGCTATATTTATATAATCCAAATTCCCTAATTAACTAAAATGTTCTATGATACCAACTATTGTGACTCTACTTTTTCTCATATAACTTTTTACATCATTTCATAGAGAAACAACATAAAATTATTACACAAACATGATACAATGTTTTAGTATCTTGGGAAAATTAGGACGAGACATAACATTTAAAAAATAAAACAGAATCATTTATTTAATTCCATCTTATCTAGCTTCTTTTTGGCCCTCATGTTCTCTTTAGTTCAAGTAATCACCTGATGATATACATCAAATAAAGGGGTGAGAAAAAATCCCAGTAAAAGGATGAATAAGCCAAATAAAATATGGGTGAGCATAATCATCCTTATAATTACATAATTAAGGATAATAATCATAATCATATGAGGAAACATTAGATAATGGAATGGAATGTGGAAATGTATAAACATAAAACATCATGTTTTAGAGGTCAACTACCACACATAGTTGAGAATAAATATAGTGACATGTTCATGCATATTTCATTTTTATAGTTAGATAATTCACATTACCCAATTAATTGGATTGATATTTTTTTCTACACCTGTCAAATCATAAAATTTACATTGTGCTATATAATTCTTGGTGCACCTATCACATCATAAAATTTACATTATCATTCTTGCCAGTTATTTCATATATCAATATTGAAGATAAAATAATACATGGAAAGTAATTAGTTTAATTTAATAATGAACAAATTCTTGAATAAACTCATAGGATCCTGAAATAAATAGGTAATAACATACATGGTATAAGAATCATCAATTTTGGGTGAATAAGAAAAATCTCACAAGAAGTAAAAGATGTGTTTTTTGAAAAATTGTTCGTTTGGAAAAATCGTTACATTTTTCATAAAATAGGATTTGTAAAATTTATATCACAAAAAATATAACATAATTATGAAGAATTATTTTTAAAGAACATTAATGTTATATATATAATGAATATGTGTTTAAATAGAGAAAACCCATAGAAATAGAGTTGGGTTCCAGAATTCCCCTTACCTTATGTTTGAATAATTTCATCAAAATAATTTCTTATATAATACTATTAGATTAATTAATTAACAAATAAAAAACCTCTTAGAAAAGAATTTGAATCATTATTATTTTATTATGTTCTTTTATTTCCCTTTTGGGATGTTATATTGTTTAATTCCACAGTTCGATAGTGTCTGTTTTCTTAGTTTTCATGATTGGTTCACTTGTATACACGAATGGAAGTTAATCTAAACTGTGGATAAATATCATGAATTGTTATTATTTGTTATTAATGAATTTTTATATGTTTAAATGATATTATAAAGGATTTGGTTATATGGTGTGAGGGTGAATCATTAGATAAAAGTTAATGATGACTATTTTTGGTTAATTTTGAGTTTTTTTTATCACAACAAAATCATTTTGTTTTATCACGTATTATTATGTATATATGTTAGTTCCAAAAAATAAATATGGATGAAACTTAAATTTTACAACATTTTTCAACAATTATAATGTTTTTATTAACATATTTTATTTAATTAAAGGTAAATTAAAGTGCATCACCCATGATGTCAGTAAATTGATACATCACGAATAATGATTTCATTTTTAGATTAAAGTAGAGAGAGGGAATTTTTTAGGGATGGATATTCTCATAACACGATATAATTATAGTATATGTAAGGTAAAAGAGTTATCATTCAATTTTATTAGGGTATTTGAGAAAAGAAATAAAATACACGAGAACATCAAAAGAAGTTAAAAGAACAGAAAGGAGAATTTTACTCTTTAATTTATCATCATTGAGATCCTCTATATGGCAAGGGTTTTTGTCTTTTATGATACCAAGGGATCCTGTAGGTGGGGGAGTTTCTTGAAAAGATTATTGTATAGAATTTTTAAAAATTCCAAATCTTTAGAGTTTAGTTAAATGGGTGATGATAAGTAGTATTTAATGGGGAAGATAAGGGTGTTTTCTCATTATTATATTCATTAGTTTATTATTTTTTCTCAAGACTATGAATATTTTGATGATTATGACTAAATAAATTAAAATAATATTGGATAGTTTCATGTTTTTGACTCAAATCTTCCATACATAATCTATGACTCCATAATCCATGTATTAACTTTTACCGTAAATTATTACATTTTACTATTCATTAAACATTGAAGTATATTTGAAAAATTCAAAAAATTCACCGTAACCATTTTTCAATATGTATAATTAAAAATGATCTCTATTTTATGAAAATCATTTTATAAGTATGAGTAATTTTATTTGTAATTAAAATCATTATTTATATGGAAAATACATATTTTAAAATTATAAATTATTTTACATCGCTTTGAACAATCATTTAGGGTATCATAAAATTATTCTATAATCAAAAGACAAAAAATATTAACTTTTGAATACATTTTATTAAAATGAATTTTCTTTTAAATTATTAAATTAATTATAAAATTATAATTATCTATTTATGTCTTACAAAAATGTCAACACTTAATTAATAATTTTTCAATTTTTTTTCACATAGGCAATGATATAATTATACCATACTTTCATTTTTAAGATGACAAAATTTTCATTGTAATTTCATGGGTGTGGTTACTGTTCATTTTTCTGATTCACTATTCCTAAGGGTTATATTAGTATTCCTAAGGTGAAGTTATTATTTCATCGGTATTGGTTCCTTAATATCTATAAATACTTTGTATTTAATTAATTTAACATTTATAATGTTTTGTTATGGTAAAAAAGTGATTTTATGTGATTTATACCATATTAAAATACTATAAAAAGGGGTAAATTCAATTAATAAAAGCTCTTGTTATTTAACATGATGAGTTTTAGAAGTAGATACCCCTCAGGTTCTGAGGTGAGCCTGACCCATAAGTGGATGATGAATGGCTTGAGGTGGTGACCCATGTTTTCTATCTAGTTAGGACACCAGTATATCATGTCATGGTCTAGGTATCAAGCCTTCTTCTGGGCTCTATAGAGAGATGGTGGGGTTTAGTTACCCATCCGAATTATTAGGTGACTCTTTCATTGACATAGTGTGACTATCTATTCAGAGAGGAGTTCTCACCAACTCCGTTGAGGGCTGTATAGATCCAAGAGCTTCTATAGCCCCAATAGGGAATTATGAAAATAGATGATTATTCATCGTGGTTTACCAACATATTTAGGTACTCAAGGGATATGATTTAAGCATTATTCTTTAGGGATCAAACATTCAATAGAGGTCTACATAGTGACATCCTAGCCAGTGTTACCCCTCTGTGAATTCCTACCTATGCTGGGCTCTAAGATATAGATTTGGTGGATGATAGCTTCATGGATGAGCAAATATATTCAATGTTTATAAACAATGTGAAATATTGGGAAGAGACCTCGGCAGTGAGGATCTAACACCAGTATGAGAGACCAGAATGTGGGAGAAATTTTAGGGGGAGATCCCAGGATAAGGGATATATAGTATAGAGATCATAGGATGGATAAAATCATCCTATAGAGATGTGGTTTAATCATGTGATAGTTTGGTACATCTGGCCCGATATTTTCCGACCCATCATATAGGTGATAAAGAAAATGTGGATGGGCCACCAAGGTAATGACAGCGGTAGCAGGAAGTAGATCTATAGGTTGGAAGATGTGGAATATGATCAAGGAGACCAGTAGGAGGTGTTCAATGATTTTATTTGTTACCACCACCTCCCCCATGCGGTCCACACCACGCCCTGAGAGCTAGAGGATTGGGGCGGGGACATCTGTAGGTGATTATGTCTTATGACCCATGGGCAGTAGGAATTATTCAAGGTATGATCTCTGTAATTTATACCTTATATGTAGTATTGATAGACATGGGTTCTTGATATTCATTTATCTCCACACATCTTGTTTGAGACTTAGAGATTCTAGTTAAACGATTTACTTGACCCTTAGGCTTGGAGACTCATAATAGAGGAGACTCAGTGTTCACACACATATTACAACAGTGTGACCTGACCCATGGAGGTGGGTGTTTTAGTTGGAATCACATGGTAGCTGCATAGAGGCCTTATGATGTCATTATTGGTATGGATTGGTTATCCAAATTCCATTCCATGATAGACTATTTTAAGAGAAGGATGTGGTGTGTTCATTGTGACAAAAACATATTATCCATTATTGGTGAAAAGGAAACCTATACATCGCTGGATGGACTCATGAATATGAGGGTAAAGCCGATTACTCATCATTTGGCTATCCTAACACTTAGTATAGTGAATGTTATGAGTATCCAGTTTCCTACAGTGGTGGTGGTGTACAAAGACATCGTTCTTTGTGATATTCTAGGTTTACTTACATGTCAGGAGATAGACTTCGACATTGATCTACACCCACAAACGACACTTTTATCTATGATATAAAATCTAAAGTCTCCCTCAAAGAGTTTTTAGTTTAGGTTATAGTATGAAGAATTGTGTAGAATGGATTTGTGAGACCCAATATTTCAAAAAAGGTAGCCATATTTTGGTTTATTAAGAAGGAATATGGGAGCATCAGGTTGTTTGTAGACTACTGGTGCTTGAACTTGGTGACCATGAAGAATGGGTATCCACTACCGATGATCGATGACATCTTTGATCTATTGAGAGGTGAGCGATGGTTCTCAAATATTGACCTTAAACCAGTCTATCCCTTGTTGCAAGTACAAGATGATGATATACTGAAGTTAGCATCTAGATGTTGCTACAGTAAATATAAGTATATGTTGATGCCATTTGGTTTGACGAATCCTCCAAAAGTGTTCTTGGGACTCATGAACTAGATCTTTCAGAATTTATTAGACTATTTCATGGTTGTCATCATTTAATATATCCTTGTGTACTCGAAATATAAGGATGATCACGTGAGATACATAAGGATAGTTTCGTACATACTCAGGGACCACCATCTTAACATAAATCTCTCAAAGTGTCAGTTCTGGATTCAGGTGGTCCACTATTTAGGACATGTTATCCCAAATGATGGAGTGGAATTAGACCCACACAATGTTAAGTGTAATAATGGTAGATACTTAAACACGTGATTGAGGTGTGGAGATTTTTTGAGTTGATAGGATATTACAAGAGATTCATACATGATTTCTCTATAGTATCAACACCCATGAGTGCTTTGAATTGAAATGGGAATCATTTTATATGTACAGAAAAGAAGCAGAAGAATTTCTTGTAGTTGAGGTAGAGTATAACTATAAGGCCCCAGCCTTAAACCTTAATTAATCTTGAGTTACTACAAGATTACACATTGAGGATCTTTTTAGGTTTAGAGTTTTAGAGAATTAGATCATAAAACGTGCATTACATTCCATATTTAAACAATGTAGTTACATAAAAGATAGTATTCATTTTTCCCATCAACAGAAACATATTTAAAATAAAAATGGATTCTTTCTTGACACTTCCTTGACACTATCATCATATCATGTAACCTTCCCATGACCTAGGAAAAAATTTTCAAAAACTTGGGATGAGCATAAAAATCTCAGTAAGGGATATAAAAATATGGAAAGGAAACATGAGTACATGTATACATAATAATGAAATCATACTTTACCCATAAAACATAAGCACTTTAACATAACTCATAAAATCATGAATAAATCATATAAATCATAAAACATAAAGTTAACTTGAGACATTCATAACATTATTACGTAGGTAGTAACCCTCTTAGTTACGTTTGGGATACCCATCACAGTATATTCCCTAAATCTCTTTGGAGAAACCTTAACGATTAACCCCTTCGCGTTACCCAATGCATTGGAGAGCTATATCGGTCTCACCCGCCATTACTTTATCACGGAACCACCCGTTTTCATAACAATTCCCAAGAACCATAACATAAATGTATCACATAAATCATGAATAAAGGAAATATAACATTTCCACATTTCAATCACAATATAACATTTTAGTGTATTGAAATAATGAATCCATTCAAAAAGAAAGCATTTCCAAAACCATTTAAAACATTTAATAAAGATATTTTTGAATCAAAGTGTCCCATACCACCTTGAAACTTTTACAATTTTAAACCATTAATATACATATAAATAAATTCGTAAAACCACTTTGAAAACATGGATATTAATAATAACAAATAATTAAAACATTTAAAGCGATATTTTGGTTAAAGGGGTTCTACCAAAAATAGAGACACTTGAATACAATAATTGAGGAATAACATTTAGTCAAAACATTATAATATCATGAGAATAAATGGATTCATGATATAATATTCCAAAGGACAGTATATACACCATATACGAGTGAATTGGTTCATAACAACAAAGAAGTCTCAATAGAAATGTCCAATGTGATGAATTCCCTTATAAAGAAGGTGTCCTTAAAGTAAGGATAATTCAATCTCAAAATTGTGTGTGACAAATATAAATACACCCAATATAAGTGGATATTAAGTGTAAAACAATAAAAGTTCATTAACACATATTCAAAAGATGACATATTCAATAACTACAAGTTGAACCCAAAGAAATCGAAATTGGGTTAAAAAGTTCCCTTGGTAAAATTCGACAGCCTAACGGCATCACTTCAAAATTTAGAAAATGAGTTGATGAGAGATAAAAAGGGCATCTCATCACTTGGACATAAAATTTACATCAATAAGGATATAAAATAACATATCCCAACATAATATTATGTGATTTAAAAGACATAACAAAAGAAGCCTTTTAAAAAGAGGAGGGTGAAAGGTTCCCTTACCGACATTGGTATCTTTCGAAACATACACCCCGTGAAAGAAGGACAATACAACATTGATGTAAATACTCATAAATGAATTTATATTACACAATTAGTAAAATAATTGGCAGTACATACACCACTCAAAGGAAATTGTGGCAAATGTAGCATAAATATCACGGGAATAAAAGTGAGATGAAAAATCCCTTATGAAAACTCGGCAGCCTAACGGCGCCACTTAAAACATACAAAAATGGATTGATGAGATAAAATAGGGTATATAATCATATTAACATAAAGCATACATAAATAGGAATATAAATTAACATCTCCCAAAATAACAAATATGAGCTTAAAATAAGTGACATAAAGGAAAGTACTTAAAAAGAAAGAGAGAGGTTAGATCTCTTACGAAAATTCGGCAGCCTAACGGCGCCACTCAAAACTTCCAAAATGGATTGATGAGAGAGAATAGGGTATCTCATAATATGAACATAAAAATTTCAGTAAGAGTAATGTAAAAGAACATCCCAATCACAAGAAAGATGAGCTTAAAAGGAATGACATAAAAGAGTGTACTTAAAAAGAAAGAGAGGAGTAGGATCCCTTACCTCGGGTATGACTTGACTCGATCGTTCTTTAATGTCCTGAATAATAAACTTGAGTTAATTTCTACTTTATTAAGAACCTTTTTCAAGTTCATTATTCCTTTTATATCAATTATTTCCATGTTATAAACATTATGTAATCATTTATGTTAATAATGTTTGTTTTGTCAATATTTAGTTCTTAAGTCGAAAGTGGACTTCTTACAATTACATGTTGTTCGTGTGGTCAAAGGTTCATTATATCCAGAATAATATTCATGATTTTGATGTCATATATATCATATATATCCATAATATTCATGTATTTATATTATTACATAATCATTTATAGGTAATAAATGAAATACACTGTTCATGGAGACGGTAAGCCGTACGTATGCATGAACACTACTATCATTTCTATGTCATATTAATGGAATTAAAACTAAATGAGAGTTATGTAAATTTAAATTCAATAATTATATTCATCATTTATATGTAACATACATCATATATAATAACTTTAAATACATCCTTTATACATCCCACATATGGCATTAATGAATCAAATCACTTTGAGGGGGCGGTAGTCCGCACTTCCTAAAATGAAATTATCATGTTTACCCACAATGGAAACCATAAAGGTATGCCACAAAAGAAAAATACAGAAGATTAATTAAAAAATAAACATATTATATATCATATATAAATATAGTGACATCTTAATTGCCACATTTTAAGGTGTTATATGAGTGTTGAACAATCATCGTTTCGTGAGGCAAAAATTCGCCATCCAAAGAAATAGAATGTTCTTTAACCATTTGATGTAGGTGTGTGTAAGTGTAGCTCGAATTCTTATTATAAAAAAATCCTAGTATATTGAAGATACTGTAGTTGTTTCAAAAGAAATGAATAAAAAGAGTTTAGGGGGTTGGAGAAGCAAAATAAAACAAAAGAAAACAAGTGAAGACATTACCTTAAAATCGGGTAACTCTTTTTTATTTGAGCTCAAAGGATTCCTTGAGAAGATTTATGCCGAATGTGAGGCTTCTAGGAGTAACATAGGGATGTGGAGAGGAAAAATGAGCAGGGTTTGGCCGAACCAAAGGCTTGAGAGGTGTGGGTAAGGTGGTAGAGGTGGGGGCCTTTTATAAGAGGAGAGGAGAGGCACTCTTGTAAAGTTACAAAATGTTACTTTATTTTCAAATGAGTTTCGGATTTTAAAGGTCCCAAATTGATGTATTTAGAGTATAAGGTGGTAAGGGTTCGAAATGTACTCATCCAATAGGTTTTTGACAAGTGTAAGTTATAGTTTTAACATTATCTTTTCCTTTTATTTAAATCCTTTATTAATGAGGTAATTTCTGCATCATCATGATGTCATAAATAATTTAATTTATTTAATGTCTAAAAATTATAAAAAAACTATCATGATTTAGGAAAGATTTTTATCTTTCTAATTAATATTTATAGTAAAAAATATGACTTGTATAACCCCATTTAAAAATTATTTTAGTGAAACATGTCATGCTTGTGACATTTTTATTTTAACTTTAAATAAAAAGTTATTTATGTCATTTTCCAACCAAAGTCGCTCAATGGGGTCCCCATGTTGACCCATGGATTTTATTGGTCGGCCATGACACATCAAATAAGGGTAGGACATTTGTCTAGGTCATTTCACATTATTAAAACATTATTTTTACCATAAATTACACTAATTACCTCTAATCGCGATTAAGAACATAAAAGTTACTATTAATCAAAAAATTATTTTAATCCCATTGAACCAAATTTTACTTCTTAATGACAACCATGTATATCGGATTTTTGAAATTCAAAACACAGAGGTGGAAATGTTTTATTTAAATAAAAAATTAGTTTCTTTAACTACCACTTAGTGGTTTCACTATTCATCACAAATTGAAGTTTTTCAGAAAAATACCAAAACTTCACCCTAAGCTATATTTGATATTAAGAATTCAAAAATAAAGTCTATTTTACAAAATTAAAAACATATAAGTTGCATTAATTAATTTAATAATTAATTCCCACTGTCAAAACAAATAGCGTGTTTTTAAGAAACAATAAGTATCAAAAGATTGACTCTAGTTTAAGTCCAATTTCAAGATGAAATTAATTCCAACGTCCACTATTGGATTAAATGGTAAAAATATATTCTAATTTAACATTAAAACCAATTCAAAAGCTAATCTAATCATATAAATAAATTAGATTAAAAAGAGGTTTTTGAATTAAAATACAACATTTTTCACTGTTCATTAAAAAATGAATTTTATCGGAAGAATACCAAAAATTTACACAATGTAAATTATGATGTCCCGATTCTAAAGAAGAATTTTATTTTGTCAAATATAACACATAAAATTGTCAAAAAGTGGATTTAAAAGAGGTTCGCAATCAAAAGATGTTTAATCGACCTTTTAAAGAATATTAGAATGTTTATGCATAAAAATTGGATTCATTCACATTTTTAATCCTCTAACATTTATTGTAAAAAGTAAAAATATTTGACAAACATATATAATCATTTTGTAGTTAGTTCTGTTCATTCCCTCCATTACATCAACTAGGTGTTAACTACCTTTTAAGATAATATTATTTTATTATTAGAGTGCAACGTAAGATTTCAAAGGAACTCGTTGTTGTGTATTGGGTAAGAAATCGAGCATAGTGTTCCCTTTAAATTAATATTGACATTTTATTCACAAATAGGGATAAATATAAAATTGTCATATTCTTTATTTACCTGGGATGTTACATTCTTCCCCCCTTTTGGGAATTCCGTCCTCACAATTTTAAAATTGGGCTCAGAAACATCCTTGAATGTACGACATCGGAACAAGAGTTGGTAAAACAATCACTTTAAAAGAATGGGAGAGAAGTACAAATGTCACCTGAGTTAACCGATACTATGATTACAAGTATGAAAATATGGATATGGAGGAGAAAACAAAGGGTCATGTTCTGATGGAGAGTGATAGTAAACATGTCTAGGAGAAAGTTAACCATAAGAAAATCGTAAACTTGTGATGGATTAAACGGTATTGGATTCCCCAGTAGGAAAAGTTAATGGACAACATTTTTTTTTCAGTTACTTTTCATTGAGGAATTTATTTTTGAGCTTAACTAAAACATAAGGAAACATACTTACTTGTCATGTTTACTTTCAAATTTTACTTGATTTCATACACGAAATCATATTTTCTCCAAAAGATGAGTATTTAGTATGACTTGTTTACATTAAGAGAGCTATAATCAACTTCTAAAGAATCACCTATCCCAAAAAAATAACTATATACTTCCCATGTCTTTAGACTTTAACCAAAACAAAAACCAAAAAGGTTAGTACAAGATCAGATAATCTGGAAAAGGATAACCCTTTATAAAAAGAAAATCTATTCTTAATCTCCAAAATTTGTCCCACAAAACCCAAAGTTCAACTAGGACCATTTGATAAACAATTTGTCCATAAAATTATTCAAAGTAAACCAAAATAAGATTGAAACCCAAATATTTGATGGATTTAGTCACATAGTCTTCCAAGGTACAAATTAACTTTTATCTCCAAATAACATCAGTTTCTCTTAAATTCTCATATTGAAAAGTAATTAACCTAATCACATATCCTCGATGATAGGTTAATCATTTCCATAGATAACCCAAAATAAAATTACTCTTGATTCCTAAAATCATCTAACTAAAAAAAATTAGTCAAAATAACCAGGGACTTCACGTATTCAAGTGGTAGGCGATAAATACTAGTCGCACTTTGGTTGTGGGTTCGATTCCCGCTTCTTTGTCCGACGCGATGGGTTGTCACACGGTCTGTGTGTTGTCCTTTTTCCAAAACTATATAATTCTCAAAACATTCCCCAAAACGAGATAAAATCTTCAAAAATGATCATAACATATTTTAACCTCATGTTTATCTCACGCCTTTAAATTTCATTCATAACATATAATAACCCATAATTACCTTAAAAGTAAGGATCATATAAACTATAATGGTTACCTTTATAATTATTACCTGAAATTCCACATCGATTGGTCATCTCGTACATGATGCATTACAGATCATACCAAGGTTCAAGTGGTTGATCATGACTCCTTGATAGTTGGTTTAGAACAACCACGAGTTTCCTCATTGAATCCCCCATTTTATCTAGTATCTTAATCAGAGAACCACCACAGTTTCCTCCAAACCTGTTGTCTCATTGGTGCCTTCTAGATCCATCAATTCACTAAAAATAGAAATGTCAGTTTGATTATATCAACAAAACCATCATGTACTAATGAGGAAGGTAAACACTAATATATACTTACTCATTCACTGTATCTAAAACTAGGAATCTTTCTGAAATCCTAACCATTATGGTAATGTCACTTGTGCATAGAGAATACCCTAACCTCTAAAGTTATCTAAACCGACCTATGATACCAACTATAAGGCCCTGGCCTTAAACCATACTTAATCTTGAGTTATTACAAGATTACACATTGGGGGTCTTTTCTGGTTTAGAGTTTTAGAGAATTAGATCATAAAACTTGCATTACATTTCACAATTAAACAATGTGGTTACATAAAAGATAGTATTCATTTTTCCCATCAACGGAAACACATTTAAAATAAAACATGGATTCTTTCTTGACACTTCCTTGAAACTATCATAATATCATGTACTCTTCCCTTGACCTATGGAAATCATTTCAAAAACTTGGGATGATCATAAAAAGCTCAGTAAGGGATATAAAAATATGGAAAGGAAACACGAGTACATGTATACATAAGAATGAAATTATACTTTACCCATAAAACATAAGCACCTTAACATACCTCATAAAATCATGAATAAATCATATAAATCATAACACATCAAGGTAACTTGAGGCATTCATAACATTCTTACATAAGCAATAACCCTCTTGGTTACGTTTGTAATACCCATCAAAATATATTCCATAAATCTCTTCGGATAAACCTTAACGTTTAACCCCCTCGCGTTACCCAATGCATTGGGGAGCTATATTGGGCTCACCCGCCCTTAGTTTATCACGGAACCACCCGTTTTCATAACAATGCCCAAGAACCATAACATAAACGTATCACATAAAACATGCATAAAGGAAACATAACATTTCCACATTTTAATCACAATATAAAATTTTAGTATATTGAAATAATGAATCCATTCAAAAAAAAAACCATTTCCAAAACCATTTAAAACTTTTAATAAAGAGAATTTTGAATCAAAGTGTCCCATACCAACATGAAGCTTTTAAGATTTTAAACCATTAATATCCATATAAATAAATCCTTAAAACCACTTTGAAAACATGGATATTAATAAGAACAAATAATTAAAACATTTAAAGAGATATTTTGGTTAAAGGGGTTCTACCAAAATTAGAGACACTTGAATATGATAATTGAGGAATAACATTTAGTCAGAACTATATAATATCATGATAATAAATGGATTCATGATATAATATTCCAAAGGACAGTATATAAACCATATAAGAGTGAATTGGTGCATAACAACAAAGAACTCTCAATAGAAATGTCAAATGTGATGAATTCTCTTATAAAGAAGGTATCCTTAAATTAATGATAATTCAATCTCAAAATTATGTGTGACAAATCTAAATACACCCAATATAAGTGGATATTAAGTTTAAAAAAATAAAAGGTCATTCAAACATAATCAAAAGATGACATATTCAATAACTACATGTTGAACCCAAAGAAATCGAAATTGGGTTAAAAAGTTCCCTTGGTAAAATTCGACAGCCTAACGGCATCACTTCAAAATTTAGAAAATGAGTTGATGAGAGATAAAAAGGGAATATCATCACTTGGAAATAAAATTTACATCAATAAGGATATAAAATAACATATCCCAACATAATATTATGTAAATTAAAATACATAACTAAAGAATTATTTTAAAAAGAGGAGGTTGAAAGGTTCCTTTACCGACATGGGTATCTTTCGAAACATACACCCCGTGAAAGAAGTAAAATACAACATTGATGAAAATACTCATAAATTAAATTATATTACACAATGAGTAAAATAATGGGCAGTACATACACCAATCAAAGGAAATTGTGGCAAATTTAGCATAAATCTCACGGGAATAAAAGTGAGATGAAAAATCCCTTACGAAAACTCGGCAGCCTAACAGCGCCACATAAAACTTACAAAAATGGATTGATGAGATAAAATAGGGTCTATAATAATATTAACATAATGTTTTAATCAAGATTAATATAAAATAACATCCCCCAACATAACAAAGAGGAGCTTAAAAGAAGTGACATAAAGGAGAGTACATAAAAAGAAAGAAAGAGGTTAGATCTCTTACGAAAATTCGGCAGCCTAACAGCGCCACTCAAAACTTCCAAAATTGAATGATGAGAGAGAATAGGGTCTCTCATCATATGAAAATAAAAATTATAGTAATATTAATATAAAATAGCATCCCAATCACAAGAAAGATGATCTTAAAATGAATGACATAAAAGAGTGTACTTAAAAAGAAAGAGAGGAGTAGGATCCCTTACCTCGGGTCTGACATGACTCGATCGTTCTTTAACGTCCTGAATAATAAACTTGAGTTAATTTATACTTTCTTAAGAACCTCTCTAAAGTTAATTATTTCTTTTATATCACTTATTTACATGTTATAAACATTATGTAATCATTTATGTTAATAATGTTTGTTTTGTAGATATTTGGTTCTTAAGTCGAAAGTGGACTTCTTACAATTACATGTTGTTCGTGTGGTCAAAGGTTCATTATATCAAAAATGATATTCATGATTTGGATGTCATATATATAATATATATCCAGAATATACATGTATTTATAATATTATATAATCATTTAGAGGTAATAAATGAAATGCACCGTTCATGGAGACGGTAAGCCGTACGTACGCATGAACGCTACTTTCATTTCTATGTCATATTAATGGAATTAAAAATAAATGAGAGGTATGTATATTATAATTCCAGAATTATATTCATAATTTATATTTAACATACATAATATATAATAACTTTAAATACATCCTTTATACATCTCACATATGGCATTAACGAATCAAATCACTTTGAGGGGGCGGTAGTCCGCACTTCCTAAAATGAAATTATCGTGTTTACCCACAATGGAAACCATAAAGGAATGCCGAAAAAGAAAAATTCATAAGATTAAGTAAAACATAAACATATTATATATAATATATAAATATATTGACATCTTAATGGACACCTTTTAAGGTGTTATATGAGTGTTGAACAATCATCGTTTCGTGAGGCAGAAATTCGCCATCCACAGAAACAGTATGTTCTTTAACCATTTGATGTAGGTGTGTGTAAGTGTAGCTCGAATTATTCTTATAAAAACATCCTAGTATATTTAAGATACTTTATTTGTTACAAAATAAATTAATAAAAAGAGTTTAGGGGGTTGGAGAAGCAAAATAATACAAAAGAACACAAGTGAAGACATTACCTTAAAACGGGTAACTCTTTTTGATTTGAGCTCAAAAGCTTCCTTGGGAAGACTTCTGCCCAAAGTGAGGCTTCTAAGAGTAATATAGGGATGTGGAGAGGCAAAATGAGCATGGGTCAGCCGAACCAAAGGCTTGAGAGGTGTGGGTAAGGTGGTAGAGGTGGGGGCCTTTTATAAGAGGAGAGAAGGGGTACTCTTGTAACGTTACAAAATGTTACTTTATTTTCAAATGAGTTTCGGATTTTAAAGGTCCCACATTGATGTATTTCTAGGATAATGTGGTAAGGGTTCGAAATATACTCATCCAGTAGGTTTTTGAGAAGTGTACTTTATAGTTTTAACATTATCTTTTCATTTTATTTAAATCCATTGTTAATGAGGTAATCGCAGCATCATAATGATGTCATAAATAATTTAATTTATTTAATGTATAAAAATTATAAAAAAATATCATGATGTAGGAAATCTTTTTATCTTTATAATAAATATTTATAGTAAAAAATATGACTTGTATAACCCCATTTAAAAATTGTTTTAGTGAAACATCTCATGCTTGTGACATTTTTATTTTAACTTTAAATAAAAAGTTATTTATGTCATTTCCAACCAAAGTGGCTCCATGGGGTCCCCAAGTTGACCCATGGATCGTCTTGGTCGTCCATGACGCATCCAATTAGGGTAGGACATGTGTCTAGGTCATTTCACATTATTAAAACATTATTTTTACCTTAAATTACACTAATTACCTCTAATCGTGATTAAGAACATAAAAGTTACTGTTCACCAAAAAATTATTTTAATCCCATTGAACCGCATTTTACATCCTAATGACAACCATTTATGTCGGATTTTTGAAATTCAAAACACAGAGGTGGCAAAGTTTCATTTAAATGAAAAATTAGTATCTTTAACTACCACTTAGTGGTTTCACTATTCATCAAAAATTGATGTTTTTCAGAAAAATACAAAAAAATCACCCTAAGCTATATTTGATATTAAGAATTCAAAAATGAAGTCTATTTTACAAAATTTAAAACATATATGTTGCATTAATTAATTTAATAATTAATTCCCGCTGTCAAAACAAATAGCGTGTTTTTAAGAAACAATAAGTATCAAAAGATTGACTCTAGTTTAAGTCCAATTTCAAGATGAAATTAATTCCAACGACCACTATTGGATTAAATGGTAAAAATATATTCTAATTGAACTTTAAAACCAATTAAAAAGATAATATAATCATATAAATAAATTATATTAAAAAGGGGTTTTGAATTAAAATACAACATTTTTCACTGTTCATTTAAAAATGAACTTTATCGGAAAAATACCAAAAATATACATAATGTAAATGTTGATGTCTCGATTCTAAAGAAGAATTTTATTTTGTCAAATATAAGACATAAAATTGTCAAAAAGTGGATTTAAAAGAGGTTCTCCATCAAAAGACAGTTAATCGACCTTTTAAAGAATATTAGAATGTTTATGCTTAAAAATTGGATTCATTCACATTTTTAATCCTCTAACATTTATTTTAAAAAGTAAAAATATTTGACAAACAAATATAATAATTTTGTAGTTAGTTTTTTTCATTCCCTCCATTACAACGGCTAGGCGTTAACTACCATTTAAGATAATATTATTTTATTATTAGAGTACAACGTAAGATTTCAAAGGAACTCGTTGTTGTGTATTGGGTAAGACATCGAGCATAGCGTTCCATTTAAATTAATCTTGACATTTTAATACAAAATATGGATAAATATTAAAATGTCATATTCTTTATTTACCTGGGGTGTTACAATAACAAGTGCTCCCAACAAGAGATTTCTAATAGAGGGTGTCGAGTATGTAGTGTTGTTCGATACATTATAAAATAAGCTTGGTAGTGTTTTGATTTATTGGCAAGAATTGATTTCCTATAGTTCAGGCCAGTTGTGACAACACGAGCATAACTACCTGACCCATTATATTGAGTTAGAAATTTTTATTTTTTTCTTTACAGATGTGCTGACATTACCTAACAGGGGATTGGTTTATCGTCTAATCAGATCACCAAAGTCTCATGTATATCTTCTCCCAGATGGATCTCAACATGAGACAAAAGTGATGGATAGTGGTTCTCCAAGGCTATGACTAAAAAATTTTCAATTCTCATGTTAAGTTGAATGTGGTAGGAGATTCTATTAGTTTGATGTCTAGTTCATAGTTTCTAAAAAAGGTATTTGAGAAATTGGCCTCATTATAGTTATCCTTTGTTGAGGGAGATGGAGCAGCTTACCTCATTCTGATTGTTGTGCAACATCTTCTCTTATCGTGAGTTATAGAGGCACATCTTGGGGATACCAACAACGATACCCTATATTATATGATATCAACAATGCATGCTCTTTATGTATTTTCAAAAGGTATGGAACATGTCATTATTTTCAAAGGACACACGATGGTACCAGTGACATTGCAGGAACCGGTTCTGAGAGAGTTTCACACATCCCCTTTAGTGGTACATCCTAGAGTGTAAAATATGTACCAGGACCTCCAATGTCAGTTTTTGTGGCCATTGATAAATATGGGAGTTTTATATTTCATCTATCGATGCCTTAATAGTTTGTAAGTGAAGGCTGAGCACTATGCTCTAGTTGGTTTGACCCAACCCCTTGAGGATCTAGAATGGATGTAGGATGGGATATATATTGACTTCATTTCGACCATACCACATATGTACAAGGTACACAATTACATCTAGATGATCATATACCATCTCACCAAGATGACCGACTACCTAATTATATGAGAGAAGAGTTTAGTAGAGAGCTAACAATGCCTCTGCATGATGGAGATAGTCTGATTCCATGGAGTTTCATCAACTATTAGTTTTAGTCATGATGATTTATTTACATACTATTTGTGGAGGGGATTGTAGGAGGAATTTGGGACATAGGTATTCTTGAGAACAATATTTCAACCCCAAACTGATGTCCAAACTAAGCAGAACATTCAGGTTCTCGAGGACATTCTGTGATCTTGCATGTTGGGATCTGTTCATAGTTAGGAGGATAACATTACCACTCAGGGAGTTTACGAACAACATCATCTACCATTCTACCATCGATATGATAATATTCGAGTCTTTTTATGAGCGACCCTACAGGTCACCACTTTGATGGACTGGCCTAGGAGAGTTTAAAATCATGGGACTATTGTAGTTGCGAGCTATAATAGAGAAGGCGTAGATCATCTAAAAGTGGATGATGACTACACAGATCCCTCATAAGTCTTAGGTTGAAAGTTGATGAAGTCCTTTTGAGTTTATGGTAGTATACTAAGTGTTCCTATAAGGCTCAACTCAAAATGGATTATTAAGATTGGATAAAGAGGCAATATTTCTATGATGTTAATCAACCTTTTCCCAATTATATGTATATTTTTTGAGGTTTTATGTTGATTATATCTATCTTCATAGTCCGATCATGTATAGGATGTCTTCCACATTTTACAGTTGATTAGGTATGTGCATGAACCATCATACATTATCGACTGGGGAAAGTTGTACATTGAGGATGGAATGAATTTGATGAGTACCTTTTCTAGATAGAGGATCATTATGAGAGGATCCTTCTTGGGTGATTGATTCCATTGGTGTTTGTCTAGTGGAGGAAAGAGAATCTTCATGAGAGAACATTGGAGCGAGAGGATTAGATCTGTGATCATTACCCACATCTTTTTGGGTATCCATTGTTTTGTATTTTTAGGGACGTAAATCCCCTAGGTGGGGAAAACGTACTATATAGGAATTCTTGTATATTATTTATAATTAATATATAGATTATTTTTGAGACAATTCGCTGAGACAAAGTAAAATTCTGATGCCTGGTGTACCCAGAACAAATGACTGAAATATATTAAATAGCATGCATGTATGTTTTTCCTAAAAGAGTTTAATAAATTTTAAATGGGTTCCATAATAAGAAATAATAGGGAACCATTGAACTAAAGAACTCTTGTTTTACCATAATTGTGAGATAACATTAGTTGGTGTAGGTTGTTTGTGGAAAAGTTGAATTGGGCGTTAAATTGAATAAAATACATTGAATAAATTTTTTTATTTAAAGGGGTTGATATAGCATTAGGAAAGTATATAAATAGAATATTATGACGAAATAATATTGTTATTAGAATAACCGTAGAGCCAATGTAGGATCGTTGGGGAGAGAATTTGAGAATACTCTTAGGCGGACGGTGACAAAGTAGTGAATCGAAGATCGACGAACCTCAGATTCGACAGATCCGTCTACTGATGACGAAAATGAATTAGTCTTCCAAGAAAACCAAATCAAGGGTGGGAGTGTGATTTAAAGTTTTTATTCCCCATTCCATAATTATACAAAGAAAATGAATCAATTAATAAATTGATTGATCTGTAGTTCGATCAACTTGTGGGATGGAATTATATGTGATGTGTTTTATAGGAGAAATATCTTTTTACTTAAATTTTTTTGTTCTTTTCATAATGATAATAGATCGACAATGAAATGAACATAAATTGAGGTCGCTACCTCTGGTTTTATTTGTTATTTTCTCATCTCTTTCATCGTTACTTATATGGACCCGACATTTAAACATTACATAATATTGAATTAAATGAATAATTCACATTGAGGATCTTTTCAGGATTAGAGTTTTAGAGAATTAGGCCATAACTATTAAATTTCATTTCAAATACAAAGTAGACACGTCTACTCGGTTTCCATTTTTTCACAAAACATGAACTCTTCAAAAAAATAGTCATGTCTAGTTCCATGATTAAGATACCATGAATTTTCCTTGATCCCATCCGTGAACCCATTCCACATTAAGTCCTATGAAAAACAATTCAAAAACTTGGGATGATCATAAAAATATCAGTAAGGGATACACAAAGAAGGAAAACATTTATTTTTTAAAAACAAAAAGTAAAACATGAATGCTTTAACATAAGTAATACTTTTAACCTTTATAATGTATTAAATACTCTTCACTGAATGAAAGATCACTTACTTACACATTTGTAACCAAAAGATTACCCATATAAAGAACACATAACATATAAAGGTATCTTGGGACATAAACATACATAAATATAATAACCATACAATTGACTTCCACACATGTCACTAAATGGAAAATCCATACGACCGACATCCATACCCAATGCATTGGAGGTTATAACGTAACCACCCGTCCTGGTTTATCACAGCACCACCCGTCATATGGTTTATCACGTAATCACTCATCAAATGTCCAATTACCCTCATAAAACATAAAATATTGAAAATATAAACATTTCACTAATAAAATTTTATTTTAATTCACAATAAGTAAGTTCATGATATTGATATAATCATTCCATTTTCATAAACGATTTAAAAGAGATTTTTGAATCATAGTGTCCCATACCACTTTAAAGATTTTAATGGAATTATCATTTTAAAACATTAATGTCCTTATAAATAAATCCTTAAAAACATTTTGAAAACATGTACATTAATTATAAATATTTAGAAGTATAAATCTTTAAAACATGTAAAATGATATTTTAGTTAAAGAGTTTTTAACAAAATTAGAGACGCTTGAATACAAATAATTGAGGAATAACATTTTATCTGAAAATTTATAATATCATGAGAATAAAGGTAGTAATGATATAATATGACAAAGGACAGTATATACACCATATAAGAGTGAATTGGTGCATTAAAACAATGAAGTTTCAATGGAATTGTACATTGAGATGAAATCCCTTATAATGACGGTATCCTTAAATTAAGGATAAATCCATTAAATAATTACATGTAATAAATATAAATACACCCAATATAAGTGGATATTAATTTTAAATCAATCAGAGGTCATTAACACAAATTCATAGGATGGCATATTCAATAAGGAAAAGTTTAACCCAAAGAATTGAAATTGGGTTAAGAAGTTCCCCTACAAAAATTCGAAAGCCTAAAGGCATCACTTTAAAATTAAGATAATGAGTTGATGAGATAAATAGTGTATATATCACTTGGAAATAAAATTTACATCAATAAGGATATATAACAACATATCCCTAGATAATAATATGTAAATGAAAATACATAACAAAAATAAGTCTTTCAAAAAGAGGAGGGTGAACGGTTCTCTTACCGATTTGGTAACTTAAAAAACATACCCCACAAGAAAGAAGAACTGTACAATGTAGATGTAAATATCCATAAATGAAATTATATTACATAAAGATTAGAATCATTGGAATTTCATACATCAATCAAAGGAAATAGCGACAAATATAGCATGAATCTCACAGGAATAAAAAGTGAGATAAAAACCCCTTACCTCGTTGTAATCAATCGAGTCATATGACCAAAAGATAATAACCACAAAATTAATCACACAATACCATAAATATAAATATAATCATGATAATATATATCAATTTTAGTATACATTACACCACGTGCAATAAATAAGTGGAAAAAAATAGAAATCTCGCAGAATTAAGAGTGAGATAAGAAATCCCCTTTCCTCGTGTCCAACATGACTCGATCATTCTTTATTATCATGAATAATAAATTATTGTTAATTTATATTTTCTCAAGAGAATTTCTCATTTTTATTATTCCTTTTATATCACTTATTACCATGTTATAAATATTATGTAATCATTCAATTTAATAGTATTCGTTTTGTCGATATTTGGTACTTCAGTAAAAAATGAACAGCTTATATTTACAAGTTGTCCATGTGTTAAATAGTTCATTATATCCATAATTATTTTCATGATTTAGATATCATATATATCATATATATCCATTATATACAAGTATATATAATTGTACATAACATTTGGAGATAAGAAATGAAATGCACCGTTAATGGAGAGGGTAAGTCGTACAAACACACGAATGCTATTTCATTACTATTTCCCAATTTAATATAATTAAAACATAATTATACAAAAATATATTATAATTGCTATATAATATCATATATAATATCATTAACTCGATCATTTATATGTCCCACATATGGAATTAACGAGTCATATCACTTTGAGGGGGCGGTAATCCGCACTTCCGTAAATGAAATAATCGCGTTTACCCATAATGGAAACCATAAGGGTATGATATAAATTTAAAATACAGAAGAATAAATAAAACATAAACATAATATATATCATATATAAATACATTTACATCCTAATGGCCACCATGATATGTGGTATGAGGTAATTGATCAATCATCGTTTCGTGAGGCGTTAGTTTTCCATCCAAAAAAGCATTATGTTCTTCACCCATTAGATGTAGGTGTGTGGATGTAGAGTTTGAATACTTCTCATTAAAAAATCCCAGTATATTTAGTATACTGGTTTTTCTATACAAGAAAGTATTAAAAAGAGTTTAGTGGTGGGAGAAGTAAAATAAAAGAAAATAAGTTAAGAGAAACCATTACCTTTAATTTGGGTAACTACCTTTGGTTTGAAACAAAATGGTTTGTTGAAGTTTCTTCTTACTAAGGTAATACTTCTAGGTTTAATAGAGGTATGTGAGGAGATTAATTGGGATATGTTTGGATGGGCCAAAAGGTTTGAGAGGTGTGAGGAATTGGTTATAAGTGGTCTCATTTTAAAAGGGAGAGGAGGGGCTCTTTGAGAAAGTGTGAAAATATTATATTATTATATAATGATATTCGATTTCTAAAGGTCCAAAAATCATTATTTTAGAATATAAGATGACTCATGGTAGAAATAATATCATCCAATAGGAATTGTAACGGTTTGGGATAGTATTTTAATCATTATAATCTTATTTATTTAAATCATTTATTTGTGAGGTAAATAATGCATCGCTATTGTGTCATAAATAATTTAATTTTTTCGATATCTAAAAATTATAAAAAAATACTATCATGAATTAAATATTTTTATCTTTCAAAATAATATTTATAGTCGAAAATATGACTTATATAACACCATATAAAAATTAATTTATTAAAAGTCATTTTTAATGTCATTTTTGCCTTTACATTAAATTAATTAATATAAAGTGTCATTATCATTCATAAGTGGCTCCATGGGGTCAAATAATCGACCCGAGGATGGCCATTGTCGGACATTAGACATCTAATAGGTTAGTATAAGTGTTAATGTAATTTTTAATTATTATAATATTCATTTTAGCTTGAATTACCCTATCTACCTTTAACCGTGGTAAATAAAAGTTAAAAGTTAGTATTCACCAAAAATTATTTTCATCTTATTGAACCAAATTTCACTAACTAATAACAACCATGTATGTTATATTTTCAAAATTCAATTCATAGATATGTTAAAATTTCCTTTAAATGAATAAGTCGGTTTTTTAACTACTACTATGTGGTTCCACTATTCATAAAAAATTGATGATTTTCAGAAAAATACCAAAAATTAAGCCTAAGAGATATTTGATATTAGAAATTCAAAAATGATGTTTTTTTCAAAATTTAAAACATAAAATTTTCATTAATTAATTTTAAAATTAATTCTCGTTGTTAAAACAAATAGCGTGTTTTTAAGAAACAATAACTATCAAAATATTTACTTTTGTTTATGTCGAAATTCCAAGTGAAATTAATTTCAATGACCAACATTGCATTAAAGGGTAAAAATATATTATAAATACACTTTAAAAATAATTAAAAAGATAATCCAACAATATAAATAAATTAAATTAAAATTCAGTTTTGAATTAAAATACAATATTTTCACTAATCAATTAAAAATGAACATTATCAGAAAAATTCCAAAAATTTACACAAAGTAAATATTGATGTCCCCATTATGAAGGAAGATTTTATTTGATCAAATAGAATGTACTAAAGGGATGAAAACAATATTTAAAGAAGGTTCTCCATTAAAAGGAGGCAAATCGACCTTTTAATTTAAATTATGCTTAAAATTAGATTAATTCACATTTTAAGCCTCTAAATTTTATTGGATAAATGTATATACCTTTAACAAACATGTATAATCATATTGTAGTTAGTTTTTTTCATTCCCGCCAACACAATGGCTAGGAGTTAACTTCCATTTAAAATAATAATATTATATTATTAGTGTGAAACGTAAGATTTCAAAGAAACTCGTTGTTGTGTATCGGGTATGCTATTGAACATAGAAACCATTTTAAAGTAAAATTAATATTTCATTCACAAATATTAATAAGTATGAAAATCACTTATTATTCATTTACCTAGGATGTTACATCCTTCACCCCCTGTGGAAATAGCATCCTCACAATTTTTATCCACTTATCAAAATAAGTGGGGGTATTTATCCCTCATAGCATTTTCATATTCCCAGGTTGCCTCTTAAACCATCTTGTTTCCCACTAATCCTTTACAAGATGAATTACCTTATTCCACAACACTTGATCTCTTCAGTCAAGAATCTGGACTACTTGTTCTTTATAAGGGAGATTCTCTTTCAACTGAACTACCTCTAGACTCAAAACATGAGATGGATCTGGAATATACTATCTTCACATCGAAACATGAAAAACATTGTGTACCAGGGATAATAATGGAGATAAAGACACTCTATATAAAACTGATCCAACTTTATCTAGAATTTCATAATGTCCAATGAACCTCGGACTCAACTTTCCCTTCATACCAAAATGCATCACACATTTCCAGGAAGAAACCTTGAGAAAGACATGATCACCTACTTCGAAAGAAAGATCCTTCCTCCGGTTATCCGCATAACTTTTATGTTTTCTCTGAGCTGTTCTCATGTTATTTTGAATCAACTAAAATTTCTATGCCATCTCTTCTACCAATTCTTTCCCCATCAGCTTCCTTTCACCTACTTCATCCCAAAAATCTATAGTTTGACAATGCTTTCCATATAATGTCTCAAATGGATCCATCTGTATACTGGAATGAAAACTGTTATTATATGAAAATTTAACCAAAGAAATATGTTGGTCCCTACTTCCCTGGTAATCTAGTGAACATGAATGTAGCATATCCTCAAGGTCTGAATTGTTCGTTCTGACTATCCATATGATTGAGGATAAAAATCTGTTCTAAAATTTAATTCATTACCCAACTAATTCTGAATGACTTTCCAAAAGTTATAAGTAAATCCGGGATCATGATCAGATACAATGGAGAGGGGAACTCTATGGAACCTAACTATCTCTTTAACATACAACCGAGAAAGTTGACCTAGAGAAAAATTATCTCGAATAGGAAGGAAATGAGAAGACTTATTCAATCGATCAACTATAACCCAGATTGCATTATTACCTCGAGATGTCTTCTGTAATCTAACAACAATGTCCATGGATATATTTTCCCATTTTCACTCTGGCACCATTAAAGGATGAAGAATCCCTTTCCATAATTGCCTCTCTTCTTTAACCTACTGACTGGTGAAACACATCACAGTAAAATCAGCAATATCTCTTTCCATTCAATCCCCCCAGTAATACTCCTGAAGATCTCTGTATGTCTTAGTACTACCAGGATTAACTGAAAACGGAGAACTATGAGCTTCACATAAGAACTCATTCTTCAACTGTGAATCACAAGGCACACATAATCTCTTCCCAACCCTCAAAACACAGTCATTATCAACATTAAAATCGGGCAATATACCAATATGAACCAACTCTACCTTTTTCTACAACTCAATGTCTTCATTATATGCTTTATTTATATAGTCTGATAGAGATGATTTCACTTACACCTGAAACAAAACAAAAGAATTTCCTACCACAACAACTTCTATTCCAAATTTCCTCAAATCAAAAACAAAAGGATGTCATTTTAAATGTATCATGGTTAATGAGACATTAATTTTTCGACTCAAATCATCATCCACTTTATTTTCTTTTCCTGGATGGGAATGGATCGTTCAATCATAATCCATGATTAATTACAGCCATATCCTCTGTCTCATGTTCAATTATTTACGAGTGAATATATACTTTAATCTTTTGTGGTCAATTTATATTTCACATTTTATTCCATAAAAATGATGCCTCCAAATTTTTAAAGCAAAAACAAAAGAAGCTAATTCCAAATCATGTGTAGGGTAATTTAACTCATGAGGTTTCAACTGATGTGAAGCATAAACAATTACCTAATCATTCTATATAAGGACACATCCAATTACTTTCAATGAATAATCACTATAAATAACAAACTCACCATTTATAGAAGGTAGTGCCAAAACTGGAGCATTCACCAATATTCTTTTCAATTCCTAAAAACAATCATCACATATTTTTGTCCAAATGATCTTAACACCTTTTTGAGTTAACTTAGTCATTGGACAAGATAACTATGAAAAATTCTCATCAAACCTCCAGTAATAACCTACCGAATAAAGAAACCTACGGATCTCAATTATATTTGTGGGTATTTTCAATTATTCAACAAACTTTTTTTTAGAAGGATCGATAGTTTTTCCATTTTTTGAAACAATGTAACCAAGGAATGAAATTTGATGTAACCAAAACTCACACTTTCTGAATTTCCCAAACAATTTCTTTTTTTAAGGTTTGAAAGACAACCCTTAAATGAATTTCATGATCTTCTTTACATTTAGAATAAACCAAAATAAAATCAATAAATAGAACCACTACTTATCACATGATTCAACTTATCCATCACCACAGTAAACTGTTCAATTTTGATTCTGACCATCTCAAGTTGTTGATTTGGAATATTATTCTCCACTATATGCCTTCAAAACATACCTACCCTATTTCCTATATGGAAAACCATTCTTAACACGGAAATATCATAGGTGATGCAACATGGTAATCTGTAAATTCAATATCATTCCAATATTACCATAAATTAATTTAGGTGCATTAATTTAAAAATTCCCTAACTCCCAATGTTTTCTAAACCGACCTCTGATACTAACTATAAGGACCCGGCCGTAAAACATTACATAATGTTGAATTAAAATAATAATTCACACTAAATATCTTTTCAGGTTTAGAGTTTTTGATAATTAGGCCATAACTATTACATTTCATTTCAAATACAAAGTAGAAACTTCTACTCAGTTTCCATTTTTTCACAAAATAAGAACTCTTGAAAAAAAAGGGTCATGTCTAGTTCCATGTTTAAGACATCATGACATTTCCTTGATCCCATCCTTGACCCTATTCCACATTATGTCCTATGAAAAACATTTCAAAAACATGGTATGACCATTAAAAGCTCAGTAAGGGATACCCAAAGAAGGAAAACTGTACGTTTTTCAAAACAATAAGTAAACCACGAATACATATACATAAGAAGTACTTTTCGCCTTATGAAGTATTAAATACTCTTCACTGAATAAATGATCACTTAATTATCATTTTTTAACCCGAAGATTACCCATATAAAGAACACATAACATATAAAGGTAACTTGGGACATAAACATACTTACAAGGAATAACCATATGGCCGACTTCCAGAAATATCACTAACTAAAATAGCCATACGGCTGACTTCCATACCCAATGCATTGAAGGTTATAACGCAACCACCCGCCCTTGTTTATCACGAAACCACCTGTCATATGGTTTATCACATAACCACCCGTAAAATGTCCAATTACCACCATAACACATAAAATATTGCAAATATAAACATTTCAATAATAAAATTTTATTTTAATTAACAAGATGTAATTTCAAGATATTGAAATAATCATTCAAATTTCATAAAACATTTAAAAAGAGATTTTTGAATCAAAGTGTACCATACCAATTTGAAGCTTTTAATGGAATTATAATTTTAAAACATTAATGTCCATATAAATAAATCCATAAAATAGTTTTGAAAACATGTTCATTAATGAGAAATATTTAGAATAATAAATCTTTAAAACATTTAAAATTATATTTTATTTAAAGAGTTTTTAACAAAATGAGAGACACTTGAATACATATAATTGAGGAATAAAAATTAATTAGAACTTTATAATATCATGAGAATAAAGTTATTCATGATATAACATGTCAAAATATAGTATATACACCATATAAGAGTGAATTTGTGCATAAAAATAATGAAGTCTCAATGGAAATGTAAATTGAGATGAAATCCCTTAGAAAGACAGTATCCTTAAATTAAGGATAAATTTATTACATAATAATGTGTGAAAAATATAAATACACCCATTATATGTGGATATTAAGTGTAAATCAATCAGAGGTCATTCACACATATTCATAGTATGACATATTCATGATGTAAATGTTTAAACCAAAGAATTGGAATTGGGTTAACAAGTTCCCTTACAAAAATTCAAAAGCCTAACGACGTCACATTAAAATTCAGAAAATGAGTTGATGATATAAAAATGGTGTCTCATAACATGGATATAAAATTTAAATTAATAAGTATATATAATAATATATCCCAACATAATAATATGTAAATTAAAATACATAACAAAAATAAATCTTTTAAAAAGTGGAGGGTGAAAGGCTCTCTTACCGATTTTGTAACGTATAAAACATACGCCACATAAAATAAGGACCCTAAAATTTAGATGTAAATACCCATATATGAATGTATATTACACAAATTGTATAATATTGTGCATTAAATACACCACTCAGATGAAATAGTGACAAATATAGCTTGAATCTCACGGGAATAAAAAGTGAGACAAAACCCCTTACCTTGTTGTAATCAATCAAGTCGTATGACCAAAAGATAATAACCACAAAATGAATCAAAAAATACCATGAATATAAATAGAATCGTGATAATATATATAAATGGAAGTATACATTACACCACATTCAATAAATAACGGGTGAACAATGGAAATCTCAGGGAATTAAAAGTTAGATAAGTAATCCCCTTACATTCTGTCTGACTTGACTCGATCGTTCATTAATATCCTGAAAAATAAACTAAAGATAATTTCTACATGATTATGAACCTTTTCATGTTTATAATTTTTTTATATCACTTATTACCATGTTATAAACATTTTTTAATCATTCATGTTAATAATTTTAGTTTTGTCGATATTTGGTACTTGAGCCAAAAATGAACACCTTATATTTTCAAGTTGTCCATGTGGTCAATAGTTCATTATATAGCGAATTATTTTCATGATTTAGATATCATATATATCATATATATCAAATATATACATGTATTTATAGTATTACGTAACATTTGGAGGTAAGAAATGAAATTCACCATTCATGGAGATGGTAAGCCGTACGTACGAATGAACTCTAATTTAATTCATATTTCTTATTTTAATGGAATTAAAAGATAATTATACATAGGTGTATTATAATTCCAGTATAATATCGTATATAATATCATTAACTCTATTCTTTATAAATTCCACATATGGCATTAACGAGTCATATCACATTGAGGGGGTGGTATTCTGCACTTCCTCAAATGAAATTATCATGTCTACCCATAATAGAAAGCATAAGGGTATGATATAAATGGAAAATAAAGAAGAATAAAGGAAACATAAACATAATATATATCATAAATAAATATAGTTCCATTATAATGGCCACCATGAGAGGCGGTTGAAGGTAATTGAACAATCATCATTTCATGAGGCATTAGTTTTCCATCCACAGAAACATTATGTTCCTCACCCATTAGATGGAGGTGTGTGTAAGTGTAGTTCGAATACTTCTCATAAAAACATCCTAGTATATTGAGGATACTTTTGTTGCTATAAAATAAAGGAATAAAAATATTTTTGGGGTTGGAGAAGTAAAATAAAAGAAAATAAGTTAAGAGAAACCATTACCTTTAATTTTGTTAACTTCCTTTTGTTTGAACCAAAATGGTTTGTTGAAGTGTCTTCTTCCTGAGGTAAGGCATCTAGTTAAAAGAGAGGTAGGTAGGGAGCTTAATTGGGCAGAGGTTGGATAACCCAAAAGGCATTAGTGGTGTGAGTAATTGGTTAGAAGATGTATCCTTTTATAAGTGAGAGGAGGGGATATTTAGGAATGTGGGAATATAATATTTTATTATATATTAATATTCAGTTTCTAAAGGTCCATAAATAATTACAGTCGAAGATAAGGTGACACATGGTCGAAATAAAATCATCCAATAGTAATTGGATAGGTTTTGGATAATATTTTAATCATTATAATCTTATTTATTTAAATTATTTATTAATGAGGTAAATAATCCATCATTATTGTGTCATAAATAATTTAATTTATTCGATGTATAAAAATTATAAAACAAATACTATAATTTATTAAATATCATTATCTTTATAAATAATATTTATAGTTAAAAATATGACTTATATTACACCATATAAAAATTAATTTACTAAAATATTTTTGCTTATGTCATTTTTTCATTTACATTAAATTAATTAATCTAATGTGTCGTTATCATTCATAAGTGGCTCCATGGGGTCCCAAAATCAACCCAAGGATGACCATGGTCGGCCATTACTCATCCAATAAGGTTAGGACAAGTGTGAAGGGAATTTCAAATTATTATAATATTCTTTTTACCTTGAATTACCCTATCTACCTTTAACCACGGTAAATAAAAGTCAAAAGATACTATTCACCAAAAATATTTTCATCTTATTGAACCAAATTTTAATTAATAATAACAACCATAAATTTTGGATTTTCGATATTCAATTCATATAAGTGGTAAAATTTCATTTAAATGGAAAGGTCAGTTTTTTTAACTACTACTAAGTGGTTTCACTATTCATCAAAAATTGATGTTTTTCAGAAAAATACCAAAAATTCAGCCTAATTTATATTTTATATTCCGAATTCAAACATGATGTTTATTTTTAGAATTTTAAAACATAAAATAGGAATTAAATAATTTTTAAATTAATTCCCGTTGTTAAAACAAATAGCGTGTTTTTAAGAAACAATAACTATCAAAAGATTGACACTTGTTTATCTCTAAATACAAAGTGAAATTAATTACAATGACCAACATTGGATTAAATGGTAAAAATATATTCTAATTAAACTATAAAACAAATTAAAAAGATAACCCAACCATATAAATAAATTATATTAAAACATAGTTTTGAATTAAAATACAATATTTTCACAATTCATTAAAAAATGAACTTTATTGGAAAAATTCCAAAAATTTACACAAAGTAAATATTGACGTCCCTATTCTAAATAATGATTTTATTTCATCAAATATATTGTATTAAATTGATCAAAACTACATTTAAAAAGGGTTATCCTTTAAAAGGCGGTAAATCGATCTTTTAATGTAAATTATGCTTAAAATTAGATTCATTCATATTTTAAGCCTCTAACTTTTATTGGATAAATGTAAATACCTTTAAAAAACATGTATAATCATATTTTAGTTAGTTTTGTTCATTCCCTCCAATAAAATGACTAATACTTAACTTTCATTTAAAATAATAATATTGTATTAATAGTATGCAACCTAAGATTTTAAAGAAACTCTTTGTTGCGTATCAGGTACGCTATCGAACATTGAAAACCTTTTAAATTAAATTTAATATTTAATTTAAAAATATTCATAATTATGAAAATCTATTATTCTTCATTTACTTTGGATGTTACATTACCCATGGGAGTTATTCTTTTAGCCTATAGCTCCAAAAATATCAATTAATCGATTGGTGCACACCGCTTTCTTGGTGCATTGATCCGAAATCATTGATCCAAGATTGACATGATGCGAAAGAGGGTAGATGATTGAGTGGGGGTGATTTAGAAGCTTTAGGTTTCCCAATCTCATGTTCATCAGCGTTATTCAACGTGCAATGAGGAACACTCAACAAATCCATTTTTTTGGATGGATTAGACACCAGAATTGGTTGTTTGAGTAACTAAGAGGCTTAGATGAGATGATTATAGGATTATGGATTCATTGGAGCTAGGTTATGAAGAGACGGTGGTGTGGATTCATGCTGAGGGAAGAAGAATGTTTTCTATAAAAACATGATTCACATTGCATGTAACCCTTGGTTAGATGGTGTGTATCACTTTTGTAAAAGGTGTGTATCAAACTTTGAATGACTCGGTGTGTACCTGAATAAGTACATGTACATGGAATATAGTACACGGGTTTCCCACATGGCATGTACTCCCCCGCCTGTGGAGTCCTGGATCATGTAAACAAGATTCCCAATGTACTGGTACATGGGCACGGGTACATGGACAAACGCCAGGTACTGGCACACAATTGGAGAACATGGATGGGACTCAGTGTTCCAGGATATTATGTGTAATCCCTCTACATGTTGTGTACTCCTATATAATACCTAAAATAGTTTGAATGGAACAATCCATTTACAAAGGTAGAACCCGGGTTCAAGGGACATAACGTGTAACCCCTTTACATGTTGTGTACTCTTTCATACAAGTCTTAGATCTCTTGTCCATAATATATTGGAAATGTTTTGATAGGGTTCATTCCCCTTATCATTTCTTTAGATGTTGGTATTAGTGGTTTCCTATTCCTTGGAATATGAACCCTTCATCAAGACATCCCGGATAGAGTTAAAGGACCCCTCCCCCTCCAGAGAATCCGAAAGTGGGATCCTCTATTCATCTCTATGCCCTAGGTAGGGTTTTGTGTTTGGACATGACCAATCCTACCTGGAGTCGATCCTCTACATAGAGGGTAAATCCAGATGCAGTTATTGGTAAAAACCAATGTCCTTGACCATGATCCTCATCTTTGTTTCATGTTATCATCATATCATTTTTCATGGATTCTCTCTCATGAAGATACACGACATGAAATACCTCTTAGAAAAACGTCATCAGTTCCATCAAACTCAATAGAGTGTTCTTTCAAATGAGTGCTTTGTGGAATCTTTGATCAAGAATCCTATGAAAGTATACTGCATGTGTGGATTAACAATACACTATTTATCTTGGATTGAATATATTTTTATATTGTTTTATACGTTCTTTAGACATATATCTCTGTAGATCTGATTTTATTTCCCTTTATTATATACATTATGTTTTTTTTGCTTTGTCATACAATGTATTTTTATAATCTCCCCTTCACGATATTTTACCGCATGTGTCATGTAATTTGTAGATGATTGGCCTTTTTATTGAGTCTTTGGTGGACTAGGACCAATTTGTTCTTGGTGAGATGAGATAGACCATGGTTTCTTCCTATGGATTTCATAAAGTAGTCTCAATACCTATAATTTCATGCTGGACTTGTGTTACAGACATACTTATGGTGGGCCTATACCAATGGTTTTAAACAATCGGTATTTTTTTCTTATAGTAGTGTTGAGTGGAATGATTAATGTGAAGATTCCTTCTTGGAGATGAAGGATATTAACATCAACATAGATTTTGACATTTCCAGATCTTTGGACAGGATATATAGTTAACTATGATACATGTGGTGTTATTTTGGAAGTATTACAAATATAGAGGGGTCAGTTTTTAGCGTATGGACCTCATCAGCTATGATCTAATAAGAGGAACAACCCTATATAAGATTTAGATTTAGTAGTTACGGTCCATTCTCTAAATTGTTAGCATCATTATGTCTTTAGTGAGATAATCATCATATACATGAACCACAAGAGATTTCATTATATCTTCACTTAGTGGGATATCAGTCTCTAATAGTGGCATTACACTAATTATCTATAAACCCTGTATTTTTACATAACATATGATCCAAGTAAATATAATTTCATTGTATATTCTCTTTATAAGAAAACACTAGATCTTGTAGATAGACCATTAGAGAATGAATGGAGGTCAGTGTGCCTATTAGCTGGGAGGTTTGTAGATTCATTTGAGGACCATGGGGTGATGAAATGTTCAACCTTGGTTATCATGTCGGCATTGGTGCACTGGGTGAAGACCAATACAGATTATTTTTCTGACCTCTATGTGATGTGGGAATGGTAGGAAGCTGGTGAACCTATTCCAAGATGGTTGACAAATGGTGATGACATGATATTCATTCATGGGAGATTAGTGGCTCATGTTTTCATGTGGGATGAGATAATGATGGACTCAAATGAATCTCATTGGGTAGTGTACCTAGGTTTGATGAAGATGTATCAGGATATAAAGATACAAATCTAATGTTCATGAATGATGTGTGATATCACATGATTTTTCAATCATTGTTAAAATGATAGTGGATCAAGGTAGTGTATAAGTGACTACAATGGTTTCTTTATCCAATTCTAGTGCATGGGTTAATGGGGTACAAGATGACATTGGAATTCATTATAGGGTTTCCAAAGACCCAAATAATTCTAGATGTTGTTTGTGTGATACTTTAATGAAAAACAAATGTGTCTCACTTATTCCTAGTATAAGAAACTCACTTAGTTGATGTGTTAGGAATGATTTATGTTTAGAAAATTTAACATCTATATTGAATTCCGTCCGATATAATATTGGACAGGGAAACAAGTCTTTTGTTATTATTTTTGAAAGTATTGTGGAAGGATTTGGGGACTTGATTAAAACTCTAAATGTCATATCATTCGTATACTAATGGTAATTCATAGAGGAAAATCTAGATCAAATTGGATACGCATCAGGCATGCATCCTAATCATAGATGGATTATATGATGATCATCAGGCCTTGTATCTATTCATGTATAATAATAGTTTCCACGATTGGATTATAATGGTGACTTTTGAGTCACAATATGGTATGCAATATTGCTCATCAATGTGTTTTCATTGGGTGGGTGAGGTTGATATTCTTGGGTTTAGTAGAATGTAGAATAACTTTGAGAGGATGAATTTGATCTAGAAGAAGTTGATTTATACTCATAGAAGGAAATAATATTTTTTTACTAGAGGATACGAAATTATGAGTTTGATCTCAGTTACCAGGTTTTCTTGTGGGTGTTACCTCGATTAGGGAATTTCCATTTACAAAATTTAGCAAAATTGGTATTGTGGATTATGATGCCATTTTGGATCATATAATACATCATTGTAGTATAATACCAAATAAAATACCTATTCTATCTAGGTTTGAATAATGTGTTACATATCTATAATCTTCAATGGTAGGAGTTTGACCCTATGAAACTGGAAAATTTTGAGGACATTTAATTTTAAATAGATTCATTTTTTATGGAGAATCAGATTTAAATTTAGATAGGAGACAAAACATATTGAGAAAGAATAGAGAACCACTATTTCAAGTATTACATAAAAGTGTATGGATCTATGTGGGGATGTGGACGTAGGAGTCTGATGTATGGGATCAATGGACCAAGTTGTTTGAGATGTACATCTTGAGACACTTCTCATAGACAATAAGTCATTAAATTGGGCGATTTTTGAATCCCTCGCAATTTATGAAATAAAATATGGTTAGTTTAATTCAAGAAAGGGGGAATTTGAATTGATTTTATGGGGTAAAACATGATTCTATATTGTGAATATATTTTTTTCAATAGAGACTATGGCTACAGTGTGGTGAGGGGACTATGACATAACAATCATATTTTTTGGTTCTGGTACTTTTAGTATATCTATGGAGAGGAGTGTGGGATATGATGTATAGTATTGGGAGGGTAATCTTGGAAATTTATTCCTATATCAGAGTCACTACTTCATTGATATGGGCTACGACCTGACCTTCTTCTTAGATTGGAAATTTTATTCCATAGTGGTCACTTTTAGTATTGGTCTTATCTCCATGTTTATAGGATACCTTTAAGAACAATGAAATGGCTCTCATATACAGTTTTGAGTAAAGTCATTGTCGTTTAGTCCCTTAACATTAACCATATATTTTTTTTGCATTAGTCGCCATTGCATCGTGGTGTAGGGCTTGTTTTATGGTGGTTCATTTTCCAGTTTTCTCGATAAATTCATATAACCCCTAAAACCCATCCTTCTCTATCATTTATTCTCAAAATATTGGTGACTCTAGGGATTCTATATAATCACCTATATCCCCAAAACCATTTGATTTCATAAAAACATTATAAGATCAACTCTTGGGGGTTTTAGGTGAGTTCTTCTAATATCCTACTTGGTTTTCCTTCCGTATCGTGGGAAAAATATTAATGTATATTTATATGTCACTCTATCATTTCAGGTTCTTATTTTATAATCTATTTTGTGATATTTGGAGTTTGTTATAAGGATCCATGGCATGTCTTCTTGGTAAATTGGTGCGTAGATGTAATTTGGGCTTCAACTCTGGGAAAATCATGACATTTATGTTGATATATTTGATTAAGGAAAATCCATAGCATACAGATATCTTTTTTATTATTGTGGGAATGATATGATTGTATGTTCTTGTGTTCATTGATACCCATGACATAGATGGGGTATGATAGTCTTGGGGTCTTTCTTTTGATAGAGATGTGGATTTATGAACTTGTGGCCTAACTTGTGACTGGTTGTCTTTGTGGTCTATTGATGACCACAACATCTATTTGACTATTCATACAATATGGAGATGAAGCAGGTATAACTAGGGTTTATAGTGACTTGGTTAGAACATTATTACATCGTACATGATTGATATTTTTGATTTTTATTTACAAATTATCATGGAATACACCTCTTATACTTGTGTACATATATTAACAAATTATTTTTGGTGTCCTATTAGGTTTTAGTCACACCCTATATGGGAATCTCAAAACATATAAATACTTCAGTTTAAGGGAACCCTAAATGGTTGTGGGACTCGAAACAGAGAGTTGAGGATATAGATCATGGGGTTTGAGGATAGTATAGGGATAGAATCCAGAAGGATTTCAAAAATTTTTACTTATATTTCTAGTGCTCTGCTATAAATTAGTATGATCTTCCAAATTTGGGGTCCTTGATCTGTTACTAATTTAAATTGAGATAATAGATATTTCATATGTAATAGCACTGTAATTTTTTCACTTTGGTTCTGACATTTCATTTATTAGTCTTGTCAAGTTATGATTTTGTTGTATGTGTTTTTATAATATGGGTATAGTCTCACAACTGCATCATTAAAAACCTTGCTATTAGTTATAACCCTTTTGTGCTTGATGAGGTGCACATTAGCTCTTGTAGCTCATTGTCCTAGAACATGTGATTCAGGTAAGGGTGTAACAAAACCAAAAAAAATTATCAATAAAAATAATATAACAATACCATTCAGTATCATATCATTATAAATCGTAGTAGAAATATTTGATCCCTCCATTTCCCCACACCAATCAATTAATTGATTCATGTTCGACATGTAAGATATCTTAATATTATATTAACTAATTCAAACCATAGATATAAATCCTTTGCAAAAAATGTTTTTTTATATTTAATAATTCCTAAAAAATTTATAAATAATTAGGAAATATAGTAAAAAATTGTCAATCTTCATCTCTGAGGGATACCACCCTGTATAGGAAATATTTTCATTTAAAAAAAATATTTTAAATTTTTAATTGTTTTCAAATGGATTAACATTTGCTGAAATAAAATATCTATTTTAACGAAATTATTTGGAAATAAAAAAGATAATAATCAATTGAAATATTAACTTAGGAAAGTAGAAGAATATATAATAGATAAATGGAAGCAGTGACCTAACTAGTGATTCATATGGATCAGTCTTTCTTCATCGCTTTTTAATGGATTCAAAAAGTAATATTCCCTTGAAGAAAGACTTAAACCTCTAATCATGTTGTTCAATAAGTTTATTAAAATGTGCATATAACTGATATCTTATAGGAAAAACTCCTTTAGTAAGGATTCGATCATTTCTCTCCACAGTCATAAAAAACAATTTCATGGACAAAATTCAATGTACTCTCAATTCATATATCGATGTTTGAGAAATTTAAATAGTGTGAATCATATTCTACCTATAATTGTACTCAAATTAACGTACCACATTAAGAATTATTCACATGTTAATTGGTATTGAGACATACTCCGAATGGAAGAAAGTCATTTAACAAAATTACATATGATTAAAACTTTAAGAAGTCATCATATTTTCATGTTTCAAGATTCTATAATATTTTTCAATTGATAAATTTAATGAAATTTAAAACATAAAAATACTTCATGATGAGAATCATCTAGATTTGGATATAATAAATTTATATAGTCATCACCAAGGAGTGGGTTTTCACTTACATATTCATCTTTATCGTCTCTCTGTGTTTCAATATTTTACCAGAAAATATCCTAGCTTTTCTCCCATCTCCACATTAGATGTATCTCAATGTCATTGTTTGTTGATTTGTATGTATATACCCAATTTATAATCACTCGTATTATTTTTTTCAAACATGTCATGGCCACTAATTACCAACTCTATTCCCTGATATCCAATATGATTAAAATAAATATCATCTCTTTGTTACTATACAGTCACTCCAACAAAACACTCTAGCAACTTTTGTGAGTAGTCATCATGTTATCAATTTCTTCCATCCAGTAATAATTTTTCATTAGTTATTTTTTTTTAAATTTTACCTTTCCTCCAAATTATTGACCACATTTCATTTATATGGATTATTCTCAAATAAAAAATCCATCATCCTCATAAAATGATCAATCAAACATTAAAATGGCATCAAAATCTTCTACAACACCAAACTGATTTCCCCTCATTGAAAAGTTGGTTCCTGTTGGATTTAAATTTATATAGATAAACATGATTTTAAACTCTTGAATCCCAAAAATAAAATTTTCTGAGCTCTCACTAGTCACTCAGTGGAAAAATAAATCCTCTCCTATTTAGTCATATAGACTAAAGAAACCCACAACTCTCAGAACAGGTTTCAGCTTCTTCATTGATAAATTGAATCAATATCATATTTCAATCATGACATGTCTTAGATATATCAAATAGGTCAAGATTTATCATATATGTATCCTCATACCTGACCTATTAATTTAACTCCTCCATGATTATTTGAAATATAGTCCAAATCAACTTCAAATTCGAATTAGAATATTATCTCCCCAAACATGTAGTGGATCTCGAGTTATTAGAAGGAGTTATTAGTCAAGCATGAGTCATATTCTCTTTCTATCCTTACAGCTACGTTTACCATGGTGATTCTCCTATGCATTAACAGTGAGTTGTCTTATTCAAATCTACAGAAATTTGAACATGAAACAAGCTTCTTTGATGAAAACACTAAATTGGGATCTTAATCATTGGTGTCAGAAATGGATGCAAGGACAAGCTCAAATCTCTACAGTGACCTCGGGATGGATTTCCAACCATGATAGTGGTTGGATCAACATCAATAGAATTCCTTGTCTTGGAAAACAATTTCACCCATGTCAGATCTATCTTATAGCAGCATTGTCTCTATTATGGGTGTCTCGGCCCGCGTTGTATTCATTCTTTCTAATGAGGCCGGTTGACATTGAAGGATGTAATGATTTTAAATCAAAAAGGATCCCTTTCTTGACCAAGATCCACAAAACTTTGTTTTATATACATGTCGAGAAATATGAGAGGAAGAAAATTGGCACACAACACAAATGAGCTTGTTTTTTGGCTATACAAGCTGAGAAATATGAGATGAAGAAAATTTGCACACAACACAATGGAGCTTCACAATAGATGGTAGACCTCATATTCATGATAGAGACTCAGTTCAGGATCAACTATTCATGCACTTCTCTGGAACACCGACTTGATAAGATCAATAGTAGCAACTCTGATTTCAAAATAGCGGTGACAGACAGATCCAGATTTAGGATTGCAACCGGGCGACAATGTGGTCGAATGGCAGATATATTAAATGGTGGTGAATCCGATCTTGATGAAGGATCATTTAATGATTTTCAAGAATAACTCATTTTTTTCCAATCTGTGCTCAATGGTGACACCACCTCTACATCAAGATGACAAAGAAAAAATAACAGCACTGGATTCTCGGCAATGACATGATATTGATTAAATGTAAAATTCAACATCGGATTGGCTTCAAAACATCTTTTTCATGATTTTGACAATGTTAGTGGTGAGAATCTCTCTAGAGTTATATCTTTTAATCGATGGATTGGGTTCCGACATCATTTAGGATAATTATACAAGTTAAAATCTATCTTACTGAAGACCCCTATTTTTTCCTTATATTGTTCTCTACCTAGAATTATCATAGAAATAAACTCTAAACTGTTACAAATTATATTCAGTAAGAATAAATCTGTTACACATCCAAGGCTATGAAATTTATTTCTCATGGAATCACTTTTAAAATCCTCAAATCATCTTATGTCGGAATAATGTTAAGCACACCCAGAAATTATCATAAAAAATGTGATGTTCTAAAACATGCAGCCCTCTCCAAATTAATGTTCTATTGGAAGGATCATCTTCAATTTAACATACATACTATACTCTTGAAACAAAAGATAAATCTAAAGTAAAAATATTTCACTACATGTTCAAGTGAAAATATTAAAATGAAGGAAGTAATAAAAAATAAAGATAATTAATTTAAATTGAATTTTTAAATTTTACAATTAGCATACAAAAATGATAAATTCATAAATTAAATAAAAAAATTCATTATATTAAATACATTTTAAAAAATTTAAATAAAAAAACTAAAATAAATATTTTTCTAAATTAAAATCATATTGAAAAAAATCTTTAACAGATTAATAAATTAACAAAATAAAAAATAATATAAGTTTCAATAGTTGAGTATAAAATAAATATAACTAACTGTTATTTTTTTTAATGAAAAGACAGTAAATAAAAAACTACAATTAATTTATTATATATATAAACAAAGATAAAGATAAAAATGAATAGGCATAACATGGATTTAAATAATGAAATTAAAAAAAGATTTAAAACGAACATAAAAATCAAATAATAAAATGAATATTAAACAGAATTAAAATAAAAAAAAATATACATTAATTAAACAAAAAAACATTAAATTAGGAGTTTTATTATTTAATCATAAAACTATCATCAATGTAAATTAATTAGTTAAATCATTATTATAACAACTAAAACATAATTAATTTTATGAAGTCATGAGGAAAAAATGAATCAAAATACACTAACCACAATTCCCCCACCCTAATGTTTTTTTAGTCCTCAATAGAAAAACTAATTAAATTTAATGGTTTGAAATAATTATTATATTTTAATTAGTGGTTTTCTAGTAAAAATCCATTTTCCAAATTATTTTCTTCTTTTGATTTTATCATGCTATGAAAAAGTTTACCCTCACTAAATTATTGTCCCTTAACTAAAAAAATCATTTTATGCTTTACAAAAATAATTGTCCCTAAAATTAAAATTCATATTAATCTCTTTTGATTTTTCATTAAACTGAATTTCAAAAATTCTCTTTACCACTATGAGAAAAAATTCACCTATGTTAGGAATCAAATAATTTAGACACTTTTTTGATGATTGAATATAATAAATTAAAGAGAATATAAATCACTCATTTGATAACATTAAGAATAAAAAAAATTCAGCCTAGATTGGGATTTTCCTTTCATAATTTATTTAAATGCAAATATTATGGGTTTGAATCATAATTAAAAAATTATAATGAAAAGAAAATTGTACAAAATTCTCTAAATCCATAAACAAATTCAATCATTATTTAAGAGGTTAATTACAAATGATTTACTCAATTATATCAAATGGTTAAAATAAAATTAATCTCTTTAAATTGGATACATACCATTCAATCTTGATAAAATTTTTAAAATAATTGAGAATGTTTCATTGAAACTTTAAAAACAAAAATGATTAAAAATTAAGGGGTTTTTTGGGATCACAAAATGGTACAGATTATCATATTGAAATACTTACAACACACACTAAAGCTCAACGTAGTCCTCAATTTCGAACAAATGGTGGAGAGAAAAATTAAATCACATTTAAAATTTTGAACTAATTTACAATATAAAATATTAAAATAATGGTTAATATTAGTAAAAAAGAAAGCTCAATGATGTCATTGACCACAAGAAATAAAAATGATAACAAACATTACACAAAATGTTGTTAATATTACTACTAGCTACCACATAAAACAGTTACGCTCAAATATGGGTTTGGTATATTAGCTCATTTCAGAGAAGTGTGATAAAGGATTTGTATAAAATAAGGGAATTATTTGTAACTATGACACATTCGAAAAAATCTGTATAATTGCAAAAAAAATCATATTTATTCACTAATTTTTCGCTTGTAAATTTTCCTTTAATTTCAATTTTTTCAGAAATTTATGACGAATGTTGCCGTAGAAAGCACAATTAATGTGTATGATAAGGAGCACAATTTTAACAAAAAAACTCTAGAAATAGAATATTTATTTCTCAATAGATCCATTAAAATTCCCCCCTTCTTTAATTTTATAAATTATCTCTAGTCGTCTTGTAAAATACTGAAAATTTAAACATATTAACATTAAATTTATTAAAATTCAACTCCAGTTAAATTTAATCATATTTTTGAAGATTAGGGGATAATCAAGTTTCTTTAACTTTTAGCATCCGTTGATTAATAAACATATCAAGACATCTCCTCCAACAAAAAAATATGTAGAGCGTCCTAAAATGGATTCATCATGGAGAAAAAAAACATTCTCCTATTAAGATCACTTTATTCATTACGAAGAAAATCATTGAATCAAAAATCAAATGTTCCAAAACTGTAAAAGGTTAGTACCTTCCCCTAAACATAGTATAAATAATTTAAGGGAGGAAAATCCATATTTATTCATCTGTTTTTATCATAAAACAAAAATAAATCCCCCTATATCTTCTTTATTACATTCCATAAAAAAAATCTACCGATATCTATTGAGAGTAAATGGAACATCCTACCCCAAATCTCAAATTTGTAGAGCATGAAATTGGAAAACATGAGTTAAAATAAGAGGTACATCTCATTTGGAATGAAATAAATTTGGGAAGAGCGTCATCAGGGAGTTGTACATGAGAACATTATCTCCATCCTGAAAATATTTTTTAAAATAATTCATATCATGCATATCCTTTTTTTCTTCATAACAATCCTTAAATTATTATAAGTATTATTTATTATATCCTCTTACAGTTGAGAAAACAACATACACTATTTTCCATCCTCTAATAGAGTCATATTACAAGAATTTATAGTCCACAAATCATTATTTTCAACATCTAGTGGAGAATGAATAGAAATTATAAAACCTATATTATTAGTTGACAACATTATTGTTGTCTTATAAGTTGTATTATATTCCCAAATATCATCCCTATGCCTCAAGATCCAATATTTTCTGGTTGGGTTAATAGTTTTCTCAAGAATATAATTAATATGTCTTTCTAAAATATTATCAATTCTATTTGTTAGAGGCTGATAAGGTACATAAACTCTATGCCATTCCCCATATCATTTCACAAAAACCTGAAGATTATTATTATAAAAATGATTTCCCTAGTCTGTGGGAATAAATGTAGGCATCTAAAATCTATAAAACATATTACTATTGAAAAATTTGGACACGACATTAGTATCATCTATCCTAGTTAGAATATATTCAATCCATTTTGACACATAATTATGTGCAATCGTAATATACAATTACCCAATGTAATTTTTAATATATCCCATAAAATACATTCCAAAAAAATATAAGATGTCAAATAAAAACACATGATGTTGTGGAATCTCATGTAATTTATAAATTTTTCCTTATAATTGAAAAGTATTAAAATTACAAAGAAAACTCATGATAATATTTTAAAATAGAAGGAAAATATAATCATGAATCTAAATTCTATCTTTATGTCATTTGTGAACCAATGTGGCCCCCACAACAAAATATATAGTATAATTTTAGAACTGAAGAAATTTTATAAATAGAAACATAGATATTAATAATCTAGTCACATCCCAAATTCCTTAAGTGTGTATTATACCATACACATTTTTTTTATACACAAATCAGTATAGAAATGCGATTCTTAGAAAACTAGTGTGGACAAATTTTCATAGAGAAGTATTTCATGATGTTCCTAAACCATGGACTTTTATCCACAGTATTTGAGTAAAACTCTTCCAATTAGAAAATATCTCTAGTATGTTAAAAATATATTTATCTTGATAATATTTAGAAGGTATCCTACTCAAATGAATGGACACATCGTTCTTAATTCCTTTCATATCATGGATCACTATATCAATGTAATTATGTAACAAAATCCATCTATCCAACCTCAATTTTTATTCTAGTTTATTCCTAAGATATCAGATAGAGAAATAATCAGTGACAACAACTACTTTGTATCCCAAGAGATAAATTCTAAAATTATCAAAAGAAAAGAAAATGGATAGCAATTTGATCTCGATCATGGAGTAATTAGATGGATTATATTCTATTAATCTATAAGGAAAAGCTATGAGATGTGATTTTCTATCCACTATTTTCACAAAAACATCCCCCAAAGGAAAATATGATGCATTTTTCATCATCTCAAAAGGAAAACTCCAATCAGCTGGTATAAGAATTGGTGGATACAAAAGATTCTATTTTAATTCACTGAAGGATTCCTTACACATCACGTGAAATAAAAAAATAATTCCATCTGGAATAAATATGATAATTGGAATTGATGTCCGAAAGAAATATTTTATGAATATATTATAGAACCCAACATGGCCATGAAATGATTAAATTTATTGAAAACCAATATAGGAAAATATAGTGAAGAGATGATGTCAATATTAGGCTTCTACACTTGTATTCCATTCTTAGACACATCATGAACATGTATAATTCTATCTTCAATAATAAAATGGAATTTTTAATGGTTCAAAACCGGTTATTTTTAATGAAAAATCTAAAAAAACTCCAAAAATCCTCTGATAGATCTCAATATATGGACCTATAACTCTAATGTTGTCCCTACACACTTCCATGAATTTCATAGGAATCACATAAAAATGCTAATAATGCATCATTAGAAGGTGGAAGGATCATTAAAAAGTCCAAATGTAACTCAATTATAAGAAAAGGCAACAACATGACATGTAAAAGTTGTATTAACCTAGTTCTTTAGAGCTATGTGAATATGGAAGTATCCAAATATACAATCATGGAAGCAAAAATGGTATTAAATTAATATCCTCTCAAGGAATTGATCAATAAAACAAATTGTAATTCGCTCTTTCCTTATCACTAAGTTCATCATCCTACAATCAATTCATACCTTCCTCATTAACTGTAACCTAGAAGGAACTAATTATTTGAATTCATTTATAGAAACTATAAATCAATTAAATTTAAGAAACATTAGAGTTGGAATTACCAATAGACTATTAGAAAATGTGTAGATAATAGTTGTATCTAAAAAGGGAGTAACATATTTTTTAACCTCTATATGAAGCATAGGATTCAATCTCACCAGAATATTTCTAACAGATTTACAATCATCATCAAGAAGAATGTTGTGCATGCACACCGAAAGACTAGTTCCTAAAAAATCCTCTAAATACAATCCAATGACCTTCATATTCCTTCTGAAGACACATAAGAGATGATTCTATTGTCCATTGGATATCCCACATATAACTATAACATGAAATTCTTGTTTTTTCCTCTAAATTTGAATATTTTATTTTTTCAGGTAATGGATTGAGATCTAATGTTGAAGGGAAATCTTAATTGGAAAAATGATGTTTTATTGATTCATCATGTTGAATTTAATCCATTAAAACATACACAAGAACATCATAATTACAAAATCCAACACTAGTAGTGCATGTATTTTCAAGAAAAATTGTGTGTTATCCCTCAATGAATTTTCATATTCATGATCAAATATAAGAAGTAAATATTTAATGAATTTTTAAATAGAATTTGATAAATTTTTAGAAAATCTATATCTGTTTCACTCGAATCAAAATTAGTTTCTGCATAATCTAAATCTGCTTCATCAATAAAATCCAAATTTTCAAAATCAGTACATGTATCAGGAGTTTTAGAAAATTCATCATCAAGTTCAGTATTGATATATGAAAATACATAATTCATTACATCATCATAAAATCCTAAACAATGAACTATTTTCAGAATGTTAGATTCAATTTCATATTTATCATTACATAATATTTCAAAATACACATATTTACAATCTTCTTCAATTGAAAAAGGTTCATTTTAAAGAGAATGTACTTTTTCCAAAGAATCAAGAGTTTATTTATCTTGAATTGAATCTAGGAACCAATATGTGGAAAAATAAGAAATAATTTTTACATAGTGTGTAGAATTATCATCCACCATGAGCCTCATTGATTCAAAATTTGTAAAATAGATCACGTTACCTCCATATTCTATAGACAATGTACGACAATGAACATTGATTATTTCCTTAGAGGTTTTCATGATTGGTTTTGCTAACATTATTGGTTCATGTGAATTAAATGTATATCTTACATGTCTAGAATAAAAAAATCAGTAGGGAAAACAAAATATGATAACCTTACCAACATATATCTTATAAATATTGCTAGATTATCTATGCTTTAATTACCTAGTTGGATGAAAATTATAGATTTCTCGATCTCTCCGACCTACATAAATGAAAATAAATAATAACTAATAACATTTATAGAGGAACCTAAATCTATCTTTTCATATTTATACTAATCATTTCCAATGACACATGGAATAAAAACATACCTGAATCCTTGCATTTAATAAGGTGATGTTGTTGAATCATTGAAGAAACAATTATTCCCAATTTAATTGTCTCACCTCCCTTGAACATTATTTTTTGAGTACACATATCCATAAGGAATTTTGAATAATTACGGATCTATTAAAATGAATTTAACAATGGGATTTTAACCTTGACATTCATAAAAGTATCAATGTCATATTTTTCTAAGTTGGTTTCAACATTTTTGGTAATAGGAGGGCTGCATAAAATATTAGGCGACGTTTTCCTATACATTTTAAGATCATCATCAACTTTTTTATTCCCTTTTTAAGAGCCGATTAAGGTTATAAAATCCATAAATAATTTTTCAACTTTTATCAAACTCTCATTTTTTTATTTATCTTTTATACTAATTTTTTGATATTTGGTCATCCAACATGTTCAACGGGTCCTTTAACAACTTCATAAGGTGATAAAATAATTTCATATGGTGGGTTTGACATTTATTTTTATAATTTTCTATTTATTTCAGATGTTGGAAAATTATTTTAGGTTTATTTTTAGTATTTTCATCATGGGGATTTTATATTTCTGTTCCACTCCTCAAACAAATTTCACTTATATTCTCTGTTCCTATCAGGTTGACTTTAGATTTTGAGGCAAAATTATATCTTCTTTGATTATCATTTTCCATCTGACACATTTTTGTAACCATGAATTTAATCAAAAGAATTATTGTTTTGAAATATATTTTTGGGGTTTCATCGTTTATTTTATGTGTGAATCATTTAATTAATTGACTTTTTGTTTTAAATTTTATTCATTTTTGAAATTTTATAGTTTTATGCAAGATTGGTTTCTAAATTGGTTCTGGTTATACATAGGATGATGTTCAAAATTTTAAGTTTATAAATTATTGTTTGGTTTATCATTATGCCTAATCCTATTACTTTTTTGGTTTTTCTTGTCTAATGTGAAATTTTTGATAGAATTATATTTCCTAGATTGAATGTTTTCATTGGGAAATTGGTTGTTCGAATAGTAGTGGAATAGTTATATAGGAAGGATTTGATTGTAGGATTCAAAATATTCATAGAGCTATAGACATTGATCACTGAAATGATCATGGATAGAAAAAAAGAGAAAGATAATTTTGATGGGATAAACTGATTTAGGTTGAAATTTTTGAAGAGAAGAATTAGCCAACATTTTCTTTGTCATTCTATTAAGTTCACTTATCTGGTTCTTTATTAGGATATTATCAAAATTTGAACTACACATTCCATAGCCGAATTAACAAGGATTAGGCCCCTATTACCAAACTACTATGAATTTTTGGCCATAATAGATATGATATTCCTAGAATCTATGGCAGTTTTATCAACTAAACATTGTCCAGTAGTAGCATCTACCATATTCTTATCCAAAGAAACTAAAAATTTATAAAAATATTTTATAATTAACTATTCAAAAATTTGGTAATGGGGGAATTTAGAGAACAACTTCTATAATTTCTCCTAGTACCCAGGGATAGTCTCCTCTAGGAGCCTCCAAATGCCTGAGATGTCTCTCCTATGAGAATCAATAATAGATATTAGAAGAAAATCCCTTGAAAAGTATTTTTTAACTAATGAAAACTTCCAATAATGGTAAATTGTGAATTGTAAAACCACTCTTTATTTAATCCATCCAAAGAAAATGGAAATTTCCTCATTTTAATTTTATGTATTTTACCACTAAGGGATTCATGGTGATACACAATATGTGAAATTCTTATTGGTGCTTGTGAAAGTCATCTCCTAAAAGTTCATTAAAATTTGATAGATGATGGACTACTCTTGATCTTAGTTAAAAACCAGGTGTAATATCATGATATCCCAAATAGGTTTTTTGGTTTCTGAAATCAGGAGTAGCAGTCTCCATTACTGTTTTACAGTTATCCATTTTTCTAGGTTTTGAAAATAATATGTTTCAAAAGAATTTTTTTCTATTTATTTTTGTGATGTTTCAATTTTCTCTACGTTTTCAATCTTTGAAATGTGTTTATTATTTTATTCTACTCTTTCAATTCAATGATTTTATGTATATTAATTTTCGGACATTTTTGGGTTGTGAAACATGTAGAAAATAAAATAGAAGTTTCTAAAAAAATTATGTATTTTTACACAATTTTTTTTATAAATTTGTTTTCTTATCTAATACCATGGAAGATACCTCAGAAATTTCTCCAATGGATGAGAAGGTTTTTTTATATTTTTATCAACTATACCATATTAAAAAAACCTTATTACTCTAGTAAAACACTAAGTAAGAATTTCTCCTAGAAAGACCTCAGTATAGTAGTTATTTTTCCGTTTTTAAATGATTTTATATTTAAAATTTATTTCAATTCGGATTAAAATTTTTAGAATGGAAATAAATATATTTTTAAGAAAAAAATGAAAATAAAATAGAAAATAATAATTATAAATAAAAATTTAGAAAATAAGTAGTGGATTTCAGTGATAAAATTAAGAAGTATACTATCTAGTGATTTATAAGGATCGGCCTTTCTTCATCAATTTTTAACAGATTACATGAATGGAATTATATAAAATCAAGACTACAATATAAAATATTAACCCTTATTTAGGTTATCAAAATGATTCTACAATTGATATATTAGAATCAGAACACATTTTCTATGGAGTCGGTCATTTCTCAAAATGGTGGTCAAAAACAAATACAATGACAACAGTCACTGTTCTTTGAATTCATTGATCAATGTTTGTGGAATTTAAACAGCATGAATTGTATTCAAATCCCAATATTAATCAATTTTTTTGATCCACATTAAGATTTCATCAAATTCATATGAGAAATTTAACATAATAGAAATGGAAGAAAATAATTTAACAAAATTAAATATGATTAAAACAAAAAAGAATAGATCACATTTTCTAGTATCTAAATTCTATAAAGATTTTAAATTATGAAATTTAATGAAATTTTAAACTCAAAAAACATCACCATGTGGATAAACTAGTTTTGGCTTCTACAAATTTTGTCGGTCATCAAAAAGGAGTGGTAGGTCACTTCTATCTTCATGTTATTAAATTATTATAAAAAACATTTAATATAATGTTGTTTTGTGGAGAAAAATTTTAAAAATATATCCACATATCCTTCCAAGATATTTGATAAAATTTGTCTTTAAATTTTTGAGTTTTTTCTTTAAGAGTAACAAATTTCTATTTATGTACTTTGATGGTAAACCTAAAATCCTAACGTAAGAGAGGTTATATGTTGAAAGGTATGTATCTCCTAAAATGTTGACATAGATATCCGAATACCTCTATAAAATACCGATATTGTAATCATTATGTGGTTTCAATATCTTTATATCGTCAAATGTACAAAATATTAGGTTATAACACAAATGAATATTGTCCTAATGTCTATGTATTTCCCCTCTTGATTGTCACCAACATAATAATTACGCCAAAACCTAACTCCATAATTCATACTCTTTAAAAATTATAATTACTGCCAACTAGTCATACGAAAAAAAATCCTCCATTATATTAAACGATTTAACCATTATCATCATTCATAATGAATTATGTATAATTAAATCGACAATATTTTCTAATAAATTTTACTTTAAAATAAAAAAAATTAAAATTCCATAACATGTTTTAATCTTTTCATTACATCATAACTATCTATATTAAAATTAATTATTACATATTGAAACACAACCTCAAACTCAATTACATAAAAAAATAATGTTGTAAATTATAATTTTTTTATCATTTAACTTCATAAAAAAAATATTTTCACATATGTTATATGTTAAAAGATATATTCATTTAATGTTAAATATAATTAGATATTTACGAATGGTTTTGAGAACATGTAATGAGATGAAACATGACATAATAGCAATGAGATATTTTTTGAAGAGATCTTGAATTTATTTAATGTCTAAAAAAGAGAAAAAACATTGTATACACAATGTGAAGTATATATGATAGAAACATAGGTATATCCATAATCATAAGACGGTTATTGTTTATGGAGCATAGTACATGAATAAAATGGAATATATAGATCAAATCTTATAAATGGAGGTGAAGAACACCTATATCATATCAATGTATTTAATTACGTTGATTTATTATTTAAACAATCTATGAGTAAATTACTAAAAACCATATCTTGAAGTGGTGAGTAGAGAGATACGAATTAGTGGTGATCCGTGGACTAAATAGTAAACTAATAAAAAAATTATATTACTTAAATAGTATAATGGTTGATTCAACGTATATTTGCGTATCACATATGCGTAGTCATTATATGTATCACTTTTACGTTAATAAAGTAAAAAAATTTTATATACATGTGTTTAAATATTCTTATTTTAATGATATGTTCAAAATGATGTGTATTATGTAATTTTTAGTTCATACTAAATTGATGAATACATCATTTTTACAAGGACCTATGCTCATCTGAATTCACCACTAGTGTGATTGAGACCTAAAATTGAAATAATTATTGTCAAAGTTGAAAGATCATCATCTATAAAATAAATCCCAGGGATGTTTTTTCATGTGGAATGTTTTCTATGTAAAATGAGCCCCACTATTGGATAGATGCAATTACAAGATGTAGAAGAAACACTTGTGATCTTATATATAATATATCATGTGGGATTTTTTTATCTTTTACAATACATGGAATTAATGTTAGGGATCCAATAAATATATCATTCAATGAAACAAATAATATGTCAATCAACAAAAATGAAATGATAAAAAATTTATTGTCTAGACCACTATCACATAAAATATACATGACTGTGATGAGTTTTAAATCTGTAAAATATATATGAGATTAATATTATAAATTTTTAATGTCTATATGAATGAGGAAAAACATCAATTTATATATAATTAATTTCTTGATTTGAATATATATACTAATTTGAATATGATGGTTTATTTAATAGATTCATTGAGGTTATTTGATCAAATTGAGGGCCTGGTGAAGAAATCAATGATATGGAGATCCTGAAAAAGTATATTAAGGATAATATAACCATTGTATAATAAATTTTTTTAGATATTTAAAAATGTAATATGGTGGAACTATATCTTGATGATTTAAAAATTATATGCTGGATTATGAAAGATGGTCGAATCCAAAAGGTATGAAACGCCAATAATATAAATAAATGGATATAAAAGTGAAATATAATCTTCATATTTATCATTGTAAATGTGAAGCAGATGTTAGTGATGAATATATTATAATTATAGTTCTAATTAGCCTAATATATATTTGAGTAAAAACATTCAATGTCATGTTTAATGTCTGGAAGAGTTTACTATATTATATAAATGTGTCAAAGAATGCTAGATGGAGAGAATGATATATGATATAAATGGAAATGAATTTTTCATAAAATAAGGATTGTAAAAATAAAAGGCCAATACATAAAAATGTTTTAACTTAATCTCCATGTGCTCCATATAGATTTCGATGATACATTTTTAATGAATAATGAAAAACTATATTAAAATTTAATTCAAAAGACACTCTATCAGCATTTGAGTAAACCATAAAGACCAAAATAAAATATAAATAATAATTATAAGGAGTAAATAATATTATATTAGAACATTTACAATCACTTTATGTGTTTTACATTCAGATGATTGAAAATATAATCATTGGTTGATTGTTTGCAACACATAACCTAGTGACATGAATCTTATGGCTCCATTCAATATAACACATAGATAAATGTTTGATCCTTGATTTATAGTGTTTAATAATACTTGTATATGGTTAGAAGTAATCTATTAAGGGAATTAATTGACCTAAAAAACAAACCCTTAGGGATTCATGTGAATGTAAAACTACCTTAAGTAAAACCCATTTAAACTCAATGTTATTATGATATTCTTGTTTTATAAATAAAACATGATAATAAGACAAAACAAGACATTTTTCTATAAAATTCAAATAAAGATGAAACCTATCTCCTGAATCATATTTTCACATCCACAAAGTGGATGTATAAGTCACCAATAATTTTGAATAACGTTTTCCCATTTTGGGTCTTATTACTAGATATGACAACTTATCCATATGAATACACATATGGGGTGTGTGTATAATCTTTTTAGGATTTTCCAAATTACTTAGACATGATTAAATGTATTTAAAATCAAAAAATTTATTTTATTTTAAAATGATAAATCCAAAATATTTTTAACAAAAAAATATATTTATAAAACTATTCCAGAACCATGTTATCAAAACCCAGAATAACCACTCATTTTAAAATCCAACATTTTTCTAGTAATCATAATTCAAGAATTGATATCAAATTAATACAGAAACCACATACCCCCATAACACTCTTTAAAAAATTCTCTCAATTTCACAAATTAACGAAAATCTCTCTGTATTCTTAAAATAAATAGAAATTCCTCATTTTCCCAAAATTCATAATCTATAACTTATATAGATAGTAATTATTTCGATCAAATTTTTTTATAATACTTCAAATTAATTTTCATCTTCCTAGTAAACAATTAGCCATCCCTCACCTACCTCCCCCATAAGTGACTACTCACACATCAAAGCCTCAATCCTCTAAGTAGCCTCCATGGATTTAGTCAACTCAACTATTGTTTGAAATGATTTATACATTATAAAATGACCTTATTTAATAATTAAAAATACATATACACATCTTTAAATTTTGTTTTAATAGTTCAATAAAAATTGAAAATCATTATTGAGGGGTCAACAAAATTATATCCTATATTATTTATCATATACACTGTAATGTGCAATAAAAAAACCATGATATGACACAAAATAAGACATAGTAACATTCACTAGGTCATGGTCTATGATCAAGTCTATATTTTCAGAAATCATTTCATTGATGACGGTTTCACATTTTTTAAAACTTCAATGAAATATTTTTAATTAATAAAATTAAACTAATCATTGTTTAAAACAATTAAATGTCGAATTATTTAGTTTGTTTACCATGAATAACCACTGATATAATTTTTTTTATAATCGGACGAAAAATATGAAATAATTTTCTAATGGAACCATATCATGATGTTCTACACTCAACACTATCTATCATGAAATCTAAACCCAATGTCTCCCTTACTATAATAACATACCACTCATTAGATCATAATTCAAATGTTGTTTTATACCCTATATATATATTTTTACTCAATAAATTTTATACACTATTTCATTTATTAATATATTTAAAAAATGAAATAAAACCCCTTCCATTTATAGTAATTTGATTAAAACATGTTTTTTAAAAAAATATTAGATTTTTTAAAAAAAATTATGCTACCCTTCAAATATAAGAAAAACTAAAATATATATCAAAATAAGATTAAATAAAAAATTAGATTTTTTTCTAGGCTAATAATATTTAATAATAATTTTTAATATGTTTTTCCAAACAAAAAATAAATAAATAAAAGTATTATATTCCTAAATAAAATTACATTGTAAATGATAGAAAAATACATTTCCATATGTTATCAAGAAATACATAAATATATGATAAAAGTATAAATAATTAAAAAAATATTCAATTTTATAATAAAAATGTATAAAATTATATTTAAAATACACTTAATTAAGTGGATGAAAAAATACTAATTTATTACAATATCTACCCTCGTATTTTAAAAAATAGATATACAATTAAAACAAATTGAAAATTTTTAAAAATAAATTTTTATTTAGAAATATATAAACACTTGTGCAGTGAAGATATAATTATATTCTTGAATAAAAAATACTAAATAAGTTGAAAATATATAGAACCAAGTTTAACATACATGTATATTACATCATTTAAGATAAATATCCAACACATTACAAATATACATGCCTGAAGACCAGAATAGTTTAGTGTTTATGGTATCATGGAACAAAATCTTCAAACATGGGGAAATATCTTCAAATCTACCCAAAAATATCTTCTCATTTATTACTTCTTCATAAAAACATTTATTTATAACCATGGGAAGAAATGCATAGAAAGGGGTGTGTTTAAATTCTTAGTAAAGATAAATAAATGACAAATATATATATAACATGAATATATGACTATGATAATGTGATAATACCATTTGAAAATCATACCCTATATATCAAAGATCATAATCATGAAATATTTTATAACGATTGGTAGTTTATATGACACTAACCATAATGGAATTGGGAGAATAATCCATGAAATCATAACATAGAAATAAGAAATGGAAATTGTGGATGACACATAATCATAGAAAATACTATGTTAATGCTACCTACCAAGACCATCATTACCTCTTTGGATTGGGGTAATAACTCATGTACTTTCATTAGGCTTGGGATATCTACCTGTGTACCCTCTTATTTCGGGCTTGGGATTCCCTACTATATACTATCTTATTTTGTGATTCGGATGCCCTCTAGTGTACCATATTATTTCATGCATGTGATTCCCTCATATTTACCCTCTTATTTTTGGAATGGGATGCTCTCTCAGGTACCCCCTTATTTTCGGAATAAGATTTCCTCCTGTTTTTGACATGGGATCCCCTCCTGTATACCCTCTTATTTGGGGATTCTAAATCCCTCCCATATAACGACTTATCTCTAGATTAATATTCCATCATGATTTGAGCATTTGATTGCCTCCAATGTACCCTATTGAGGTCATAATGTATTTAGCATTAACCAATTAATTGGAGAGAGATAAAGGTCTAACCTGTCACATAATAAACTCACACATACATGTGACATAATTTATTTAACCTTGCATCATATCATGACCCATAAAAAGAGATAATATCATATCCCATGAAATAAATTGTGTATCACATACATTTAATCATATCATAACCTATCAATAGTGTATATCTTTCATAATTATTTCATCTAAGAATAACCTGTCAAAAAAAGTGGGTTTCATAAGCATTTATCATGGTATAACCCATTGGTGACAAGTTAGTTTCATATTCAAATAACCTATAGAAGAGGAACCTGTCTCATCAATAAATAAATTGTGTAATATGAATAGGTTTCACCTATATACATCCCTTTAAAGAGACAATGTTTCTGATAAACATCATTTGCTCAAAACATAAACCATTCTATGAAAGAATTGGAATGGAACCTTTGGATCATTTTCCAAAAATTCATGAGTAACATCAATATATGTCACCATAGATTGAAAATAATTTTTCGGCATATCTGAATGAAACTAATTGAGGAATATATCCTTTATTCTATGAAGAAATCATTTTATTACATAAACCCCTTATAAAACCATTTTTATTGAAAATACATTAAAAATATAAAAATATCTCTCAAAATCATTTTGAAAACCTTTCCCCTAAAAACATAAAAAATAAACATGAAAAAAAATTTGAAATCCATATTCACTGAAAAAAATGATTGCTTATAAAGAAAATATTTTAAATCACAAAAATAATTTTCATTGAAAACAACCTTTGGAAATATTATGAAGGATGTTTGGAAAATAACATAAAACAATTTTGAAACATAAAACATTTTTGAATAAACGTTTTCATTGAAAAAAAAATTAAAAACAAAAAATTTCCAGAATATAAGGAAAAAAAATTATTTTAAATAAGTAAATTTGTATTTGTTTAATGGAAGATTTAAATTACTGATGGTCATGTTTGCAGGTAAATTCATACATGTCAAACATTAGTTATTTATTGTAAAAAGTTTGGAAAAGTGAATTTACCATAAAATGACAAGGAGAATCATTTTAAGAACCATTTAGATAAAAATGTAATACAAAGGTAAAATTTTATATTTAAATATCTTAGGATAATATTTTAATATTTTTGGTAATTTTTTTTTAGAAAACATGGTTTGTAGAAACACGGATTTCAAACCAAAGAGACTTGTGAATTCTTACTTTTATAAAAACAATTTATTGATCATATTATGAGAAATGATTGAAAAAATGGTACTAATAAATGATATAACATTAATAACAATTATTTAATAAAAATAATTACATTTCTTGATATATGGATCATATGATTTCATCAATGAGCTCATAATCCTAAGCAATCTTGAAAAAGGGAGAGATTTTCACTATAACCCGTTAGAAATTTGGTATCCTTGAATCATAACACAATAAAAAAACATTACATGAAACATAATGTGTAATTAAAATAAATATATTAATGATATAACACATCAAAGGTATTATATACACCTCATGTAAAAATATAGGTGCATAACATGGAATATGCATCAAAGAAGGTAAATTGGGAAACAATTACTTAACTGATTTGGAAAATTTTAAAACATAATCCCCATGAAATAAATTTCTGACAATGAATATTTAAAAAATGATAAATTTTAGTATAATAATAAATTTATATATCCATGGTAATTATACGACCCAAACAAAAAAATGAGTGTTGAATAAGTCAGGAATCCCATTAAAATAAAAAGTGAGATGAAATTCCCTTACCTTAATTCTTGACTTTCTTTGTACATGTTCAGAATTTATTTATGACAAATATGAGTTTATTATACATAAAATAAAAAACCAGAATATTATACATTATACCCTATATTATTCACCTATGACTTTATATTGCATTTTTATTAGCACTTCCTTGTTAATGTAATGTTTGGGGTAACAGTTGCATTATTTATCTTACATGTTTTGACTTGTTATTCTTTATCCATTTAAATATATAATGATTTAAATATTTACATAATGTATAAAATTATTTATTTATTATATATATGCATTATTTAGTTATTCATAGTAATCTAAAATATATATAAATATTAAAGGAAATAAATCATTCTTGGAGATGGTAGACTGTACGTATGCATAAACGCTACTTTTATTTTATTATCGTATTGAATGAATGAAAGTAATGAATATATATATATTATTTTTAAATTATTATTATTATATCATATATGTCATATATTTTTACTAAATACACCATTGTTACATTTCCTGTAAAATGTGAAATAATCACACCACTTTGAGGAGGCAATAGTCCACATGTCCACAAACAAATTTATCATATTCAAACAAAATGGAAAGTATGAAGGTATGTTTAATAAAATAATTATATTATAATAAATTAATTATAAATATCTTATGTATCATATAGTTTTAAATAATCCATCCTTTGTAAATTATATTCAATGTGTGGGTGAGTCACAACACATTGAAAAGGTGGTAGTCCACACATCCACAAACAAAGTTATCGTGTCTATAAAAATCGGATAGAATGATGGTAAGATTTATATAATAACTATAAAAGTATAAATAAACCAATAATATCATTTATATCATATAAATATATATTTTACATCATAATTACCAACCATGAGGGTTGGTAATGGTAAAACGAACAACCACATTTCGTGGGGAGGTAGTTCACAGTATACAAATGGTATGTTTGTTACCAATTATATGGAAGTGTGTATAAGTGTAGCAGGATAACTTATAATAAAAACATATAAATATATTTAAGATAAATATTTCATTATATAATCATGTAATAATAATTATTTAGGTTATGGAGAATGAAAATAAAACTAAAGATCTTTAGGAATGATGTTACCTCTAATTCAGGTAACTTCTTTTGGTTTTCAACAAAGGGATTCCTTAGATTTCATTTCATTCAAAATGGAGGCTTCAAAACATAAAGGAGGTATTTTTGGAAGTGAATTGTGTTAATATTTCTTTAAATTATGTGGTTTTATAGGTGTGAAGAATGGGGAGAAGTTGTGTCATTTATAAGAGATGGAGGGACCAACAACGTATTTTTTAAAAGATGGTAGGTGAACCAATGTTTTTACCTAAAAAAAGTAATAAAAATAGGTAAAACTAAATAATTGAATTTTTATGTCCTAAATAGGCCCCTAAAATAGTTTTTACATGTTTTTGGCTCATTTGGGGCCTTAGGTTTATGGTTTAGTCCATTGTTAAGCTTAATTTCACCTTAATCATTGTAATTAATTTTAATCACATTCACTAATCATTTTGGTCAAAATTTATGTACTTATTATTAGACTATATATATTATACTTATTAAATATTTATATTTATATTATTCAGAATTAAATTTTTAGAATAAGACAAATTAATTTTAATGCTAATCTCATAGATGTGGCGAGAAAAATGGTTTTTAAAGTGAGAATGTTCAAAAGTTCATTAAGTTTTTACATCTAAATTAAACATAAAAATGATTCAAATAATATAAATTGAATTAATATATGTATAATTTTTATATTTTGAATTTTATTCCAAGATAAAATATAATATATGTAAGAAAATAAATTATAAGAAAAACAGCTTTGAATTAAAATTTTGTCTTTTTCACTCTTTTCTAAAAAACGAATTTTGGCAGAAAATACCCAAAAAACTACCCTAAGTTAATTAATAAATTATGAATTAATTTTTTTTTATTTTATCATATTCAATTTCAAAATGTGTATAACATTATTTTTAATATATCTCCAAAAGAACTTAATAAGAAGTTCTTTTAGGAAAATAGTATTTCAATACATAAAAAGACATTATGAAAAATTATATGTTTCATCATCATTATCCTTTATTTATTTAAAAAACTTATAAAAAATATTTAAAAATTTATTTATATTAATATTTTTATGTTTAACATCCATGTTATACCTAGCTCGTTTAATTAATTATGATAATAAAAATTGTTGTTTCGTATAAACTCATTGTTGCGTGTAACACAGTTCATGTCGGTATTGTGTATAACACCACCCAATTCAGTGATTCATGTCGTGAAAAATTATCATGGGTATCATATAATGGAATATTAATATTATTTAGTGTACAAAGAAACGATAACTTGGTGCTTTCATTTGACACAAGTCATATTTAGTGTTGCATGAAATGCGAAATATGAAAAATATAAAAGTAATAAAAAAATACATTTGAAAAATCTATAAGTGTAACATTATTCCACCAAATAAAATGAATTTCCCCCTAGAAATTCATCTAGTTTATCAAAGGTATAATACTTGAATGTTCCATTCATAAAAACCCACAACGTAAAAAAGAAATATTAAATCTTCCATTAAAAAGGAAATGTTGGAAACAAAATGGTAACCCATAGTAACATATAACTATATTTACACAAGGTATAACCTAAATGAGAAGTAAAAACATGTATGTGGAAGATAAATATAACTATAAATTTTTTATGTTTTGAGATATAGAACAAGGATAGGATAAATCTAACAATAAAAAATCCATAAATCTAGGATGATCTAGGGTCTATTTTATTCATAAGAATTGAAGGTACTAGGATAGATTTTTTTGTTTCAAGATCCATTTAACTTATGTTTTGGAATTTTAATGATAATTTATACTAAATATATTTCATTCCCTTTGATAAGTAAAATCCATATATTGGTCATGTCTTCACCAATTTCAACTTCACCTCATTATCCAACAAGGAAGGTGAAATTTTATTTCTTGATAGGTAACAGATCTTGAGATTGAGGATAAGTAATCCCGTATATCATCAGTTACCATAAAAAATTTGTTAGAGTAGCTTATTCAATACAAATAAATCCTTATGTGTTGAGAGAATAATTTACTCTCACCAAATTCATTTTATTTTTAACATAATTATTCCATAAAATGGTTAACCATTTAACCCATCTAAAATATGAAAATACAAAACGTTTTAAATATGGTCATCAAAGTATCTTAATATTGATCCCCCATATATCAAAAATTAAATCTTTTTTCACATTCCAAACATGTGAATATCCTAATTTTATTTTCTCTTGAAACGTGGTAATAACCTAAATTAGCATAAATCCTTTTGGAAAAACTGAATTATTTTTTATTCAAAATATTATTCTATATATTCCATAAATACAAGAATATGTAAACTTCATACATGATTAAATAGAACAATTATTCAATAAATCCTTATTTTTTTAAGTTCATTGATACAATCAAATTTACATTAACCAAAATAATCATCTCATTTTCCATGATAAACACAATTTTCTCTATATCTTCAACAGATTAAGGGTAAACTTTCCTTAATCAAAATATCACCATTCCATTAAATCTCTTCTATATGTATTCATCACCAATAAAAATATCTTTAATGAATTATAGTACTTAAAATATTTATATATTTAATTATTCTTATAACATAATATTTGAATCCGAAACATGAATACATCATTCGTCCAACTTTAATCGTAATCCATTACTCAGGATTCATCAACATATTTTTAAATACCATTTCCAATAATATTAAATATGAATCATGTAATAAGGTTACTCAACATAAATCAAATCATGCTTCTGATGTTTAAGGTAAAAAATACAGTAAGAACATTCCGTAACATTTATATATCTTGTATAGTCTTCATATCTTCATAATTATATCCAATACTCATACCACCTTCTCGGTTATCTTCATGAGGTGTTCACATAGAAAATCTATTTGTATAATTCCAATAATTTCCACATCTAAAACATACAATGTTAACCATGTTCCATTTTGTTCACTCAATTGACATAAACCAGAAAGAATTTTGTGAGAAAATTTATCATAATGGAACACCCCATAATCATGTAAAAATTACTTGTAGCATGTTTAAATCGTTAGAAATTATTTAATATATAACAACTTTGGTTTAACCAAGGTTATTCATATATAAATTATATTTAAATCATTAATAATGTCTCATGAAGAGTTTGTGAATTCCCAAAGCATATCCCTAAGGATTTTCCAACTAGCTGCTCAGTAAGCCATGTTGTCATGTACCAGGTTATGCTTGAGTCGGCCCAACACACCTTTTCAGAATTGCTAATCCTTGGTAGATCTATTCTAGATCCACATCTATATATATTATCCATATGTCAATTCATTTATAGGAAACCACTCACCCAATCCATTAAATAAATTCTTGGACATTTTCTTATACATTAATAGAACCATATATTTATTGTAAGAGACACCCCTAGAAATATCTTTGGAAATATTCCTAAGGATCTCACTCATTTTTTCCCATCCTAGTTTCCAAATTTTGACTAAACCCTTTATTTGATACCAAATATAATGACCCGGGCCAATGATACATGTATATTATATAATTTTAGATTAATAATCATAAAAATACAAAAATATATATTCCAAAAGAAAATAATAGTGTAGTGTCTTTGGAAACATGGGTCAAAATATTCTAACTTGGTGAAAGATATTCAGTGTTTCCCACAAATATATTCTTATTTTGTACTTATACATAAAAACATTTATACATTATCATGGGTGATTAAACATAATAAATTTGGTATATTGATTTCTCATTATGGGTAAATAAAAGAAACAAATAAGAATAACCTGAATATAAGGGTATGAGAACATTATAATATCATTTATAGATCAATACCTTCATTTCAAAGATCATAATAATGATATATGTCATAAATATTAGCTTCTCATAATATATGTATCAAAAGGGAATCATGTGGATAATAGACAAAACATTATATGGGAATAAGAAATGTAACTTGTGGAAAACACATAAACATAGAAAATCTTATGTCATGTCTACTTACCAAGAAAATTATAACTTGTTAGGATTTTGATAATAACCTGTGTACCTACTTCGGGCTTGGGATTCCCTCTCATGTACCCTCTTGTTTTGGGATTGGGATAAACACTTATTTACCCTATTGTTTTGGGATTGGGATTCCCTCTCATGGACCCTCTTATTTCAGTCTTGGTATTCCATCCCATTAACCCTCTTGTTTTGGGATTGGGAACCATCCCTTTCACCCTATTGTTTCGGACTTAAGACACCGTCTTATTTTAGGATTGGAATGCCCTCCTGTGTACCCCTCTTGTTCGGGGATAATATTCTTTCGTGTTTGATGCTTGAGATTCCCTCCCATGAACCTTTTTAAGCTCATAAAACATTTATCATTTCCCAATGAATTTTAGAGATATATACGTCCCACTCGCCACATTGTTAACTCAGACATACATGTTCCAAAAGACATTAAACCTTGCATCATATCATGGCCCATAAATATATATTATATTCTAACCCATGAAATTTAATGGGCATCATAAACATTTTCTATATCATTACTTATAGAAAATATATGGGTTTCATAGTCATTTCTTCCTAGAATATCCTATGAAATGATGCAGGTTTTATATGTATTTATCAGGGTATAACATGTTGAATAGAAATATGTTTTAAAGAAATTTAACCTAGATAAAAGGAATATATTTTTTAACAAATTACATGTGTAAGAGGAATGGGTTTCAAAGATATATATCTTTTGAAATAGAAATGGTTTTTCAATAACATCATGCCATCAAAAGAAAAACCATTCAGAGAAAGAATATAAATGGAACCTTTGGATCATTTCCTAGAAAATAATGATTGACGTCAACAAATTTCATATTATATGGAAAATAATTTTGATACATCTTTTATAAACATTTCTGGAGTGAAATATCCTTTCATATTTGAAAAAGGATTTCTAAAGGAAAAAACCATCAGAAAACCATTTATTTTTAATATAATTTGATAACATATAAAGAAGGCAAGAAATAATTTTCAAAACAGTTTTCCAAGAAAACTTATAAAATAAACCTGAAAACATTTTGAAAAAAATATTCATTAAAAATTCATTGAAATCATATAAAGTAATACCTGAAATCATTGAAATAGTTTTCGTGGAAAAAAACCTTCTGAAAACTTATAGAGGAGGTTAAGAAAATGATATAACACAATTTTTAAACATAAAACATTAATTGAAAACCATTTTCATTGAAAAATAAATTAAGTCCTGAAAATTTATAGATTATAAGGAAAAAAATTAGTTTAAAAAATAACTTTCGAATCTTGTAAGGAAATCTTCAATGGAATGATGGTCAGGACGGCAGGTAAATCGATACATTCTGAACTTTACTTTTCCACCGTAAAATGATTAGAATAGTTCCAGGACCATAAAATGAAAATAATAATACTTTTTAAAAACATTTAAAATATTGTAAAAATGGGTAAAAATTTATTTTAAATATCTTAGGAATGTATTAGGGTATTATTGGAATATTTTTTAGAAAACAAAGTTTTGATGGAACACATATTTCTGACTAAAGAGAGAGGTAAAGTCTTACTTTCTTAAAAACAATATCTTGGTCATATTAAGTACCAAAGAGTGGGAAAATTGTACCATTTCGTGGATATAACATGAATAAATATTTTTTAATTAATATAGTTAGAGATATTGATATGCAGATCATAATATTTCATTAATGGTTAAATAATCATAAATAATATCGATAAACCGTGAGATTGTAGCTATAAACCATTACCAATCTGGCAACATTGAATCAATAAAGAATAGAAATAATAACAATAAATGAAGGTTAAAATATCAGGAAAATAATTATATTCATGATATAACATGTCAAAGTCATTATATACACCTCATGAAAAAATATCGGTGCATAACATTGAATGTGTCTCATAGAAGAAAAATTGAGACTAATTTGTTTAACAAATTTGATAACTTTTGAAACATAAACCAAATGAAAGAAAGATCATTGAATTTATATTTAAATATCCATTAATTTATTTATCATAATAACAAAATAAATACATGTCCAATATACACACCACACAAAATAAATTAGTGTTTAATAAGGATGAATCATACAAAAATAAAAGGTGAGATTACATTACATTACCTCAAGTCTTGAATTTTTCATAAATGTTAAAAATTTATGTCTAGTAAATAAACTTTTATTATAAGTAAATACATAACTATAATATTATACCTAATACCAAATATGTTTCACTTAAGAATTAATATTGAATTTTTATTAACAATTCCATGTTAATGTAATATTTCTGGTAATACTTGTTTTGTTTATTATGCATGTTATGACTTGTTAATATTGATCCACTTACATAGATCCTGATTTAATTATTTCAAGAATGTAAAAAAATGATTTGTATATCAAATATATTACTTATATCAATATTTTTAGTAATATATAAAACATATAAATTTTAAATGAAATACACTGTTCATGGAGACAGTTGGTCATACAAATGCATGAACACTACTTCTCTTTTGTTGTCGTGTTGAAAAAAAGTAATTAAGTAATATATATATATATATAATATCATTAAAGTAGAATTATTATTTAATATATATATTAATTTTTTTTACTAAACCCATCCTTAGTATATTCCATGTAAAGTGTGAATGAATCACCACACATTGTGGAGGTGGTAATCCACATGTCCACAATCGAAGTTGTCAAATTTACCCAAAATGGAAAGTTTGAAGGCATGTTTCATAAACTAATTATTGGAGTGTAAAATAATTATAAATATTATATATATAGTATATGTTTACAAAATCCATCCATAATACAATCACATCAATGTATTAATGAGTTATATCGCTTTGAGGAGGCGGTAGTCCACACGGTCAAGGTAAAACAAACATCATCATTTCGTAGGGAGGTAGTTCATCGGACATGAATAGTATGTTTGTTACTCATTAGATATAAGTGTCCATATGTGTGGGTAAAAACCCTAAAATAACAAAATATAATTATATTTAAGATACAAGTGTTATTATATAATCATTTCATTTTAATAATTGAGGTGGTGTAAAATGATATTAAAACTAAAGAGATTGAGGATTGATGTAACCTTTTATTCGGGTAACACCTTTTGGTTTTCACTAAAGGGATTCCATGGATTTATTTTCTTCCAAAATGAAGGACTCAACATGTAATGTAGTCATATTGGTAAGTTAATTGAGCATAAATGTTCTGAACATAAGTGGTTTTAGTGGTTTAAAGATGGGGGATATGTGGTGTGTTTTATAGGGGAGGAAGGGGACACCCATGGCATTTTATAAACAAGTTAGGTGTACCCATGTTTTTACATAAAATGTATAAATAAAAACCAAAATCAATAATGGAATATCTATGGAAGATATATTTCCATAAATTGTGTGTAGGAAATGTTTCTATATCATTTATGTCCTTATGTTTAATCATTAGTCTCTTTTTAAGCTTAAGTTTACCTTAATCGCGGTAATTAATTGTAATCATTGTCACTAATATTTTTGGTGAAAATTTAAGTTGATATTATTATAATGAAAATATTATACTTATAACTACCATTTTTATCCATTTTTTGAAATTAAATTCATATAATCACTAATATTATATATAATTTTAATCTTACAGAAGTGACGTGAAAGCAGGTTTTTAATGTTAGAATGTTCAAAAGATCATTAAGGTTATATATCTAAATTCAACATGAAAATGATTAAAATGAGATAAATTGGGTAAATATATCGATAATTTATATATGGATACATTAAAACGCACTTAAAATGAAATTTAAATATATAAATATATTTTCTGAAAAAGTCGTTTTGAATTAACATTCATTTTTTCACTATTCATCCAAAAAGATTGTTTCTCAAAAAAATCCCAAAAAAACCTATGTTAATTTTGATATATTCAATAAAACAATTTTGGTTATTTTATCAAATTAAATTTCTTATGTTTTCTAAAAGTAATTTTATTATTGTTCACTAAAGAACTTAAAAAGCAGTTCTTTTGATAAAATAGTAGTTCAAAACATATAATGGCATTTCCCAAAATTATATGGTTTATCATCACTATGTTTAATTTATATAAAATAATTATAAATTATATTTAAAAATAAGTTATTACTATTATTATTATGTTTGGAAATATTTTCTAACTATATCATTTAATTAATAATAATAATATTGAAATATGTTGTTTCGTATAAACTCATTGTTTCATGTAACGTAAGCAAAGTCAGTATATCATGAAATGTAAGAAAGGTCAGTTGTGTGTGTTGTATCAAATTATATTTGGATATCTAAAAATTTAATCTTAATATGTTGTAGTGTACAAATCATGAATAACATGGTTCTTTCATATAAAAAAAATATATATTTAGTGTTTCTTGAGATAAAAAATATCAAAAAGTTAAATTAATTCAAAAAATATATTTCCCAAAAACATCTAGATTTTACAAAAGATAACCATTATATGAGAATAAAATAATTTTTATAAGTAAAAAATTATTTTTTCAATATGATTAATATAAAATTTGGTGTAAAACCATATACCTAAATGACACAAAACACCTTTTTCAGTATTCCAAATATGAACACTTGAAAATAAACACATACAGGTGTTTTTTACAAAAAATAATAAAAAATAATAATTATGAAATGTTAAGAGATTTTTTTATCCTGAAAATTATTGAAAAATAAATATTAAAAATAAAAATATAAAAAATCATTTTCTAGTAAAATTTATTTATTTTATTTTTCAATGATTTAAAAAAAAACACTAATAGAAGATGATACTTTTTAATTTGTTTCTATAAAAGTGTTTCAATATTTATTAATATTTCATAATTCCTCGAAATTAGAAATGATATTTTTTTTATTTTTTGAATATATATATATATATATATATATATATATATTATAATATAATATCATAATCATTTTTCCAAAAAATAATATCCTAAAAATCATTCTATAAACACTACTATAAATACATGATTAGGTGTTGAAATTTTTGACTCCAGAATGGATATATTTTTATTGAATCATTTTATTTCCTAAATTATTGAAAATATATTATTAAAATAAATAAATGATCACTTTATTTTTCTAATATCATATTTTATGTGGTAATTATTTCTAATTGGTTCCAGGTTATTTACAAAAAAATTATTTTCTATAACAAATTAACATGTTTTCATTTTTAAATTTTAATTCGAGACACCAATGGAAAATAAAATTTGAATAAAAAAGAAAAAGAATATCACATTTTATAATTAGATTAAAAAAATAGGCAGCTATTTTTTATGTTTTGAAAAACACAATTAACTATAGATTCTAAAATAATATATAAATAGTTACATGAAAAATACTTTTTAGTAGTTTTTTTCTGTGTTTTCTGTAATATAATTACATATATTTTTTAAAATGATGTTGTTTTTTACTTTTGAAATGGTTGGATTCTTCGAAAAAAATGTATAATTACCAAAGTAGAACCTTTTAATTTCTTATTAAACATGATAATTAATATTATAAATTAATCAATATGTTTTATTTAATGGACATAAAATAATACCTAAAAATTAAAAAATCCTAATAATTTAGAATAGTTTTAAGGGTAATTCGTAATGTGTCCAATATGTAAAATCTCACATAATATTCAATATGAGAGATATATTTTTAAATTCAAGGGAAAAAAGGAACATGAAAATGATTGTGACAGAATAAAATTATTCATGGGAAATATAAGACACAGAATGAAAAAATAATTTTATATTCCCTCTCAATGCACACTAATATAAGATAATCTTCTATTTTAATTTTTTTCTATCCTATAATATTAAAAACCTAATCAATGGATGGGAAAAAAATTTCATGTTCGATACATAACAAGAAACCCATAAAATAGTTATATGCAAGGAACATAGTTAGTCTTATATAAAAATCATGATATTCGAGGAAAAATACTAATACATAAAGAGGAAGATAATATTAATTACCCTAAAATATTAATAAAATCATGATAGAATTATGATTTTATCATAATAAATAAATATCCAAAAAATGAAATAGGGGGAAAATATTCATTTAATGAACTTGGGATAGTTTGAAATTTATATATTATAATTTTATTCAAAAATACTTATCAAGTTTCAAATCATTTCCAATTCCTATAGTATTTTGAATGAAATTAAAATTAAATTTTATGATATAAAATATTCATAAATTGTGTATTAATAATCTAAAACCCACAAATTACTATAAAATGATTTATTTCTAGTGTTGAGGAAATACATGAACATACATGTATATCTGCTTTTACTCACCCACTACTCTAAGATGAGGCAAGTAAGATATTGGATGATACATTGGTGAATATGAGTAATTATTCTTGTATCAATGGTATGTGATTTGTCTATATGGTTAGTTCTTTAATTATCTTACTTTTAGGGAATTAAATTGATAGTAATTCTCCTATGTTTATTAATTCCTTCTCACCCATAACTTTGGGATCATGGGGGTGATGATGTGCTAAATTCTATCTCTTATCCCATTCATAACTCAAGCTATAATGAGAAGTATATACAAATCCAAAGCATTTTAGATGTCAATTTATTATAGATCTTTGGAATGTATATATAGCCTTTTCGATGTGTATTTTTTTTATGTTTAGATAAATATAAAACTTCTAACATTAGAGACATTTATTTTCTATAGTATTTCAGAGATAGGAGGAGATATGTATTTCCTCAAACATCTTGTAGATATTTTAATGCAATGTGAATTATATAACTGTGAATTGATGAAGGTTTGTAAAATTTGTTTCATATTCCTGTATAAGAAATTATTATTTAGAGAGTGTAATAAGAGTTATCCCTAGGTGGATGATCAAGATTCTTCGTGGATATTAATAGGTATGATTAGAGTGTTGGGTGACATCAGTTCATCTATTCTTTGTAAAATATTGATGCACATAGAAACTAGGTGTTATAGAGTTTCTTTACTTATTGGGACGATCATACCAAGTACACTAATACACGCCCATATATGCATACTTTCACATTTTTCATTGTGTGTCAATATATATATTAAGATAAAGTTAATGTATGATAATAGGAAATAGATATGGATGTGTAGTATGGTTAGTTTATAGAGTAGAAATCTCATTATAATGGCCACCATCAGGCCTTACGTAATCGATATTACAACTTTTCATGATGTGTGACTTTTATTTGTGGGTTTCATTTATATAACATTACATTATATTATAAATATTTATTATATATTAATGAATTATACAACATCATTTATATGTATTACTTATATTTTATGCATTCCATAGTGGATATTTTCCTATCATATTTGTTTAGTGTTTTTATAGGAATTTCAACCAATGATGTTGTGTAAACCTTAACACTGGTTTCTAACCCCTCACCATGTTGAGGTGGGTTTGAGGTGTAAAAATATTGGTAAGATAGGATGGGAATGATTGGTATTAGTGTGTTAAGATTTATTATAAAATTAATAACATGTGAGGGTTGGTTGAGATAGTTTGTATTGAGTCTCACTACGGATATATAATACAATTATTCCCAGTAATAGACATTATAATGGTTTCAATGGATGATGTATTCTTGAGAATAAATCTTAATTATGAAAAATTAATGATACCATAGTATGTGAACTAGTATTTTAAATGTGTTATCAGGAATCATATGTTTCTATTTAGTGGTATTTTGATTTCATGATTGTTTTGACAGCATCCATTGATATTTTATTAAGGCTATAATGGATGGATATTAATCAACATAATCATCATTTTATTTGATTTTGATTTCAATATTCTACTATAGAGATATAGTTTATGGATTTTAATGATTTTAATGTCTTTTTCAGTGTTTGTGATTTTGATGAAAAGATGACATAGAGAAAACCGATGACACATTGTGGATAATCTCTAGATAAATTAATTTCACAAGACTTGGATGGGCATAGATAGTAACCTTGTTATGTGGTAGTATCAATTATATGGGGGAAAATAGAGGCATTCAACCATGTTTTCCAAGATTCTCCCTATTGTTTTATGAGTTTATTGAAATTTTTAATTCTTTCTTGATAGATATTTAGCACTCCATTGAATTCTATGTAATACTGAGAACTGTACCACTAGGTTTTTATCAATTAAAGTGTATCCAAGAGATATTTTATATTATATATATATATGTATATATATATATAGAGTTTAGTAGTTTATGTTTCATGGAACATTGAATATTTAGAAAAGTGATGGATAAACCCCAGAGGAATTATTTTCTTAATTGAAATTCTTGGGGATGACATATATATATAGAATTACCTAAATGAATGTAAAAAATTCATTTATTATCAGTTTTAGATATAAAGAATCAACACTGTTATATATTATTATGCTTCTCAATTAGTTTGAGACAATCCATTCATTTGGGATCTATTTGATTAATTTGAATCAACTTTTGAGATTTGTTTATATATTTTCAAAAATGTATTTCCTGTTATTTGTAATATAATTCGTGTCACTCTCCTCTAGTAAGGTGTTATTATTTTACCTAGACCATGCCATTTAGAATAATTTTAATTTATATATATCATTTCTCTTACAACACGGTGATATTGATTTTATTAAACTTACTACCAGTGTGTGCATGCTTGGGAGTGTATACAATATAGTCAATGTAGCACTTTAATAGTATCTACCTCTATAGAATTTAGTTAAGTCGGCTAGGTCCTTCTTCAGGTATTGAGGAAATATTAATTGACCTAATTTATTATTGTATAAATTCTATACAAATTTAAAATGAATGATTTTATATCATGATTATGATCTTATAGAATTAGAGTGAAAATTGCATAGAAGTACAATGATCATTTTTTCCTCCTTAAGGTAAATTCATAGATTTATTGGACCATCCCTCCTGGTCGTATTATGTTAATAATATAAAAAATTAATATTTTCCAATGCCCGGTATTGTGTGTAGATTTTGACAAAGAATGTTTATCAACAAGTGGAAGTGATTACTAGGGGAATGAAAAACATTTTTTGATGGGTTTTTTAGTATATTTTAGTGATTCCTCATGGATGTGAGCTTGAACCATGTAGATATTCTCATCATCATGAGATATAAACAAAACTATTAATGTTTTTTACTCTAAATAAAGATGTTTTAATGAATCAAATTGAGTGTATGTCAATGTTTATAATGTAGATCATCACCTTCTGTAATTTAATGGTTTTGTGGTTTTTATCCTTTGAATACTTGTTTCATTTCATGGAAAGTAAAATAACTTATATCTCTTCCTAGTATGACCATTAGGGGAACCCTTATATACCCATTGATTTGTAATTTCAAAAGAATTTATTATTAATGTTCTCATTTAAATGTAAATTGAGAGAGGGATGACATGTTTTTTAGATCATATTTAATTTTATTTCACAGAAATATTGAACATTAATGGATGGATGGTTTAGTGGGATTTTGAGTTTATCATATTTATTTATTCCTGATGGATATTTTGTGATTGGTTCTATCTACTCCTTATAAAGTGTTTATAAAAAATGACTTATATTATTGACCAATGGAAAAAGGGTTTTGAGGACATTGTTTCATGATCAAATCAATTTTTATAGAACCTTAATCATTTCATTAGAATTGGGAAGTCAGTATCTTTTTACATGGAAGGGTAGTAAATATTAATGAGGTATAATAGAATGTTTTGAGAAAAAATCACACATCAAAATGATGATAAGTAGAATATCATCAATTTTGATGAATGTGTAGTAGAGAACATGATGGTTAAAAGAGTGATTATCATATCATATTTTTCTAGAAAGTTTAATTTTCCTTAAAGGTGACCATTTAGATAGTTAACTCAAGGAGGAAAACATATTTTTATAATATTATATCATTTTAAGGGATTTATTTGGTAGTTAGGGTTATAAAACTATCCACTCATTGAATTCCATTTACTAATTAGTTATTATTTATTGGATACTCTCTTTTAGTATAAAATATTGATTACTTTTTTGACCATGTTTTTTATGGTTTGTTTCTTTCTTATGATGATAGGTTTTAAGGTGGAAATGATATAACAAAGTGGGTTTTCAACTAAATATTTCTTTTATTATGCTAAAATTTTTATTCTTAATCCAATGTTGTTGGATTATTTATGAGTAATTTGAATTTAAATGAAGTGATTATTTTGTTTTAATTGATGTCCATGATGATTTTTTGGAAACATTTTTAGTTTTTGATTAAAACAATAATTAGTAAATAAAGAATTATGAAAATTTCAGATTGAGAAATTAAATACTATACTGGGTCTAGAGTAGAGTACTTACCCAAGGATAATATTTTTTTTTAATTTTTTGGAAGGCGTTGAGTTGTTACCCCAGCAATGGTGAACAATTTTAGTTATTTTAATAAAAAATAAATTGATTAAAAATGTATACATAGATCAAGATATATATTTAAATTATATTAGATTTCAGCGGATATATGATCTATGATTTATTTATCCCCCATGTAAAATCCATTCGAGATCGAAGGATCGTCACTAGGAATGGGACCATCATAAGTAAGTACTTGTTCATTACATTGAAATTTCATTTTTATAATATTAATATTCTCTCATAAAATTTATTACATTAATCCTTTAAAACCCCTTTAAAATTTCAGTATGTTATTTTTTATGTTTTAAAATTTCCACTACCCATATATTCTTTAAAATTTAATGAATGCATTTAAATATAACCAATAGTGAGTTTTAGAGGACCTCTTGATATATAATTGTTAAAATTTTCATTTAATGAATCACTAAACCTATGATAAATGATTGTAAATCCCTCAATCAGATGAATATAACCCCATTATTAGCACTCATGTCATATTTTTAGTTCAGGAGAAATCATAGAGATGATATATTGAGTTTCACATGTTCACACTATGATTTAAGGGACATAGATTTTCAATTTCATGAAATAGAGGATTGATCAAGAATCTTGGGGACCAGATCCATTAAATACTATTTTGTTGTTCATTAGAATTAGTCAATGGTGGTCAAACATTCTTAGGTTATGATGGATAAATTGGGGAATCAATGATGGTGATAAGCTCAATGAGTTATATAAGAGTCATCTAATTTATATAGGAAGGTATAGAAGAACCCATGTAGACCTAGTGGCTTATGACACACTATGTTGGGCATGATTGAGCTATTCCAAAAATCCGTAAAATTATATGATTGTTTTTTCTGTACAATATTATATGATATAAATATATAATTATTTGAATAATTTCATATTGTGTCATTACATCCATTATTGTTTTATTCCTTGTGATTGGTCTGTGTCATATCATAATTCATCAATATTCATGAGATTTCAAAAGGTAATAAATTCATATTATTACCCACATTGTATATCAAAATTTTATGTGTCTAATTTGAAGAAATACCTAGAAATTTGATTCTCTATGGGGTTATAAATTTTTTTAACATCATGTATAACTTAGATCTGTCATAAGATAATATTTAACAAAAGCATTAATAAGGGGGTGTTTCGAGTGGATATAAAATGAGACATGAATTGTCAAAATGGTGTGGTTTGATCTTTCCACTAGTTAATCAATATCAACCCTTTAAAATCTCATTTATTCACCCTCCATTTTGCATGGACGTATCAGTTAATAGAGAGAGAATGTATGCTACTTTAATTTTGAGTGATTTAGTTTATCTTAAAAAAACAATATGATTTTAATTAGCATCAACTGCAAATAATGAAGATTAAAATTAAACATTCAATAGTATAAGGAATATAGTTTTTTTATTTTAATTTTTTTAAGGTTTTTGTTATTTAAATATCATGGTCTCATGTTTGTGATTTTATATTTCATTCATTATTTTTCAATTGTGTAATTAGATCTAAATAAACATTTCAAGGGAATTAAATCAATGTCTGAAGGGTTATCAAATTTCGTGGAATTATCTAGCATGAATAATTAAAATGTACAGATCATTGATAATGTTCTCCATTTCTAATGCGATTAATTATATTGACCAAGTGTTTCTATAATGGAGTGATTTGATAGGTTCATATAGAATCTTTATTAGATGTATCTATAAAATGTATGATATCTATTCCCTACCAGGGGTATTATGTATTTACCTTGGAATTAAGAACAAGAAATAATTATAATAATGAATATAAAAATAGAACACATTATATAATATGTTGATATTAAAACCGTTATATAAATACTAAGGATTAGATTCCATTAAAAGTAAGCAGATATTAAGACCTAAATCATTCAACCTGGTTGGTTGTCCCTATGCATGGTGGCCAAGGAATATATTATTTAAGGTATAGTAGAAATGGATAGCTCTAAGAGTTGGTTCACCACACCACTACGATAATTGGGTTTTTCATAGCTGGGAAACCATGGGTGATAGGATATCAGAGGAATTGTATTATATTTATTCATACAATGGATTAAGTAATAAATTGTTCTCTCAACTATACAAGGGTAATATTTGAAATGATTTGGATTATTTGTTACCCAAATAGTTAAGTAGTGAGTTGAGCCCAAAATCAGTCGAATTTCATTTGGAAAATAGTTCTTCATCAAATAATTATTAATCTGAATTTAAATGGTTCATCATTTTACTCAGAGAATATTTATAAGAAGTCTTCATTAAATGTTATAAAATAAACACACCTTTCATAAAATATTTTATTATATAAATTAACGTCATTATCATACAAAAATCCGTTGAAACAATCTTTTATAGAGTGAATAATATTATAAGAAACTTCCTAGAATTTTATTCAAACATAAGAATAATTCATAGAAAATATAAATTCTATGTATTAGAGAAACAACTTTTTTAGCTAGAAAATATGGAATTACATAATTGAGTGAATCTAGAGGATTATTAGAAGAAAATAATGAAATAAATCTTGATTAAAAATAATTATATGTATGATAATATAAGTAACATCAGTCTTCACTCATATATACTCAAAATGATTGGGTATATTGCTGACTTTGAGGGACTAATGGATTAATCAAGTGTTGTTATGGGTATATATTTCATTTTTTTGAAATGTATTGGAAAATGTGAATGAGTAGAATCATAGATAACCAATATATTCATAATGTTTTTAGGATATATGCACTGAGAATATGATTTCTAGCTTCATGTTATCTATAGATAATACGTGTTCGTAAAAGATCAAACATGAATAAAAAATTTTAATTAGAGATACAAAAAATGATTCTTCAAGGAACAAATCTAGGACATTGACATAATTAATTATTAGATATTAGGATTAATATTTCAATAATATGAATAATTCATTATTCCTTATAAAGATTAAAAAATTCTAAAGAATTTCCAGGTTTGGAATTAGTGTTATATAAATTATTTCATTAATTTTAAAGGGTATGTGATTCCATATGTATACGTTTAAAGTGTTGCATGAGATTAAAAATCATGTGTAGAATTGATTTATTTTTTTTATTTTACATTCAATTTATTATGAGAAGAGTTTTTAAATAGATGATTTTATTTTAAATGAATATAGTAATCATAAATGAATACAAGTAATGAATATGTATCATCATATCACTTCTCTTATATAAGGAGTGAAGTTACTTCTATCAACTTCACATTATAAATAATATGACAGGTTACATAGGGTTTATGATTCATAAGATTATATAATATACTTGAGATGATGAAAAGGATAAAATATTTTTTATACCAGAATAATCATTTTTTCAGATGTTTTTTAAAATTTGTAGAATTGGGATTTCCCCACTATCATGGTATATTTTAAAGAATAATGTCTTTGATTAAGATAAATTCATAAAAAATAGTATATCATAAATGGTATGGTGATCAATAGTTTTTTAAATATTCCCACAAACTAAATACGAGTTATTTTCAAAAATAATAATGAGTTTTTAAACCATAACAAGATATTTTAAAGAGAATGTTTGGATTAAGAGGCTAGTTGAAGTATGTTTCAACATGGAAAAGTTCAATGTTAACTAATAAATTTTTATTCATGTAAAAAAATAAAATGAATTTCACTTAATATCTTAATGATGTTTAGGATATGTGTTGATATATTTAATTGTAAAGAGTTACATTTAGTAACCGTAACGAAGATAATATCACTATATCCAAAAAATTGTTTTGGATATGTTAATAAAGTGATATTATAAATAGTTACTTCAATTAAATATTATTTCTATGAAAATTTTCATAGAAGGGGTTCCAAGAATGATGATGATGATGAACATAGAAGGATTTATCAGTATACAATAGATGTTATGAACATCCTAACATTTTATGTTGTGGATTTAAGGATTCTAAAAAATGTTCAAAGAGGGGTTCATTTGGATTACAAATACTAATAATTTCCATTATTAAAACAAGATATCTTAATAGATTATATTCACTAAAGTGTTTAGTGGGAGGTTTTTATCAGATGATCACATAGATATGTGGTAGGATTTACATTGATATGTAATGAGTCTAATAAAACTTATAATATGTATTAAACTTAAGGATCATCATGAATTATATCATCTCTAAAATGTTATATAGATGAGTATGTTTAGTTATTAGTACTAACAGAGTTTAAGAATATAATTTTTTAAGTTATAAAAAATGAAATTCACATTTTATCATTCTTTCACATTGGATGCATATATGTATATATTGACATAAATTTCATAAATTATAAAGATAATTAGCCTCTCAATGTACGACATTGAGTGATCAATAAATGATAAACATCATGGGGTATCATAGATTTTGATGAAATGTTATGGCTTTTGTGAGTTTGATTCCTTTATCCGGATGCATAAATGATCAAGAGGCACAAAAACATTGTATACAATGTATGACCCATGAAGTATACCATGTGGTGTTTTATACACTATATAATTGGTATAATGGGGAACATTGGTCATATTTTGGGTCCTCGCTATCTGTGGTTGGTTAGATTCTAAGTATGAGAACATTCATACAAGATAACTATATTATGTAGTCCCTTGAGGTTTAGATAATAAATTGGTAGTGGGTATGTTATAGATTTTTTTTATCTCTTGGATCTCATTCAAGATGGTATTAATCCAATTATATGATTATTATGACATCTAAAACGTTGATTATGATAATAATAAGAAAGTTTATGACCATTAATTGATAATTAATATGAAGTTATTTTATATTCCGTTAAGGGACATGTGATGTTCCCTTCCTCGAAAGAGAATAACATGTGGTGTATTAATCAACTTGGGCAGTATATACCTAGGGAGTAGAAAACATATGAGTATACTATATGGGATTAATATATTCCATTTTGCATGGTCACTCGATTTCATGAAAAAGGGATTATATGAAAATTCATTATTTTATATGATGTAGATGGTGGATATTGGTATGGGGATACATCTATTTAATAGAGATCATGGCTGCTACTTTTATAGATAATGTAATTTTAATGATTTTATAGCGTTTTACCTTTTACAATATTTATGAAATAAATAAGTCATATATTTTTTAATATCTAGAAAATCAATGGGGGTTATACATCAGGGTTTACTGAATGGAAACTGAATTTGATTTAGATATCTTCTCTAAAATTATTTAAGATTTTATCTAAATGGAGTATTGAATGGGAATTAACAAGGTATTTCATATGATGAGGTACATGATGATGTTAGTGATATTTTTTTGAAAATATTTTATATGATAACAAAAAGGGTATTTTAATATGATTTTATGCGTTATTATATTTGACACAATATAAGGAAATGTGGCACAATGTCTGTGGGGACATAATACATGTGGGGGATTTAATGAGATATACCCTAAATCCTTAAACCCATATGATTAGTTTTTCAATATTATGTGAAATGATATATCAATTTCATTACTTCTGTTATTTAATATTTCAACACTACTAAACATACTATTTTATTTTTTATAATATGTTAATATTTTGCCATTTTAAATTAATATTCTTGAGATATCAAAAATATGTACATTTCTATTATTATACATGCTGGATATCAATATTATTTGGGTTTAAATTGATGAAAAACAAAATATTTAGATCTACAATGGGTTATAAATAGTGTATAACTGTGTGCATAGCTCATAAGTATCATAATGTATTAGTTAAGGTGTATATAATATGGTAGTGTCTTGAAGAACTATATTAGGATAAAAGCACAATCGTAATGGTCTGGTTCGAGCATGTAATTACTTCCAGGTAATCCATCCCTAATAAAATATGGCATATTATTCCTCCATTATCATCTGAGGTGGTAACATATCATGGAAATATATGTTTTCCCACTCAAATGAAGTGTAATTCGATACAACCCAAGGATAAATAACATTAGAGGGATTTCATGTTTCTATATTGTTTTGTGATATTTATCAAGTATAAATGATGAATATGATGGTGAAATTTGGACCATCGTAAGGTATTTAGTTTTTTTAATTTTATAATTTATGCATGGTTTAATTTATTTAGGCTTGGTGATACCATGTTTATGGTTTCATAATAATTCCAATATGTTTCACATGTGTCGATAAATCCTATAAATCCTTTTTGAGAAATGATCAAACATTTGATTATTAGATCAAATGTTGTCAACTAGGTCTACTTTTCTGTTGAAATTATGAGTAAGTAGTGGAAAATTCATGAATCATGGTCATATATTCACTATAATGGATGAATTTGTCTTATTCATGAGTGACAAAATATGTGGGATATGGAATTATATTTCATAATAATAATCAATAGATTATATGTTATCTAAAAAACATGGGGTATTAATGTGGGGGTGACTAATGTAGCTTGATTACGACCATCTGATATATTGATCAAATGTCTCATATTCAAGTGGGGATTCCCAAGACAAGGGAGGTACATGAACATTTTTTCTTATGCTATGTGGCACCCCTATTAGTATAATACATCCCATTGAACATTTTGGAACATGGATTAATAGTTTTTGGAATTAAAATTTTTTTGGACTCCCCTTGTCATCAGATAACTCAGTGATAAAAATTTGGGAATTTTTTGATATTTTAGTAGATTAATTATGATATTTGTTATTAGTTATACGTGAAAAATTATTATTACTAAATAATAAAAATTTATCATAAAAAAATAAACGATTAATTGAGGGATGAAAAGTGGTTATTGAAAATAATTTTATGTGAGGAATGAACTCATCGAAATGTGAATTCCTAATTTTTGATGACGTAATTTATTGGGTTTTATGAGTAATAATAATATTCTTATTTATTAATTATATGTATATTAGTCCAATGGTGTTAAAAATAAATGATAATATTATTTTATTAAGTGGATTGTGACTTAAATATCAGACATGGTTAGTAGTTTATGATTATTAACCAATGGTTGTGATTACATTATAATAGTATATTAAAGAGAATAATTAAATATTACAATAATTTCTCCCATATGTGTATATTTACTACCCTAATATTTTCTATAATATTCATTATGATGTAAACAATTTTTGAATTGGTGAAATGGAATATGTGTTTATATGAATGGTGAATTAAATGTAAACGGCTAATTTTATGATTAAGATAACAAAAAATAATTTTCATTTGATCCATGATAATGGAAAGTGACGTATAATTGATGCAAGTGATCATCATAAACAAAAGGAATGAGAATATAAATGGTGATCACATTAAAAGTGTGGTCAACTATAGAACTATATGGAGTAAATTGGATGATATATATATAAACATTTATATCATGACATGGAATTACATTTATTGTGAAAAACAAATTTGAATAAAAAAGTCTACTAATAAATCATAGTAATGATGACTAGTGTTGAAATATATTAATGGAAATTAATTGAAGGAATAATTGATGATAAATGTTTCTCCCTAATGATGTGACACAATCATGAATCGATGAGAAGTATCTTCTGAATTTTCTAGGAATGATGGGAAGAAAAAACAGGAATAGTGATATGATATTTAAGATATCATTAGTGTAATCTTTATGATAATGATCTAAATAGTTTGGTATTGACTAGGGATCATGAAGGAAATAATTTGGTTTAATTATGATGATAAAAAAAATGAGTTATATTTTAGGAATTGGGATCGACCATGTCATGATAGAGCTAAATGAATAATTAAATAACTAAAATTCATCTACTAATTAATTTTCATTAGGAATTGATTATTTGGGCGGTAGAAACTAATTGAGGTTATTTTGACCTTATGTGATGATCATGTAGACAGTTAAGTGTTACTTATTGGTGTTCATTGTTTCTGAATGAGGTGTTTTTTTACTCATCTACTCTAAGGTGTGATGAATCATATGATAGAAAGATATCTATGGATATAGGAACTACAGTAGGTCTCCCTTACACTAACCCTTAAACTAGGGATAGGTGTGGTGAAAATTTAATTACCTTATTCACCCACTAATCTAGATATAGTATTTCTATTATTTATACATGTATCTAGATCCAATAACCCACATCTCTTAAATGTGATGGGTCATATAATAGGTAGGAGATAAGTGGATATGGGTACTTCGTCATGAATATCTTGGTAAGGATTTGAAGAGATGGGTTGTTTCTCAATGATCTTAGTTATGAGAATGTGATGGGAGATTATTCAATTGAGTTGAAGAACTTCCCGCCAAAAAATTTAGGATTGAGGTGGAAAACTATACCCCAAATACTATCTATTATCATATCCAACACATTGGGCTTTGGGAGGATTAGATATACAATTGTAATAGTAGAGATGTTTATTTCCTCTAGTTCCCTAGTATACTAATTTCCCCCTAAATATGTATATTTATTCCAGAATCCAGTTATATATATATTGCTTCTACCAATACACATGTTTATTTATTCACTAATTCATTGATAGGTAGATATGTGTATTTCCTATAACATCTCACATATATATACATTTAATAGGAATTATAAAAATTGGAAAAGATGTAGGGATATGATGTAGGTTTATTTTTCATTTCAAAAGATATATTATTATAGGGTGATTATGACGAAATTTATATATGCATAGTTGATTAGAATTAATCATGGATATTTTTATGTTATATGGACATGTTAGTTGATGTAAGGACATCTACATATTGCATATTATTAATGCACATAGTCCCTAGATGTCATGGTGTTTTCCCAGTGCATTAGATGAATATAATGAGTATTGTTATACTCACCCATGAATGCATATATGATAATTTTTCAACTTGTGTCCATTTATATTTTAATAATTGGAGGATAGATTATCATAGAGATGATTATTGTTTGACTCATTTAAATTACTGATGAACATATGACCTCATTATGATGAACACCCTTATATCATTTTGGATTGAGATTAAATCTGATCGAGATGAGTGAGTTGTATCTAGGGGTTTCATTTGTATCCCCTTACAATGTATCATGGAGTGGTTACTATATATTCATGTTTTAAACATTATTTGTTTTCTGGTTTAGTTATGTTTGATGGATCCTGGGGTGGATGTCAATGTATAATTGTAGCATCATTAAATTTTCGTTTGTATTTCTATTTAAACAATTTAAAGTGTTCAGTAGGTTTTATTACATGCAACGTCAAGCTTTAAGATAATTGAGATATTTCATAAGAAAATTATTCTATAAATAAGATAACCAAGTTATTGAATTGGAGGTTATGAATATGAGTAACTGCATTATAAAATATATGTATATTGGTCCTACTCAATACAAATTCATTTATGAATTCATAAGAAATACTTACCCAATTTTAGTGAATTCATTTTATACCTCAAAAATACAATTTCATCAAAAATGAATTTATTCCATTTTTCACATAGAGATTATAATTAATTTTTGACACATTAAAAAATATATTATATAAAATGATATTTTTTCAGAATTTATAAATAAAAATTATCTATGGAGGAAATAGAATGATTTCTCAAATTTTTTTGATTTTATAGTGAATTGTGAAGAATATTCATTTTCCAAATACTCTCATTTATTAAATCAAGTAATTAAAAAGTAACATTATATTTTAAATTTCATAATAAAGTTAAATATGACACATTGAATTTTAAATTATAAAATTAATTGATTTCGAATCATAAATATTCGTGATTCTGATATAAATTAATTTTTTTGTATTAAAAACTCATATTCGATAAACATTATTTCATTTTATTTTACACATTCATATCAAAACTATTTTATGTAACATATAGAAATTATATATTTAAAAATTTATTATATATTTAGAAATAGGAGTATAATGTTTTTAAATTGTCCCCTTTTAATTGTTTTCATTTTTAATAATAACCTTGATAAATATTTATCAGCTCGATAAGGGTAAAACATGTAGAATATAGATAAAACATTGGGTTAAGGCTTTACAATTTCTCCAAAAAATTTCTCCTATTCTACTAGATGAGTGTATTTATATCATGCTCATCCAATTTTTGAACATATTTCCACATCATTACTATTTTATTTTCTTCTGACCATTATATTATTTGAAGAAATGAATAAATAAAAAATTGTTACCCTTTTGATTTTAAGATCTTTAAAATTTTTACACTAGGAAAATATTAGAAAATTTATGTTATAAATCCTAATATGATTGATTTTTAATTTTCATTTATGCTGGTAATTTACTTTTTTTTAGTCCTTTAATAATTATCTTAAATTCTTATGCAACGCCGACATGGTATTTATTAAATTAACAAAAATATAAAATAAATGACATTAAAAATTCTAAATGATATATAATATGGATGAATTATTATTTTAAAAAATTATAGATAAAAATACTATATTTTTTAAGTAATAATGGTTTAGATTCAATTTCTATGTTATTATTGTTGTCATCGAAGTCATATTAATTGAATGTTGTCAAAATGAAAAAATTGATACTTTATGAAAATTAAATGAAATTACATTATTTAAAAATGGTAAAAAATTTGAAATAGGAAAATGAGGATAACATATAGATTCAATTTCACTGCCACTCAATTTATAATAATATTTTAAACATATATGTAAAATTATAACTCTTTAATACAGAAATAGTTGTTAGTGTAGTTAAATTATAGACAGTTAACAAAGGGGATAGATCAAATGAAAAAATTTAAAATGAAACCAATAAATTTATAAAATTTATTTGATGATATTATTTATTCCTGTTGAACCCTCTAGGAATTGAGTTGCTTTATTATATTTTGATAATCCCAACTATATTTTATTTATATCTTAATTATGTTTGATAGATCTAAAATATGCCTTATTATATGTTGTTACATTCAATTATGCTTAATATAAGTCTTTTGGATATATGTACTCTGACCTAACACATTCTGCCAATAGAATGCTTAAACAGTTTATAGCTACCGATACAGAACAATAGCTAACGTTATGACGTAGAGCTACCAATATCGAATAGAGCTACCGATACGGAGTTCACCGGTACTCAAAGTTCACCGCTACATCAAAGTCTACTGATACGGTACAACAAGTCTACCGCTACATCGAAGTCGACAGCTACCGATAAAGAGCTACCGATATATTGAAGTCCATCGATATGAAAAGTCTACCGATACATAAAGGAAGCTACCGATAGGGACTTAACGTTACTGATACAAGGCAGAGCCACAACTACTGTTACAAGTCCACTGCTACTGATGCAATCAAGTCTACCGTTTCAGCTACCAATACAAAGTCTACTGTTACAAATGAAGTCTACCGATACAAACACCTACCGTAACACAAGTCTACCGTTATCAAGAGCTGCCGTTACAGAAACAGAACCCGATGCTGCTTTAATTTCTTTATCATTATTTAATCTAACCAACGGTCATATCAGGTATATTTTAATACACTAACATTTATTTAATGTGTGTTGTTGGATGTCAGGGAACCGTACCTCGTACATGCAAAAAGTAAATCATCTTTTGCCGGAGCTCGTGCACTAAATAAAGGAAGGATGTGCTACTGCAAAATAGGGGAATGAATAGATGAGGTGTGCTTGAAGAAAAACTAAGTGTGAATTCAAAGAGACGACTAAACTTACATGAAGAACTCATTCATTACTGCATAGCAGTGAAGAGCTGAAAACGAGAACATAGCACAAGAACTTCATCGACTAATATCTCTTTTGTCTCTACCCCTAGATGTCAAGGAAACAGACGATACACTGTTTTCCAGACAAAAACTAGAAGAGGACTCAGAGCAAATTCTGATCAATCAATGGAGTCCAGAACTACACGACAATCACTAGAGCCATTTCAAAACTCTAAATATTTGCTCTGTGATTTATCTTTTTACATATTGAGCAGTGTGTGTTATCTGCTATATTTAACACACACACTATCTCTTGTACTTTAACTGGAGGATTTGTAAATCCTAAATCAACACTCTTACATCTTTTATTTCCCACTGGGATAGTGGTAGAGGTTGTGTGACCTGGACAACTGGTTGATGTTGTTTTTGTTTCCCACAGATAACAGTGGTAGAGGTCGTGTGACCTGGACAGTTTTATACTGTTGTTTATCCCCGATCCAGGGTGTGGATCACTTTTATATAATGTTTTGAGAGGACTAAGTATCAGCTTGAGACTGAACCTCTTGGTTAAATCTGCTGTGCTTATTTATTTTCAAAGTTTGTTTTTATTCCGCTTCTAATTACATTAAAACCAAAACAATTTTAAAGTCACTTTGATAATTAAACTCGCAAGTGTTTATATTAGTTATAAATCAATAATTTAGTTTCAAAAGTTAATCAACTCTTCTGATTTGATTTGCTGGGAAATAATCAATCCCTTGAGAACCTAACAGAACCTTTACTTTGGTATAAATTCACTACAGTTTAATTTTGTATTTTAATTGGGGGATTTTATGAAAATGTTTTTAAACAGAAATTTTAATTGGAACTCAATTCACCCCCCTCCTGAGTATCCACTCCAACCATAATTTGGTATCAAAGGATTGTTTAAAATATTTTATACTCTATTTTTCAACTGTGATTTGAGTTGTATTTTAACGTTCTTAAAATTTCTGTTATTGATAAATTTTTATCTCTTTAAAATCTTTGCTTTAAGTATGTTATCATAGATAACAGACTTGAAGGTGTTGCTACCAATATACCACCATTTTTCAATGGAACAAACTATGCTCAGTGGAAAATCAAGATGAAAATTCATTTAAAGAGCATGGGTTTTGATATTTGGACTGCTATAGAATCATAATATAAAATACCTACTACTGTTAGATCTAATTGGAATGAAGCTACTAAGACAGCCTACAATAATAATTGTAAATCCATGAATGCTCTATACATTACATTAGGAGATGAGGAATTTAATAGAATATCTTCTTGTAAAACTACTTATGAAATTTTGGATACCTTAGATATTTCTCATGAAGGAACAACTAATGTTAAGGAAATGAGATTGAAAACTTATACTATTAAGTATGATAAATTTAAGATGAAGCCTGATGAACCCATTTCTGACATGTATCTCAGGTTCAACGAAATTGTCAACACAATGATCTCTCTGGGAAAGGATGTTCCATCAAAGGGACAAATTACGAGAATTCTTAGATGTCTACCTGAAAGATGGAGAGGAACGTCTGTCTCAATTAGAGAACCGTGTGATATAGGAGAACTTCCAGTCAAGGAATTAATTGGAATGTTGATGATGTATGAAGAATAACTGAAGGTGAACAAAGAGGAAGATGATTAACCTAGAATGAAGTCTATTGCTTTCAAATATTCAACTTCAAATAACAATGATAAGGAGAAACTTCAAGCTATAAATGAAAGCTCAAGCTGTGAAGACAGTGAAAGTGCTTCTGATAGTGATTTTGAGATGGATCACATTTCCATAAGGTTTAAGAAGTTTTATAGGAAGAAAAAGTTATTCATAAAATCAAACTACAAAAGTAAGTATGACAGTAAGGGTCATTGGAAAAAGGATTAGAAGAAATCTGAAAAAACAGATGAGGTTGTCTGCTATGAGTGAAAAATAAAAGGACATATAAAAGCGGACTGTCCAAAGCTAAAGTACAAGAAGAAATATGAATACAAGGACAATATGTACAAGAAATCCATGAAGGCTACTTGGAGTGCTTATGAGGATAGCTCCAGTGAATCTGCAGTTTCTGAAACTGAACTCAAAAATAAGGAAAATATGTGTTTTATGACAAACACATCTGAGGTAACATCTGAAAATCCTACTTTAAATTCATATTATTCTGGAGATGATTCTGACTCAGAAAACATGTCAAAATCTGAACAATTTGAATACTGTGATATGTTAGAAGAAACCTGTAATGAGCTGAAAGACAAATACAAAGGTTTAAAGAAACAGTATGCTTTGACTGTTAAACATAAATCTGATCTTGATATTGAAATAGAAAATAATTCACAGTTTCTTAAAGAAAACAACGAACTGAAATTATCTAATGAGAAACTTAAGAAAGACTTATAAAAGTTTAAAAATGGTAAAGATACTCTTACTCAAATGCTAGGTAAGAAAATGGAACCTAGATACACCACTGGTATAGGATACCAACCAGGACAGAGAAAATTTACCAAAACTAAATTCATTCCTAAATCTGGACAAAATACTGCTACTTCTAGTTCTGGAAAGTTATATGATTCAACTAGTTATATTCATAGTTACGAATATAATAAGGGTTTCCTTTCAAAATCTATTGATTCTAAAAAGTTTATGAGACCCATAAGACAAATTTGGGTACCTAATGTATTATTGGCTAACCTGTCTGGACCCAAGAAGATATGGGTACCAAAATCATTTCATATCAAAATCTGTTTTGTAGGGAACCTATTTAAAGAGCTCCTATAGAAAGACTTGGTATTTGGACAGTGGACGTTTAAGACATATGTCAGTAGACATCTCATTCTTTAAAAGCTTAGTCAGAGTTGATGGAGGTTTTGTCACTTTTGGTGATAACTAAAAAGGAAAAATCATCAGCTTAGGCCAGATTGGTAACACTGACTCAATATTAATTTTTAAAGTTTTATTTGTTGATGGACTGAAATATAATTTGTTAAGTATTTCTCAGTTATGTGATGATGTTTTTTATGTTAAATTTGAAAATGATTCTTGCAATATTTTTAATTCTAAAAATGTTTTAGTATCTTCTGCCTTAAGAAATGGAAATTTTTATGCTGTTGATCTGAATTCATTAGCAAATCAAAATATTACCTGTTTAAATGCTTTTCTTAAAGAGTCTTGGCTTTGGCACAGAAGATTAGGACACTACAATGTAAATTCACTTAGAAAACTTTCTAAGAAGAACGTATTTAGAGACCTCCCCAAACATGAATTTCGAGTAGACAAAGTTTGTAATCTCTGTCAAAAGGGAAAGCAACATAATTTTTCTTTTAAATCAAAGAAAGAAGTGTCAACTTCTCAACCTCTCGAGTTGGTTCACATGGATTTATTTTGACCTTCTAGAGTTTATAGTTTAAATGGGAAGCACTATGTCTATGTATTAGTAGATGATTTTTCTAGATATACATGGGTATATTTTCTAGCTCACAAAAGTGAAGCTTGTTCTTAGTTTGTTAAATAATCCAAATCTGTAGAGACCTTAGTGGACTTAAGATTAGAACCCTGAGAAGTGATCATGGTCGTTAGTTTGAAAATCATGAGTTTGAATCCTACTGCTCACACAGTGGCTATTGTCACAATTTATATGCCCCTAGGACACTCCAACAGAATGGTGTAGTAGAAAGGAGGAATAGAACCCAAAAAGAAATTTCTAGGACTATGCTTAATGAGTATGACCTACCTATTTATTTTTGGGCTGAAGCTGTCAATACAGCTTGTTATGTTATTAATAGATTCTTGATCAGACCTGTTCTTAAGAGGACCCCTTATGAGTTGTGGAACGATAGGAATCCTAAGGTTAACTACTTCAGAGTTTTTGGTTGCAAAGTCTTTATTCTTAATAATAAAGATAATCTTGACAAGTTTGCACCAAATTGTGATGAAGGAATTTTCCTAGGTTACACTATTTCTAGTAAAGCCTATAGGGTTTTCAATAAGAGAACCAAATGTGTGGAAGAATCTGTTCACATCAAATTTGATGAAACTGATCCACATGAGCCTAAGACCTCTCTTGAAAATCATGAAGATGATCTATCTGTTTTGAACCTTAATGATAAGGACAGTTGACCTGTAGTAAAAACATCCAGTTCTGGAAATTTTCTAGAACCTGCTTCTGTTGATTCCCAACCTGTTGATGAACCTGAAATTTCTAGTCCTACCATTACTCGATCAACTATAATTCTAAAGAATCATCCTTTAGATGTTGTTGTAGGAAATCTTGATAGAGGGACACAGACTAGAGCTTCTCTTAGAAATCGGGTTGAACATCAATCCTTCTTGTCACAGCTTGAACCTAACAACATTGATGATGTTATTAATGATGAATTTTGGGTAATGGCTATGCAAGAAGAAATAAATCAATTTGAAAGAAACAAAGTCTGGAAATTAGTGGAAATACCTAAGGACACTTTAACCATTGGCACAAAATGGGTTTTTAGAAACAAAGTTGATGAATCTGGTAACATCATTAGAAACAAATCTAGGCTAGATGCACAAGGTTACAATCAAGAAGAAGTAATTGACTATGAGGAAACCTTTGCACTTGTAGCTAGATTAGATGCAATTAGGATCTTACTTGCCTTTGCATCACATCTGAATTTCAAGTTATATCAAATGGATGTGAGAAATTCTTTTTTAAATCATTTTATTGTTGAAGATGTTTTTGGAGAACAACCACCTGGTTTTTCAAATCCTCATTTTCAGAATCATGTCTTCAAACTTTCTAAAGCCCTATATGGTTTAAAACAAGCTCTGAGAGCTTGGTATCAAAGGCTTTCAAACTTTCTTATTTAAAAAGGATTTACAAAAGGTATTGCTGATCCAAATCTTTTTATATAAAGGATTTCAAAAGATGTTTTAATATTACAAATCTATTTTAATGATATTATTTTTGGATCTTCTAAGAATTCTTTATGTACTGATTTTTCAGAAATAATGCAAAATGAATTTGAAATGAGCTTAATGGGAGACCATAAGTATTTTTTTGGTTTTCAAATGTTTCAAACTAAAGATAGTATTATTTTAAATCAAAGTAAATATACTAAGGATTTGTTAAAACTATTTGGCTTGGATAATATTAAGGAAAGTGATATACTTATGAGTACCACCTGTAAATTGGATATTGATGAATCTGGGAAACCTATTGATCAAACTAATTACAGAGGTATGATTGGGAGTTTACTTTACCTTACTGCTAGTTGACCAGATATTATGTTTAGTGTATGTATGTGTGCTAGATTTCAAGATAATCCTAAATAATCACACTTACTTTCTGTTAAAAGGATTTTTAAATATCTTAAGTATACTGCAAATTTGGGATTGTTTTATCCAAAAGGACAATCATTTGACTTAATAAGTTATTCAGATGCTGATTTTGCTGGCTGTATGTTAGATAGGAAGAACACATCTGGAACATGTCACTTACTTGTAAAATCCATAGTATCATGGTGTAGTAAGAAACAAAACTCAGTTTCATTATCTACTATTGAATCAGAATACATAGCTGTTGGTAGTTGTTGTGCACAGATTTTGTGGATGAAACACACTTTATTGGACTATGGATTTGATTTTAAGCATGTTTCAATTAATTGTGACAACACTAGTGCGATTAACATCTCAAATAATCCTGTTTCTCACTCTATAACTAAACACATTGATGTTAGACACCACTTTTTAAGAGATCATTATCAAAGAGGTGTTATAACACTTGAGTTTATAGGCACTGAACTTCAATTAGCTGATATTTTCACTAATCCATTATGTTTAGTAATATTAAGTTTCATTAGACATGAATTAGGAATGATAACATACCCTTGAAACCATTAGGAGACCTCACCGTTAGGAGACCTCACCGTTAGAAAATTCTCACCGTTAGAAAATTCTCACCGTGAGAAAATTCTCACCATTAGGAGACCTCACCATTAGAAAATTCTCACTGTTAGGAGAACTCACCGTTAGGAAATCCTCACCATTAGAAGACTTTACTGGTACATCTTGCACTCTTTTATCTTCTGTAAAGCTGAGACATCGAATTTTTTTATATATATATGATTTATTTTATTTGTGGATCCTAAATGATATTAAAACGTAGATTTCACTCAATCTCACCACGAACTCGTCTGTTCGAATCCCTCCAACCTAACCCTCTAAATCCAAAAAACCCTAAACCTTGAATCTGTAATGGCACGTGTCAAGAGACCTTAGGTAAGAAATGGTATTGATGAGCCACAATCGAAAAGACAGAAAGTATCGAATGCTAGTACCAGTGGAAGTGGAAGTGTAGCTCGAAGGAATCCAAAAAACATGCATCTCTCAAAGAGAGAAATTGTCGTTGAGAAAGAGGTGTGTGCAGAATGGATCATGGAGAGAAATTCCTTCGTTCTTAAAGTTTTAGAAGAACAAGGCTGGACTGAATGCTTCACGAACAACAATGGACCTTATTACCTAGGGCGGGTAAAATAGTTCTACGAATTCGTTTGTTTTGAAAAGTCTGAGGAAGAAAGAAGAATGATTTCTTATGTGAATGGACAAGAAGTTTCTTTTACATCAGTAGAATGGGCTGGGGACTTGAGAGTTCCACATGAATGAGATTATGTGTTTTATTCAAAATCCATACATTCAACCAGTGATGTGTTTCAATATGAAGATGCTTTGCTGGAGCTTACAGGGAATGGGACCCCTAGAAAGGTGATTGCTGCAGAGATGGTAGGAGAAGATAAGCTGTTGTTTAAATTTATTCAGCATGTTGTTAGTCCAAGAAGAGGAGACTTTTCCACTTTGATATTCCAAGACATATATCTATTATATTTTCTGAAGCACAGTGTGAGAATCAATCTATGTGGATTGATTATGGTTCAAGTGGAAGATATGACTATACCGAAGTCCAAATCAAATGCACTGTTTTTTTCAAAGCTGATTTCTATGATGCTAAAAGTGAAGGAGATTGCTGGACCTCAGGATGAGCTGTTAGTGGATAAGGACAACTTCTGTATTACAAGAACTGTCTGTAAATACATGAAAGTCAGTTTTAATCCTTGGAAGAAATCATGGGTGAATGATGATGGAAAAATCTATGACAAGTATACTCCTATGGATCATCCTTCTAGACCGAAGGATGTGAGGGATCCTGGTCTTGGACCAGATGAGCCAAAACCAGTCTACAATGATGATGAAGCTGAGGAGGAGGAGACATCAGTTGAGGAAGGAGGAGACCCAGACTTACCCCCTAGTCCTGTGCATCAAGTTATTTCTTATGGAGCAGCTAGCCCTCCAAAAGAACTACCAAAGAGAGAAACTGTCTTGAAGGACAATGATACAGAGACTACAGAAGATGGAGAAGAAGCATGCCAGAATGTTGTCAAGGAATCCTCTGAGGAGGATGAGGCAACCGAATCTGATCATGATGCTAATGGAGAAAAGGAGGGTGATGGTGAAGCAGATGATGAAGAAAATGTTAAAAAAGAGCTCAGTTTGAGTCCTCTAATAGTCAGTACAGTAAGGACTGTTCCTGATCAGGAATAGGTAGCAGCATCACCTGTTGATGAGAGAGTCATTAATGACTCAGAACAAATGGCTATTGAATCTGCTGCAGTTGTAGAGGAAATTGCAGAATTACCTCAGGAAGAACGGTTGGAAGAGAACCTTAGGAGAATGTTCCAAGTGAGGGGGAGAATCTTGGCTCAGTATCAGTGCTATATGACATTGAAGGTTGGACATCAGATCCAGGATATATGATTCTTGGACTATTTTATGGAGATTCTGATGAGGAATACCAACCCCAAAAGGAATCAGTTACCTTACCCATCGTGGCTGAAAATGTGGCAACCAAGGAGGACCTTGAGTCTTTAAAAGATGAATTGAAAGAAGCAATAAGGGAATCAGTGGAAGATATGATGAAAAGTATGGTTGAAGAGATGAAAAGCGTGGAGAAATCCCTTGAGTTATCCATTGGATGTGGTGTGTCCAGTCTTATGAAAGAAATGATGGATGAACTTAAAGTGTGCCACACATAGATTGAGAGTTGGACAGGAGCTATAGTTGCCTTGAGACAATCGATTACTTCTCTGACTACCATGCATAGCTCTCAAAATCAAGTAAACTCTGACATTTGATATATCAAAGAAGTGGTCAAATAGTTTGTGGAAGTTTTTGAGGCCTTTAAGATGTCAGTCAAAGAACATCTGAACAGCCAGGATGAACTTGTTCAGAAGGTTGTTAGTAGCCTGACTCAATATTTCAAGGAGAGAGTGGCCTTCTCAATGAAACCTCTTCCATCATCTAGCACAATTATGAATCTTGACCAGATCCACAATATTATTTAGGAATAATTGGCTAAGGACAGTCTTAGTGGTGCATCAGATACTCAGATTATTGCTACCACTAGGGAAGTTAGAAGTTTTGTTCGTGATCACCTGCTGGTAGCTACTGCTTCTCAAGAGGCAATCAAAAATAAGGTGGATGCTTATTTTGAAAAGGTTTATACCAAACACCAAATGAAAAATCATTTCCAGCTCTTGATTGAGAATATGAAGTTACCTCCAGTTACCCAAGCCTTCAAGGAACAAGTTAGTAAGCTCAGGGAGCTTACTCCTACTTTAGAAAAGTTTATAGAGAATAGAGATGATTTTTTATCTGCCATGGGGAGAGGAGGAAGCATTATTATGGATTTCAGGAACCTGCTGCTACCCTTCTTGCCTGTGGATGTCAGACCAGTCATTGTACCTCCTGCACTTCCTGCTTCTACCTCTAGGAGTACCCCTAAATTGACTCCAGTTCAGGCTATTCACTGCTTGACACCAATGATCACTCAGAGGACTACCGATATCAGATCCAGTACAGTTTCTGTAGCTGAACCACCAATTGTCCCTTCAGATATTCCGAAACCCACTACTGACCCTACACCTGCAACCTATGATGATCCTAAGGCAAAGACACCTATTCCAGAGGAGGATTGAGTGTTTCTTGATCTTGTTTGATAATATTCACTTGTATTTTTGTTCTGATTTTATCAGTTTACCTTTTGTATCTTAATGGAATTCCTCTTCCTTCTCTACTTTTGTTTTATTTTCTTCTGATACCCTTCTTTTTGTTAATCACAAAGGGGGAGAAAATGAAAAATGAAAAATGTGATCAATGAGACAAATGAGTTAAGAGAGAAACCATAAAAGGGGGAGAATCTTGCAGTTAAATTGATAGGGGGAGGAATATGGAAACTTTTATAAACAACAGAAACCTTTTGTTCTTTTCCATCTTTTCTACTTCCTCTGATACTATTCTATTTTTTGATATCATTTTTGATATATTTTTTCTCTGATACTATTTCATTTTTTTGGAATAAGTTGGGATTATCAAAAAGGGGGAGATTGTTGACCCCTCTGGGAATTGAGTTTCTTTATTATATTTTTATAATCCTACCTATATTTTATTTATATCTTAATTATGTTTGATACATCTCAAATATACTTTATTATATGTTGTTACTTTCAATTATGCTTAATATAAGTCTTTTGGATATATGTACTCTGACTTAACACATTCTGCCAATAGAATGCTTAAACAGTTTATAGCTACTGATATAGAACAGTAGCTACCGTTATGACTTAAATCTACTGATATCGAATAGAGCTACCGATACGGAGTACACCGGTACTCAAAGTTCACCGCTACATCAAAGTGTATCGATACGGTACAACAAGTCTACCGATAGAGTTACTGTTAAAAGCTCACTGGTACTCAAGTCTACCGCTACATCGAAGTCGACAGCTACCGATACATAGCTACCGATATGCTGAAGTCCACCGATATGCAAAGTCTACCGATACTTCAAGGAAGCTACCGATAGGGACTTACCGCTACCGATACAAGGCAGAGCCACAACTACCGTTACAAGTCCACCGCTACTAATGTGATCAAGTCTACCATTGCAGCTACCGATACAAAGTCTACCGTTACAAATGAAGTTTACCGATACAGATACCTACCGTAACACAAGTCTACCGACATCAAGAGATACTGTTCCAGAAACAGAACCCGATGCTGCTTTAATTTCTTTATCATTATTTAATCTAACCAATGATCATATCAGATATATTTTAATACACTGACATTTATTTAATGTGTGTTATTGGATTTCAGGGAACCATACCTCGTACCTGCAAAAAGTAAATCATCATTTGTCGGAGATCGTGCTTTAAATAAAGGAAGGATGTGCTACTGCAAAATAGGGGAATGAATAGACGAAGGTGTGCTGGAAGAACAACTGAGTGTGAATGCAAAGAGACGACTGAACATACATGAAGAACTCATTCATTACTGCATTCTAGTGAAGATGTGAAAACGATAACATAACACAAGAACTTCATCGACTACTATCCCCTCTGTCTCTACACCTGGAAGTCAAGGAAATAGACGATACTCTGTTTTCCAGATAAAAACCAGAAGAGGTCTCAGAGCGAATTCTGATCAATCAAAGGAGTCCAGAACTGCACGACAATCACTAGAGCCATTTCTATACTCTATATATTTGCTCTGTGATTTAACTTTTTACATATTGAGAAGTGTGTGTTATCTACTGTATTTAACACACACATTGTACCCTGTGATTTAACTGGAGGATTTGTAAATACTCACTCAACACTCTTACATCTTTTATTTCCCACTGGGATAGTGGTAGTGGTCGTGTGACTAAGACAACTGGTTGCTGTTGTTTTTGTTTCCCACGGATAACAGTGTTAGAGGTCGTGTGACCTGGACAGTTGTATACTGTTGTTTATCCCTGATCCAGGGTGTGGATCACTTTTATATAACGTTTTGAGAGGACTATGTCTCAGCTTGAGACTGATCCTCTTGGTTAAATCTGCTGTGCTTATTTATTTTCAATGTTTGTTTTTATTCCGTTGCTAATTACTTTAAAACTAAGATTGTTTTAAAGTCACTTTGATAATTAAACTCACAAGTGTTTATATTAGTTGTAAATCAGTATGTTAGTTTCAAAAGTTAATCAACTCTTCTGATTTGATTAGTTGGGAAATAATCAATCCCTTGAGAACCTAACAGAACCTTTGCTTTGGTATAAATTCACTACAGTTTAATTTTGTATTTTAATTGGGGGATTTTAAGAAAATGTTTTTAAACAAAAATTTTAATTAGAACTCAATTCACCCCTCTATTGAGTATCCACTCCGACCAACAATTCCCAATCATAATCTCTATTAATTTCATGGATTTTTAAATTCAGTATACATGAGAAATACATTAATTGTATTTTAATCTTTCTAGTAATTCCAAGTGTCTCCTTTCCCTCTCTTATAAAATGACACCCCTTTGGTCTCCTCATTACACTACATTGAGAAAAAAACAACAATAAATACAACACAATTATTTAATAAAATTATATATACATGAATTAAATGTTTTTAGCTTCTTCATATACCATTGAAATAGTCCACAAGAAGAGGTCTTATATAAGTCTATCGAAGAAGAGGTGATCAACAAAACAGAATCTATCAAATTTATTTCTTATTAAACTTATTATAAATATATTGAAATCATAATTAAATAATAAATATAGTATCATCAACATAATCATATTTTATTATGATTATGGGAAAACCATTTTCCATCTCTTTTCCATCTTATGAAATCTAAAAATATCGTTAATGCGTGTGTACGGTTTAGTGTCTCCACAAATTTGTGTAATTCATATCTCATTTCCATATAACATAGATTGTTATTAATATGCAAATAATGAATATATAATATATTTATCAAACTCTTATTCTTCTAAATGTATAATATAATATATACCATTTTACCTTTTAATCCATTGGAAAATGAAAATGTTGTTCGTGTGTGTGTGTGAACTACCGAATCCATGAAGTGATGTGATCTGATTTTAATTTCCATAATAAATAGATTGTAATAAGGATAAATTTAATGAATATATATGATATATATGATATAATAATGATTCTTTTATGATTATTTGTTATTTACCATTCTTTATTTCCATATATTGAAAATTGAAAACAACGATCATGTATACCTACGAAAGACCGTCATCAGAAATGGTGTAATTAATATTTCTATCTCTAGATTTTATGTGTAAATACATATATAAGTATATAAAAAATATATGATACTTTTATTATTAATAAAATTACCTTGATTATATAACCATGATAAATTTACAAGTACCTGAACTACGAATCCAAAATTATCATTAAAAAATGAAACATTTAACAATCAGACATTGAGAATGTAATAAATAATTATTAATAAATAAGTGATGAAATATTATGAGTGTATAATAATATTTTATTTTCTGTATATATATTGTTCAATTAAAGAATTATAATTAATACAAATTTATTGTTAAGAATGATAAAATCTATTTTGATGAAATTAGAATAAGAGGTATGGGTTTTATTTTCTCTCTTTTGTTTCTTTGTGGTATTTTTTGTATTCACAAATAATTTAATTCATGTGGTTTATATAATATCATATTAATATTTATATCATTAATAAATTTATATTAATTTTATTTAATGTTTTGTTTTTAGTTATTTATCTCATCGTGCTTATGATTTAAAAGATCATAACGTAGTATGTGATTTCTTTTAAAATATTATTTTATTTTTGGATTGTTGATGTTTAATTTTACTTTGAAGTAAATTATGTAAAACCTTTCAGATAAAAAGTTAAATTCTATTATCCTATGGTTTTCCCTGGAATTTATATTTAATAGTATAGTTTTCCTCTATCATTTACAGAATAATATCCAAAAACAATTAGAAAAACATACATTATTTCTACTTTAGTCAGAAATTTTTTATTCCAGGTCCATGTATTCTAAATACATTGTCATAAATGTTTTTAAAATTAACATATGATCTTTTATTTTTATTTTTTACCAAAACTAAATTTATAAACATTTTCTCTAAAATGAATCTTAATTTCATTTTCAAAATGATGTACTTTTGGATTTTTACCAAAATAGTAAATGAATTACATATTTTTACACACACAACATGAAAAGAATTTCAACATGTTATAATGACTAAATGATTTGAAGAATTAATTAAAATTTCAAAATAGGTTTTTAAATAAAAATTATTCTATAATATTAATGAGTTTTTATATTTAAATAATTGATTTTAGATTGAAATGAAATTTTTGGTCAAGAGATTTACCAGTGACCATTTAGATGTATTTTGAACTATAAAACCTTCCATGTATATTACTAGGGATTTTATCTGAATATAACAACTTTATTCATTATCTAGATGGTTTTTTATAATGAGATATCTTCTTTCCATATTATTGATTTAATATAGACAATTTTTGATTATAAAGTATCATGGGAAAAAATGTATTAATAATTTATAATACAATGAATGTAAATGATGTAAAGTGATGGGTGGGATCATGTAACATATATACCCATGGCGGATTGATATGTCTAATTTGAAAAAAAATAACTATAATTACATATTTTATTGGTACTTGGTTTACACTTACCAATTTATTAATAATTTTTCTTTGGTTGAGAGTCATTAATAGTAAGATTATTGTTTTCTTATTTAATAGGTCTTAATGATGAATATTTTGAATTAATCATTTCCCTTATTAAGGATTCATCTATCATTATCCATGGTTTTTCTATGTTGATATTATCCATGGATTCTCATTTAACTCAAGTTACCGATTAAATGGATTGTGTATTGATTATCCTCTCTTCCATGTTGATTATTTATTATTTAATCATGATAGCTTCTACAGTACATAACTGAGAATCTAATATCACCATTTATGTGTTTTCCTTTCCCTAGGATACGATGATGGATATTATGAAATATATAATTGATTTAAAAATGTTTCTTATGATATGTTTTTATATTTCCAACATAAAATGGAATCATGTATATATTTTGTTTACCAAGACAACTAAACTATTTGGTTCTTTGGGATATGATCAATTTTATCTAGTTCCATACAATAAAGTAAAAACTGACTCTGGTTTTCTAGTTTTCAGGGCATTATAGTTGTTTTTGATAGATTGTTTTGTAGAAACATTAGGATCTAAATTTTCAATTAATATTGAAAATATGATACTTATGATAATCCATTATAGTAATTATGAAATATTACCATATAATGATTTTTAATTTGTGACTTAATATTTATTATGATTATCATCTAACTTGGTGTGTTCCATTATTTCGTGATGGAACCTAACGGATGAAAGGGGATAAACCACCATTTTCAATTTTGGGATTTCCCTACTGTGAAAACCAATAGATCTTGTTTTGGAACTATGGAGATCGAAGCTACATTAGAAATGTTGACACAGTGTATAACAAATAAACTTAACCATATAGAACAATATTTTATTGCCCAACAGGATTCACCTATATTGGATCACTTCAGGAGAAAAAAGTCATCATCTTTTAATAGAACTACTAATCCCTAATTAGATGAATAATTGAATAAGACCCTAGAAAAAATATTCATGTATTTTGGATGTAATAGAATTGAGAAGGTTATTCTAGAAGTTTATTGTTTTAAAGCATATATCAATAAATAGTTTTCATGGATATTGATAATTAATGGGGTTGGTGAAATAAAAAATAGGAAATGGGTAAGTTTTAAGGTAATATTTTTCCATAAATACTTTCATTGTGAAAAATTACATCATATGGAAAGTAAATTCTTTACATTAATGTACAATGAAGTGGAATGTGTTTCTGATTATGAAGAAAAACATTACAATATTAAGATAAAATTATATATTAAATGTATATAAATCAAAAATTAATATTTATTCATTCTATGATAGGATTAATTTATGACTCTAAAGGGGTCTATCCTCTCCAAATTTTTCATCATATGACAATATGGTGTAATTTTCTATGAGAACAGATAAATAATATTCAAAGTATGGTAATTTCAATGGAAATAAATAAAAGAAGAGGATGAATCAGTGATGGAAATAAATTAGGTGACAAAAACATAGGGGAACAATGGAACTACCCACATGTTATAACTCTTGAAAGGGACTCCCATGTATTTTCTTGATAGGAATAACAGTTTATTTTATGTGTATAGAAATGGGTCATAAGGATCTATATTGAAATCTTATGGAATAAAAAACTATTATACAACACATAATCTATAAATAGATGGGGAATTATTCAAACCAATTTCCCATGTGTCAAGGGAATATATTATAATAGAATACAAGAGGATATGGTCATGATTATTTAATTAATACATCTAAATTTAAAATCCCTTATGTTGTATTAATAAGAATCATAATCTTGTTCATAATTTGATTCCAGATCTATGTAGTATTTTCGTGGATATTTAAATATCCAAGAACTTTTAAGGAAATAATTATCAATTAAGAAACCTAGTAGGAATATGATGACCGATACATTTCGGTAATGACAATAAATTATTCCATAGTTGTAATCATGGTTGTTAAAATTATGTTTTCTTTGAAATAATCCTTGTTTTTTTGGATTTATTTAGTTTTTAGGATTTAGAAATTATTATATGATATATAAAATAATTTCGGAAAAGGATATTGAAATAAAAATGTTATTCTTTGGTTTTTTTACTAATAAATCAGTGGTCTTTTCACTCATCGCTTATTTAAGATTATGTGTTGGTTAACTTTCTTATAGCCATATTCTATATTACCCTCTATTATGTAAATTATACATATATTTAATGTTTATTTTCTAACTTCCATCGAAAATTATTCTTATTTGGAAACACAAATACAAGATATTTAAGGTAATATGTGGGTTTAGCATTTTTTTAAAATATGTTTTTTAATTCCACTATATGATGTGTTATTTCAACAATATTTGAACCGTTAATAAAGGAGTTGAAATTTTGAGGGTGATTTTTTTTAATGTGAGTATAGTTTAACATCATAACATTTTAATATATATTTATCTTTAAATAATTCTATGTTTTTAATATCTTTTTTAAAACTCAACATTGAGCTTTAAGAGAACTAATATATATTAACAAAATAAAATAATTAAAATGTGATAACCTAGAAATTAAATTAGTATGTATGGATATGAGTATCCGAATAATAAAATATATGTATAATGGTCCCCATCAATTTGTAATTCATTGATTAATTTTTATTATATATTTATTCAATTTCACAAATGTTATTTTATAATTAAAAAATGTATTTTCAAAAAAAATGACTTTATTGAATTTAGTGCATGGAAATAATAATTAAACTTTTCTATTTGTATATTTTTTTATAAATTTTTTTATATTATTTTATAAACATTTACCTTGGGTGAATGTCAGAGTATTTTTCTAAAATGATCGATTTATCATTGATTTATAAAAAAGACTGATTATTCGAATAATCTCATTTAATAAATCTTTTAATTTAATAATATGATTGTACTTTTAATTTTTTTACAAATTTTAATATTAGAAATTTTATTCATAGTAATATAATAAATTCAATGTTAATCTTCAATATTCATGGTTTTCATATAAGTGGTTTTTTTGTTTAAAATGTATGTTTCAAAAAAATATATTTTATAATGAGTTTCATAAAATTATGTTTAAAATAATTTAATCCAATTCTTGATATAGAATAATGAAAAATTTATTTCATATTTAGTATCAATAAGATCAAATTTTTTAATTAGATTAATTTTATTTTGGATCATTATTAAAAAAACATTTGTAAATATTTTTCACCTCGGTAAGGGTAAAATTTGATAAAATATAGCTCAAACATTGGTAATAGGACATAAGACATCTATAGAACTTTCCTCTAACATATTTTATGAATATATTTTTTCTAATTAAATTAAATTATTCAATATATGTCCACATGATTCCATTTTTCATTTATTTTGACCGTTATATTATTTAAAGTAAATAATAATTTCAAAATGTCACTCTCTTGCCATTAACACCAGTAAAAACATAATATTTGGATAATAACCTTAACGTTTTGGATATATGCAGTTTATTGAAATTTAAATTAAATTTTTATCATGGAAATTAATTTTTTTATTTAAGTGATTGAGTTTTTACATTAAATAATTACATGACGCTGAAATAGTATTTATTCAATTAATAGAAAATTAAAATATATGATTTGAAAATAATTAAAATTACCATAATTTGGAAGAATTATGAGGTTCTAAGAATTATTTAGATACTTATAATATGTTATAGGCGTGGGAAATTTTTATATTCTAATTATATATTTCTATTGATTTCATTATTGTCCAATTATACGAATAGTGTCAAAAATGACATTAACGATATTTTTTGAAAATAATATTTTATTAAATTATATAAAATTATTATAACTATGAAATAATAAAAAAGGATACATTATGGTCTAAAATTTAATCCTTTTTCCATTTATGATCCAATGTACACCTTATATGTAATATTATACCGCTATAATACTGAAATAGTTGTTATAATTTTTATGGTTAACAATGGTTAAGGAAGGGGTTAAACACAAAGGTATGGATTAAAATAACAAAAACCATATCTAAATTTCAATATATGATGATATCCCTACCATATAATCATTTAAATTTAACTCATGGAAATTTGGAAGCATTATACATGATAAATGAAATATCTATATTTTAGTCTTTTTAGTAGATTCAAGTGTGTCATTTCCCTCCATTTTAAAATGGTACTCATTACATCCTTTCCTTACACCACATTGAGAAACCATGTTAAAAACCCATAAAAATATATCTCTTAAACATCCATATCAATGAATTTTAGGTCAAAATCTTCTTCAAATACCTTTCCACATTTCGTTATGAATGGATCTAATGTATGTCTACCAAAGAATATGTAATCATATTTGTCGAATCTTTCAAAATTTAATCTTATTATAATTAATATAAATATATTATATCAACAAAAAATAATAACCATGTTTCATAAACATATATATATGTATATATATTATTATTATGGTTACGGTTCAACCATTTTCAATCTCTTTTCCATCCTAGAAAAACTAAAGACATCACTCATGTGTATGTATGGATTACCATCTCTACAAAGGGGGTAATTCATTTTTCATAACTAATATACATGGATGTTTAAAAAGATATAATTAATTAATATATATGAAATTTAGAAAATAATAATGCTTCTGAAATTATAATTCCATATATACCATTTTACCTTCTAATTCATTTTAAAAGGATAATGTCGCTCATGCATAAGTCTTGACTATGACCTCCACGAAGTAATTTGATCCATTTATCATTTATACTAGAAATGGATGGCAATAAGTATTTATTTCTTTAATATATACGACATATATAAAATAATAATTATTCTCTAATGTTGATTTATTATTTTCCATTATTTCATTCCATCTATAGAAAAGTGAAAATAGTGAGTCTGCATTTGTACGACCTACCATCACCATGAAAGGAGTAATTCATTTTTCTATCTATATATTTTGTAGATGATTATTATTATATATAAATATATAAATATAATAAATATATATTATATTTATTTAAAAAAACTCTACATATTATTTAACCTTGATCAATGTACACAGACAAGAACTATCAAACCGAAATTCTTATTAAAAAAAGAAATTATTAAAACTTATACATCATAAATTTAATAATAAATTATTAAGAAATGAGTGTTAAAATTTTATTAGAAGATCATATGTAAAATTATACGTTTGTATGTTGTAATGCTATAACATAATAATAAATTTAAATTTATTATATAGGATTACAAAAGAACATACAAATTGTGTCAGATCTGAGGTAAGGTCTTCTCGTATCACTTTTTCTTCCATGAGACATATTTTATATTCACCAATAATTACATTAATTTCGTGAATATATTATCCCTTTTATTTTTTATATCATTAATCCCTTTATATTTGTGTTATTTAATGTTTAATTTGATTATATTTCATTCATTTTGGTCATGGATCAAAATATACACAAGCATAAAGGGATTTCCTTTACAATATAAGTTTATTTAAGGTTTATTAAAGTATAAATTTAAATTAAAGGAAATTATATTACACTCATATAAAAATGATTTAATTTTATTCCCTTCTATTAATTAGTTTAATTTTAATGTTATTTTTCAATTTTCATCTATTTTTTGTCAAGAAATTATTGTTTGAAAAACATGTTTTAATTAGTCTTTTGTTAGAAATCATTTTATTTTAATTACATGATTTATATAACTTCATAAAAAATTATTTAATATTATATTATTCTTATTTAAATACATTTTTACCCTTGATTTAATTTAAAAAAATAAAATAAAATGGAACATCATGTTTTTATATAAATGAATTTCTTTTTATGTTTTACAGTAAATATTAAATGAATCATTATTTTAACAGGCATGACAAGAACAAAATTTGAAGCCAACATAACCCCTGAATGAATTTAATATTACCACTAAAATATTCCAATCTTATTTAGAATAATTTTTTTATTTACTACTTTTTAAATTTTTAGTTTTTAACAAGTAACATGAAATTGAATATTGTATTTTCCTAATGAAATTTACTAGTGATCATTTAGTTAAATTTTTAACTATTAAAACATCCACTAATATTTCTGGGGATATAACCCAATGATACCATATTAATTATCTTTGTAAATATTTTATGATGCTGATATATTGAAATTATGTATTCTTGATTCATTATTGGTAATTTTTCACTTATAAGGAATTCTGAGAATGAATTGTATATATCATTCAAAATATAAGGAATGCATTGGATGTAAAATAAATTGGTGGGGACCAATTATAGATAGACCCCCAATTTATTGACATATATCATGAGAAAAAATAGTTCTTATTCAACAGTATATGGGTATTTTGTTTGAACATAACCATATGTCAATAATGATTCCTTGGTTATTCAGACCTAATAGTAAGATTCAATATTTCTTTTTTGAGAGCCCATAATCAGGAATGTTTCAAATGATGCATTTCATTTATTAAGATTATTTTTTTTATTATCCATATATTTTTCAATGTTTATATTATCCATGGTTTCTCATTGAGTTAAATTTATTAATCGACTGGAATTTCTTCTGATTATCCACTCTACCATGTTAATTATTTAATATTTAATACAGATAATTTCCATTGTATGTTACCATCACCGAGCATCTCATCTCATACTTTATTTATTTTTATTAACCAATGATATAAATAAATACATTATAAATGAAATCATGGATTCAAGAATGTTTTTTATTCTATGTTTTTATATTTCCAATGTAATATGAGAATCATGTATGTATCTAGTTTTCCAAGACTAATAAACTCTTTTTTCCTCTGGGATGTGAGCTCATGTATCAAGTAAAAATGTAATAAATTAACCACAGAATTTTGGCTACTAGGATTGGGGTATTTATATTGATAGTAGGTGATATAATTATTGGACATAATTCCTACAATAATTGTGTAGATATGTCAGTATTGGGCACTAGCCCCTAGCCTATTGGAGGTGGGAATGGGGTGCTCCCCTATCAATAATGTAGCATATAAAATTGGGTGTGTGTGTATAATTCACATAAATACATTTATAAAAAATTTTTGTTATATATAAATTTTTTGAATGTATCTAAATTTATGATAAAAAAATATTTATTTTTTCTTATAAATTGAATAATTTTTTTATGATTAATTATAAAAAAATATAATTTATAATAATTTTTTATTTTTTTATGATTTATGTGATAAAATTTAATTTTTTAATGTAAATATATTTTCTTATTTAAATATATATATTTATAAAAAGTTTATAATAATATTATTTTATAATATAGATCTATAATATAATTATTTAAAAAAATATATGTAAATACACACACATTCATCGATATACTTTTTTATATTCTATAATATATAATATGAAATTTAAATATAAATTTAAATATAATGTATAATATATGTATTTAAATTTATTTTATATACTTCATATTTATGATTTACATATGTAATTTTTTTTTCTTTATTATAGTTAAAAGGGATTAGCATAAACAATAAAACACACACACCTACTCACCCGAGTTGGTTAATCATCATCCCTCCTCATAAGGAATGAAAAACACCCTGAGACACATTTTATTGGGTATAATGGATGAAAGGCCCATTATCATGATGTTCATTACATATCCAAAATGAATTTTAACCTAAAGACCCAACAGGTAGCTTAAATCCCTGATGGATCAATGTACATCATGTTATATCATAAATAAAATGCCTTTCCACTCCATTGTAGTGGTCATTAAACCATTCCACAAGTCTGAATTTTGGGTTTCCACATATCCAGAATTGGTGAATTCTAATTCCCTCCAATACAACATGGCATGAAACCACTCTAAACACAAACAAATTAATGGTAGAGAAAAAATGATAGTTTTCAATACAACCTTATCTCTTTAGTGCACCCCATGTGGTGATGCTTTTTGTTTCACTCTATGGAATTAGTATCCTAACAAGTTTCTTTATCCAACTTGTCCAACAACCTGATAAACATGTAATTATAAATATATGTATAATTTTAAATTAACATAAATAAATTATTAAAAAAATTTATTTAAATATAAATATTTATTACTATATAAATCTTATTTTAAAATAGATATGTTTAATTATGAAGAATACCCCTTATGAACGCTAAATAAAAAAATTGAAAACATTGACCCATTTCCAAAGAAAAAAATTATGATAAAGGATAAAAAATAACTATTATAATTCCCCGACCTAAAAACACAAACCAGTGTCCAAACTGGAGCATCACATTACCACATACATTCCTCTTCATATTCCAAAGGTTGCTGACTACTAGAAAAAAACTAAATCAAATTATTGGGAGACTACACCCCCAATATCATAGTCATAAATTTAAAATAAGTAACCAAATCTCATTCAAAAACCACCAGATTACATGGAAGAAATAAAACATATCCATGAAATAAAAAATGAATATAAAAAGCATACAATCATACACCTTAATCGATTTACCACTAGGATGATAAGATATATATAATAATAACATAAATAATTATAATATGATACTATAATAATATCACTGATATTCATAACCTAAATCAAACCATGATATTTATATCATTCATATTTCATTGGCCCTCTTTCTTACCAAAACAAATGATCATGAGGTATTCTTATATACCAATGTTCTAAAGTTTCCTGAGTTGGGTGGGACTAAAACTCACTATAACAAAATTAACTGTGCCCCTAATATAACAACTATTGTGATTAATGCACATGTGATATGCCTTGAATAATAAATTCAGCATGGAAATATAATAAAATAATCATCATCAATCTTCATGTACTAAGGTGACACCTAAGGTTGACCATACCTAATTTTTCCTATGTTGGATGTCTTTGAGAATAAAGCATAACCACCCGGGGGGTATACACATCTTCCATCGTAATCTTTTGGAAAATAATAATATTTTGGGGTTCACATTGCCTAAATGAAACTATCCCATATATCCAACATGTGGGGTTATATCCCCTACCTAGAATAGTTATATTGCATACACTTGATGGGTTGCATCCCTTATCCTGAAGCATCACATATCACCCCCCAGGGGGTCATACCCCCTACATAGAATTATAATATAAAATACACCTTGTGGATCAAATCAAATTCTTGAATCCTCACATATTATACCCCCAAGGGGATTATATACCCTACTTTGAACCATTTTATTTCATTCCCATATGGTTTTTCATCTCTTACATGGAACCATCACATCTCATACACATAGGGTGTAATGTTACATACCCATAACCATAATATTGTATCCACTATAGGGAGTCACATACCCTAACTAGAATGATCATTTTTTATTCTCCTAGGGGTCACATTCCCTACCAGGAACTATCAAATATTATGAATAAGGTTATATCATCCCGCCTTTTTATAACATAAACTTTCATTTCATTACACAAAACTGAGGATCTTTAAGGTTTAGTGTCTTGGAAACCCGGAACATAAAACATGAAAACATAAAACATTCTTCTTAAACAATTGAAAGTCTTCTACTCATGTTCATCCTAGGTTCATTACTGTATCTCATAACCTGGGGACATACATCAAAAGAAAGGGTGAGCAGAAGGCCCAGTAAGGGAAACTAGAGAAACATTTTACATGTGAACTTGAGATACTTCAATAAGGTCATGAAAAGAACTTTAAGGCATGAGAAATAAATCATGAGATATATCATAATAAAAATAACAGTTTTCATAACTTTAATATGTGGCTACATCATTTAACATATACAATCATGAACATATCACCAAGTTCCATCCCCAAGGTGTTATTTGAATATTACCAAGGTTATTCACCAAGATATCGTGAAAATTGTAATCTCTAGTGGTTACATCATTACCCAATGCATTGGAGCGATATCAGGGAACACCATTAAATTTGCGTTTATTATCATGTGAGACACATATATCATCATCAAAAATTTCATAAATAACCCATATAGCATAAAATAAATGGGTTTAATTTCATAATCATAATGTTTTAAAAACTGCTTTAATGACATGATCTTTACGTCACATTAAACCCACAGAAGGGGAGAGCGGGTCTCATGTATGAAAATCCCAGAATTTAAAATAGAACATTTTGATATATATGTGAATACCCCCTTAGAAATAATATCTTTGAGTATTCACTTTATAAAATAAAAAAAATTTTGAGAAAAGGGAGGGGCTTTTTAAGACGAAAATTCTGCAGCATAACGACTATGTTTCGGGATTTTCGAAAACATTGAAAAGAGAAGTGACATAGGTCCAACATTCATAAATGACCCATAAAACAGTAGAGGGGAAGAATAAGAAGGATATATGAACATGGTAATGAAATTTGAAGGACATACCATTTGAAATGAAAAACATGGAAGGAAGACAAAAATTAGATTTCTCTTATGAAAATTCGGCAGCTTAACGACATCACTTAAACTTCAACAAAAATGATTTGAAAAGATCAAATAGGGTCTCTAATAATGTGAACATAAGAGTTCAGTATTATAGATATAGAGATCATACCCCAACATAAAAAAATGAATTTTAAAGACTTGACATGAAAGAAGAACTTTGAAAAGAATGAGAAGGGTGAAAGAATCCCCTTAAATATTCGGCAGCCTAACGACGTCACTTAAGCTTTAAAAAATGAATTTACAAGACCAAATAGGGTCTCTTATCATATGATCATAAAATATCAGTATGATAGATATATATATCATACCCCAACATAATAAAAATGAACTTGAAGGACTTGACAAGAAAATAGAACTTGAAAATGAGAAGGGTGAAAGAATCCGTTACAGAAATTTCGGCTGCCTAAAGGCGCCACTTAAACATTCATAAAATGAAATTATGAGAGTATATGGGGGTATATCATCATATGAACATAAAAAGGACAGTATAATTAATATAAAAGAACATCCTACAACATAATAACATGGAGCATAAAATAAATGACATAAAATAGATCACTTGAAAAGAAAGAGAGAGGTCGGATCCCTTACCTTAAAACGTAACTCTTAAAACACAATGGTTGGGACCTTTACGGCTTGGGGGAACCTTGGGAGGACTCCTTGGGAGGTAATGAGACTAGAACTTCGTTGGGGGAGAGTGGGGAGTCGAAATGGATGATATGATGGCTTAGTATTTATAGGGAAAGTGAGGGGACAAGGCATTAATGGCCAAGGGACACCTCAAAAGTGGTTTTCTCAAAACCATGTGCTCACCCTTGATATTTCCCATGAAGTTAGTCCACATGGGGCCCCAAATACAATAATTCATCACATTTAGTCGGCCAACCCTTAAAATATCTCATGACATCATCATGACACAGTTATGATGTCATTAAACATACCGAAACCCTAAAACTGTATTTTTACTATTCAGTGAAAAATCAACTTTCTCAGAAAAACCCCAAAATTTAACATTAACCAAATATCAATGCTCTGATTTCAAAAATGAACTCCATTTTATAAAAACAATTTTCTAAATATTTTTAAATCATTTTTTAAATAAATACACTATTCACCGAAAATTCATTTTTTTCAGAAAAATCCCCAAAAATTACCTTAACATAATATCGATGCTCCGAGTTCAAAAATGAAATCCATTTTATAAAACATAATTTGATAAATATTTTTAATTTAATTTTTAATTAAAAAACACTATTCACTTGAAAAAAACTAATACTTGAATAATAATTTATGAAACTGTTATTTACCCATTTTATTGAATCTCATTACTTAATCTAGGTGTCTAAATTATATTAAAACTTTATTTTAGTGAAATAACTAATCCATTTGGTCCCATTACTAATTCTAAGCGTAAAATTACTATTCATAATTTACTATTCATCAAAATATCAAGTACATCTTATTAGACTCAAAATTTCGTACTAAACATAATTGTAGAAGACCATTTTTGGAAAATCATTACACATTATTATTTATTTAAGGTTTACATGAACATTTTTAACATATATTTTCTTTAAAATTCATCATAAATATGCATACTATATTTATCTGGACCATTGAAAATTCATAAACTTCATCATAAGAAGAAATATTAATTTTTATTTAAAACAAAGGATTACACAAGGTAGTTACGGTCTCCTTATATAGCCCCTTATCACACCAGCATAGGACCTAAGTGTAAGGTGTGCTAAGGTGAGAGAATCTGAGGGAGGCTCGACCAACATCGCACGAGTAGTAATTTCTACCAGTTAGAACATCTCACGAAGGCGATCCCATTCTAGCTTCACACGATGAAGTTCAGCTTGGGTTTGGTCCAGAGCAAAGCCTAGTGGTTCTACCTCCTTCCCAAGTTCTGTTAGATGGGCTTCGATCGGTCCAAGACTACTGGGTGAGGCCATCGACTCTTCTTTCTATATTAATTAACCAAGATTGCTTGTATTTAGAGACAATAATCAAAACGTTTAGTTTCCAGCGGTCATATTGACCAATGGTCAAATAATAGTCGAAACCCAACAGTCTCATTTTAATTATACTCATGTTATCAATTGAATTTTTTTTAAGTATGAAAATAAAATAAAATAACACATAAAATTAAGAAACAAGATTTATTCAAAATTTCTGGTCGTTACAATCTACCCCCTTAAGAAATTGCGTCCTCACAATTTTTAAAATTGGGTTTTGATATTTCATTGAAAGTCTCACATCGGAAAATGTGTCAGTAAAACTATTACTTTAAAACAATGAAAGGGAAGTACAAAGGTCACCCGAGTTAACCACACAAGGATTCCATGTAGGAAAACATGGACATGGAGGAGAAAACAAAGGGTCAAGTTCTGAGGGAGAGTGATAGAGAACATGATTAGGAGAAAGTTAAACATAAGAAAATCCCAAACATATGATGTGTGTAAACGGTCTTTGATTACCTAGTAGGAAACGTAAACCAACAACATTTTTGTTTCACGTTTCATTTCATAATTTTGAGGAATTCATTTACTACATAGAACAAAAACATAAGATAATATACATACCTTCATGTAGAGTTTCATCCTTTAATAAGTTTCTACCCAAAAATAATCTTTTCTCCAAACTATGAGCATTCAAAAACACTTGGTCTCATCAAAACACAATAATCATCTTCTAGAGAATCACATAATCCACAAAAGATTAACCATCTATTTCATCTATCTTTAAGCATTATCCCAAAAATAGAAAGGGTAAGGTAAAATAACTCTTCAAAAAGAAATAATCTCATAGGAATGGAAACTAATTTTAAATCTTCAATGTTCCATGGTACTACCTAGAGTTCATCACAGACCATTCCGTAAATAACTGTCCTTAAAAATCCTCAAAATAAACCAAACTAAGATTGAAAACCAAATACAAGAAGGATTTGATAACATAGTCTTCCAAGGTAAACTTTATCATTCATCTCCAAACAACATCAACCACTCCTAACATCTTATAACAAAAGTAACTAACCTAAACATATTTACCCCAAGATTGGTTAATCATTTCCATAAGTAACCTAAATTACTATAAGTCCACTGTAAATTCATCGATTCTTCAAAATATAAGTCAACATTACTCCCCAATGAAAATACCGTAGTAATATATTTACCACGATCATATAGGGTCCCCAAAATAGTGAACGTCTTCCAAAATAATAATCATCTTTTAATCCCCTAATCATCTCTATCATATTAATACGGATATCATCAAATTTTCTTTCACATTTTTTGTTGGGACATGTTCTTCCATTTCCCACCATTAACTAAGAAGATAAAGTATAATTAGGGGCTTAAATACTTCGCCAATAATCATGAAAAGGAAACATTAAGCATAAAATGATAAACTTGTAGAATAAAAGTATATCCTAACTTGTGATCCCCTAGGTTCCAATCTAGGTTATCCATGATTGTATATTCTTATGTGAATCTTTATTTTATTTTATCTTTGTTCCTTTAATAATGGTTCATACTAAGCTTATGAATTTACCAAAGCATATCCCCCGGGAGTGTTGTAACCAAGAGTGCAGCAAGGCCCGTTGTCGTGTACCAGTTCCCGTTCGAGTCTAGCTCAAAGCGGTGTTTTCAGGTTTTACCCCTATGTACATCTATGCCAGAGCCACCTCTACCTGCTCGTATCCAGACATGGATGTATTTTCTTGGAAACCCCTTACTCAATACTCACCAAAATATCTGGAAGATTTCCTATACTTAAACTTTTTTATATGGTTCTTCCTAAAGTTTTCATATCCTAATTTTCATTAATAACTAAACCATCCTTTGATACCAAATATAGGATCCTACCTTTTTATAACATAAACTTTCATTTCATTACACAAAACTGAGGATCTTTAAGGTTTAGTGTCTTGGAAACCAGGAACATAAAACATGAAAACATAAAACATTATTCTTAAATAGTTGAAAGGATTCTCCTCATGTTTATCCTAGGTTCATTACTGCATCTCATAACCTGGGGACATACATCAAAAGAAAGGGTGAGCAGAAGGACTAGTAAGGGAAACAAGAGAAACATTTTACATGTGAACTTGAGATACTTCAATAAGGTCATGAAAAGAACTTTAAGGCATGAGAAATAAATCATGAGATATATCATAATAAAAATAAAATTTTTCATAACTTTAAGATGTGGATACATAATTTAACATAGACAATCATGAACATATCACTAAGGTCCATCCCCATGGTTTCATTTGAAAATTACCAAGGTTATTCACCAAGATATCGTGAAAATTGTAATCTCTATTGGTTACATCATTACCCAATGCATTGGAGCGCTATCAGGGCGCACATGTAAATTTTCTTTTATTATCATGTGAGAAACATATATCATCATCAATCATTTCATAAATAACCCATATAGAATAACACAAATGGGTTTCATTTCATAATCATAACGTTTTAAAAACTGCTTTAAAGACATGATCTTTACGTCACTTTAAACCCACGGAAGGGGAGAGCGGGTCTCATGTATGTAAATCACAGAATTTAAAATAGAACATTTTGATATATATGGTAATACTACCATAGAAATAAGATCTTTTAGTATTCACTTTATAACATAAAATAATTTTGAGAAAAGAGAGAGGCATTTTGAGACGAAAATTATGCAGCATAACAGCTATGTTTCGGGGTTTTAGAAAACATTGAAAAGAGAGGGGACATGGGTCCAACATTCATAAATTTCCCATAAAACAGTATAGGGGAAGAATAAGAAGGATATATGAACATGTTAATTAAATTTTAAGGACATACCATTTGAAATGAAAAACGTGGAAGGAAGACAAAAATTAGATTTCTCTTATGAAAATTGGGCAGTCTAACAACGTCACTTAAACTTCAAAAAAAATGGTTTGAAAAGATCAAATAGGGTCTCTAATCATTTGAACATAAGATTTCAGTATGATATATATAGAGATCATACCCCAACATAGAAAAAAGTAATTTTAAATACTTGACATGAAAGTAGAGCATTGAAAAGAATGAGAAGGGCGAAAGAATCCCCGTAAAAATTCGACAGCCTAACGACGGCACTTAAGGTTCAAAAAATGAATTGAAAAGATCAAATAGGGTATGTCCTCATATGATAATAAAATATCAGTATGATATATATAGAGATAATATCCCAACATAACAAAAATTATCTTGAAGGACTTGACAAGAAAATATAACTTGAAAATGAGAAGGGTGAAAGAATCCGTTACAAAAATTTCGGCAACCTAACGACGCCACTTAAACATTCATAAAATGAAATTGTGAGAGTAAGAGGGGGTCTCTCATCATATGAACAGAAAAAAGAAATTATAATGAATATAAAATAACATTCTCCAACATAAGAACATGGAGCATAAAATAAATGACATAAAAGAGATCACTTGAAAAGAAAGAGAGAGGTCAGATCCCTTACCTTAAAACGTAACTCTTAAAACTCAAAGGTTGGGACCTTGAGGGATTGTTGGAACCTTGGGAGGTAATGAGACTAGAACTTCTTTGGGGGAGTGTAGGGAGTCTAAATGTATGATTGGATGGCTTGGTATTTATAGAGAAAGTGAGGGGACAGAGCATTAATGGCCAAGGGACACCTCAAAAGTGGTTTTCTCATAACCATGTGCACTCCCATGATATTTCCCATGAAGTTAGGCCACATGGGGCCCCCAATACAATAATTCATCACCTTTGGTAGGCCAGCCCTTAAAATATCTAATGACATCATCATGACACAGTTATGATGTCATTAAACATACCGAAACCCAAAAATTGTATTTTTACTATTCACTGAAAATTCAACTTTTTCAGAAAAATGCCAAAATTTCACATTAACAAAATATCAATGCTATGATTTCTAAAATGAACTCCATTTTATTAAAATAATTTTCTAAATATTTTTAAATATTTTTTTAAATAAATACACTATTCACCGAAAATTAATTTTTTTCAGAAAAATCCCCAAAAATTACCTTAACATAATATCGATGCTATGAGTTCAAAAATGAAATCCATTTTATAAAAATAATTTTCAAAATATTTTTAATTTAATTTTTAATTAAAAAACACTATTCACCCAAAAAAACTAATACTTGAATAATAATTTATGAAACTGTTATTTACCCATTTTATTGAATCTCAATACTTAATCTAGGTGTCTAAATAATATTAAAACTTTCTTTGAGTGAAATTACTAATCCATTTGGTCACATTACTAATCCTAAGAGTAAAATTACTATTCATAAAATAATATTCATCAAAAATCAAGTTGATCTTATTAGAATCGAAATTTCGTACTGAACATAATTGTAGAAGACCATTTTTTGAAAATCATTACACATTTTTATTTATATAAGGTTTACATAAACATTTTTAAAATATCCTTTCTCTAAAAGTCATCAAAAATATGCATACTATATTTATCCGGACCTTTGAAAATTAATAAACATCATCATAAGAAGAAATCCCAATTTTTATTTAAAACAAAGGATTACACAAGGAAGTTATGGTCTCCTTACATAGCCCCTTACCAGACCATCATAGGACCTAAGTATAAGGTGTGCTAAGGTGAGAGAATCTGAGGGAGGCTTGGCCAACATCGCACGAGTAGTAATTTCTATCAGTTTGAACTTCTCGTGAAGGCGATCCCGTTCTAACTTCACACGATGAAGTTCAGCTTGGGTTTGGTCCAGAGCAAAGCCCAGTGGTGGTACCTCCTCCCCAAGTTCTGTTAGATGGGCTTCGATCGGTCCAAGACTACTGGGTGAGGCCATTGAATCTTCTTTCTATATTAATTAACCAAGATTTCTTGTATTTAGAGACAATAATCAAAACATTTAGTTTCCAGCGGTCATATTGACCAATGGTCAAATAACAGTCAAAACCCAACAGTCTCATTTTAATTATACTCATGTTATCAAATGAAACATTTTTGTTGAGTATAAAAATAAAATAAAATAACACATAAAATTTGGAAACAAGATTTATTCAAAATTTCGGGTCGTTACAAAGGGGAGTCACATTACCTTCATGAAACCATTATATAGTATACACCCAAGGGATTAAATCCCCAACCTAGTATGATCATATAACAACCACTTGGGGGGTTTCAACCCCTACCTAATATAGTTACCATGAAATCATTACCTTGGTGTCACATACCACCCAATGCTTGTTAACACATTCACCTAGGGAAATTTTCTTCCCCATAACCCCATATAAAATATGTACATGTGGCATACTCACTCAAAAAAACCTCATATCACATACCATACAAGTTGTAAACCCACCCAAACCCGACACACATTCTTTAGGCAAGTCTCTCAAGCACATAACCTAGAATCATCACTTAAGGACTACTCCATGTATCAAATAATTTTTATTTATCCATCTATTCCCACTAAATATTTCCCTCAATAAAATCTTGATCGCACATGAACATTTTGACAACCCCATTGACACCCCCCTCATTCATGCATGGTCATCACGTAGGGTCCTTCAGCTGCACCCAATTTTTATGCTTTGGGACCAATCCATGTCCCACACCACATTGATTTCTCATAGAACATAAGATTTATTACACCCTATACTTAGGTTTCTTGTCTAAATCCTCATCCAGTTTTTGAACAACAATTTAGCATCGCTGCCAAGGACTTCCCCAAGATTTCTCACGCCAATTCCCTTGGAAACCCCATGTCATGTTCATTAACATTCACACTTAACCCTTATCAATCCCATCTACAAATCCTGCAAGAAGTATCTCAATCCCTAAACAGGGTAAAAACCTCATTTTATGGCTTATATATTCTGAATCGAATTATCCTACTCACTGGACATTCCATGACCCTATCTCACCCTCTAAAATAGGTGTTATCTCCCATGTGTGTGGAAAACGGTTGTCTCATCATCACCACTATTACTAATCCACTCATACTAAAAAATATATTTTTAACCCATTTTATTACACACACATCATCCATAATCTATGTCTTAAAAATTCCCTCATTTGTCCAAATCAACAACCCCTTCCAAAAAAACATATACACCAAAAGATTAAATTTTATATAAAATAACAAGATAAAATACTATATAATCATGACGATCATATACATCTAATCTCTAGGACTAATATATTTATTTATTTCATTTTATTATTACATCTCTAGGTCCCAAGTGTCACATAACTCACATTTATTGTTTTTCCCTTGGATATCAGCTGCCAAGTAATGATGTTTGTTCTCGAGGGTCTATCGCAGCCTTTGAAACATCCATTCAACTGGTGGGAGTTCAATGAAATCCATTTATGTTTATTTTAAACAAACTATTGATCACACACAGGTGGTGAGAAAATATAATACATTCTATATAGAAAAATCTTAATACTTTTGGAGATATTCAAGGACCACATACCTCAACCATGGAGTTATTCCCTATAATCAATGCTTGGTCACCCTCACCAATTCTCATCCAAGACTCATATAGGCTTGTATGATCTATTGAGATATTATATCAATCCATCACACAAAAAATAATTAATTTTTAAAAGGTATAATTAATTATTTAATTTAATCTAATGATTTATAATAATGAAAATGAATTGGGAAACATATACTCACCGAAACCTTGATAAAAGTCATGAAAATATCTTATAGAATTATCTCAGAATATCCACATAAAAAATGCATGTCACATAAATCCCAAAAAATTTACTATTTTTTCTAATTTAAATACAACCCTTAATAAATTCTTAGGGTGATGTAACTTCAACCAAATAGAGAGCAATAACAAGTGATCATCCTCTCATGACATTCTCTAGCCAGGACACTATAAATCCCCATCGTTTTTTCATTATTACACAATATTCTTCTGTAATTGATAATAAAAATAAATCATAAATACATTAAAATTAATGGATAACAAATTTTACAAAACAAATGGTATAAGGGAGGATGTAATCACATAAAAACACTTCGGAATCACATTGAAGACTATCGCACTCCAAGGGGAATATAATGGGGAAGGAGAGGTAGAGAGATGGAAGAAATTATCCTCTCCTACACACATCTCAACAAAATAAAACTCAAAGGGGTATAACAATATAATAGGGACCAAGAAATGTTACCAAAATCATCACATACTCTTGGTTTTGGAATGACCATTAGAGTCACGGTGTGATCACCCCCATGAAGAGGGTTTGATGTCCCGGTTTATCTCCACCCTAGAATGGTCCCAATAGGTCATAATATAATGGTCTTTGAAAGTGGGATTTATCCAAATAGAAACATTATTTCATCTTGGACCATATAATTTGTGATGAGATTCCCCTTCTAAGTGAGGCCCAAGCCACCAAGGCACAACCACCCATCTTGCAACATGGTGCCTCAACTTCCCTACCGTGAAACAAATCATTGAAGGTCGTTCTAATATATTTTAATATGTAGGTCATGATTGGTAATTCATCCATTATAAAAAAATGAAAATAATTATGTTAATTTACAAACATTATGTAAGAGTCACCCACGTAATTCAACATCCCTTTCATTGAACAAGAAATTTCATAATGATCTTTCCCTTTAAGAGAAACAAAAAAAACTATAACATGTTCAAACACTAACTGGTCATTTCATGAATTCCATCCATTAAATTATTATCTCAATGTGACTCTAATACCTCACATCGTGACAAGCTAGACACAACCAAAATCTACCACGATGATTCCTTTAATACACTCTATTGTTCATTTGAGAAACCAAAACATCTATCAGGTATTGATCTATATTAAATAGCACTTCTAGCGGCATTTAACCCTTCATAGTTATAAACTAGGTTACAATTATCATAAACACTCTTAATCTAGGATAAAACATTATAATTTATGTTTAATTTCTTAGCTAATAACAATTTCGGTCATTACAACCGATAAAGGGTTACCATTAAAATCATTTTTAACCACTAATAATGTAAATATTAATTTTGTTACATGTTATTAAATTCAGGTAAAATTTGAATTATTTTTTCCCAAATTGGGGGATGTATTTGGTATTGGGATTTATATCAAGATTTCAAGGGTTGGAATGCGTCTTATAGGCATTTTGTATATGATCGGAGGATCGCGATGTTCCTACAGTGTGGGAGCATTGGAGTACATTTAGGGTGGAATTTCACCAACATTATCCAAAACAAATCATCCATATATGATGAATAAGTGTTACACTATGAAAAGTGGCTACTCATGGATCACACTATGGTCAGAGGGGAAGCATTGTGTGTGGAAAAAATGTGAAGTCATGATGAGTGGGTTTCACAAAGTGGGGGTTTTTAATGGGGTTTGGAAAATTATAAATCCTTATGCTTGAGGTCCAAGCCATAGAAAATGATTTTATACTGTGAATTCCCTTATAATTTATAATTTTATAAAGGAAAATATATTATATATGGGTTTTGTCTTATAGACAAGGATGCAAAGTCGGGATGAGATCCCTTGTGAATTATATTCAAAAAACCATATGTAATTACTTTATAATGTTTCAGGGGAAATCTCCATTACACCAGGAAAAGATATATAATTCTATGATCTCATGTTGTGAGGTAAATCATGTAATATAGGGAGAAGACCATTTTCGGGATGGTGATGCCACACCATGGAAGGAGGCTATTCGATAAAGGACATGACATTGAGATTTTGGTTTTACTTAAGGTGTATGTATCATTCCACTACTATAAGGGTCATTTATTCAGAGAATAACATAGGTTATATAATGTTTTGTTGAGGTTGGTGTATCATGTAATGTCCCAAGGGGCCCTAAAGTGGTGGGTTTTCTTGGGAGTGCATCATTCGATGGCCTATATAGGCCACATTGGGATAAGACCCTATCTTAATTTTTAAAATTGGGGTAAACCTATCATTTTTCAGTGTTCATAACCCCATAAATTTTAAATCTAGTGATCACTTTTGGAGATCCTCTTCAATAATATTCTCTCCTTATTATTTCTTTCCCAATCAACATTTCATATAGAGTGTCTTTATAGTTACATTTAGGGTGGCTGGTGGCATGATTTCTTTAATTTCCTTCCATTATTCTTTCATATTATATCCCTGTAATTTTTTAATGTATTGAAATGTTTTTTGGATCCAATTACTTCTTGTCTAGTAGGTATTGGGGGATAAAATGGGTATTTTAGTCTTCTTGGCTAAAGGAATTCTCGAGAAACTGAACATACTGGGTTTCTCAGCATTTAATTATGGTAACCCTCTACCCATATTTATTTTGGGTTATCCATAAAATTAAAAAAAGTTGATTTGTTAATTGATTTTGAATGTTAGAGATGATATCATATATGAGAATTAGAGTGTTCTAAGAGACAACCAAACCTCATTTCTTGAGGTTTCAACATCATTACATCACCCATGGTGGTATTTCATGATTCTTCCGACGTATTAATTATGGAATAAATTTAATTTAAATTTTAAATTAAAAAAATTTGGTTATAATTATTTTTGGAATATTTTATGTGGATTTAGGGCCTCGTGTTGATGGGTGGTGGTTGATTAAACTTGGATGATATTATGTGAGGATGACTGGTCTTTATTAGATGGAATAACTCTAATTATGGTAAGTGGTCCATTAAAATATCCTTATGGTGTACTCAATTTTTATGTTCATGTTATATGAGTTATCCCAAATTGTGTGAGACGATAATTATATTGAAAATAATAATATTTCTTTAAATTCCCATTTATTCAATGAATGTTTCATGGTATATAGGAAACTCGTGAACACTATCTAGGTTCCTTAACCATTGATGGTCCAAGGATCAAGTATACATTTTTTTCTATGAGATACATAGAACCTAATATCATATAAACTCTATAATTTAATATATTAGACAATGAAATCGGTTACCATAATACCCTATATATAGTGTAATGTGATGTTTTGGATGTTGGTAGCTTAGGGATAATCCTCGGAAATGGATTATGTATAGTTTCGGTGTGAGAGGACTGACCTAGCTTGGCTTGGTAATGATATGTGATTTTTCATCTCATTAGTGTGATTAATGTGATATATAACTAGTGTATCTAATTAAACCATGTCATGAGCATGGTTTTTTAGGGACAATATACCCTTTATGTGTTTGGAATTGATCTTAGAGGTTGAAAGAGGATCCCATATGGGGTGGTAAGAAATTTATGTGACTTATAGGGGGAACCAATGATTCCATAAATTATATAGACTATGAATAGTAATCTAATGTCTAGAATTACATGAATAAATCTTATTATGAGAAATATGATGGGAAATGTTTGTTACCTCATGATTTTTACCTTGAAAATGTGTATTGGGATTAGGATAGTAGCCAACCCATGTGATTTAATGTGTGGATATATACAATTAACACACTCTTCCCCCTCATTATGATGTATAGAGATATTTTGATGGGGAAATTTTCAACCAGAATATTATATATAGAGATATATGAGTTCATCCCCTCCCTGATTAAGATTTAAATGTAGATATATGGGTTGGTTCTGTTTTCCCTAATTATGATATATATGGAGATAGATTGGGCAGGGCATGGATCAGTACCATTAATTGATTTGGAGATATAATCGGTGGGTCCCGAAACACACAATTTATTTATACATAGGTAAATAATTTGGGTGTTGTTTTATCAATTATTATTTATGTGATAGTATTTTGGAGTGGGTTATATTCCCCCTAATAATATATATGGATGGTATTATGGGTTGGAACTATTTTAACCCTTGATATTGGTATGTTACATGCTTAAAGACATTTGAAACAAGTCAAAGAAGACATGGACAACTTCAAGTGTCACCTGAGAACCAAATGACTGACAATGATGATTATATTTTACTTTCACATTTTATTTTATTACATGGATAATATTATATTATTCATACATTGTATTTATTATTTATATTAGGGGAACCATTTTTGGTGTCTTTATGAGTTATAATCACGCCTTTCTAAGGGTTAAAAAATATGTTGGTACCTAAGAAAACTTCATAATCATATGTAAATTTAGGGAAGTGACCTAGTATTGAATGGTAAGGCTGGATAGCTTGGATGTATTCATGACATGGGCCCAAGCATGGGACTCAGGACTAGGTGGTAATTTTTTTGTATTATAAATTTCAATCTAGTATGTATATGATCTTCCCATAAGAGATATTTTATATGTATTCTTCACTTATGTGACAAGTAGGTGGATCATTTTTTAGTTTTGGGGTACTATTTTTCCCTCGTCTAATTGGTTAAGAAGATAATTTCTTATTTGGTATTGTGGTGATTAGTAGCATATTATTTGGACTATTTTTATTTACAATAATATAACGGTATAGTATACCCATAAAAATACCCTTGACTATTTTTATATTCATAAGCCTCTGGTGTATGAGACTGTGTAATGGACGTCAAATAATGAATTGATCGGGTTATGGTTGGGTGATAGAATCAGGGACATCACAATGTTGTATCATGGCACTTTTTTCTTACATAATTTAATATAGTTGATGGGAGATATAACTAGCCATAATTTAGATTACATATATAAATTTACTTCTATTTTTCACATGAATAATTTAAATTACTTCGTTAAATGTGATTTGGGATTGATTACTTTTCTTTTCCCTATTAAAGATTAATAGATTTTTGATGATCATGATGTTTTGAGTTTTTTTATTTTTGGTTTTTTATCATCACCTATGGTGGAAAGTGAGTAGGTGTTATTGAATCTTATTGAGAACATATGTTCCCATTATGTAACACGCGATACTTTTATGAGAAATATTTTGTTTTTAAATCATCAATGGAATCTTTCACTACACACAACACTAGATTGGCTTGCTTTACACGCAATCACATCCTTCCTCGATAGCTTGCGTCGTACGCAATACCGAGTTTCACTAAAAAACGATATGCTATCAAAATATTATTAAATCTAGCCCTTATAAATAGTAATAACCACTTTTTGAAACCATTATGTAGTAGTTAAAAAACTGAATTTTTCATAAAAGTTATTTTTACCGCTTCTGTGAGTGGATGTTCAAAAATCCGAGAGACACAGTTGATGTTAGTAAGTAAAATGTGGTTCAATGAGATGAAAATAATTTTTTGGTGAATAGTAACTTTTTACTTTTATTTACCACGGTTAAAAGTAAATATGGTAATTAAGGGTAAAAATGATATTATTATTACCCTAACACATGTACTAATTCTATTGGATAAGTTTAATTCTACCAAAAAAAACCCTAGGAATAAAATATGACCATTTAGGCCCACTTGGATTAGATTAGGACATTTATTATCAATTTACTTAAAGAAGGGTTAAAATAGTTAAAATCAAAGATTAATAAGTAAATCATTTTTAATATGGGGTTATACATAAGAAAACTTCGACTATAAATATTAATTATAAATCTAAAAATATTTCCAACATAATGGTATTTTATTTAGAATTTTTAGACATTAAATAGTTTAATTTATTTATGACACAACGATGATGCAGTAATTATCTTATTAATGAAATATTGATATAATTGATGTTATAAATACCCAAATAAATGAAATTTGGGAATTTTTATGAATTCCACTAATTTTTTAGGTTAATATGACATGTTAGTATTGATTTAATTAACTTTTTTCGAACTAATAATTCTGTTATAAGTTTCACAAAAATCAATTACTAAATAGTGTCAAAATTGACATAAAAGAGTTTTTAAAACAAATATTATATTATTAATTGTTATTTTATTCCTAAAAATCTAAGGATCTACCAAATGACTTAGATAAGGTTATATATATTAATAATAAACAACTTGGGGTTCGTTTGGCTTGTTATAGTATGTTTATTAACCTTATAGTGTTGTAACACAAGAAGAGACAGTAAAAGTAAAATTATTTAACAAAATGTTAAATCCAAATGATAAAGTTAAAATAGGAACCTGACCTTGTCTAAATTCTACTGGATGATAGGATTTCAACCCATACCCTCTTTAGCTTTGAAATAAATCCAATTAGAGCTATTTAAAACCGAATTTGGCTTTATAATAAAATAATATTTTTTGTTATTCCAAAGGTGCCCCTCTCCTCCCTTATAAAAGGGAACCTCCTCCCTCTCTTCCTCACACCACATTGAGTATTCATGCTCGGCCAAACCCTGCCAATTTATTCTCTCCACTTCCCTAGAGACATCCTAGAGGTCCTGGTCTTCTTCAAAGACCAATTTTATTGCCCTAAAAGGAGGTCTCAAAGAAGCGCTTCAAAGAAGAGGTAATGCCCGTTACTGATTCTTTCATCTTTATTTCTTCTTCCACTTCTTCTGCATTATTTGTTTTATCATGAAGTAATAACATCAGTATCACTTATATACTGACATGTTATTATATTTATGAAACAACTCTATTTCACCATCTATCCATCCTACGGTAAATGAAATCACCGCGCGCGCGTATGTACGGAATACCATCTCCACGCTATGGTGTAATCTATTTTCCACCACCACCTTACTTGGATGGGTATAATGGTGTAAAGAATGAATATATATTATTATTGTAAATTGATATTGATTCTGAAATAGTATACATACACTCCAATACAATTCCATGATCATGGGAATGATATCATCGCTCGTGCGTACGTACGGAATACCGTCTCCACGATGTGATGCGACTCATTCTACATGATATTCATTGCATAATGATTATATAAATGAATTGAATGAATTAATATGATATATATTACACTAATACCATTCTGGAAATGAGGTATCTATTACCTAAAAAGAAGAATAATAATTTATCCGACAAAACACGCATAAGAACAAAAAGTAATAAACACCCGAATAACAAGTATCAATGAAATATTACTAATAATTTGCTAAGAATATGACCATATATGATATCATAACAATTAGTATGATTCTGGAATAAGTCAATGACATTATTTAAATCATTATACAGGAGGTTTGGATACTTACAAAGCAAATCAGACCTAAGGTTAGGGAAAATATCACAATCTCATTTTATCCGAGATTGTTTATACTTTGGTATTTACTGGGGTGTATTTTATCATCCACATCCATGTTTCCTAGATATGTAATATTTTTTCCATCCACCTACAATTGCTTAAATCCAATTTTACCATTCGGTGAATTTTTAGTAAAAGATATGAAAGGAATCTTTTGTCATTTTTCGTACGAGGTACTTTTTGACTTTTCTGAAAAAAGTATGAGAAGAATGTTTATTTAACCTATACGGAATGAATGGATTTTTAAAACATTATTTACAAGAATCTTCCTTTAAAAGTTTTCAAGTTTATTTTTAATCAACTTATTTTAGTTTAAAATTGTATGACACGTTAAGAAAGGAAAATATTTCTGAAGTAGAAAGGATATTTTCCTCAAGAAAGGAGTTCAAGTGTTTTATCAAAATTATTTTCCATATAAGATAATATAGGGTTCTGTTTCTATACCTATTATTACATTGTATGATTTTTTTGTGATGGAATTATTTTTATGAATTTTTTTATCTTATATGAATTGTTTTTTGATGTCACGATGTTTAAGAATCCCATTTTTATTAAATGGGTTATGAAATGATGTATGATTTATGATTTTGTGGCACACATAAGAATGGTATCATTATGAGATGGGTGGGACCTATATCTCCCTCCAATTCATTGGGTAAAGATTTTATATCTCATGAGATAGACATGGCTGGAACGGCAGGTTAAACCGGTTCAGTGAAACAGGACTGGAACGAGGAGTGAACTCGGTTCCGAAATTGACTTTGTCCGCAAAGATAGTCTTGGAAATGAGTATTGACTACTAAGAAATGATTCTCTATTATTATGTGTGTATGCCACAAATTTTCATGTTTTAAGTTATGATTATTGGGATTATATTTCACTACTATGATTTAACCGATGTTATGAAATTATGATCTCTTTTGCAGGTTAAGATTTCCAAAATTTATGTTCTTATGAATATGATGTGATTAGTATTTATTTTGTTTACCCTTACTGAGCATTTGAGGTCACCCTTTTGTATTTTTTATTTCCCCAGGTCAGGAATAATTTTATTAAGTAAGATATTCCAATAGGGACTATAGATATGATGAAATAAATTGGAGATAGTGTAGACGCTTTATGAACCAATTGTTTATGTTTCCCAGTTTCTAAAGACACTATACCTATATGGTCCTTTCCTGGTTTTGTTATATGTTGTAATAAGTGTGCTTCAATTTTGAAGTAATAACAATGTATGTAAATTATTTGTCTTTATAGTTGGTATAAGAGGAAAGGTATAGTCAACCTTTGGAAACTAGGATTTGAAAGCCTTAGTAAGAACCCTAAGGCTAATTCTAAGCATAGAACACAATCTTAGTGTTTTAGAAATGACCATGAATAACCTAGGATAATACCTTAAGTGTGAAATTCTATTCTTTATTATGTGGTTTTCCTATTATAATTAGTGTTTCTCACACTATTATTCTTGGTTTTAGTCAATGGATGGAACCCGAAGGAACCGTGTTAATGCGGAATGCGACGGGCAATGTAATGATTTTCCCCCTGAGCAACCAAACGTTATGGGAGTTGGAATGCAAAATCTTATAGCCATGCTCACACAACGTTCTCAAGCTATGAATCATGCAGGACTTCCAAACTAACAAAGGAAGGAGCAACGTTCTGTTGAATTCTTTATTAGGCAGTGACCACCTTTATTCAGCGGGTCCAATGATCCATTAATTGCTGAACAATGGATGATTACTACTGAAAAGATATTTTTAATTCATCAATGTTTTGAACATGATAAATTCATCCTAGAAGTGTATCGTTTGGAAGGAGATGCTGATCAATGGTGGAATCTTATCAAGAATACGAGGAAAAGAGATGCAATTGAGTCCATGGAATGGGACGAGTTCAAGAACTTATTTTTCAATAAGTACTTCCCTCGTATTCTCCAAACAAATATGGAGGAAGAGTTTCATGAAATGAAGCAAAAGGATGATGAATCTGTTTGTACCTATGAATCAAATTTTAAAATACTTTCAAGGTACGCTTCTGGTATTATTATCCATCCTGAGAGTAAGATCGATCGATTCTTTTGTGGCTTAAAACCAAGTCTTCGAAGGGCGTTATCGATAAGGTACTTCAATAGCTACGAGGAAATGGTTAGATGTGCTCTCAAAGTCAATATGGATATTGGAGTAACCCATCAGTCATATGGGTTTGATAAGAAGAGGAAAATGGAATTCAAAGGAAAATCTAAAGAGCACACTAAAAAGAAGATGAGCTTTCCCTTATGCTCAATGTGTGGAAAGAAACATGGAGGGAGTTGTCTTAAAGGGACAATTAAATGTTTCAAATGTGGAAAGGAAGGTCATCGGGCATTTGAATGCCGCAATGATGGGAAGAATATGTCTAATGATGGAAACAAAGGAAGGGATACACAGAATTAACCTACTACACTTCAATGTTTCAATTGCAAGGAGATGGGGAATTATGCTAATAAATGCCCCAATCCAAGGGTTGTTGATGATGATCAACATCAACAAAATATTAAGGCTAAAGACAAAGGAAATTCACATTCAATTTCTATCAGCGATGTAGAGTACGATAATGATGTGGTGAAAGGTACACTTACCATCCAATCTAAAGAAGAAAATGTTTTATTTGATTCTGGATCCACCCACTATTTTATATATAATGATTTTTCTAAGGGTATCACCATATTACCTCAACAATTAGATGTTCAGTTAGATGTGACAACACCTAATGGCACAACAGTCGCATCAAAAGTTTATAATTCTTCTCCGATTGAAGTTTATGGGAAACTGCTTCCTGCAAATCTTGTGATCCTTCCTATAGTGGAATTTGATGTGATTCTTGGCATGGATTGGCTTTCTTTATATGGAGCTCATATCAATTGCCAAAGAAGGGAAGTCACATTTCATATTCCAGATCAATCTATGATCGTCTATCGATGCAAGGAAGAACATAACCTTCCAGTGGAAATTTCTTCCATCTTATGGGTCTTGATTCCACTAAATGAAGGTTATTTATCTCAAATGGTTGGTGAGAATCTCACGATTAAGAATATTCCCATTGTACGAGAGTTTGATGATGTCTTTCCGGAAGAATTTCTGGGTCTTCCACCAAATCGTGAAGTTGAGTTTCCAATAGAACTTGTACCGGGTGCTTTGCCTATTTCAAAGACACCTTATAGAATGGACCCAATTGAGTTGCAGGAATTGAAGAAAAAACTCCAAGATAATCTTGATAAGGGGCACATACACCCTAGTGCGTCACCTTGGGGAGCACTTGTTCTATTTGTTAAGAAGAAAGATGGATCAATGAGACTCTGCATTGATTATCGATAACTTAATAAGATCACTGTCAAGTAAAAATATCCTCTCCCACGCATTGATGACTTATTTGAACAACTACGCGGAGATCAATACATTTCTAAGATTGATCTTCGTTCAGGGTATCATCAATTAAGGGTCAAAAGGGAGGATATACCAAAGATGGCTTTCCGTACAAGGTAGGGACACTATGAATTTATAGTTATGCCATTTGGTCTTACTAATTCCCCTGTTATCTTCATGGATCTGATGAATAGAGTCTTTAGAGAATATCTTGATCAGTTTGTGGTTGTCTTTATAGACGATATTCTTGTATACTCAAAGGGAAAGGAAGAACATGAAGAGAACATGAGAATTATATTGAAGACCCTGAGAAAGGAGAAACTTTATGCCAAATTTACCAAGTGTGAATTTTGGCTTCAAAAAGTTGCATTTTGGGGTCACATAATCTCAAAAGAGCAGATATCTGTGGATCCAGCAAAAACAGAGGTTATCGAAAGATGGTCGAGACCAACAACAGTAACTAAGATCCGAAGTTTTCTTGGTTTGGCTAGATATTATCGATGTTTTGTGAATGATTTTTCACAATTATCTAATCCACTCACCAAGTTGACTCAGAAAGGGGTTTTGTTTGTTTGGACAGAAGAATGTGAAGAGAATTTCAAGGAGTTGAAAAGAAGAATATCCAGTGCACCTGTACTCACACTACCTTGTAGTGGAGAATGGTTTGGGATCTATAGTGATGCATCAAAGAAGGGATTGGGGTGTGTTCTTATGAAAAATGATATGGTGATAGCTTATGCCTCACGACAGTTGACAATCCATGAGAAAAATTACCCAACTAATGATTTGGAGTTATCTGTGGTAATATTTTAATTAAAGATTTGGAGGTATTATCTTTATGGTGAAAGGTGTGATATTTATTCTGATCATAAAAGTTTAAAGTATATTTTCACACAAAAGGAGATGAATATGCGCCAAAGAAGATGGTTGGAGCTGATTAAGGATTACGACTGCTCAATTCATTACCACCCTTAGAATGCAAACAAGGTGGCAGATGCGTTAGGTCGACAAGACCATGCTAGCTTATCCTCGATGAGGATCACAAAAGATCCAATATTTATGGATTTACAAAGGATGGATCTTGGAATTTTAATGGAAGGGGGAAAATCGTATCTTTCTCAAATGAATGTTCAACCATCTATACACGTGAAGATTAAAGAGGCACAGAAATAAGATGTCGAGTTACAAAAGAAGGTGATAAATATTCCTGAATTCAACCTTGAGTGTGATGGGATAATAATGTTCAGGAATCGGGTTTGTGTTCCTCCCATCCCAGAATTAAAGAAGGAGCTACTGGATGAGGCTCATAGTTCTTCATTCTCTATTCATCCTGGAAGCACGAAGATGTATAGGGACCTGAAAGAGTACTTCTGGTGGGATGGAATTAAAAGAGATGTTGGGGAATATGTCTCTTGATGTTTGGTCTATCAGCAAGTTAATGCTGAGAGACAGAAGTCTAAGGGGATGTTACAACCATTACCCATACTCTAATGGAAATGGGAAAACATCACTATAGACTTTTTCACAGGACTTCCTAAAACATCCAAAGGAAATAATGCTATCTGGGTCATAGTTGATCGTCTTACAAAGTCTGCACACTTCATTGCTATTAGAGAGGATTTCTCTCTGGATCAGCTTTCTAGGATATTTGTAAAGGAAGTGGTAAGATTGCATGGATTACCACTTTTTATTATATCTGATCAGGATCCGAGATTTACCTCGAAGTTCTAGCGAAGTCTTTAGCATACTCTGTATACGTAGTTGAGTTTCAACACTGCTTGTGATCCTCAGACAGACGGTCAGTCTGAGAGAACAATTCAAACTCTAGAAGATATGTTGAGAGCTTGCTCTATGGATTTCAAAGGTGTTCGGGATCAACACCTACCTTTGGTGGAATTTTCTTATAATAATAGCTTTCACTCCACTATTAAGATGGCTCCTTATGAAGCTCTCTATGGAAGGAAATGCGGGACTCCAACTTGCTGGGATGAAGTTGAGGAAAGAAATCTATTAGGACCTGATCTTATTGATGAGATGGCAGAAAGGGTCCAATCTATTCAACAACACATTAGAGAAGCTCAAAGTCGACAAGAAAGTTATGCCGACAACCGAATAAAAGACCTAGAGTTTGAAGTGGCTGATAAAGAGTTCTTACGAATATCTCCCTGGAAGAGGGTCATGAGATTTGGAAAGAAGGGGAAGTTGAGCCCAAGATATATTGGTCCTTTCGTAATACTGGATCGTGTTAGAAATGTAACTTACTGATTGGTGCTTCCACCGAATCTCTCTCAAGTTCACGTTGCGTTCTATGTATCTCTCCTGAAAAAGTACATACCTGATCCTTCACATGTACTCAGCCCAGAAGTTGTACTACTGGAGCAAGATATTTCTTATGAAGAACAACCGATAGAGATTCTAGATCGTAGTGAAAAAGTCCTACGGAACAAGACCACTCACTTGGTGAAAGTTTTATGGAGGAACCACTAATTAGAAGAAGCTACATGGGGGCTTGAGGATATGATGAGGGAGAGGTATCCTCATCTCTTTGTTACAAAGTGAAAAATTTCGAGGGCAAAATTCATTTTAAGGGGGGTAGAATGTAACACTAGAGACTTTTATGAGAAATATTTTTTTTAAATCATCAAAGGAATCTTTCACTACACCCAACACTAGATTGGATTGCTTTACACGCAATCGCGGCCTTCCTCGATAGCTTGCGTTGTAAGCAATACCAAGTTTCACTAAACAACGATATGCTATTAAAATATTATTAAAACTAGCCATTATGAATAGTAATAACCACTTTTTGAAATTTTATAAATTTTATTTTCCAAAATGGACTTCATTTTTGGATTCGTAATATTGAAATTAGCCTAGGGTAAAATTTTGGTATTTTTCTGAAAACTTTCAATTTTTGATGAATAGTGAAACCACTATGTGGTAGTTAAAAAAACTGAATTTTTCATAAAAGTTAATTTTACCGCTTCTGTGAGTGGAAGTTCAAAAATCCGAGAGACACGGTTCATGTCAGTAAGTAATATGTGGTTCAATGAGATGAAAATAATTTTTTGGTGAATAGTAACTTTTTACTTTTATTTACCACGGTTAAAAGTATATAGGGTAATTAAGGGTCAAAATGATATTATTATTACCCTAACACATGTACTAATTCTATTGGATAAGTTTAATTCGACCAAAAACAACCTTAGGAATAAAATATGACCATTTAGGCCCACTTGGATTAGACTAGTACATTTATTATCAATTTACTTAAAGAAGGGTTAAAATAGTTAAAAATAACGTTTAATAAGTAAATAATTTTTAATATGGGGTTATACGTAAGATAAATTCGACTATAAATATTCATTAGAAATCTAAAAATATTTCCAACATAATGGTATTTTATTTATAATTTTTAAACATTAAATAATTTAATTTATTTATGAAAAAACGATGATGCAGTAATTATCTTAATAATGAAATATTGACATAATTGATGTTATAAATACCCAAATAAATGTAATTTGAGACTTTTTATGAATTCAACAAATTTTATAGGTTAATATGACATGTTAGTATTGATTTAATTTACTTTTTTCTAACTAATAATTCTATTATAATTTTCACAAAAATCAATTACTAAATAGTGTCAAAATTGACATAAAACAGTTTAAAAAACATATATTATATTATTAATTGTTATTTTATTCCTAAAAATCTAAGGTTCGGCCAAATGACTTAGATAAGGTTATATATATTAAAAATAAACAACTTGGGGTTCGTTTGGCTTGTTATAGTACGTTTATTAACCTTATAGTGTAAGAACACAAGAAGACACGGTAAAAGTAAAATTATTTAACTTAATGTTAAATATAAATGATAAGGTAAAATAGGAACATAAACTTGTTTAAATTCTATTGGATTAGAGTATTCCTACCCATCCCCACCTTAGCTTCTAAATAAATCAATTTGGAGCTATTTAAAACCGAATTTGGATTTATAATAAAATAATATTTTTTGGTATTCCAAAGGTGCCCCTCTCCTCCCTTATAAAAGGGCACCTCCTCCCTCTCTTCCTAACACCACTTTGAGCCTTTAATCTCGGCCAAAACCTGCAAATGTCTTCTCTCCACTTCCCTAGATACATGTTAGAGGTCCTGGTCTTCTTCAAAGACCAATTTTAGTGCCCTAAAAGGAGGTCTCAAAGAAGCGCTTCAAAGAATAGGTAATGCCCGTTACCGATTCTTTCATCTTTATTTCTTCTTCAACTTCTTCTTCTTTAGTTTTTTCATCATGAAGTACTAAAACTTGTATCACCCATATAATGATATGTTATTATATGTATGAAACAACTCTATTTCACCATCTATCCATCCTACGGAAAATGAAATCATTGCGCGTGCGTACGTACGGAATACCGTCTCCACGCAGTGGTGTAATCTATTTTCCACCACCACCTTACCTGGATGGGTATAATGGTGTAAAGAATGAATATATATGATTATTTTAAATTGATATTGATTCTAAAATATTATACATACACTCCAATAAAATTCCATGATCATGGGAATGATATCATCGCTCGTGTGTACGTACGGAATACCGTCTCCACGATGTGATGCGACTCATTCTACATGATATTCAATGCATAATGATTATATAAATAAATTGAATGAATTAATATGATATATATTACACTAATACCATTATGCAAATGAGGTATCTATAACCTAAAAAGAAGAATAAGAATTTATTCGAAAAAACACACATAAGAACAAAAAGTAATAAACACCCGAATAACAAGTAGCAATGAAATATTACTAATAATAAGCTAAGAATATGACCATATATGATATAATAACAATGATTATGATTCTAGAACATGTCAATGACATTATTTAAATCATTATACAGGATGTTCAGACACTTCTGAAGAAAATCGGACCTAAGGTAAGGGAAAATATCACAATCTCATTTTATCCGAGATTGTTTATACTTTGGTATTTACAGGGGTGTATTTTATCATCCACATCCATGTTTCCTCGATATGTAATATTTTTTCCATCCACCTACAATTTTTTAAATCCAATTTTACCCTTCGGTGAGTTTTTAGTAAAAGATATGAAAGGAATCTTTTGTCATTTTTCATACAAGGTACTTTATGACTTTTCCGACAAAATTACGAGAAGATTGTTTTTTTAACTTATACGGCATGAATTGATTTTTAAAACATTATTTCCAAGAAGAATCCATTACAAGTTTTCAAGTTTATTTTTAATCAAAATCTTTTAGTTTAAAATTGTATGACATGTTAAGAAAGGAAAATGTTTTTGAAGTAGAAAGGATATTTTCCTCAAGAATGGAGTTCAAGTGTTTTATCAAAATTATTTTCCATCTAAGATAATATAGGGTTCTGTTTCTATCCCTATTATTAAATTGTTTGATTTTGTTGTGATGGAATTATTTTTATGAATTACTTTATCTTATATGAATTGTTTTATGGTGTCACGATGTTTAAGAATCCCATTTTTATTACATGGGTTATGCAATGATGTATGATTTATGATTTTGTGGCACACATAAGAATGGTATCATTAAGAGATGGGTGGGACCTATATCTCCCTCCAATTCATTGGGTAAATATTTTATATCTCATTAGATAGACATGGCTGGAACGGTAGGTTAAACCGTTTCAGTGAAACAGGACTGAAATGAGGAGTGAACTCGGTTCAGAAATGGACTTTGTCCACTAAGATAGTCTTGGCAATGAGTCTTGACTACTAAGAAATGATTCTCTATGATTATATGTGTATGCCACCAAGTTTCATGTTTTAAGTTATGATTATTGGGACTACATTTCACTACTATGATTTATCCCATGTTATGAAATTATGATCTCTTTTTCAGGGTAAGATTTCCAAAATTTATGTTCTTATGAATATGATGTGATTGATATTTATTTTGTTTACCCTTACTGAGCATTTTAGCTCGCCCTTTTGTATGTTTTCTTTCCCCATGTCAGGAAGAAGGTTATTAAGTAAGATATGCCAAAAGTTACTATAGATATGATGAAATAAATGGGAGACAGTGTAGATGCTTTATGAACCAGTTGTTTATGTTTACCAGTTTCGAAAGACACTATACCTATACGGTCCTTTCCTGGTTTTGTTATATGTTGTAATAAGTGTGCTTCAATTTTGAATTAATAACAATGATTGTAAAGTATGGGTCGTCATACATTACATGTTCTTAACTAAATGGGTTTGAGACACATGTTTTGTAAAGACAAGAGAAATATTAAATAAATATTAAATGGGTCTATTTACATAAGTTTTCAAAAACAACCAATTTGGGTTTTCCCTATATAACATCTGCTGCCATTCCATTTAACTGATCCATATGATTATGAATAGTTATATGAAATAAAATATGTTTGGTTATTTAAAGTGTGAATAATAAATTATTTTCTTTATTTGTAAAATAACATATTGGTGTAATTGTACTAAACCAAACCATATTACTATGCTTCCATTCGATATAAATTTTCATAGGGTGATGTCATTTATATGCAAGTGTATGGTGTTTTAGTCACCTAGTGTAAAGTCTAGAATAAAAATACCCATTGAGGATTAGTATCCTAGAGTGGGTACTAGATGTATTATGAGATTATTAATATATATATATATATTGATTATGTTTTGATAGGGAGATATAGGGGGAGATAGAAAACATGAGTGGGTGCTTTTGAATGTGAGTTGCCTTATGTTATTTGAGTTGGGAGCACTAATGTTTCTTTATACACTACGAACTAATATGATGTGACTTATGGGATAGTTTGGAGAACCTAGTGAGATTAAGATATGACATTCAATATTTATTTTTCAGGTGTTATAATTAAATGGGAGGGCACATTCCTATTATTTATTTAGATTGGTTATGATATATGAGGGTGGACCAAAAGAGGCTAGTCATCGACTCTAAGTTTCTTCGGAGATAGAAATAATTTTATATTCTTTTTGTGATTGATTCATGGGAAGTGATAATAATTACAAGGTTGTGTTATGGATATTCATTATATATTTTGGATGTGAAATCATAGGTTGTTCTTGGGCGGTGATTTTCCTAACATGTTCAAGATAAATGATTAATTATGGGATTAGGTGTGTGATACAAAAACTATTAGAATTAGTTGATGATCATGTGTGGATAGGAATCAGATATGTAAAAATAGTGTAAATTTTTTAGACACCATGTTGGGATAAATAAATGGTAATGGGTGGTGATCCTGATTTTATGGAATGTGTTAGATAGAATGAGGATTACATGGGGATATGGTCAAGTGTAGATTTTACCAGTGAAATTAGTCGATCAGGGTATGACTAGTGTGTGAGTTGAGTTCACTATGGCATGGCAATATAATGACCTATTGATCAGGATATAATTTATTTTTCATAGGGATTATCTCTTTTGGGTGATGAGCCACAATCTGTGTGAAAATTGAAAGGTGGATACCTGCTTGTTAGATCTTGGAGAATACTAAGAGGTCATGTTTCTGAGAGAGATGGATAAGGAACCAAGATAATTTCATAAATATGATGAGTTTTGAACTAGTGTGATATTTATTTTATAGAGAGACAATGTAGGTCTTGTAGTGGTATGGAATGTGATTATAACATGATCATCAACAAATTCATAGACATTGAGTTAGATCAGTCAAGAATAGGATTATGGTGATGGATTTTTTGGTAATATATGGAAGTGGTTGTGTGGGTTTCAATGGTAGTATAAGATCTAATATTGGGTCATGGGATGTATACATATTTGAGATATATTATTGGGGATCATTAATATTAGTTTTGGTTGTAAGTGGGTTTCAATCATGGTTGGGGATGTAGATCGTTGAGGACCCATGAATAGTTTGATAATGGATGAATTCAATGAGATTATTATGGGTGAAATTGTCTATGGTTTAGATTATTATGGGAGGTTTCCTTATATCATGAGAGAAGATATTATATATAGGTTAAAACATGGTATGACCACTTTGGTCATAGTCATTGACCTGAGTTTTCATGTTTGGGAATATCATTTATATCAAAGAGAGACACATTTTTAATGTTTTTACGTCTCAGGAATTTTGATCTAGGTGCAGTGTAAGGAATTTTTTTTGAGGGGAGTTCCCCATATATTAAAAAATAATTTTCTACCTATTTTGAAAATATTTTAGAAAACATTTTGAGTGTTGTGTCAGTGGATACCACTAGTGGTATTTGTGATTTTGTGATAGTACATGCATATAGGGGTCCAAGTTATGTTATTTGAAGGGAAAATACCCAAATATGGGTATCATTGGGTGATACATTATTTAAATCATCATTTTATATAACTAAAAAACAATTATATGTGAGATGATGGTTAGGTACTATGATCAGGTTTGTTATTTAGAAAATATATCGGAGGAGTGATTGGGTCCCTAGAATATCAGTTCTTAGGGAAACATGTTCAAATGAATTGTAAGGTGGGGAATTGGGTTTTGGATATAGACATGGAAGTAATATAATGTATTTTGATAAGGATGGTTGGTGATGATTGTCTGTGACATCAAGCATGATGGTTTATTATATAATAACATAATCAACCCATGGAGTCTGAAATTAGTAAATTGGGAATTCATGAATACCCCTAGAAGTGGGGTATTATTATGGAGTTGGTGGAAGAAATCAATGTTGTTATATGTGGTTCGATGGGGTTTTGAGTAGTGGAGTGGGTGTAAGTGTAGTGTCTACATGACCAGAAGTTGTAGGGAATGTGGGATTTGTGTCATTAAATAGGGTTCAACGATAATGATGGTTTATTGAGGATGTACAAGGATACTTCTCAATGAATATAAGTGTAATTGTTGATAGTTTATAAAGACCCATGTGATTAAAGGCTGTGTAATTTAGAAGAAAATATTTTTATCATAGTGGGGGACATCATGGAATTGTTGTTAAGATCAATTTTTTGAGTGTTGAAATGCCCTTTGGAGGTGTTACTATAATTTATTAGAGTCCAAGGAGTTTCCTTCAGTCCTTAAGTGTGCACTAGAGCTAGATAGGGGTACCCTTGATAAAAAGTTTTGTTTTATATATCTAGTCAAACCTTGATAGATGAGGTTCATTTAGTGACAAGTTTCTGGTCAAGGATCAAATCATAGGTTGAGGGGTACCCTTCCATGAGGGCATAATTTCATGTCCTAACAGTGGGTTTAACAATATGGTTGATTTTTTCTAAGGAAAAATCCTTACATTCGATTGTCATGTTGGTCCTAGTGTGTTACACCATAAACACCATTACATGTGGGATTTTTTATAATGTAAATTATATTATATATGGGTGTCATGTCATTATCTATGGTGAAATGTTCTGATGGGTGACCTAGTTTAATATATTAGTAATAACAAATGTATTGAGATGATAATTTTCCTTGGGAATGTTTGGTCACTCTATGTCCAGAATGTTTATTCTCTAATGTAATTACATGAGGGGTCTCATGGTGTGTTTGGTGATAGAAATGTTCAACATATAGAAGCCACACCAAAGAAGTAGGAGGCCACATCATTAAAGTTGTGGCCTCATGATTTTGGTTCTTTCGAAGGTGTTTGTTCCATATTGTGACTGAAGGGGTCACACAACAAGGAACATCCATAATGTTCTTTGGTTCTAGTAAAATGAGGTGTGTCATGTTTTGACATAATGGACCACACTATGGTGGGTCCCCTTAAGGGGGTGTCATCTTGTGATACATATAAGTCACATGGTTAAAGGGCCCTATTCTAGTTTAAAAAATTTATAATCCCGTACTTTACTAACCCCCCTTCAATTTTAGGATTAGTAGGAATGAAATGAGATCCAATTTGGATGTATTATCACCAAAAATTTCTTTATCGACCCCCTTGATTTGGGGGGGGGGGTCCTCAGAAGTGATTTTATAGAGTCTGTAGGTATGATTTATTCCTTCTCCCTTCCTTTTGCTTTTCCATTATATCACTATGATTTTTTATAATATATCCTACCATTCATGGATTAATTCCATTGGATCATGGTTTAATTGTATGGATATGATGGATTTTTTTTTCAGGAAATGACTAGAGGATGTCCAGAGATGATAACATGATATGTTTTAAATGGATTTTTTGAGGTAATCCAATAACATGAGTTATTTTTTGTTTTTCATTGAATTATAATTTAATGAATTTATTAATTAAAGTAATTTTTTTTGAATTTTACCATCCATGGGATAGGTTGTGTCAAGAGAGATATGCACCTCATTGATTGTGGTTTTGTTTTCATTATTTCATCACAGGGGGATTTCCGCAATTATTACATAGTATTAACTATAGAATAAATATTTTTTAATTTATGAATTAATTACAATTGGTTTATAATTCATTTTAAATGAAATTTTGTGGGTTAGGGCCTCATGTTGATTAGTTTTATTCATTTGGTCTTTGAAAAGATTGGGTGACAGTGGCAGAGTTTTCATAAAGTGAATATCTTTGAATGAGATTGTTAGTCCATAAAAATCAACCTCTTGTTTATAAATATTTTTATTTCCATGTGATATGTTATCAGACCACTTATTTATGGAAGATATTAAATTAAAAATAAATATTTTTATTAAATTTACATTTAATGAACCAATGTTTCTTGGGCCGTAAGAAACCCTTAAACAGTAGCTTGATGTGTGAGTCACTAATGGGTGAGGGATTGACTATAAATTTGTTTTATGTTATACATGGATCCTAGATGTGTATTAACAAAATGAGTGGGTATAGTGGACCTTTACATTTCTACCCTTAGAATTGTTTGAGTTGAGGAATGTGATGATTTGTATGTGTATATCTTAAGTTTATACCATGGAAGGGTTTATGAATAGTTTTGGGCATGAGTGGAATAACCTATATTGAATTGGATATGAGATGGAAAATATTTCATAAATCTAATATGATCCATCTATTGTATCACGAGTGGGTATGATTAGACCGTGCTATGAGAATGGTTATGTTGGGGGGTGTGAATCCCACAAAGTAAAGGTATTTGAATCTGGATTTGGATAGAAATAACAAAACCCACATGGGGTTTGAAGACCTTGATGTTACTTTGGGCACCGTAATGGGTTCCCCAATTATTTTTGAATTTGGGGAGTACTAGTATATACGGGAAATCATGGTTGTAGCATGGTATCGATGAATAGATGATAATAGGTTGATAAATATAGAGGTCAAACATGGAAATTGTATTGGGATCCTGTGGGTGGATAACAGAGGTGATTTTTTTTTAGGAGATGTACATGTGCGGCTCTATTCCCAATGATTATGATGTATATAGATGTACAGATGATTCATTATTCCCTAGATTATGATATATTATTATATAAAGGTTAGACCACATTCCAATTTATTATGACTTATATTTATATATACATTTTAGGCCTATTTTCTCCTTATTATGATTTATATAGAGATATACCACGAAGAAAACATGTCCCTCTGATGATTTATATGGATATATATCATCCATGAAACGTATTGCCCTGATGGTTTTAATATAGGTATACTAGAAGGAATTATGCCCTCCTATTATGATATATGTTATGGTTTTCTGGGGTGGGAATTATTCTCGCTGATGATATATATCGATGGTTACTTGGGCACACAAAGAACCAAAATAGTTGTCTAAGTATCCAAAATTTAATATGAACCTAAAAGGTGATAAATTTGAATATATAATTGATAATGTAAATATTATATCAATGCACCTAGAAAATTTAAAATATTAGGGTTTCCTTCTTTATATTGTACCTAATGTGAAACATAAAAGATGAACTCATCATTTGTGTTTGAGAGGTGAGTGATATGTGAACCACATAACAGTTTAATGTCATTTTTGAATCAAAATCATCATTTTGGACTACACTATATGAGTTTGGGTTTCTAAATTAGAGAAATGAAATATTAGATTATAGCACATTAATCCCTACATGAAGTGACTTCTCCCATATATAATTATTATATATGGTTTTAATGATTCTTTTTATGGCCTCCCAACAATGAATTTAAATTGAAAATTTTTCTAAAGACTTTCTATGCAGATAGAATTTTTATCACTTCATGAAGTGTCGATCATCACTTCAATAAATTTATTCTATGGGAAACCATGAATTTTGGCCTTCCCACAATCTGATATATTAATTTATGTCTCAAATTCCATGATTTTATGTTCATCACATTATGTTATGTTGAGAACCAATTTCCACTACAAATCCCATCTTGAGGAGCTATGTGTAGCTCCTATTAATTATATGACGATTCAAAAACTACAATATGTCAACCCTTTTAGGAAAAAGAATAAAATAACACTACCAATATATATCCCCCAATTTCTTGAAACATAAATATATAGAGAGATATGTACAAACACATTGTTATAGACTACTGGTGAAGAATATGAATGTAACCTTTAATGAACATTCTGAGAAACCTTTCAAGGGTTTTTTTGAGAATGAAGAGTCCACAAAAAAATTCTACAAATAATCTATTCTATGAGAAAACCGCCATTGTGAATGGTTTTCATGTAGGGTACTTCACAAAGGGTGATATAAGAAATAGGTCCTTATTCATCCAATACTTTAATTTATTAGAAAAGGAATCTATTTTCTTGATTTCCCAATAATCATTTAAGGATTATATTTTATGAGAATTAGGTAATAAATTATCTATTAAATACCCATACATTACATTTCAGGAACATCCTTTCAGTATCCCTTTTATCATAACTCAATAATTTTAAAAAAATAGGTTTTATTTTTAGGAAAAATATTCATAATTTACAACTTATCATCAACATTGTTTCTACACATCATTAAAACCTATAAAAGGAATTTAAAAACGTGTGATGAGTATAAAAATATAATTAAAGGACCAATAAAAAGTAAGAAATAAACTTATTAGTTCATTTATAAACCATGAGATCATAAAAGAGTGTTTTCCATCAATATAAAAAATTTCGGGCTCCAATAATCCTTTACTTATATTAGATATTATATTTATTGCCCAATGTTTTTTTTATAAAACTATTTATTGTAAAAAATAATGGAATACTTACAATCACGAGTTGATATTAGAAAAAATGATAAACATTGATTTTTTTTTTCTAAAAAACATTCATTTTTAACTCTAAAAGTTCACAATCATTCTTCCAAAAAAATATCCTTAGATAACTTTGTGAAATTAAAATAATTCCTTGAAAACACATTAGAAAACATAGAAAAGTCATGTCTGTGGATTATTACATCATCTTCCAAGAACCATTACAAATTAAATAACCTATACACCTAATTAAAATATAATTCTCCAGAGAACATAATTATTACCCATTGCATTGGAGAGTTATATTGGGTTAAGCCTTCATCAAATCTATATACGAAGTATCCAGGGAAGTGTTGATCCACATAGAAGGGGGGTTGGGGTTACATAAATTGTAATAAATTGTTATAATTTATTTTATTTTAAATAAACCCGTGATGAGTTGTTAGAGTCTAATCCCAACAAAAGCACATTTTTACATGTTTCTCCCCCCAAGAAGGGAGATTATGTACTAAGTGGGGTTCGGTTGATCCGAGAAACAGAATCCCCACTAAAAATAAATAATAAATTAATCATGGGCTGGTAATGTGTCATCCTATACCCATATAGGGTAGTTACCAACCATTCCCTAATAAAATGACTCTGGAAACAAATGATTATATTTATTTACACAAATTTACAATCTACATAAAAACACACATAGAAAGATTACAAGATACTCCTACAACACCAAATTTAACTTTCTCGTTGAGACTCATAAATAAAATGATACTAAACATTCTCATCGACTGTTGATTCCTTGTAGTTGAATATGAATATACTACATTGCACCACTATCTAGTAAAACTGAATAATACTATTTCTTTTTCTAGATACCCTTTTTGATAACTTGGAATCAGGCAATAAATAGTTTTAAAAAAACTAAATCTGCATCCTTATGAATTTAAATTCATATTATTTACTCTATGATTTTGTGTTTAAAACAAATTAGGGTTTTCAAAACAATTATTTTCTTGTATCAGCTCACTGTTGAGTTAAAATTTCAATTTTTCTTAGCCTTAAACCCATACAATAAGCCACTTTGACTCACAAATTTATCCCAAAAATTTGTTGACACTGTCATTGATTTCCTACATGTTTCACTACGAACACATTTTATACTTTCTCTAGATCATCATCTCATAAGTAGATCATGTGAGTGTAGCATGATGACTTCTATCTCCATCAAAAATGAAAAATACTTCACTTTTTCACGTTGAATAAACAAGTCACAATTTTTGAGTCTTATATCCTCCATATAAAATGATTATTTTGGGATAATAATAGATTGGATAAATATTCGTTCATGATAATATTAGTTAGTGATAATTTTATGTGAAACCTTCATGTAGGAACATACAACTACACTAGCCCTCTTTAGCTTCACAAAAATGGATACACGTTTCTTCTATCTTCTTTGTGTAACAATAGTGTGGGTAACAACACTTGTTCATGAAATCACTCATGCTTCATGGGTTCACATTCTTTTTTCTAAAAAAATAATGAAAAATCAAAGAAAATACATAAATCGAGTTCTTCTATATTTATTTGTCATGAAATACTTAGATGAGTTCTCAAACTACACCTGAAAATGAGTATCTTTTATTAATTTATAGAGAACCATCCACTGACTAACAATCCTGAATGGCATGGAGAACAATCCATTTTTCCTTTTTTTTGTCTCATGTTACATTATGTTAGGTATCGTTGTTATTGAAAATATTATTTTCATTACAACTATATTTCATCAATTTGTTCTTTGTAAATTCATGAAAACATCATTGCATGATATACTGGTTATATATGAACTAATAGGATGATGAAATCATGATCATGATCTTTAGCTATATCAATCGAACATCACTGCATTAATAACTCGATGAAAATTAATTCTTAGATGAACTCGGTGGAGAATATGACATGTAGTACTTAATGTAAGTCATGGATTAATATGATCTAATGTTTACAAATATATCTAATTTTCATAAGTGTAGTACTAGTAATCTTCTTAAAGTGATCCAACATCAAAACGTAATTCAATTGATCACTCCATTTTATAAAAAAACTTCTAATTGAGGTCTAATTTTTTTTACCTGACCACTCCCAGTACTACCTGGCACCACACCGTGTCAGGTGCTCTCATATTCTATTATGATTCCCCACATGGGGGATCTTCTACACTTCCATGCACCTAAACATATAATTCTCCTAACATGATAACCCTGCGACCTGGTTGTCTTGTTCTTAATTTTTATTAAATTCTAAAAAAATGTGTTATATCCAAACATTCCAAACAAAACCATAAAAATAATCTCTTATGACAATTATCCTTTTCATTTTAAATCCAATAATAAATTCCAAATATTTCAAACTTCCAATGTTTTGATCATTATTTCAATTCAAATAACCAAATATTCATGCTTTTGGAAGTACTGACTAGTTGAAAAATCATCACATTCATGGTTGAAAAAAATTAAAAACCATCAGTTCTTTTATGGGGTTTTAATTCTCGCTATTTTATTTTTTCAACGTCAAAAATTATCTTTAGAATACAAAAATCTTATAAATGATTTGACATATAATACCTAGAATAAAATCAATTTGTGGTGACTCATTTTCTCTCCCCTATAAACCTTTCACTAAATCCCCCTTTTTGGAATTACCTCATCTCCAAATTCACAAAATATTGGAATAAAATTATGTATTCTTCTCCACCATGGCATCATAATTCGATTCATTATGGGGGTATCTCCAACACTATTTAAGTGATTGGGTAAGGATAAAAAAATATTTTCATCCTATTTACCTCAAATATTAATCTTGGAATTGATTTGGTGAATATAATTTTTTTATAATTTATATGAATTTAATCCCACTTAACATGTCCATTTTATACACTCTCCTTGATGAAATGGAATTTAATATCAATATGTTTTGATCATGGGTGTTGAAATTCAATTTTTGAGAGATTAATTTCACTCTGATTTTCATAGAATGCTTTTAATGTTCATTCAACATTCACATTTAAATATTAGAGTGGTACTTTCACCCATAACATATGTGTAATAGAATTAGTAAAAATATTACGTGGTTTCCGCTATGTTAAAGTCATAGAATTACAATATTTACTATTATAACTACCAAAACAATCTACTATAAATAAAGATATACATGTTGTTGATTTAGGATATTTGTAATCCATGACCAAATCAGTATCAGTGAATCCTAGTAAGTTAAATTATCTGATTCTCATATACATCAAACCATTATTTTATGTATCTTTGATATAACTTATAATTTTTTTTAGTAGGAATCATGTTTGGTTCTTTCAAATTAATTCAATATCTAGGTCAGAATGTTACTACATATACAATATCTGGTCTTGAATCTATAATATATAGAAAGATACCAGTAATGTTTCTAAAAAACTGTATTACCACTAAGTCTCAATTCATCAATATTGATCATTTCACCAACTGTGATGGGTTTGGAGACTTTATTTAAATATTCAATGAAAAATTTCTTCAAAAACTTCTTTGAATATTTATTTCGTGAATTAAATATGAATCCTTTATTTTGAAGATTATGTAGCCCCAAAAATAAATTCATCTCTCTGAGCATATGTCTTCATTTGATTAGAAAATTCTTCATTTGCACATTTCTTGTCACCTGCAAAACTAACATCATAAACATACACATCTACAATATGTGTTCCTATTTTCAACTCCATCACATATAAATTTCTATCAACATTTACTTTCAAAATGTTCAATTTCTTTAGGAATCTATCCAATTTAGAATATTAAGCCTGAGGAGCCTATTTCGACCAATACAAAACTTTATTTAGCATACACACATTACATCCATCAACATCAAGAAAAATCCCTTAGGCTTATTAATGAAAATAATATTCTTCATGATCTCAATTTAAGATTGTGGACTTCACATCCATTTGATAATATTTATATAGAATGTGAGATAAAAATGAAAAGAACATTTTGATAGCCTCTTATATTTACATTGGTGAAATTATTTCATCATAATCAAAACCTTCCACTTGTGAATAACCCTTATAGACTAATTTGGATTTATTTCATGATATTTTAAATTTCATATTATGTTTTTTCAAACACCTACTTGGTTCCTGTTACATTCATTCCATTAGGTTTAGGGACACGATCATATGTGTTATTTTTTCTAAATCTAATTTATCCCTTCATTCATAGAACATACCCACTCCTCATTTTAAATTGCTTTATAAACTAGCTTTGGATCAATTTGAGAAATTAGTGATGTTTGAATTTCAATTTTCGATATTCTTATAGTATGTACTAGACATTCCTAATTTCCAATAAATGTTTCTAAATCAACATTAATTTTCAATTTCTGATGATTTTACTTTTATACTCTAGATATTTCATCTACACCACTAGTTTTATCTAAGTCAACATCAATTTTATCTGGTTCATGTATAGTATTTTCGTTATTATATCCTCAATAAATATATGTTTTTTCTACATCAATGATTTCAAAATCATCTATATATTTTGAGTCATAGTTGGATTGAATTTCAAAAATCATCACATCCCACGATCCTACCAACATGTGAAATTTTTTATTCCAACATTTATATCCTATGTCATTTTAAATATAGCCAATGAAAATCCATTATTCAGCTTTCAAATAGAATTTTCTCATATTTTCATTCTTTATTTTTATGAAACATGGACTACCAAAAATTTTGAAATATATAATATGAGTATTACTTGTGTACCGCATCTCATACAGAGTCATGATGTTGACTGGTCTAAGTAAACATTTATTATTTATATGCACACCTGTACACATTGATTTTCCCCAACAGATGTTTGAAAATTTATGATTTCATAACATTTTTCTCCCCATTTCATCAAAACTTTTGTTCTATATCTGTACTACTCTACCTATTTGAAGTGTATAATGGGGTATTTTATTGATGACTAATTCCACAGTTTTTAAGATATGATTCCAAATCATTACTAGTGAACTCCCCAACATTAAATTTTATCAGTTTTTTATAAACTTCCATCTCCATCTCCATCTCTCTACTTGTCTACTATATAACATGAGCATTTCAATTATTTATGTCCTATACATAATAAAAATGACATTATTCATCCTGGTTAAATCATTATTGAATATTATAAATTATATTTCTTGACTCATAGACCTATGTCTCATGGGTCTTTGAATCCCATAATTCATAAGCTCGGGTGGTCTAAATGATTAAATCTCTACTCATATATGAATAGCCTGAACAAGATTCCCCCTTTTTGAATATTCATAGATAGTTTATCTTTCACCAATTAAATGATAAATATATATTACCACATTTTTTTTAAATTTTAATCAAATTTTTTTCACCCAGATGTCTAAGGATTTTATTCCATGGATTGTTTTCATCTTGCACACTCAATGAACAAGAATTTTTATGATTGATCATTCGAAACAGACTAAGATTTTCTCATTCAACCATGATTATAAAATTTCCTTTCTTTTAAATTTTGATGATGCATGACGGCTTTTTAAAAATAAATTCAATTTCATACTCACAATGTTGGCTCACATCCAATAAAATTCATTTAAGATCTTCAAAAAAATATTTGTGGATTTTAGTTTATGGAATTCAATATCAACAGTACCCAAACCATTTATTTTCAAAGAACAAGCATTCCTTGAATTAACTACTCATCTATAGTGTTCTTAAATGTCATTAAATATTTTTGTATCACCTGTTAGGTGAGAGGAAGGACCAAAATAAAGATTCCACAGTTTGTCTCTTTTTCCAACCTGTAATGAAACATCAACAACAAGATACATTTCATCAATCATGGATTTGTTTATAAATTTACTTGAATTATTGGAAATAGGTTAGGGATGAATATACATACATTTATCAGAAAAATACCTTGTTAATCACATAGTCCAATTTTTTTTAAACAATCAAATCCTTTATTAATGGATGGATTAGATGTGTTCTTCCTAATTGATTTATAATAACTGATCTTATATTTTTCATTTCAAAATTGCTTCTTCTCAACTAATATCTTCTCCAAAGAAGTGAAATGTTGTACCAAAAAAAATGTTTGTGACCTAAAATTCCATAACAAAATAAAACCCCATTAAATATGGATCTACCATATTTTTGAAGATTCTATTCAAGATACTGTTGTCATTGCACCACCACTTATAGTACTTCCTTCTTTCATCAGCTGAAAACTCTCTTATAGGTGTCGAGGTCTTTCTTTTTTGTAGATTATTGTTTCTTATTATTCTTAACAGACAATATTTATATTTTTTTCAATATAACATATATTTTTGGAAATAACATATTTACATTTATTTAAAAAAAAGAAGATGTAACATTTTTCTTAGAGAAAATTTTCTCATATTCCTAGGATGTTTGAGTTTAAATTCTATAGATTTGTTAAAATCATCATGGATATTAATCAATAAAATTTGAGATTTGAGATACTCTGACTAGATCTTATCCAATTCATTTTCCTTTAATGTTAGTTTCCCACAAAGATTATTCAACATTTTTTCTTGATCTACCACTCTCTAGTTTAGATTTTTGATCTCTTAAATGAATGAATATTCCCTATTAATCTTCTTATTAAATAGTATGATTTATTCCTTTATTTTGTTATTTTGTTCATGATAGGATACAAGTTATTATTTTTACTTATGTTCCATGTAAAACCATTCATCTTCTTCTTCACCACAAATTGAAGTTTCACTGTACATCCCCATTTGAAACAAAAAATTCATAAAAATTTCTAGATCCTCTTCTTCAAAATGACTACATGAGGCTGAGTATTATTCATCTTATTTACTCAACAAACATATTCTTTTCTATTTTTTGAAACTCTTTATTATAATCAGAAATTTTTTAGAAACATTTAATTATTTCCATATTTCTTTTTTTGGATTTTTCAACTTAATACTCAGTCTCATATTCAAAACATTTCATATTTTTAAAAATAACTAAAAAATGTCCAATTCCTATATAGTTGAAAGGTTTTAGTAGAAAATTACCTTTGTACTTACTATTTACCTCTTTTAACGTATCTTGAGATAATAGAAATGATTTTATTATACTAATTATCATTCACTTCATCGCCTTTATATTCACTAGAGTCTTCTTTTTTATTAATCTTTGAGATTTAGTATACTCATAGCCTTGAATTAAATATCTTTCTTTAAATTTTTCATGAATAATGGAGCCTTACTCATCTCATAGTTGAGTGATGTATTTTTCTAATCATCAATGGATATGTCTTTCTTTTCTTCCAGGTCTAAAATATTCAGGTCAAATCTATCTGGATTGTTTCTCATTATTTTCTTTAAAACAATTGAATCCTCTAGATTTTTCCCAAACCCTATGGTATAGCTAACAAATTTATTAAATTTGAGAAAATATTGATCCATGTTATCATCATATATCATTATGATTTCTTCAAATTTATCCCCCTAAATTTTCAATTTGTATTCTTTGATCTTGGAATTCACTTCATACATGGTTTCATGTTCCCCCCAATATCCTTTTTTATTTTATGTCCCGTAAGGTTAGTAAAACAGTATCCCAAAAGGAGGAATAAATTGATTAACTATATTTTCTACCAATATATGTCTTTATTTTGTCAAAAAATTTCACAGGAGAATCTTTTTTAAGAGGAGGAATGCCAGAAATCACTCCATCACAAAACTACAACACTTTTGATAACAAGAAAATAATCATTCAATTCTTCCATCATTGAAATATATTTCCATCAAAACATGGAACACACATGATGTTGAATAAATTCAAATTATCCAACAATAATTTTAAAAGGATCCTTATGAGGTAACCTACTCTAATATAAATTTATGTATCCATGAGAGAGTTATACCACTAAGATTCAAGGTTCTGATAAGTAGTAATATAGTTTTACAATCTATTTTCAATGAAATAAGCCTCTGATGAATTATTAAAGTACGATCCTGTTCACACTAAATATTTTGCATGGTTCTCCCCTAGGAAGGGTGACTATGTTCTGGCTATGGTCTGGTTGATCTATGCCCCATATTAACTTTTTGAAATCAATCAAAAATTGTAAGAGGGTTGGTGAGTTATCATCCTGAAACCATTGAAGTTAGGTATCAACCATTTCCAAATAAAATTTTTCTGGAAAATAATTATTACACTAGTTCACACCAGCTTACAAAAATATGAAAAAAAATGTAGAAAGAATATATGTAGCTCCAGAAAAAACAATATTTTTCTTTGAGCCTCATTGATAGGATGATACAACACTTTCATACTAAGTTCAGAGTCCCTATAGATGAAAATAGATATGATATAACAAACCACTCTCAAGTGAAATTGATTAACACTGCTGATTATTCTTAATATACTCTTTGATAACTCATACTCAATCAATACAGATATGTTTTTGAACAAACAAGGTGCAGTTTCTTCCATATAAATTTAAATCCACAAAAGTATTTATATACTTTTACTTCTTTTACAAATCCGAGTTTACACAATTTTATTATCTGACCATAAACATAAAATTTCAACTATGTGTAGCCTTATAATCAAACGTCAAACCAATAAGATTAATTCATGTATCACATAATTGTGTAGACACAATCACTGACTTCCCCGAAATTGCTCTGCTAATAAATGTTCTAAATTTTATAGATCTATGTTTCATTAAGGGATAGAATAAATGGATCATTCGTACCTCTATTTCCTGCATGTAAAAAATTAAATCACATGTTCACTCTGACTAAACAATACTCAAAGCATGAGTCTTATATCCTTCATGTAATAAGATCAGTTCAAGAGAATATCAGTTTGTGAGAATATTAGTTCACGAAAATATTATGAAGAATAATCATGGAGGAAATTTAAACTAAATTTTTCCACTTCAGCATTACATATATGGATACACATTTCTTCTATATTATTAGCATAACAATAGTTTCAGTAACAACACTAGTTTATGAATTCTCTCCTACTTTGTAGGTTCACCTTCTTATTCAAAAAATAGGATCCAAAAAACTCAATGAAAATACAGAATGTGTGTTCTACATTGTTTCTCTCACAAGAAATATTCATAAGAGTGATAAAACTACACTTGTAAATGAGCCTCCCTCTGATATTTAGAGAGAACAAGACACTAACTCACAACTCCAAAAAAAACATTTAGTACGATCCATTTTTTCATATAATGTCATTTATGTCTCAAGTATGCATTGTGAGGTATCACCATCCCCTAAAAAATAATTTTATTTACTTATGTATTTCTTTTCTTTTTTTGTCAGTTCGTGGAAACTACATATAATGATATATTTATTATATATGATCTAATGAGATGATGAAATGATAACCATCATCTTTAGCTACACCATTTGGATGTCACTTCCTAAAGAACTCTATGAATGGAAGTTCTCAGAAGATCTCAATAGGAGAGAAGGAGTGCAATGTTGAATAAATGGCTTGGAATGATCTAATGGAATGGTTATGTTTCTGTATGTGCTTTTTAAATGGATAAATATTAACATTCTCAAAGTGATCCAACATAGAAATTTAATACAATTAATCACCACCTTTCATAACAATTTTCACTAATAGTGGTCCATAAAATATTAATTGAGAGCCCCCATTACTACTTGGCACCACACTGGGTCGGGCAACCTCACCTACCTCTATACCACCCCACACAGTGGATCACCTCCACATCCATATAACTACACATGGCACACTCATTTACTTCAATCCCGAATATTAGAACTACCTCATATCTTGGATAAGTATGATCCAATTTTATACCTCTATAGTGGTGCTCTTGGATCCCATAACAGATGGATGTCTTGGACTTTTTTTATAAAAGGCCATCCAAAGGCTTGAAATCTAAAAATACAAAACCAACCTATATTAAGAATCTCATATCTATAATTTTATATTTATTTTGAAATCAAATCATAAATTCCAGATATTTTATACGTCCAATGTAGTAAACATTAGGACAATTCCAATAACCAGTGAGACATGATTTCTAAACTAGAGACTAGTTCAACAATCATGACATTTATGGTTGAAAATTTTACAAAATCATTAATGAAATTATGATTTCTTCAATATAGGCCTCCCAATTAATTCATAAAATTTTTTTTAGGATAATTAAATTTATAAAACACATAAAATATTATATTTCCTTCTTCAAACTCAGGAAAATATTAATTTGAACACATAAGTAATTTTTTCGGATATTCTTATATCCCATTCCTTTAAAATCCAATTTTCAGATTTGAAATACCCATAAGAAAGAGAATGGTGGGTTTTCTTTAAAAAAACGTGAAAGATTATAAATGCATCTAAAACCCAAATAATTTTTGTTGATGCATGAAAAGTTGTTGATGTCATATAAGATAAAATATAAAATTTCCTCTTTTGTAAACAAAGTCAAAACACTCTATATGAATTTTGTAAATATTAATTTTGAAAAAAAAATGAAAGTAAAAAAGATCCATAATATTTCCTTTTTAATTTATTTATTTCTATATTAAAAAAACCTTAAAATAATTCTTATAATATGATCGTGGAAAAAAATATTTATAAAACAAATATTTAAAAAATTTAAAATAATAATATAAATTTAAAGTGTCCCTTACCACGAGTCAAACCGGTCAAATACGTTATTATTATACCTGAATAGTAAAAAAATTTATTTACTTAATAAACTGTTTAATGTTTATTATACCATTTATTTCACTTATATCCATGTCTTAATTAATTGAATAATTTATTGAGTTTACCTCGAACATTTTTTAGGATGTTGGGTTCGTAAGTCTGAAATGATGTTTGTAGGATGAATTTGGTCAAGTGGATCATGATTATTTAATTTTTAGAGTCCGAATCATGTTATAAATATAATTAAATTAAATTAATAATAAATTAAAAAACAAAATATATAAGATGTTTTTTAAAAATAAATTACATTACAATCATTAAGAGGTTAGGTCATATGTACGCATGAGTAATGATTCCATTTTTTCACAAGAAATTTAGAGAAATAAAATCAGTACAATTTTATTCTTCAAAAAATAAAATAAAATATAATTATCATATGTTATCTTTACACACACTTATAAATAACTTCTTTGTGAGCAGATGATGAAAACATAATCATATCTCTTCGTTGAGGTGGTAATCCACACGTACACATGAATGATGTAATAATTATATAATGGATGGAAGTGAAGAAAATATATGATATATTATACTGGTAATATTATAATCATATAATTAATAACATATTTATTTAATTAAATACATCATTATATTGATCCTTGGAACGTGGTGATGGAAAATGAATTACAGTTGTTAGTGTGGTGGAAGTCTTCCTTAAACAAAAATAATGATTTCATTTCCCCTATTATGGATAATGTTTTTAAAATATATATAATAAAATCTCAATATAATACATATACTTATAATATTATATTGGAATGGTTGAGATAGTTTTTAATGGGATAAAATAAAAACACTTCGTTAGGTACTTTAACAATTTTTCGGAAAACCTCCTTATGATTACACATTTGTAATTCTAAGGTAGTTATAACATAGAGAATAATGTTAGTAATTGAATTGGGAAGGTATTAGATGATATAATAGGCTCATGATGTGGTTAAAAAATATAATATGGGGGTAAATTTATAAGTTATGGAGAAGACACACTTTGATTTTTTCAAAATATTAAAATATAATAATGTATTACTCAGAAAAAATGAATGGAAAATGGACAATTTCCAAATATAAGATGGTATATAGTATAAAAATGGTCATAAAATAGTATTTATAAAAAAATTAGGTCATTTTAACCCTAATATTTTTTATTCTACCTCTGTTAACAAATTTTTACTCTCACCTAGGTGACTATCTTTTTACCAAAAATACATTTCATAATGACCAAAAATTAATGTGGAATAATTTCAAAATTTATAAATGATGATTGAAAATTGGGATTTTATTTTATCAAATTCAACTTCTATGACTGTTAAAAATTTATTTTAAAAGAAACCTACAGAACATGATGAAAAATGGTTTTATAAAAAATGATTTTTTAAGAAAAAAAATGTTCCTATAAACAATTAATGATTAATTTTTGTTCAAATCACATTTATTGTATTATTTTGAAAAAAATTAATTAAATATTAAAATTAAATAAAAAAATGATATTATATAAATACTTGAAATGAAAATTTAGTTTTCCAAAAAATTAGTATTTTCTATTATTCAATCAAAAATAATTTTTTTAAATTTTATAATCAAATATAATATAATTTTTAAATTAAATATTTCAAAAATAAAGATCCTTTTTTCAATTTAAATTAAAAACCTTCAAAAAAATAATTTAAATTAAAATATATAATATACGAAAAAATTTAGTAAGAAAAAAATTGTTTCTTTTTTTTTGGAAAATTTCTCAATATTATTATATTAAATATAACTACAAAAAAATATAATTCAAGGATATATAGTCATGAAATTGATTTACCAGTAACATTACCCAGATTTGAGTATTGTTATTCCTTTTAAAAAATTAGGTACTCATAATTTTATTTACTAATTAAATAAGTGGGGATATTTTCCCTTAATAGCATATTCATATTCCAATGTTTCTTAATCAATTATATAGTTTTATCACAAAACCGTAACCTAGTGAATCATGTTAATTCTTAGCACCTAATATCTATTAGATGGATATTAATATTATATTCCTCATAGGAATGATTCTCTTATAATTTTACAACTTCAATGATTAAAACATCAGATGAACCTGACACATATATTCTTAATAAAAAACATGAAACACATAAGGTGCCTATGATAATCTTTAAGGCAAGGTCACCTGGTAGGAAACTAATCTATCCTTATATGGGATTTCATCGAATCCAATAAACCATATACTTAAAATAATATTTTATACAAAAATTGTTACAATTTTCCATTGAGATAATTTAATAAAAACATGGTCGCCTACCTCAAATAAAACATCTTTCATCCAGTAAAATTTATATCTTTTCATCCATTTATTAAACCAATTCTGGTCCCAATTACATTAATTCACCTACTACATTCTATCATGTAATATTATGTCATTTATTTCCAAATAATTCCTCAAATATTTCCATCTATATACAAAAATGAAAATTTATTTTATTATATAATTCAACTGCTGAATGATTTTAATCCCAACATCAATTTTAATACATTTATAAACCAAATTGTTATCATCAAAAGTGTGAATCAATATCTCTTGCCATATATCATATTTTTGATGAGATTATATAATAAAATTTAATTTAGTTTCCAATGACTTCTGAATACTATTTATAAAATTAGTGGAAAACCTAGGATCATAGTAAGATTAAACTCAAAGAGGATATCCATGGTACCTAACACTCTCTTTGAGATATAATGAAGAATATTTATCTAAAGTTGTAGTTTATTGAATAGTATGGAAATATATAGATTCATTAAATCAAAAAACAAAAACCTAAATTAAATTATTACATCAAGTTGTTTTCAGTAATCTCACCATGAAATCCACATATATATTTTCCCATTTCCACTTCATAAAATGCCATAGATAAAGAATACCATTCAATAATTGTCACATTGTATTAACCTTTTAATAAGTCCAACATTTCATGGTAAATTTAGTAATATCTCTTTTAATTCCATCCCACCAGAAATGTTTTTGAAGCCATCTATACATCTTATTTCTTCCATGATGAAAGAAAAATTGAGACCTATGAGCTTCAATAAATAGTTACCTCTTCAATTGGGAATCACACGGGAAATATAATCTCTTTAAAAATATGATAACATTTTATTCATGAAATTAAACTATAGAAACTTAAATTTATTGGATGATTATACTTCTTCCTAAAAGACATTATCTTCTTTCTTCGATTTCTTAATTCATTCTGAAAAATAAGACTACATTGAAAACTAGATAAAATAGATCAAGTTATAATGTACACAATTTCTAGACCAACATTAATCAACTAATTCACCAGAATATCATGTTCAAAATGTACCGTAGTTAGTGATGAATTATCAATATGAAATAATCCATCAGTTATTTTTCTAGATGGTAATTGATCATATATCTAAAATCCACAATTAGTTATATTCATCTTTTTTTTCAAATGTTAGACTATTTTAATGTGAATATATAATTCAATATTTGTTTATCAGTATATATTTCACACTTTACTCCATTTAAATTATGTCTCCATATTTTTAAATAAAACATATAACCACTAGTTAAATTTCATGTGTAGGTTAATTTATCTCATGGGTTTTAAATTTTCATGAAGCATAAGCAATTACCTTATAATTATATATTATAATGCAACCTAGTCTCTTAAAATAAGTATGGATGTTCAAAACAACTTCTTAATTTCGAGATCGAAGGGAGAAAACTAGTGAATTTACAAGCATTATTTTCAATTCCAAGAATAATTCATCATATTCTATTATCCATATGAATTTAACACCTTTTCAAGTTAACATTGTTAGTGGGATAGAAAATAGTGAGATGTTATAAGAATACCATTAATAGTAACCTGATAAACCTAGAAAAAAAATCTCAATGATATTTGTATGTCTAATCCAATCATCTACCACATTAGTTTTACTCAGATAAATAGTTTTTCTATATTTATTTAGAATATATCTAGGGGAAGAAATATATCATTTCCAGAATTCATATTTACTAAATTTTCCATATAATTTCTTCTCTTTCAATGTTTGTTGAAAAACTCTATAACATTTGTCCTAATAATCATAACATTCAGTGTTTATCAACATTTCATCAATAAAAAGAAACATTAATTTATCCATGAACTCATAGAAAACTTCTTTCATGAGGTCCATTCATACAGTTGATGCATTTTTTTATCCCAATGGGAATAACTAAAAACTCAAAATTCGCATACCTAGTTTATCATAGTGTTCAAAATTTCAACCACCTTTACACTATTCTAATGGTACCTAAACCCGAGATCATCCTTAAATCTTATTATTAGGTATAACAACATAAAATACATCAAGAAGAACATCCAAATATTCATTTACTATCAGAAAATCACCAATTTGAACATCCACCTTCTTCTTAACAACATTTTGAAGATAAATATTATTTCTATATTTAATCATTTTTTTATATTATATATATATTATTACATGTCTAAACTCATTTTTATTAACAAAGTAAAACTCATTCAAAAAAACATATTTGTCTCTAAAATGTCTCCTAGAATGATAAAAAATACAATAGATACCATGAATAACACAAAACTCTACTGTTTCAAGATAATATGTTTTCTAGGTAATACCTCTCCACATACTACAACTTATAGATTCTTATAATTTAATTTTTCTTTTAAAATTTTTCCAAAATTTTTATCAAAAGTTTAATCTTAATTTCATGAGGTAAAATTTATAAATTTTTATAAAGTTTCTGTGAAATAAAATAACATATATAACCAAAAACCAAGAAAACATCGATATAATCTAAATAAATAATTAAATTAGCTAACAAAACATTATTAGATTGTACAACATCTACAGAATTATTCATCAAGTGTAGAGACACAAGTTTCATCATAATATCTTCATGATTTCTATCCTTTATTCCTATATTCAAACAACCACTCTTATATTGACCCATTTTATTAAAATTAACACATATTAATCACAACCTTTAATTATTTTTCTACTCATTAATATTTGTTTTTTCATTAAATTTATGATCCAAATGTAAAAACATTCCACATCAGAAACACTTACCTTATTTTATAAGACATTATACTGGGTTATTATTAACACACTAACAACAAGATTGAAATTATGTTTTCCTAACTTTGATTTTATTGAATCATGTTTCCCCATTACCTACCATCTGTACCACTTTTTCTTCTTCTTTCATAATAAACATAATCATTTGAAAACTACTTTTCTATCTTTTGGTCACTTCATACCAGTTTCTCATAACATATAAATTCATGTGAATCCAATTACCTTTCCTATAATGTTGTTAACTCTGAGAAAAACTAATTAATTTTTCTATCAGGATCCCAGATACAATGTTTCACATACTTTTCCAAAAATATGCTGTTTTTTATGTAATTCAATTTAATCATTCTCAATTTACATCAATTAAAATAATTCATTTAACATTCTAATTGAAATAGCCTATGTAAAATATTTATCAACTAAAATATTCTTATGTTTTCCCATTCCATGTCATATATCTTTTCTTTTTCTATGATATTCTAAAGTATAAAGGACCACTGGTCGACATCAGTATTAAAATGGTAAATAATAAGAGTTACCATATAGTTTTATAAATAACTCATGGATTTTAATATCTACTCCAATGTTTTATCCCATACATTAACTATCATTGTTTATGTTGATCAACTGATTGTTGGATGATTTTTTTAATGAAATTCTCCACTATAGACACATTTCTCTATAGTGAACATGGTTTCTCTCTTCCGTGAATACCACCTGCATTTATAGCTTGTTTTAAATAATAAATCACAACAAAAATCTTATCAATTCTAATTCCAACCATTACATGATGCTAATTTAGAGGGATACCATTCTTTAGTTCCCATTCTTTTTTGGCATCCCTATTTCCTCAGTGGAAAATTTTCAAAACACACATAGTTTAGATAAAGAAACATATTTATATTTAAATTCTATATCATTATAACCATAAATTAAAATCTGTAAAGGTCACATATTTTCAATATTATAACCACTATTATTATCTAAACATTTCTCTACTACCAACTATAAAGACATGATCTATATTCAATACATAATTTCATTTTTTATTAGAAGAACTCAATTTCTTACATTCATAAATATCTTTTTAAGTTTATAGTTTTAGTGAATAGGGAAATATTCTTACAGAAAAACTCATACATTAAAATATTTACACTTAAACTCAGTAAAATTTTTTTCACAATACAATACATTAAATATTAAACATGGCATCTTTTCATGAAAAATACTCATGATTTTTAACTTTACATTATCATTTCATATACTCATTGTTAAAACCTATGATTTTTTTTGAAAATGATGGATAAGACCAAAAACTCAATAATGGGGATATAAAAATAAAAAAAAGAAGATTTTATCCTATTTCAAATCCATGAGATAACAAAATAGAGTTTTATTTTAACCTAATAAATAATAGACTCAAATAAGTGTTGACTATCACATGAAATATTCTTTACAAAACAATGTTTTTCATAGAAAACATTATAATAAAATATCATGGTAAAATCAAAATAATGAGGGTTTCTTATTTAACATAATAACCGTTCAATAAAACCTTTTTATAAACATAATTTTTAACAAAAAAGGGATTATTCATTCCTTTAAAAAAGGATCATTATCATACCTTCGAAATGAAATGATTTCCATAAAAAAACTAATTATAAAGAATAAACAATTCATCATGGGATTATAGAAAATCATCTCTATAAACCCCTAGAATGAACCCTAACTAATTTAATTACCTATATTGTTAAATCCAATATAATTCCCCAGAGAAATTTATCATTACCCAATCCATTAGAGAGTTATATTAGGCTCCGCAATCAAAATGTAGATATTAGGTTCACCCATCCTTCCTAAAAAATTTCCATGACCATAAAATGCATAAAACACACAAATTAATGTATTTACTTCATAAAACTCATTATTATATCCATTTGAATCCTTAAGTATAATATATAGAATATTGATATATCCCTTTCATTTAAAATCAACTTTTCAAAAAAATCCCTGAAATATAGTGAATAAGGGTTTTTATTTTATAAAAACCTGTAATTTTTAAATGAATATAAAAAAAAATAAGGGTTATGTTGGGGTGAAACTTTATTGACGTCGTATATGATAAAATAGAACATTCCTTATTTTGGAATCATAAAAAATAATATATATATATATATATATATAACATACATTTAAACATACCTTTTTAAAACATTTCAAAGAAATTAAATAGATATATAAAATATCATTTAAACATAATTTATTCCCATATAGATATATCCTTATAATAATTTTTTGAATGTTTACTGTATATATCATCATGAATAATTAACTTATGCTAATTGTTATTTCTCATTAATTACACCATTTCCAGTTTATTATAATTTTTCTTCCACTCATATCCATTCGATACATAATTAATTAGTTGATTATGTTTTCCATAAATGTTTTAATGATTTTTTTTTCTTGGGTCTAATATAAAATCAATTGGTTGACTTTGGTCAAATATATCATGATTATATCTTTTATATATATATTTAATAATGTATAATTAACATTGTTATAAATTAATTATATATTAATAACCAACTATGTAAGATGGTTATGAAAAATGTATTGTGTTACAATCGTGGATATGTCATGCTGTACATAAGCTTGAGTAGTGTTTCCAATTTTTCACAAGCATGAGGGAAATAAAGTATGTATCATATTATATTTGTATTATTATAATTAAATAATAACTATAATATTATATCTTTAAATTAAATTATATATACCGTCCATGTGAGGTGGTGATGAAAAACTAATCACATCGCTACATGGAGGTGGTAATCCACAGGTATCTACGAACAACATCATCATTTATCAATAGATGAATAAGGTATGATAATAGATGATATATTATATTTATAGATTAACAATTATTTCACTAATATCATTTATATATATATATATTATTTACATCATTAAACCCATCCCTGATAGTAGGTGATAGAAAATGAATTACATCATTTCATGAGGCGATAATAGGCTCTACACATGAACGATGGTTCCATTCAGCATTTGATAGAAGAGGAGATAGATAAAGGTTATTCCAAAAAAATAATAAAATTTTAATATATTATATATACTAATTTTATTATATTTTAATGGTTACTAAATTTTTTATTGAGATAAAATAATAAATAATAAAATAACACATAGTTATATTCTTTAGACCATCTCTGGATGAACTCCATAGGTTTACACCTTTATCCTCATAATGTGGGTATTATAATAAAAAGGGCCTCTAATAAGTGGTTAGGTATGTTTTGTAAGAGATTTAGGTTGGTATTTTGTGATTTTTGAGGCTCTAGATGTGTATAGAAAAGAGAATAGGTGTTTTTCCTTTATAAGTTAGGGAGGGGCACATTTGTAATTTTTTTAATGTGTTAAAATATATTGTTTTCTGAATCCCAATATCTACAAAATAGACTATTTAAAAATATTAGATGATTTTGTGTTTAGATAATTCTATAAAATAGTATTTGTTTTCATTTTTATGTGATTTTAACCATAATAATTTTCGTTTAAAACCTTTTAATCCATTTTAACTCCTACCCTACTAAATGCTTTTTTTACAAAGGTTATAATTCATAATGAAAAAAATGAAAGTCGCATCAATAAAAAAATTTAAATTTAGAATCAAAATTTTGATTTATTTCATCAAATTCAGTTTATATATGTTTAATAAATTACTTTTAAAAAAATCTACAACATGAAAAAAATAGTTTCCAGATAAAATAAATTTTAAGAATAACATTACTATTATACCAAATTAAAGTATAATGATGATTATAATGAAATTTATAGTTTCAATAAAAACCTCACCCATTTCACACTTTTATTATGCACTTTACAAGGGTGTCTTTGAATTCCCTTAGGAATATTTTTCATAAACTAGTTTTGGGTTACATTTGAACAAGATGGGGAGACCTCACAGAGGATCTAAGATTGAACAACCTTCATGGAATGAAAAGAGTGAAAGGATTTATGATTTTCATTTTGAGGAATATTTTGAAATAACTAATCTACATGTATTTATGTTGAGTATATGATTTCAGTTCTATGTTACTCATAAATGAATGTCTTCAACATCATTCCCAAAGTTGACCAGTATCATAACCTAAATATAGAGGATTGTGATGCAGAAGTCTCAGTTCAAAATAAGATCCATGCTAAAATACATAAATGAGGCAAGTGTACATGTTAGGATAATTAAAAAAAATTAGCATCTCTCCCTAGTGCTATGTTTCCACATATTTTATGGGCCTAATTCCAAGAATAGGGGTAAGATTGGTCATATCCAAGCTATCACTAAAAAAATCTGAACCTCCTAGTATCAAAGATATAGTTTCTCACTATGAAAATTATATAAATGAGTTAAAGATGCTAAATATGGAATTAATTTCCATGACCCCCTTTCTGGTACCCCTTTAGGCTGGTAGTAAAGAGAAGGTATAACCTCTGAGTCCTGTTACTAGTAGACCCCGAGTTTATGACTAGAATTGAGGGTATAAAATACTCAAACAGAAGGAATTACCAACATTTATATAAAATTGATCAATGGAATGTATGAAAACCCACAAAAAAAATTCGTCACATAACATTACATAAATGAAACCACATTACATCATTATGTCAAAAATTAAATATTAATGCCTCTGAAATAAAACAAAAGAGATACCTATAGTAGTAAATTCAAAACAGATCTGGACTTCAAGCAATTATTGTCCAATTTTATACCAAAAACCTCATGGAATCCCAAAAACCACTTTCTATAAATGTATATTGGGAAATAAAATTATACCCTGTTGGATTATACACAAGACCCCCCCAGGAAAATGATAAAAGAATATATTTAAGAACTAGTATATAGACAATAAAACCAACATGAACCTAGATAGGTTATCTATACATACCAACCTCTCCATGGATCACTAAAAAAATATTTCAATATTGTGGTAATATAATTTCAAGAAATCATAAATAAAGGTTACCCAAATATATTTCCACCACTACACTGCCACTCTCACACCCCAATGGAAAACATTCGTTGAACCCATCATTTCCAATCCATCCCATCACCATGTAACAATCCATATCTGATGTGGGTTGGGTCTCAACCCTAACTAACCTATCCTCTTGTAGGTCCCACCACCCATTGATGGCATCATTTTCATCATCCACATCTCTCCTTCTACTGATGCAAACTCAAGCATTTATCCAAAACATAGAAATTTGGGTAGAAGGATATCATGAATGTGAATAACATTAAATGTTTCCCATCCTCCTACCATTCATAACCCCCCCCCCCCAAATATCTCATCATCTCATTATTAGGTAAATCCAGCAACACCGTCATCATAGAGGGTGTATATCCACAAATAATTATTCTATATCATGATACTACCACTGATGGATGTTTGTAGAAGATGGTTTAATCATCAAAACATTCCTTTTTTATATGGATACTGGGGAGAACAACCCCCCCCCCCAACACACACTACAACATTTTTTTAATTACATAGTACTCAAGATGGATGTAATGTGTATAAAAGTATCAATAAATTAATGGTTTATACACAGACATAGAAAAAACATGAGGATAGACTAAATAATTCACATCAATTCTTCATTACTTTCGTCAATTGACATGAAAAACTATTTTTACAAAATTCTACGACCACTAAAATGATACTCCACTACACAAAATGACTACACAAACAACCCATATTCCATTATTTAAATTACATATCCAATCACATTTAAATATTATTACCTTACCTACCATTTTTCATTTATTAATCCATTTATCATCAGATTTTATGAAAATCCATTGTACATATCCATGAAATTAAATTGATATTTAAATATAGTCTATTCAAATCATTAAATTATTTACCAAATATAAATTACAGTTCACAGTTATTAAATTTTTCACCCTCACCATTACCCTTTCATTTTTACCAATTTCATATTCCATCATTACTAGACTATTATAACAAGTAATCACACTACAACCCATCATATCCCCTTCCAAACCAATCACTGAAACCCAACCGTCTCACAGTAACAACCACATATCTATTACCACATAGTTACACATCCAACAACACCTCCCACATCAAAAACAGTAACAATATTCATTATATAACCCTTAAAAAGGCAACATAACCACATTCCAAACAAAATAATAGTCTCAAAAAATAGTATATCCCTAAACCACATAATTATAATATGATTTAAAAATGGATTTCTCATTAATTAAACATCTAGTGCATTAGTATTTTTAGCCAATTTCTATATTCTCACTCAAACATTTAATTAGTAATATATATGTTCATTACCTTGTATGTGTGGAGGAGTTTATATAAAAAAATTCTCAATCCACATAAAATATTTATAATTTTTATTAACCATAATATTCTTATCACAATTGGTTAAAAGTTTAGTGAGATGAAAAATCAAAAATTATAAGGAAACATATAATCAAATGTGATTAATATGAGTCCCTTAAAATTTAATTTAATTTGTTTCATTATCATTATTTTTTTTATATGACACCCATAAATTGGGATAATAAATTATGATAACTTTTAAAATAAAAAAATAGGGGGAGAAGAGGGATCCCCGATATGGAAAAATAACTTTTGAAACACAGTACACCGATAAAATGAAAAATTAAGATGATTTCACTACATTGATATTGTAAACGTAAAAGATTGATCAATTGTGTTATAATTTCAGATAAGGTAGGAATAAAAAATAGGAAACTACTCCTACATGAAATGTGAATCACTTTTGTATAATACAGAGGGGAAACCAAGATACAAAAAAAACATAGAATGGATAGCTAAAAGGCTTTAAAAGAATGCAGACAACTCTTATGGATCATGAAAAATACTATAGTTCATACAGAATTGAAATAAACTAGAAAAGAAAACTCCTATGGAAAAAACTAACGTTAATAAGAATGATATATATCAATTAAGAAATCAAATTATTAACATGCAAAAACTTATTTTTCAATTTTTATTTTATTTTTTTATTTAATACAAATCGAATGAGCCATTTATGTCCACTAGTTTTATAGAATTAAAATAAAAGATTTAATCCCCCGAAAATATATATTAAAAATATTTATTTTATACTTTAATTATTCATTTTATTCAAATATAATTTTTCACATCATTATATATAATCAAAATTTTTGAAAAAAAGTTGGATGTTTTTTAAACTATTGAACTGATCATAAGAAGGGATCAGCTATTTGAAACTAAGAAATAGACTTCACAAAGGAACCTACTATAAATAAGAATGAATAAATTGTTTACATGATGGAACCAACTGATCATAATAATGAACCAAATTACTACAAGAAGGAACCAAATTATTAGAAGAAGAAAACAGTAGACTACAAGAAGGAACCTACCGACCCCGTGATAGAACCAATTGACCATATGAAGAAACCTATTAACCATATGAAGAACCCAATAGAACACATTAAAGAACCAACCAACCACATGAATGAAACAACTAATTGAATTAGTAAACCAACCATCCATAAGTAAAAAAGAAATTGGGCACAAGATGGTACCAATTGACTATGCTAAGAAACAACGGGATGCATGATCAGTCAAGTGATCATTAGTGAAAAAAAAGTAATTTTAAAAAGTAAGAATTCTATAAACACCCTCTTTAATATTTATAGCCCTAGTTAATAAAAAATTGAATATTTTAGGAACCCATGACATTACATTAGTATTGGGTAATATTCATGTTCAGCATAATCCTAATGAAGAGATTCTCATTTCAACATCACCCAATCTACTTCCACATGGAGAAGCAACTCCACCGATAAAAGTAGAATATACCCTTATGACTATTTCAGAAAAAAAAATTCCAATCTATCATGATTTTAAGGATGGTTAATATTATGATTCTTTTTTAATAGGGAGACTATATGCTAGAGTCAAAATATGAATTTCACAATAATTTTCAAGGAAGACACAATCAATTTAGAGAAAATTTAATCCCAAATTAACCAAAATCAGTAAAAAGGAGTCTTTTTCATGAATCCGTGATCCATTGAGAATAAAAAGGCTCACAAAGATCCATGATCATGGTTTCCCATTAAAAGCTCATGTTGTTTTCATGGTAACTCACTGTTTCATGAAATTAGGAGTTATAGAGTGCTTCATGACATCATGAAATGTTGATAGTGCATGCATTAATCTAATGGAGACATTACCATTCATAAATCCCACATGTTCTTCTCCAAACGCATCCAATATTCTTGAAATTCATTTCCTATAAATACCCCATCATAATTATATTTTAGAAATGGTAATATCACCTTTCATCTTATGAATTTCTACCAATTTTACAACCTCATATGCATCAAAACCCAAAGTGTAATGAATCATCCAAGGTAAACCGGCTTCATGAAACCCTTTTATTTGTGTTCTTAAGAGCCTTCTCATTTAGTGAATATTCATTAAAAAATGTCATAGACCCTTAACTAAAGAATAATGGCCTATGTTTAACATGTGGCTTTGTAATGAATTTGGCCTTTGTGAATCACTCTAATCCCATGAAAAGACTTAATCTTGAGGAGGTGTCACCAATTTCATGAATCCTATTCCTTTAAGAATCCCCATATGAATGTGATGAACCTGATATTCATGAAAAACCTTTAGATGATTCCCAATTCTTCGGAAAACTCCATATCTAATATCTATGTGCTTCCTCACTTCTACTTACACCTCTTGGAGATGGTTGGTTCCCAAGGAACCCCCCCAAATCCACTTAATTTATAGACTCTTACTCCCACCTACCTCATTCTTCTCAACATAGGTATGATAAAGCTTGTAGCTTCTCAGTATTGGAAAACTTGCATAGACATTGTGATTGATACTCCCCCTATTGTTACACCCTAGGATTTCCATAACACACCCTTCCCATAGGCATTTGAGAGATGACTGTGCAATACCAAGGTGTGAGGAGTGAGTCCCACACATATAAGATAAATAATTTCAATCTTCTTAGTACCATGTCCTAGTTCTATGAAGTTAAACTACACAAGAATATCCTCATCACATTATGTCAACGGTAGTTTTACCTGGTTCCACAAGAACAAGATTCTCCATGTGTGAGTGGCATGGGATAACCTACAATAGGACATCATATATATCTCTCACATATAATGTTATCCTTCTCTTATGGAAATATATCTTCCACTCATGGAAGGATATATTCTCATTTGGATGACTTCATAGATATGGACCACCCAGATCATTGATGATCTTAGAAGAACCCCAACATCTGTCCACTAGAAGTTCCAGTGGATCATGTGACCTTTAGATATAGTGATTCCTATTTTTTGTCACACCCAACATGATTCAATTGGTCTTATATATTAGTATCTATCAAGAAATTCACATGATATAAACCCCCCCATGGTCATCTTATAACGTATAATCCCTAATCAAATCAAACAAACTTTTAAATGGGAACCTTATTAAGGGTAAGACCCCCAAACCATATGCACCTTGTGGACAGATTTCATGTGTATGCCCCAACAACACACTCCTTTGGGAATCCTCCATGGGTGTAATCCCCAATACACTCCGAAATACATGGGATTTAATTACCAACTAACTCGGATATGTAGGAAGCCTCACTATGGTAAAAACCCAATATTCACATCCACCCTCATGTTCTCTAGGACACATTTCTAGTAAGATCATTCCCCCCACCTGGGAGACCATGTATTCTCATGGTCTCTTGGGATGATAAATTTGTAAAACCCACACCAAATCCAACCATGTTTAATCCTCATTTAACGATAATATTTCACACAAAATCCCCCCACCATCCCTTTTATACACTCCATTTGTGACACGATCATCCTTACCACATGACATTGAAATGTGTGGATCAATCCTCCCACAAGAACATAAACTATGACATCGAACTATTTGGGTTCTTATCCATGTCTTCTAAACTGGTACATATGATTCCATCCAAAGGATAAATACTTACCCAATGTAAATTGACACACTCCTTCCAATGGGTGAACCTCCCTGATCTACCCCATGGGATGTTCTAATAAACATTCACGATGTCCTATCTTCCCATTAGGGGACATAACTACTGAATCATCCTTTACGTGGTGTTATAAACCTTCCATCAGTCAACCCTTATAGTGTGATATCTTCTAGTTATAAGATACACCACCTAGATCTATGTTCACATAACATTTTGATCTATCCATTAGTAAACCTTGACATTATCAAATCTTCCCTTTATTGAAAACACCTCCTGAATCCACATCCAAGAGGCATTCTGATTTATAATTCTGTAGACCTTCATGATTTGAAATCTTATCTTATGGGATACACCTCCCTGATCTTCAACCTTGTGGTGTTCTGATCCATCAATTATTAAACCTTCATAGTATGAAATCTTCCCTTTATGGGGCACACCTCTTGTATCAGCCTCCGTGGGGAATTCTAATCCATCCTTATGTAAACCTTCATTTTGTGACCTAATCCATTTATTGAAAACACCTCTTAGATCTAAATTCATTAGAAATTATGATCCATCCATCAGAAGACCTACATTGTGTGATCTCCCAATTATAAGACACAACTCCCATATATGCTTCTACAGGGCATTCTGATTTGATTCATAGGTAATATTTCTAGTGTTACCTCTTAAAGATACATTTTCTTAATTTTCCTCTATGGGATTTCTTGACCAGTAATATCCATATCCTCAAGACTTTAAACTTCTAACCTAATGCTAAAGACATATCATGTTAAAAATAAAGGGATTCTTGAGGTGAAAGCCTCAGAAGATGTGGACATATGGCACCTACTACCTCATGAAAAACATGTGATGCATGAGGTAAATTCATTAGAATATATATTCCCTTGACATTATATTCCTCGTGATTTACATGGGATTCCATAGGTTCAACACCTATGATTCCTCACATGTGATTCCATATCAAGATGAAGAATACAGGTGACCAATGTTTCCATCATTCTGTCATTCCATAGATTCCAAATGTGAATACTCTCCAGACCAATGGTTTTTACCCTACAATGATCAATTTTAATGTCTAGATTGATGTACTGTAAATAACTAACATTAACATAGAGATGGAACCTATAATGAGTTCCACCTATATCATTAAACAATACGAGGGAGACCTGGACTAGGAAATTAATTCCAAGGGGGGATCCATAGAAGGAGGAACTAACATATCATCATACATATTCAATCAAGGATCCAAAATAGATTATGAAAGTGATGAAATCCACCCCCCATTGCAAAGTGATGATACGTGGTAACAATCATGTTATCACTCACTAACATGTATGTTATGGCCCCATTGACAATATAGAATGTGGAAATGGTGAACCTAATGTGAATATCTTCTCTTCAACATGGGTAATAGTGGAATTCATGAAATCAATTGATTATCATGTCACCATATTCAAAAATCATGTGTTATGTCCCCCTAAGAAAACACTGGGCCCAACATATAACTCACCCTAAATTGGTACAGTTACTATTGGGAAATCCTTTATCTGTGATATTGTTAGTGTGGATCTATCTCCATCTTTGAAAGACTAGATGACGCATGGGCACTAGACATCAATTTCTTTTTTTGTATACTAATATCTGAATAAACCTACTTTTCAAGACCCTATCTATAGGAAATAATCATCACAATGCCCAATGACATCAGGGTAGGAGAAATGTTAACATAGAAATGGCATACAACATTACCTCTGCCACAACATCCACTACCACTTCTATTAACTTTCAACCATACCCTGTATCACCCTCTAAAATTATCTATATAAGGTTGATATGAATCCTCAAGCATGGGTACATGTAGTATGGAGTCAGTCCCCTGAGGAATATGCCACTCTAGAATATAGAGGTATCATTTCCTCTCTAACACCACTACCCAAAGGGCTGTGTAAGGTGAAACAACACCCGGAATAAATAGAGAATCATATCAAGATACTCTATCAGGAGTGATACTATGAATCATTCCCCTACACAGATGAGGCGTGTGATTACCAAGTCATCCTAGCCACGACAACTGCCTGGCAGCCACCATAGAGGGATTCCACCAAGACCCATTACTGTCAGCAATGACCGGTCCCTCCAGACAAGTAACATGTGGAATTCACCCCCACATTATCATCTCTAGTCTGATCCACCCAACACCAATGTAGGGTGAAGGACTAGGAGAATTTACAACAAGGGGTATCATATTACATGGATTCAGTGGCCCCATCCACTACTAGTGAATTCCTCTAGATACCTTCAATAGAAATGCAGGGATCCATATTTTCTCAATTGGAATCGAAACCTCATCCTCCCCACAAGAATTTTGGAATGACTCTATCAACTGATATTGCCGCCAATAGCTATTACGGGCTGACCCATGATAATTATTTTTATTATGAGGGTCCTCCTCACACTATCACTATATCAAGAATAGGTTCACCCTACTCCTACATTGATCAAAGAGGAGGAAATCTTGGAATAATCGATAATATTTATAGAGTCCCTCAACATACTCATGCTTCTCAACATGGAAGACCTCCCCATATTCACATTCATCAAAGAGAAGGTCCTCCAAGATTAATAGAAAACTAGAATAGAGGATATCCTCTTACCTGTGTGCCTCAACACATAGGTCCACTCAATTTACCTTTCAACCAGTATGAAGGTCCACCTCAGGCTCCAACCAATCAATACGATGTTACTCCCCATGATACCACAACCAGTTAACATGGAGGTCCCCCCTGTGACATTAACAACAAAAGAGGAGGTCCTCCCCCCTTCAGTCCCAATTATGGAACAGGCCCCTCGTGCCAAAGAGTGACCATGTTCTGATGAACCATCTCAGGGAAGAAAAGAAAACCACCACCACTGAAGAAAAAATAATGAGATGTGCAACGTCATGGTAAACCCTGTCAACCTCTTGGATTATGAGGGGTAATGTGACTCAATGATGGATCCTTTACCCTATTCATTGGAAATATAATCTGTGGAAGGAACACAATATGTAAGGATCCCTATCATAGAATGTGAAATCCATTGGATCCCCAAATACCCCCATAAGTACACACATGTGGGGGAATATTTGACAACATTATAGGGGATTATGGTGCATTTATCTCCATAATCACTACTTTCCCTCTCCACATTTAACCAAGATCATACGGATCTCTTCTAGAATGGGATATATAACGAGCATCCAGTCAAGTCACTGATGAGCTCCACCACCCTGGAATATGAGACAGTGCTGGACACCATGTCCTTTAATGGGCTGATGATGTAGTTGGAACCTCCCACGATGGATCTTGTAGTGTGTATCAAAAAATTAACCCCTAAAGTGAATCCTCAAATGGTTTTCCTACCACCACAATTATTTATATTAGTTCTCCCCTACTATTTCTCATCAAGCACTGAATGAAACATGTGCCAACCAAGATAAGTGTCTTGACTCTATGAAAGAAAGTATGTGCGAGACTCTAGCTACTAATCAGTTTCCGGTCGTATTTTAGACAAATGTGACTTAAAAATTTGATATTTCAGAGTCTATCATCGTTTTTCAGGCTTTTTTCCCTTAGACAATCTGGGAAACTATTCATCAGCTTCGTGATTTTCAATTGATTTATCCAGGAAGATGGGTTAACATGGATGACATTTATTAGTATGTCAAAAGGTTGAGTTGGAAAAATAGATGCCTCATTGCATCATGTGTCACCTTGTTACAATCAGACCCCCCCAAAAAAAGATGTGTTAAGAGGCTAAAAGTGCATTGTATAATCATAAAAGTGGAATCTTTGCATATACAAATTTTTGGGTGGGGTAGTATACTGCTCTCCACTTTAGACCTATACTACGACAGTCTAACCCATACATCAACAATGAAGATTTCCCTTTGTTTATCTTCATGGAATTTGTTTTACCCATGTTATTCATGTTTTAGGCCTCCAACATCAAATTTTATGAGGAAATACCACCTCCTAGGGAAGCACAGTAATAAGATTCCTTTATACAAGTGTTTTTTCTCACCTTCGATTGTAGAAAATTGGGCTCATAAATCCCTCTCAATCATTTTCCACCATTCAGAATCTAGAAAAGATAAAGGGAAATTTTGATCCCCCTATTTACTCTAATATTTCATAGAAGATAGAGGTCGATCACATAGTTGTCATATTACTTCAGTAGGACATAGGGAAAAGGGGATCATAAAATAGACCATTGTTGAGTCACACTGAGATTATAGTGTCACCCAATAGGATCATATTCCTCTTCCATCGAGGTATCCAAAATCCCTCTTTTTCCATTTTCCTCATTTGAGCTTTATGATCATGTCTATCCAGACAATGCCAACGTAAGAGTGTATGTAATGTGAATATGATATTAGTACCCAATCCTGCCAAGTAGCATAACCACCCTCCTCAGGATCTAGGTCCTACCACTACAGAGTCTTCTATGTCTAGTTATCATATTTTTGAGTCTGTTAATTCATTTGTTGTTAGGGATTCATGTTATGATAGCGACCCTTTCCAAGATGATCTGATAGCTTCTCTCACCACTCACCTAAATGCCTTAGAAACTCGAATTGTATAAATTCCACCAGATGGAAATCAATTGTCATAATGGGTAAATTAAATAAGAGTGCCCCCTTATTTCAAGAACCCCTAATTCGCCCAATTTAATGGGATGGGTGAACCGCTAATGATATTTTCTCACTTCATCTTGAGGTTTGGGCTCATGTAGGGAACCATATAGATGTTGGAGGATGTGAAGCACCAGTGTTTCTTCCAAAAATTTGAAGGATATGTCTTCATCTTTTAAAACCATTTTCACATTGGCTATATCACTGGTAGGGAAGATCTTCGAAAAGAGTTAATATCATAGTTTAGCACCAACATGTAGAAGACAAGAATTTAAGACCTCTTCAAGTGAAATCAATTTTGGGATGACTGTTTCATATTATTCATAAACTGATGGAAGGGCCTAAAATATTCATTCAATATGTCATTCACTCAAGAGAATCTACTAAATATGTGTATGGGGAACATAAACACTAAGCTGGTCCATGCCCTCATCACTCAGAACATCTCGAGTGGGTTTTGGGATTTTTCTAAAAATCCCCAAAATCTATTGGAAGATTTGACATAGGATGAGTAATATTTTTTATTGCCTTATATAACTCCAAAAATAAAAAACTCCATGTAAAATACTATTAACTATGTATAGTTAGATTCCCCCAAACTATTAGAGTTTCCGGACCCTCTACCTGGAGATCCTCACTAAGTGTAGCAGTCTCAGTAAATATAACCTCATCCTATAAAAAATCATCATGTGATGACGAGAAATGTATAGTTCTTGGAAATATATTATTTCTATAGTTACTTGTTTGGATTTGGACCCTATACTGGCTAGGGTCATAGAGTAAACACATTATACATGAGGAACACGACCTAGTTCTTTATGGATGTACATGTTTTTGATTATTTCCTTAGTAACCTAGAGTAGGTGATTTTGGAGCTTCATGAGTAAAAGAAGCACCATGAAGCCAAGTGTACTGATCACCCTGATTATTTCCCTTACCAAACGATACTTTTACATGCCATCAAATAATTTTTAGTGATCAATGATTTTATCTAAGACCATTTATATAATGGTCTGGCCAAGATGGGTAACATCATAGAATAGTTTGCTGATATCTCCTCCAATCCCAATAGTGACATTGAGGGATTAGGTAAATGGAAGTAGGTTTCCAACCATGGATCCCAAAATAATGACCACTAGTTGGCTTGTATTGAATTTTCCCATTCCCAAGGTTTTATTTTTTCTATTTTGGTAGGCTGGAACTTCATATGGTTTCCCCTCCTTCACTGAATGATGCATAAATGTCTACATTCTATCATTATTTTTCTCAAAATGGTAGGCCACGATGATGTAAGGGAAAGAAAAGTCACATGTTTGTTTTGAATCCATCTCAAAACCATAATGATTTCATGAATCTCGAGTTGGAGGTCACCCCTTAGATCCATCTATGATTGGTTGACACCTCCAATGATGAGTATGATTTTGAATTTTTTAACACCCTTGATTTGGATCTCTTCATGCTACCTGTCAGTGAGGAATTCTCTAGAAACCAACAATGTACCTCCAGATGACACCATTAAAGAGGAGTTTATGGACATTTAAACCACAAGAATAATCAGTCCAACGCCTTCAACAAAAAAATTCAAGCTACTCAGACTAAATAGTAGGATTCACATATAGATTATGAAGCACAATAATTCTATCCCGCTCCATCATAGATGCTTCACAATGAACTATGCTACTAGACTGGGATAACACCCATATTTACATAATGAACCCCCACATCCAACTAGCCCCTTGCCTTAGTCAACTTAAATTCATCTAGTAGTTGTTCCTAGAAGAACTTTCTCGTTATTGGTAGGATGCTTCCAGTAATATACAAAACATAGTGTTACTATTGAAAACACTCGCTATTAGTCCATCCAAATACTTGTCTTATATAGGATGAAACTATTTATTTTATTTGAAAATAGGGAATGAAGAATCCCCTCTCTAGAAAACCTAAAAGGCACTTGATTCATGAGTCCCTATACTTATCAATAGAAATGTGTGAGTCCCTTGTGGAAGCCTTGATGTTCTCCTTATAGTTTGAAGTAGAAGTAACTACCACAAAAGAATACTATGCAGCGGAGGTCAAACAAGTAGAATTCCATGTTGTGTTCTCATTCTCTGGAGAGGATGAATTCACTCTTGTGTAGGGGATATTGAACTGTTGTACATCACAAGATAGATTAGTGGAACACATATTCACTGCTTCCTGGTTGACATAGGTTCTGTGTTTCATATCCTCCGGACATGAACACTCCAAAAGTTGTAATTGATATAAGAACATCTAACTCCCATCTCTATAATGATTCTGGGCTATGAATGGACCGAAAAAAACCATGTGGGGGGATTTTAATGAATATGAAGTTCAATTTCTTGGAAGAAAGTGTTGAATTTACATTTGTCTCATAGGATACTACCTATAACTCGCTGATAAGTATTCTATAGGTTCAGTTATATGTAGTAGTTCGCTGATAAATTCATCAATACCTCAATTACTCCCTCAATGGTCGAGTAGGTGTGCTTTAGAGTGATGCATATTCTTTTAATTCATGTGAATCTTGATTTGTGGTTCTTTTCTATTACAATAGGTAGGTGAATTATGTTGAGACCAATGAGGTGGTGTGTGAAACTATCTTATCTAGTCCATAGGAACACTTAAATGATGCCTTTTTCCCTCTGGATTAATTTTTTAGATCCCAAAAGGATGGATATAGGGTGTTTTATTATTGTATTTTATAGGAAGGGATTTCGGGTAACTAAATAGAATTAATGTTTGAAGATTAAATTTTACTCTTACATAGGATAGGCTGGGTGGTACCAAAATCCCCTACCTCTATAAGGTACCAAGATGTTTTCCACAAGGTTACCCTTTAATAGGATTATATCATATTTTTTTAGAGAAGGGATGAGTCATCAAAAAATAACTCACAATCATTGCTGGTATATCAAGAATGGAACTCTTGGACAATGTCATAATGTAATTGGCTCGACAGCCACTATCTCTACTGTTTCAGCTGACCAGGAGTTCCCCATCAAGGATTCTATATCTGCCCAAGTAGGCACCAGTGGTCCTATTGAATAAGTTCTACTAGATGAAACTCCTACCACTCATTCTCCATCCACATATGATTAGTATGACTTGGAATATAGTCCTCTCACATTTGAATAGATTTTATCCACGATCGTTGGAGTGTTGGTTCAAGTGAAACTTGGTTTAGAAGAATATCAAATTCCAATGATAATCATCCCAACCATGCTTCCAAAAGAGAGGCAGTAGTATATGTCTATCCTTATAAGTCACCACAATGTCTTATTTTTAATCTATGATGAGATTATATGACTATACCCTCAAGTCTCCATCCACCGTCATGGTCTCCCAGTAAGTCACTATGGATTCGATCAACCTTGTCATAAAATGAACTGTTCCTATAGTACCATGGTCGATGTAAAGTTTTGTAAGACTGTTATGGAGAATTTCACCAGAGAATTTATCTACCCCAAATTTCTAGACGCATCTTCCAATTTAGGAAGAAGAATGAGAAGATCAAAGTCTACATCAACTTTTAGGATCTCAAACTCTAAAACCCAAAGGATTCTATTTCCCCTTCTAGTGATGGAGTTGTTGATCGATACCATAACTAGGTTCCAAGCACTCTTTGTCATGGATGGATACACATAAAAAAAATTCATATGGCCCCCCAGATATGAGTATTCTACCACCTATGAAGCACCATACAAGTCCTTTTTCTATTAGGTAATTCCATTTGTTCTGGTGAATATGCGATCTACTTATCAACGGGTCACACAAACATATTCAAAATGATCCTTGGGATGTAAGTAAAATGATATGTGGACTTTTTGGTGGTCGGATATTGAAAGTTTCAAGATCATATATGTAGCAACTTGATATTTTATGTGGTAGATTGTTTTTAATTTCATTGGCGTCTTATGTTGTACGCTATACCCATATTAACTTTCTCTATACGCAACACTGTATTAGCTTGCAGCATACACAACACTATTCTTCGCATGTGTTACACACAATTTCATGTTATTTTGATATAATTCATTTCATGTGATAACTATATATTATAACCGAGTCATTATAATTGCGGGTATGAATAATATTAACTTCCATATAAAAACTATTAAAATAAAAATAAGTGATTCTATAAAATAAAAAAGAACCATTTATGGATATGATTATTGAAATAGATATGAAATATAATTAATTTGATGTTATAAATTTATATTATATGAAATAATAACAAATTCTATTTTTCAAATAAAATATATATTTCTTAAAAAAATACTATTTTAACGCATTTTGATGGAGAACCATTTTTAAATATAGTTTTTGAAAATTTTATAAGTTCTATTTGACATAATAAACAACTTTTTTTGGAATAGGTACATAAAAATTTACCTTGGTTTAAATTTTGGTATTTTTCTGATGAAATCAATATTTTAATTAATACTGAAAAATAATGCATTTTAATTCAAAACAGACTTTTTATCTAATGTATTTATATATTTAGATTATGTTTTTCATTGTTTTTAAAGTGTAATTGAATTTTTTATAAGTTAATCCTATTTTTATCAATGTATTTAATTTCAGATTTCAATAGGACATGAACACATGTCCATCTTTGGATAGTTTTTACTTCTTAAACACCTTGATTATAGATATGAAAATAATAATTAATTTATATTAATGAAACTTCTATTTTTTGAATTTTTAAATATGGATTCAATATTTAGAATCATTAGATTCAAATTTTTTTTATTGGTTTATTTTATTTTTTTGTATATTATAAATAGTAACTATCGAAATTTTTATTTACCACAGTTACAGGAAAATCATGTAAATTAGGGTAACAATCAATTTGATAAATATAATATAACTACGCTAACACCAATAAAATTCTAACTTGATGAACTAAAGTCTACAATATATCATTTAAGGGCTTCAATTTTTTTATTTAATGTACTTTACTCTATTAATGTGATGTAATTACATTTAGAAGAAATGAAAGTAACGTCATGTTTCTCTTTTCTCTCTTATAAGTATAATAATTTTAATGTTGTGATAAACATGATAAAACATACAAAATTAATATTATCCATAAATATAATTAAATTATATACATCAGGTGAATTTATTTATAATTTTTAGAGATTTAATAATATCCATTAATGATAACTCAATAGTGATGTAGAAATTATTTTATTATTTAATATATCAAATAAATGGGCCTAAAAATATTAAAATAAATATAATATGAACTAGTTAATATGATCCACTAATTTTATAGTGGAATATAAAATTTTAGTAGTGTATTAAATATTTTGGTTTTATTTTATCCTTATTGTGGATTTTATTTAATGTCAAATAAATAAATAGTTTCAAAATTGATACTATTGATATTTTATAAATATAACATATTATGAAATTAATTATAAATCACAAAAATATTTAAAAAATAAAAAAAATAAAAATAATAAAAAACTAAAATGTTGAAAACTTCATAAAGTATAATATTATGGACAATTTACAACTCATAAGTGAATATTTATAACAATTTTTTATTTAGAATATTATTTCCAAAATTAAATTTAAATCGACTAAAAAATGATAAATCAAAATGATTTGGTTTAAAATAAAATAAAAACAGGTATACATATTATTGGTATTTATTATTTAGACCCATCGTCATCTTAGTTTCTAAATAATGTAATTTTTAGGAATTTTATTTTAAAAGTTAATTTATACCAATTTAATAGTTTTGGAGTTTCCAATGGTTCTTGTCCCCTCTCTTATAAAAGGTAAGCTCTCATTTTCTTTTAATCACACCTCTAAATCACTTTTTCTCATCCAAACCCTACCCATTTCATATTAAAAAATCCCTCAATCCATCCTAGAGTCCACAATTTTTGTATAAATCCATCCTAAAGAGAGCTTTTGTGAAAATCAAAAAAAATAGATACTCGAAAAATATATAATTGTTTTCTCACCTATTTTGAAATTATTTTCTTTTTCTACTTCATCTTATTATATTTTTTCCATACAAAAGTAATAAATAAATTATATTTTACATGCTGAGTTGTTTTTATAATTATGATAAGACCTTATACCACCTTTTATCCATCCTACAAATAACAATATCACCATGTGTGTGTTCGTATAGCTTATCATCCCCATGTCGTGCTGTAATTTGTTATTCAACAATACTTAATTATGATGGGTATAATGATGAATGTAACAGATTTAAATACTAACCATGACATTATAATTATTCGGTATAATTAATATATCATCTAATTCTATATCATTTAACCATTAGGTGAATGATATCATTGCTCATGCGGACGTACAACCTACCATCTCCACGAAGTTATGAGATCCATTCTATATGATCATTATTAAACCATGATTTTATAAATGAATGGAATGAATAAATATGATATATATTATACTAAAATAATTATATAAATGATATAACTATATCAAAAGAAGTGTAACATGAACATATCTGTCAAAACATACATAAGAACATAGGGCAATTAATATCTGAATAACATGTGCCAATGAAATGATACTAACAAAAAGATGGTATTATGATCATATATGATATCATAAAATGACTATGATTTGGGAATAATTAAATAAATTTATTTAAATCATTATTAAAGAGGTTCAGATATACAAAAATCATATCAGAACTAAGTTAAAGGATAATTTCACAATCTCATTATTATTTGAGATGATTTATACATAAGTATTTACTATGGTATATTTATCATCCACATCCATGTTCCCTAAATATATAATATTATTTGTATTCATATATGATTTTTTAACTACTATTTTACCCATTGTAAAATTTTTATTAAATGGAATGAATGGAATCTTTTGTCATTTTTTGATATAAGGTACCTTTTGACTTTGCTAATAAAACTCTAAGAAGAATGTTTTTTTTAATTAACACGATAATAATAGATTTTTACATCTTCATAATGCCTTATTTCCATGAATATTTCATTAAATTATTTCATTTTTATTTTCAACTAAATTATTTTCTTTTAATTTTTTTTAGTATTTTGAGAAAAGGAATTGATTTCGAAACAGAAAGGACATTTTACTCAATAATTAAGTTCCAGTGTTTTATCAAAATTGTTTTCCATCTAATATGAATATATTTAAATAGTGTTGTTTTTTATGCCTATTATTATAATTATTTTATTATGTTAATTATGGAATGAAATTTATGTTGATTATTTTTTGATAGAATGATGTTTAAGAAACCCATTTTATTTCTTGGGTTTTGCTATGATAAATGATTTATGTTTTCGTGGAACATGTAATAATATTTTCATTATGATATGGGTGGGACCTATATATCCCTCTAATTCATTGGGTAATGATTTATATATCATTATACAGACATGAATGGAATGAAATGTAAATAAAGTTCAGTAATACTAGGATGGAACTGTAGGTAATTTTGGTACAGTTATACATGGATGGAATGAAAGTAATCTCAGTTCAGTAATTGACTTTGTCCACTATGATGGTATTGGAAGCAGTGCCTTGGATACGATGTAAATCATATCATATATTTATTCATTTTCCAAAATTACATATTTTATGCCAATTCTATTTTCACACACTTCATGATTCCATTATGATTTATGCCTTATGAAATACAAATATTTATTTCATGACTCATGATTTTGGTATATGTTAAATGTGGTATTTTTTAAAAGTTATTTTCATGTTTCTACATTCTTATGTTTTTGCTCTATAAGATATTTTCCATTAATACCCATATAGATCATTTAATATCACCCCTTTTCATTTTTATTTTCACACAGGATTTGAAGGGTTTTAGGTAAGATGTGTCAAAAGGGGGTTCTTGTTTTGAAGGATAATGCATGAGACGGTGTATATGATTTATTGACAAATTGTTTATGTTTTCTAGTTTCCAAAGGCTCTAAAATAATACAGCATTATTCATCTATTTATGTGATAATTACGTATTCTAGAAATGTAATTTAATGCCCATGTATGTCAGGCTTGAGTCTTTACAGTTAGTAACAGAGTGAAGGTTTAGATTACCATTGGAAACTAGGATGTGAATACATTAGTGATATCCCTATAGATATTTCTAAGGTATGACTAGTGATGTCCCTAAGGGTAAGTTTGACTATAGGTTACTGTCATTTAATTTTGAAAATGATTATGAATATCATAGGATTAAACCTAACAGGGTAGATATTGAAAGTAATCCCCCATGATCATGTTGTTTTCCGAGTATGATTTTTTCCTCTCATGCTATTATTTTTGGGTTTTAGAAAACAGCTAGAACCTGAATGAATAGTGTTAATGATAAATATACTAGAAAATGAAATTATTTTCCACCTAAACAACTAAATGTTATTTGAGATGTAATAAATTTTTTTATCTCTATACATACACAAGTTATGAATCATTCTGGACATCCAAATGAGCAGAGAAGGGAAAAACATTCTATTGAGTCCTTCATAAGTCAACATCCACCTTCATTCAGTGGGAATTCAGCTCCACTTCTTGCTGAAAAGGGATTAGTACCATTGATATGATATTTTCTATCCTTCACTATTTGGAACATGAAAAAGTCATTTTGGTTATTTATCGTTTAGTAGTCGAAGTGGACTAGTGGTGGAATCTAATAAAGAACAGGATGCAACAAGATTAAATTAAATCCATGGAATGGGATGAGTTTATGTTTTATTTTTCAATATGTACTTTACTTGTTTTCTTAATATTAAAGTAGATAATGAGTTCCTTATGCTTTAGAAAAATGATTATGAATCCATTGCCACATTTGATGCAAATTTTATGAGACATGCAAGGTATGATTCTGACTATATCATTCGACTTGAAATTAAACATGCTCGATTCTTTTGTAGTTAAAAACCATGTCTTTGAAGGGAATTATCTATAAGATACATTATTAAATATGGTGATATTGTGAATTGTTCTATCAAGGTTGTAATGGAAGTTGCTGTTACATATCAATCTCACTATTTTGATGAGAAACGAAATATGGAGTTCAAGGGGAAATCTCCAAGTGACAATGAATAGAATATGAATGTTTCCTTATGCTCATAATGTTGAGAGAATCATGATGGAGATTTTATTAATGGGACTAGAAATTTTTTTAAGTGTTGAAAATAAGGACATCGAGTGGTTGAGTGCTGAAGTAGTGGGGTTTCTAATGATTTGAATAGGGAAAAGATTACCGAGAACACACCCCTCACACTTCAATGCCACACGAGAAAGGAAATGGGGAATTTTTCTCACCAATGACCAAATACAAGGGTTATAGATGATTATCAATGTCAAAACCCTCTTAAGGCCAATGAAATGGAAAATATCATGCTATCACTATTGGTGATGTTGAGTATGAAAACGAAGTGGTGGAAGGATTAAGTTTTTATGTCATGGGATTACAAAATAGAGTTGTAGAATCACTATTATAGTATTATGAAATATTTGAATATCTATGTATTGGTCTATTGTGGTTTTCCAGAAGTATATGGTACCAGTAACCATGAAATGTGACAGATATATTTTTAGAAAGCACATGATATGCGCATAATGAAGGGATAAAGAGATAATGATATGTTTAATAGTATTAATTAATTCTTGACCGATATAAGGACAAAGTTATATCATGGTTTGTATATGTATAATTTTTCTCATTTTTGGTGTGCGGAAAGAGTTAATTTTGATAGAATTCATGTTTTCACTCAGGTTATATGATAATTCATGTTTTTATTATGTTTTAAGAGAATACATGATTAAGGTATTCAAATGTTTGGAATATGACAACCAATAACTAACTTATGAGAAATGGGAGATAAAGGTTATGTTGATTTAGATAACCTCCTTCTAATTTTCAATAATTTTAGTTTTTGGATGTAATATAATGTAAATCATTTATGGAGATTATAATCTATATTCTATTTGAATTTTTTTAGATTAATGTATTATCTCACTATAGGTGGACTTATGCATATTTTATTACCTATAATAACCTTTTGGATGAGATTAATGGAATGACCTATAATTCTATCACTATAACTTCCAACACTACATAAATAAAATTTTTAACATTATTTCTCTAAATAAGAGATGAAGTGGAAATTGTTCATAGAACGAAAAATGATGAGATTGTACCAAAATATAGTATGTATTAATTCTCATGTAAAATTCTCCAACATTTGGGAAATGATCATTAAAACCCAAAATGTTATCTTAGTACCTTATAATATGATGAATCATATAGTCCCTTAAATCATCACAGATTTATGGCTTTCTGGTTGTAAACATTTTCAATCCCTCGTTATCTATCCATCATACCATGATGGTTAGATTTTTATTCAATATCCATGTTTTCACATCCCACCTATGTTGTCCTATATGGTATCCCAGGGATGAGTTACTTTGGGAAACCGTTCTGATTCTTACAATCCATTATTTAAAATGATGTTTTAGTATTCCTTTTTGTCATGTGGGTTTCTATGAAAGAAACTTATAAGTATTAAACCTTTTATAAGCCCAATTAATTTCAAGGTCAAAATAATTTTTAAGGGGGGTTGAATGCAACACCACAAGAATTTATGATATATATATATTTTAAATTGGTGGATGTATTCTGTTATATGTTACACCAATATTAGATAGCAATATACACAACACCGTATTAGTTTTCATTATTGACCACACTATTATTTTATTTTTTATAAATAATTTCAATTTATTTTAATAGAATTAATTTCACGTAAGACTGAGTATATGTGATAACTAAATATTATATCCTAGTTGTTTTAACAGTGGGTATGAATAGTGTTAAATTCCTTCTAAAAATTTATTTAAATGAAAATAAGTGACTCTTTAAAATAATAAAATCACACTTTATGGATTTAATTTGTGAAATATATATATATATATGTAATATGTTCAATTTCATGTTTTAAATTCATCTTATCTTATATAATAACAAATTCAATTTTGTTGATAAAAGAAGTTTTTTTCAAAAAAAAATAAAGTTTTATAGCCTTATGTTGTTTATCCCATTTAAAATCTATTTTTTTTTTGACAATTATAGAAGTTATATTTGACATAATAAACTTTTTATTTGGAATAGGGACATCAAAATTTACCATGTTCGAAATTTTGGTATTTTTCTAATTAATTTTATATTTTAATAAATATTGAAAATACTGCATTTTAATTCAAAACTACCTTTTCATCTAATTAATTTATATAGTTAAATTATCATTTAAATTGGATTTAAACTCTAATAGGTTTATTTATTTATCACTTAATCAAATTTTGGTCATTTTATTTAACTTGACATTTATATAAGACATAATTACATGTCAATCATTTGATATTTTTTACTTTTTAAAATCCCACTTTAGGGTTTTGACAATAGAAATTTATTTCAATTAATTAATGAACCTTATGCATTTTGTATTTTGAAACATGGATTCCATATTTAGAATCAGTGGGTCAAAATTTTGTTAATAGGTTACTTTTATTTTTTAGGATATTATGAATAAAAATTGCGGTAATTTTTATTTACCTCATTTAAAGGTAAATCAGGTCAATTATGGAAACAAACAATATGATAAAGATAATAAAACTACCCTAACAGCACCCAAAATCCTATTGGATGAATTAATGTACATTGATATAACTTAAGGGTACTAATTGATTCATTTAATGGACTTTTTTCTTGGAAAATTATGTTATTATAATTAAAATAAAAGAAAGTGAAAATATACCACTCTCCTATCTCATATATGTCTAATAATTTTAATATAGTGATAAACATGATAAAACGTAAAAAATAAATAGTCTAAATTTTTTTAATGAAATTATCTACATAATTATAATTTATATATAATTTTTAGAGATTAAATGATTACCATTAATTATGACACAATAGTGATGTCTAAATTATTTTATTAATATAAATATCAAATAAATGGTTTTAAAAATATTAAAAGAAATAAAATATTAAATAATTAATATTCTCCAAGAATTTTTTTTCTAATATATGTTTGGATTGTATTCAATATTTTGGTTCAAATTTATAATCTACTTGGATTTTATTTAATGTCAAATAAATGAATAGTTTCAAAATTTACACTATTTAAATTTTATAAAAAACCATATTATTAAATAATTTAAAAGTCACAAAAATATTTAAAAATTACAAAGTTAAAATTATAAGGTCCAAAATTTCATAAATTATCCAACTATTGACTACTAAAAACACATAAGTAAAAATTTGTAACCTTCTAATATTTAGAATATTATTACCATAATTAAAATTAAATTGATTGAATAAGGAAAAATGAAAATGATAAGGTTTAAAATGAAATCCTACATATCTAAATTTTATTTGTTGATTGGATTTCTGCCTATCCTCATCTTATCGTCAAAATAATCCTCTTTGAATGCATTTGAATATAAAAATTAATTAATATTAATTTAATAGTTCTGGTATTCCCAATGGTTCCCCTCTACTCTCTTATAAAAGGGAACCATACCATATATTTTAATCACAACTCTAATGCCCTTTTTCTCTACCAAACCCTGCCCATTTCCGCTCCCAACATCCCCCGCATAATCTTGTTGGGAAAACATTGTGTATAAATCCATCCTAAGAAGACATTTTGTGAAAATAAAAAAATTCATACATGAAAAAGTGGTAATTATTTTATCACCTTTTCCAAAATTCTTTTCTTTTTCTACTTCCTCTTCATATGCTGTTTCCATAATAGTGTAATAAATAATGTATCTTATACATTCTGAGATGTTATTATAATTATGGGACAACCTTAAACCTCAATTTATCCATATTAAAAATAATAATATCACCAGGCTTGCATACATAAAACTCACTGTATCAATACTGTTGTGTAATTTGCTAATCAATGATAAATAGTTTTGATGTATATAGTGATGTGTATAGTGGATATAAATAATTATTATAACATGATAATTATTATTTATAATTATTATACCATCCAATTAAATATCGTTTAACCATTAAGTGAATGATATAATCACTCATGCATACGTACAACCTACCTTCTCCATGATGCGATGTGATTCATTCTACATAATATTCATTAAACCATGATTATATACATAAATGGAATTAATAAATATGACATATATTATAATAATAAAATTTTAAAAATTATATAACTATAACTAAAGAAGTGGAAGATGAACTTATGTGACAAAACATGCATAAGAACCAAAATGAGTTAATAACAGAATAATGGGTGTTAATGAATTGTTACTAACAAATGGAAGATAAGATGATCATATAAGATATCATAAAAATGAATATGATTCTGAAATAATTCAACAAAATTATTTAAATCATTATAAATGTGGCTAGAATATATATGAAGAATATCAGACATAAGGTGAGGTATAATTTCACTATCACATAATTATTTGTAATAGATATATGATAGTATTTGATGGGGTATATTTATCATCTAAATATAAGTTTTCTAAATATGTAATATTATTTTTATTCTTCTACAAATTTTTAAAGTCAATTTTACCCATTGGATTTTTTTTAAATGGTATGAAATGAATTTTTTTCTGTTTTTTGATATGAGTTACTTTTTGACTTTTCTGATAAAAGTATGAGGAGGATAATGTTTATTAACTTACACAACATGAATGTGTTTTTATGTCTTTATAACTCCTTATTTCTATGAATCTTACATTACACAATTTCATGTTTTTTTTCAACTAAATTCGTTTCTTTTAAAATTGCATGGAATTTTTAGAAAATAAAACATTTTTGAAAAGGATTGATATTTTTATTCAATAATTCAGTTCAAGTGTTTTATAAAAATTATTTTCCATCAAAGATGATGCTCTTTATATCAGGATATCTTTCTGGCCCTATTATTTCTGTGATTTGATTGTGTTAATGATGGAATGATATTTTATATTGGTTATGTAATGAGAGAATGTTGTTTTCGAAACACATTTTATTTCTTAGGTTATGCTATGATGAATGATTTTTGTTTTTGCGATACATGTAAGAATTATTTCATTATTAGATGTGTGAGACCAATATCTCTCTCCCATCCATTAGTTAATGATTTATATCTCATGAGATTCACATGAATGAAACAAAAAGTATATATGGATTAGTAATACATGGTTGGAAAGACATGTAATTCTAGTTCATTAATACATGGCTAGAAGGCATGTAATCCCAGGTCAGTAATAGAGTTTGTCCACTATGATTGTCTTTCCAGTAATTCCTTGGCTACTATGCAAATAATATTTTGTGCTTATTTATTTTCCAATATTCATTATGTTATTCCAATACTATTTTCACATGGTTCATTCTTCCATTACAATATATGCCTTATGAACTACAAATATTAATTTCATGACTTTTGATTTTGGTATATATTAAATGTGGTATGTTTTTTTCAAATGTTATGTTCATGTTTTTACATTATTATGTTTATGTTTTTTATGTTATTTTCCTTGCTTCCACTTACTAAGCATTTGAGCTCACCCCTTTTCATATTTCATTCCCTCGAGGATTTGAATAAGGGTATTAGGTAAGATGTATCTAAAAGGGGTTCTAGTTTTAAATGATAAAGAAGGAGACGATGTAGATATTTTATAAACCATTGGTTTATGTTTTCCAATTTTAAAATGCACTAAATGAATATGGTCTTTGTGCATCTATTTTTTTCATGTATTAAGTATTCTCTAAATGTAATGTAATGTCCATGTACATCAATCATGGTTCTTTACAATATAAAAAACCATTTTAAAGATTTCATCTTCCTTTTTTCCCATCATTTTAATATTTACTCCTTGAATTTTTCATTCAGGGTTATCTCTTAGATGTTTCTAGCTTCATCATTAGATATATTAGAATTGAGATCAACCCATTTAAGATCAAGGTTGTCAGCTAGATACATCTCCCGAGTAATCATCAATAGATTCGGGGTCTTCAAGGCCACTTAGACTACATATATTGAATAATCATGAATCTGGTTTGAAACTGTATGCTCTTTTCTAGGATAATTAATAAAAGAACTATCCACCAGTGGGGTGAAGAGATTCTGGATGCCTTTGAGGGTAACATATAGTATATTCTACAACCTCCGATCATAATTCGATCCACCTTAGGGAATAATATGATCCACTATGTGGCCACCCTAAAATGGTCCCTTAGTTCACTTATCTCCTAGAATAACTATGATGGAAAAGATAAAATATTATACTATATCAGTCACATGCTCCTAGACCTAGAGACCAGTTACTCTCCTGTCGAGAAGAGCTACCTTGCTCTATTTTTCATAGTGCAGAAGTTTCATTATTATCCTCAACATCATGAGATATAACTGCTATACTAAGTGCATATGCTAATGTATCTCTTCAATCACCCCATCTTGATCATATGGTTGGCTTGTTGGGTGATGATCCTTTAGCAGTTCGACGTTAGGTTCATTACGATGTAATATGTCAAAGGTCATGTCTTGTAATATTTCCTAGGTTCCCATCAACCCCCCCCCCTAAAGAACTACCTATGGATTTTTATTCCCATGAGAATTCCATCCTCTTAGTGGATCAAACTATTCCATGCAAGAAGATTCATTTCTATGGAACCTCTCAGATACCAACCATTATAAGGAACAATGATACCATGCTAAATGGAGTACTCCTAGGAATCATCCTTATCACCTTGGCACCAGACATCCTTATATATTCATTCCTATCGTCAGAAGGATGCACCGTCAATGATGTAGAGTATCTTGATCTCATTACTGGTCTAAAGTTATCCCTCTATTTTCATGTTTCACACATTAATGTGAATGGGGACTCAAATTCAGTCATCAAGTAGATTAATGGTGACCACATCATCAAAAAACTGGAGTTTCTGTCCCAATTTGAGTTCACTCTCCAGTTTATGGCCTAGTTCCCTTCTTATCAGAAAGTGACCAACGACTATCATTTATAGAATAGTAATCCAAATCCTTAGAATGTTAAAATTATTCTCTTATAGAGCATAACTACGATGAGAAATTCATTCATGTGGAACATCGTAGAGTCATTTCCCCCATTATTTTAGAAGATGAAGACAACTAGTAGGTAAACTCACTGAACACCCGTGCTTCTATGTCAAGAACTCTAAATCCCGCCCCCCATAAAAGAAATCTCTGAATGAACATCGCAATTCATTGAGTACCTCTAACATGGAATCCTTCTTTCAGATCAAGCAGAGCAGGAGAAAATTTTTCGGTGTGTAGCATAGTTTACCCTTTATAGTGGGTCTATCCTCAAGCAGGGTCTCTACAAGATTGGGTCGGAGGAAATTATCCTCCCCTACTTTTATGGTTCTTAGATTAACCATGTTATAATTTAATTTCATGTTGATTAATATGTTTCCCATCAATCGAGATTGGATCCCTCACTCTATATTCGATGGTTGGGTTACATCTGGTCCACCATAGTCATTGACTACATGGAGTACGTAAAGAGGTGTGATGCATGTCAGATCCAATCCAACTTTGTGTATTGACCACTAGAGCTACTAAACATCACCATTTTTTCTTATCCCATTGAGGTTTGATGAATCAATGTGGTGGGACCATATCCACTTGTGACAACTCGCAATTCTAGTTACAAGTTGATAGTGATATTATAATTCTTTAAGTGGGAAGAATTGATTCCCCTAAAGGAAGTCAAGTCGTGATCCATGATCTAATTAACGAGCTCCCATTTCCTAAATAGATTTGGATTCCCTCATGATATTCTCACCGAGATTGGAACTATCATTCGAGCTGTTGATCTGAGAAGGTTGTACGATATGTACAACATCTGGTCTAACCATACTTCCCAATTATATGAATCGTTAAATGGATAGATTGATGCATTCAATCATATTCTCTCTAAAATTTATCTTATGATGGTGGTCTAGAGTAAGAAATGTTGAATTAATAATGTCCACAACTCTCTATTGGACTACTAGATAAAGACTCATAATTCTACCAAAGTGACTCCATATTCCTTGGTGTGCATAAAAGAGTAAGTCATGCCCATTGTGATTCAGCTACCATCACTATGAATAGCTATATATGACCAAAAGATGCCACATAAAATGGAATAAGTTCATATAGATGAGATAGAATCCCTAAATTAAAACATTCACTAGGTATTGCATAATATTGAGAGGCTTAAAACAATATATCATGGGTGTTTAACAAGAAGGTTCTCCTACTCTCTTTCCTCTAGGGTGACATGGTACTAGCTATCAGAATGTCCATGATACCTTTGATGAAGCATCCAATGGCGGATCCCAATTTTGAAGGAACTTACATCATTAAAAAGTTATATTCTAATGGAGAACACTCTATGATCTCTATAGATGGACAATAAATCAATCCTCCCACAAATTCGAAGTTTCTCAAGATTTAGTTCACATAAATATTCCTATGGTCTATGTGACATGAAAATTTTCTCTTTGATAAAGATACTAAACAAAATTTCCATTAACTGAAATTTGATGTCCTAACATCATGACTTTAAACAATGTGAGACTCTCCCAAAGAGTGTGTCATGTGGCATCAGCCTTTTTGGTCTTCATTCACGATGGGTTACTCCTTCCATGACCCAAATTTCCATTTTCGTTTGGATTCTCCCCGCAATAGTCCGAACTCGATGACCTTAAACTATGATGACACACCCCAAGAATACAATGTTAAACTAGGTTCTTGGTCCAAACTCTAGGACCTTATACTAAGAGTTTATGGTCAATGAAACATTCCCTTAAACTATTTCAAAAAGGTATTAAATCCATGATCTTAAACTAAGAGTCTAAGTCTATGAATCATGAATTTAATAATTATGAGACACCACCTATGGAATATATTGTCTAGAATGCGCCTACTTGGTCCTCAATCAAATTATGTTGATCCAATAACGACACATATATCCCTTTTTGTCAGAGTTTTGTCCTCATAGTCTAAACTCTTCGATTATAAACATGACGTTCATGTCCATTCATTATGACATTAAACTATATTTGAATCCTCCAAATTAATTTTTGTGTGGTTTTGGGACTTTTTGGTCCTCATTTTCATCGGGTTATTCAATTAATCACATTACACATATCAATTTGAGGAGACCCCTCTCCATGGTCAAAACTCTAGGAAATTATACTAATATCCACATAGGTCTGAGTTTAAAGACCATAAACTCATAGCTCATCACATCAATGCATCAATATGTTAAACTATATGTGTGTTTTCTCTATGATGTGTTATGTGGTGTTTTTACATGTTGGTACTCATTCACATTGGGTCTGTCAAGACACCACATTACACATACCCCTTCTATAGTCCCCACTTATCGTGGTTCGAACTCTATAAACATAAACAATGAGTTAACATCATTGGTGAACAATGCTAAACTATAGTCCTACCTTGAAATTTTTTTGGTTGCCTCTTAAACACATAATAAATTATGCTTACCACATTCCAAATCAGGATGCCTCATATGACATGCATGGGATTCTTGAAAAATCTTTCCCCATGTCCCAATAATGGGATTCCTCATGATAATAATGGGATGAATCTATTCCCTCATAAGAGTGGATCATCTTCAACATTTTTGTTCATCAACCATTCCATTCTCTATAACTACATGTGGCTTGTATCCCATCCTTAGAGGATATATAGTGATGCCCAAACATCTCATCTTTGGGCCCAGTTGTAAATTGATTTACCCTTTGTCCCCTTTTCCCCTGTTATGGTCCATGCATTATGACCATGAACCATATGCAGTTATTGTTAATGTATGTATGTGGTACATGATCCTCTTTAGCCTTTTTCATGTTGGTCTTTACCTATTATTTGCTATATTTATACCCTTAGAGTGAACATTTACCCTTTAGTCCAAGAAATCTAACCCTAAACTATTTTCCATGGTCTAGAGCAGATTTCCTTAAACTATTAGTATTACCTTTCAAAACAATGTGTGGATGGATTCCTATCCTTATTGGATATGTAGTGGTAACTAAAATTCCATTCTATGGACCTATCTTCAAATTCATCAAATCTCTCATCCCTTAGGCCCCATTATAGTCATAGATTTAAGACCATAAACTAATATATGTCTAGCACTCCAAGAATCATGACCATAAATAATGTGCATTTCATCTTGGGATGTGGTGTGTGGCATTGGGAATCCATGGTTCTCATTAAACTCAAATTTGAAACTTGAGGCACGCCTGTCGTAGGGCGTGGGAAAAGCAATTTAATTTTCCTAGTGCAGCATAGAAGCTGACCAGGGTCATCTCACTTGAGGATCTTTCTCAATCATTTACTTACTTAATCTAATTTAACTAAACTAATTCTTTTTGGTTGTTGTTATTTATGAATGTAATTCAATTTAATAAAAGATAAAACTAACATGCAATGACAAAATGCAATTAATTGAGAAAGAACTTGGCCTTTATGGGTTGGTATGTGGGTTTCATCATTCTCCTTGTTGATATTTAAATTAAGTTTGATAATTCAATTATGAGATCTCATTCATGAATTACTATTCTTTTATTTGTTGGTGTGAAATCTTGAATGCATTTCGAAATCTTAACTTCACCTCCTCCTATAATCATGGTTGATGGCACAAGTCGATCGAGAGTGTGTCATCTTCCAAGACCTGGCTCCATCGTATGCCATTTCAACCACTGAATGTCTCAACTCCATCGTATGAAGAGCTTGTATCAAGTAGAAGGGAAGGAAAATATTTAATAAAAGAATAGAAATTATTTTGAGATTAGTGTCGTGGTGGACGATCGCCACATCCGTGCACATCACTCTTGCTCATCACAAACATAATAAAAATCGGAATTTAAGCACAGAATAAATGAAATATCGACATACCACCCCCAGGCCAAGTCTCTGGTTAACCCCTCATATTTGAGGGTAATAGGTCACGGTGGATAATATGATAAGAATAAAAGAAGAAAAGAAGGATAAAAGAGGAAGAAGAAAACAGGGTCGATGGGTGGACACAAAAATAATGCATGAATTTTATTAGAAATCTAAATTACAACTGAAAACTAAAAAAATAAAGAAAAGAAATGAAATGAAATGGGGAAGATTTTTGGTCGGCCTCCCTCAGTGGAGATCTCCTCCTTGGTGCCTTGAAGGAATGGATTTAAAAATGGGATGCTTCGAGGAGGAGGTGATGGCCTCCTTTTATAGGCAGAATTCGACCCCGAAAGTTTGAGCGCTTTATACCCCATTAATGACCTCTTCACGTGTTCTACCCTAAATGAATGATGTTCATAAATATCCTTTACATCTCCTCCCCAAATTTCAGCTAATTGGGAAACAGTATGTAAGAGTTATGAATTTTTCATTCTCAGTTTCTGTTTCTGGACGAAGCATCCAGGAAGGTTCCTCCAAAATAATGTCATTCAATAGTCTCCTTAATAACCTCCAACATCCTCCATATTTATTATAGAGACGTCCCTATATGTCCTATAGGTATCCCAGGTGGAAACCCATCATTAGGATATGTGTACGCCATGTTTGATGTCCGTTACGTTGGGTGGGTCCATGCTGTCCACCCGGAAAAATTCCAATCTTCAATGATTGTTTAGACCCTTTAGATGACCGAATCAGCTCCTGGTCCAGAAGACATAAATGAAGCCACTAAAATATGGATTCTAAAAAAATTTGAATCAGAAAATTTGGAATTTTATTTTTCCAGAAATGACCAAAATACCCCTGACGTAAAATTCTGTCAAAAATCCAGAATTACTCGTTTTTCACATTTGGGTTCAAAATAGCACTAAAACATAAAAACGTGATAATTACCCATTCAATAACACTTTTTTGGGATTATAAACAATGTTTTACAGTATAAAATATATGAAAATGTGAGCTTCATCACTCCCCCACACTTAAACATTGCACTCCCGTGCAATCATCTTACATCCAAATCAAAATCCACACAACAATCAAAAATGAGAAAATATCAATGATTTTATCCAAAATAGAATTACATCATGTCTCATTTATGAATAATAATTCTCTCATTTTTATTTCAATAATTAAAATTTTTTCAACCTCATTAATCAATCCACGGCCCAATCACAACCTACCTCACATTGAATTTTATGTTACTCTTCACTCAAGAGAAATTGAATCTAGAGTTATACTCATACTTGAAAATCGCATGTATCACCGTAGGTTTGTGAAAATTATCATTTCTCCACAGCGTGAAACATGAAAATGAATTTAATCAGGAGGGATTTAATTAAAGTTTCAAATTATTCTTTGGCTTAGGGTCGGTGGTAAAATGATTGAAAAATGTTCCAAGCTAGAAAGAGGATGTTGAACTTTCAAGTACAATGCATGATAAAATCAAGTGAAAACACAAGAAATTCCTCACTCAATACTGCTTGTAAATGTGAAAAACTACCCCACCCCTATTTATGACATGGTACATTATCCAATAAGTGATTATAATGAATGATATCATCTATTTTCTCCTCTTATTTTTTCAAAGCTCCAGAAAGGCACAACTTTATTTTCTTTTTTTTTCTTTTATTTTTCTTTCTTTTTTTTCATTGAGGATGAGCTGAAAAATTGAATATAATGAATGAATGAAAATTCATGCCCTTTATTTTTTGGAGGGACATGAGTCCTAAAAGAATGTACAATGAGGAATTCAAGCTCATCTCCATTTTTTTGTTTTCTTTTTTTAGGAGAAATGGATGAACCAAATAAAGCACAACGAAATGACGACACATGCCCAATTCTCTTGTTATCCACTGCCCAAAGTATTGACACACAACTCGAATCACCCATAAATGATCCACATCCCAATGAACGCACACGTAAGTCCCTTCCCCCACACTCAAACTTGAAATATCCATGAAAAAATACTAAAAGTGCGGGTAGGTAAGGAAAAATTGGCTTGTAATGTGGCTTAAACCTATAAGGAAGTTCATGGCATCTAAGGGATTACGAAGGATAAATGTAAAGGGTGGTCTCAAGATAAAATGTGGCTATTCAAAGATATTCCCCAATCATTTCAAATACATTTCATGAAATCCAAAGCTTCGAAAGATAATTAATCACAAATTCTGGTTCTCACACAAAATTCAAGTTTCCCTCAAGAAAGTGTGGGTATTAGGAAGAATATGAAAACGTGGTTTAGAATACCTCACAGGATTGGAAAAAATATTTTAAGTCAGTGTTTCATGGGCATGGATTTCAAAAATTAGTCAAACTCATTAAAATGCATGAAAATCCATTTCCAGGGAATATAATTCATATCAACAATCATTTAAAATCCTTTATTTCAAAAATCATTTCAACTCCTTCAAAATCAATTGATGCGTGAAAAGTGATAAGAATATTAATTAAAGCTCAAAATATGTTTTGGACAAAAAACATTAAATGATTTTAAAGGATAATCGTAAAAAGTTAACTCCCTTTTGAAATAATGATTCGGTCCTCTTCCTCTAATTCTCAGGGCTTTCTTCTGCCTTCATGATCCTAAAAAAGAAAAATTACTAAATTAATCACAAGGATCATTTTATTTAGGCTCAAAATGAAAAGAGGGAGGAAGAAACATGATAGACTAATTCATAATACTGAATTTGAAATTCTAGAAAGCATGTAAAGATAAATCTTGGTATGATCCCCCAAGTGGGCCCTGGCATCTTTTACTACCTCCAGAGGGCAGTACCAGCTTTTATCCATAATCTGTCGGTGGATGAAGCTTATTTTATTTGAACCACCACATGTGGCTCTTCCTAGCATGTGCTTCATTGTTGTTCTTGTTGAGGAGGACTCCATAGATAGAGTATACCAGTTCCACCCCCTTCGCAATTTGGTACAACTTGCATAGCGGGGGTTGGATGAAGTAGGGAACCTCCTCTTCATTTGTTGCTACTTGTGAAACATTCCCTTTCCCTTGTTGTGCTCTGCCTAGTAAATATTCAGTGTGTTCAGGGAGATTTAAATGTTCCTCAACATGTGCAATTTCTTTTCCTTCATCATCCTCCAAGGCATAATGTGAGATGGCCGAATCTGAAAATTCAAAACTATTAGGGGTGATACTCAAATCATTTTGAATAAAATTAAAAGAGTTTGGGTTTAAGATTTTATCATCTCCCTGAGTCGGATCGTCTTTAATATCATCTTCAATTGAATGTGCCTCTTGGAGTCGATCTTCACTAGATGGAGGTAGGTATTCGGGATCCTCCACCTCAGGTTTGGATTCAACTTCATGGATGTCTTCAGTGAAATCAAGAAAGACTAGTGACACTTCCTTCTTGGCCTTGAATCTTTTTAATTCAGCTTGGAGTTCATCGACCATGTCCATCAAATCTTCCAATGAGATCCATGTTGCTATGCCTCTTTCCACTTGCCTGACCGTTATCATCAGTGCAACAGCTCTTCGTTGGAGGGCCTCCTCAGTATAGTCTGTTTCTTCCTCCTGCACCTGTGAGTAATTGTTCCTTGTAGAATAATTTGAATTTGAATGGATCATTAAAAAAAAGTTTTTTTTTCAGTTTATTTTTTTAAAATAATAATAATGAAAGCTATCTAAAATTTAAAAATAGAAAAAGTAAAGTAAACAGCTGATTAGATCCCCTGCAACGGCGCCAGTTTTGACGCACGCCTGTCGTAGTGCGTGGCAAAAGCAATTTAATTTTCCTAGTGCAGCATAGAAGCTGACCAGGGTCGTCTCACTTGAGGAGCTTTCTCAATCGTTTACTTACTTAATCTAATTTAACTAAACTAATTCTTTTTGGTTGTTGTTATTTATGAATGTAATGCAATTTAATAAAAGATAAAACTAACACGCAATGACAAAATGAAATTAATTGAGAAAGAACTTGGCCTTTTGGGTTGGTATGTGGGTTTCATCATTATCCTTGTTGATATTTAAATTAAGTTTGATAATTCAATTATGAGATCTCATTCATGAATTACTATTATTTTATTTGTTGGTGTGAAATCTTGAATGCATTTTGCAATCTTAACTTCACCTCCTCCTATAATCATGGTTGATGGCACACCTTGATCGAGAGTGTGTCATCTTCCAAGACCTGGCTCCATCGTATGCCATTTCAACCACTGAATGGCTCAACTCCATCGTATGAAGAGCTTGTATCCAGTAGAAGGGAGGGAAAATATTTAATAAAAGAACAGAAATGAGTTTGAGATTAGTGTCGTGTTGGATGATCGCCACACCTGTGCACATCACTCTTGCTCATCACGAACATAATAAAAATCGGAATTTAAGCACAGAATAAATGAAATTTCCACATACCACCCCCAGGACAAGTCTCTGGTTAACCCCTCATATTTGAGGGTAATAGGTCACGGTGGATAATATGAGAAGAATAAAAGAAGAAAAGAAGGAGAAAAGATGAAGAAGAAAACAGGGTGGATGGGTGGACACAAAAATAATGCATGAATTTTATTAGAAATCTAAATTACAACTGAAAACTAAAAAAAAAGAAATGAAATGAAATGGGGAAGATTTTTGGCCGGCCTCCCTTGGTGGAGATCTCCTCCTTGGTGCCTTGAAGTAATGGATGTAAAAATGGGATGCATTAAGGAGGAGGTGATAGCCTCCTTTTATAGGCAGAATTCGACCCCTGAATGTTTGAGCGTTCTAGTGCAGCATAGAAGCTGACTAGGGTCGTCTCACTTGAGGAGCTTTCTCAATCGTTTACTTACTTAATCTAATTTAACTAAACTAATTCTTTTTGTTTGTTGTTATTTATGAATGTAATTCAATTTAATAAAAGATAAAACTAACACGCAATGACAAAATGCAATTAATTGAGAAATAACTTGGCCTTTATGGGTTGGTATGTGGGTTTCATCATTCTCCTTGTTGATATTTAAATTAAGTTTGATAATTCAATTATGAGATCTCATTCATGAATTACTATTCTTTTATTTGTTGGTGTGAAATCTTGAATGCATTTTGCAATCTTAACTTCACCTCCTCCTATAATCATGGTTGATGGCACACCTCGATCGAGAGTGTGTCATCTTCCAAGACCTGGCTCCATCGAATGCCATTTCAACCACTGAATGGCTCAACTCCATCGTATGAAGAGCTTGTATCTAGTATAAGCGAGGGAAAATATTTAATAAAAGAATAGAAATGAGTTTGAGATTAGTGTCGTGGTGGACGATAGCCACACCCATGCACATCACTCCTGCTCATCACGAACATAATAAAAATCGGAATTTAAGCACAGAATAAATGAAATTTACACATACCAAACCCAGGCCAAGTCTCTGGTAAACCCCTCATATTTTAGGGTAATAGGTCACGGTGGATAATATGAGAAGAATAAAAGAAGAAAAGAAGGAGAAAAGATGAAGAAGAAAACAGGGTGGATGGGTGAACACAAAAATAATGCATGAATTTTATTGGAAATCTAAATTACAACTGAAAACTAAAAAAAATAAAGAAATGAAATGAAATGAAATGGGGAGGATTTGTGGCCGGCCACCCTCGGTGGAGATCTCCTCCTTGGTGCCTTGAAGGAATGGATGTAAAAATGGGATGCTTTGAGGAGGAGGTAATGGCCTCCTTTTATAAGCAGAATGATTCCCCCGAATGTCGACGCGTTGTATCTCCAATAAATGACCTCTTCACGCGTCGAGACCTTCTTGGATGTTGTTCATAATTCCCTTGGACGTGTCCCCTCAAAAGTCCAGCAGATTTGGACATTTATTACGAGAGTTATGTCCGTTTTACTATGAGCATTTATTCTGTCCAGTCAGACTCTCCAAAACGAAATCCTCCGGATTAGGGTGCTTTAATGGCCCCATAAACGGCCAATTCACTCGGTGCTTCCTTCATAAAAGATGCTCCAAAAACCCTTGCGCGTCCACCCACCGAATTTCACAAGCTTTGGTCACACAGTGGATTAGTTATGGATCCCACATCAAAACTAGTCAGTACTGAAAACAGTTTTCTTGAGCCAACTTGTGAGCTTTTTTTGAGCTTCCATATGGCCGATTCAGATTTTAGTCCAAATATATTAAATGAATCCCTGGATGTGTAGAATCTGGAAAAGAATGCATTTTTCAATTTGGATCAGTGTAGTTAATGTTATGGTCAAACTACCGAAATAATTTAAAACTGTTAAAAATCCAAAATGGCCAATTTTTACTATTCAGCTCAAAATAACACCACTATCAAAAAAATGAAACAATTCATCTTAGAGGAACACTTTTTTGGTTTTAAAACAATGATATTTAATATAAATTAATTGAAAATATTTTCTCTATCAATTCCTCCACACTTAGCACTTGGAATCCTGGACAAGTAAAAATCCAATCAAATCAAATCCAAATCACATATCAATGAGATCAATCAAATCAATTTCAAGAAACAAAAAGATATCATACCTCATCAAAAACTGTTATTTCAAGTTCTCCATTTAAGATTTTAATATATTTCCACTTTATTTCTTATCCCATGCACACAAAACACCTACCTCACATGAATTTTCTCTCATCTCACAAATGTAAAGGCTGAACAAGGCTTTTCTCATCCAAACACACACAAGAGTCACCATAGGTTTGATAAATTCCTACTTCTCCACCCGATGTGAGTCAAGGACATGTGTTTCTCATGAGGACTTTTAAGGGTTGTTTTGTGGCTTATGGTTGGTAGGATTTAGATGTTAAAAGTTTTGAGGCCGAAAAAGGAAGGCTTCGCTCTTATTGAAGCAAAATTTCAAGATTCTAGTTTTCACTCAAATATGGTCTCCTTCACTTCCCCATTATTGAAAATAGGATCCATCATCATTCAATCAGCTCAGCAGCAAACATTTCAATCTTTTCAAACATAATTTTTTTAAATCTCCAGATAGGCACAGCTTTCTTTTTACATTGGAAGCTCCAGAAAGGCACAACTTCTCTTGTCATAAAAGCTCCAGAAAAGGCACAGCTTTCAACAGAATAATTTTTCAGCATCACACACATCTCTTCCACAATTTATTTTCCACCAAAAGTATAACCAAAGGAGGTAGTACACCACAATACATCTTCCCCCACACTTAAGTTAAACTAGATTATGCAATTTTACTTCAAGAGCATGTATGATTGAGAAAATTGGCTTGTAATGTGGCTAACCTAATTGGCAATTCATGGATACTAGGGGCTACAATGAAGGATAAATGTAAAGGTGGGCCATAATGAAAAGGATTATTTTGAAAAGGGGGCTTCAAACAAAATAAATGCCTCAATCATTTAAAACACACATACCCCAAACCCTCAGATTTTGAAAGGAATAAATCAAATTCCGGTTTAAGCAAGTATGGTCTGGTTCTCTCAAGAAATGAGGTGAATGAAAAGAATATAACAAAAATGGTTCAGAAGCCTCACAAGAAAGTGATCTTAAAGATACAGACAGTGACATATGGCATGGGTTTCAAAAATTAGTGTACTTTTCATTAAGTTCCAAAAGATTTGAACTTGAAACAATGTTATTTCAGCAATCATTTAAACTCATTTTCATGGAATAGATTGGTTCATTCATTGAAATGGGTTTCAAAAATGGTATTAATAATCATTTCAGCTCAAAATTTTCAGAAACACACCAAAAATTGAAAAATAAACAAACAAAAATTTGAAAACAAACATCAAATGAAAATCCTATACTAAAAAGGTTCCCTCCCTCAAACTTAAATGATGCAATGTCCTCAATGCATTCAATATTATTTAACATGTAAGAAAATTTTAAAATGAATCACAATATCAAGAAAGTGTGAAGGATATGTACAACCTGATTTATTCGCAATGAAACATTGATTTAACCTCCTAAGTGTTTCACTTTGAAAACCTACAAATAAAAGAAAAAAAGTAAACATAAGATATTTATTAAAAGAAATGAAAATAGAAATAGGATGAGAATATAAGGATAAATCTTGGTTTAATCCCCTAAGTGGGCCCTGGGTTTTGACTGCCTCTAGAGGGGCAGTTCTAATATGTTATCCCCAATCTGATGGTGGGTGAGGTTTCTTGCTCATGAACCAACAAAAACTTTTCTTTCCAGGATGATCATCTTCCTTTTTCTTGAGGACTCCATCGATAAAATTTACCATGTCCACCCTCTTTGTAATGAGATACAACATGAATGGTGGGGTTAGGACAATGAATGAGTCCTCCTCTTTCTTGGGTTCTCCATGAACAACATCTTCTTTATTCTCCAGTGGTTGCTGAATGTATAATACATCTGGGAAAAAATCAAATGGAATGTCAGAGTTTAATTCTATTTGAAAAAAATTAAAGCATGAAGAATCAATATCAAATTATTCCCTTTCAAAGAAAGTATATTGTGTCTCATTTTCCTCCCGAAACACCACTTTGATCTTCTCATGTACTCCCTCCATTAAATGTTCAATAGGTTTGGGGAGCTCCAGATGTTCCTCTTTAGATGAAACTTCTCCCTCCAAGGAAATACAAGTGTTGGATGAATTTGAAAAATTAAAACAAGGGGAGGTAATACTCAATTTAGTTTCAAAAAAATAAAAAGATAATGAGTTTATAAAAAAATTGACTCCCTGATCTTGTTTGGCTTCAATTGGTTCTTCAATGGGAGGTGCTTCTTGAAGGTGAATTTCCCTAGATAGAGGTAGGCAGTCAGACTCCTCTATCTTCTCTTCAAATTTCACTGATTTGTTGGTTTCTTCCTTCAATGTTGTTGAATCATCTACATAATGAGGAATAGTTGGCTCAAGAAGTTCCTCAGACTCATTCCAGAAGTTATCCAGATATTTTTGATCTCCCATATGTATTTCTATTGCTAAATCTTCTTCATCAATCTCATCCAACATTGATTGAGATGGGTTAAATGGATCTTTTTTTAATTTCATCAATGCTTCTATGGGTCCATCAACTTGAATGATTGTGTGGGGATACTTCTTCCATCAATTTTTCTGGTTCTGGTTCTTGTTCGGGCTCTATTTGATGTAGATCCTGGGTTGCATGTACTTGTTCCGCAATCCACTGTATTGAGGCCTCTAGGTTTTGAATTGTTTGATTAATTCTTTCAAATTGGGATTCAATATCCTTGTGAACTTCTTCTTCTTGGTGTTGTACGTTGATTATGTCTGGATAAAATTCCATAAAATTCTTTTGAAGTTCAATTAATTCTTTGGCCAATCCCTCCAACACTGGGTATTCGAGGTTCTCTTTACGGTTTTCAATGAGATCCTTGAATTCATCCTCTGTGATGATTTGGATTCAAGCTCCCTAAATTTGTTTAGCCAAGAAAGATACTTTATAATCTATAGACCAAGGTGATTCAATAATTGGTTCTCTCACTGGGGGTAATTGTTTCATGCATTTAAAAAATAATCATTTGAAAACAACATGGTAAAAGAAAAAAAAATTAAATTTGAAACAGTGAAATCTTTACAAATAAAATGTGGCACTACCTCCCCGGCAACGGTGCCAAGTTTGACGCACGCCTGTCGTAGAGCGTGGAAAAAGAAATTTAATTTTCCTAGTGCAGCATAGAAGCTGACCAGTGTCGTCTTACTTGAGGAGCTTTCTCAATCGTTTACTTACTTAATCTATTTTAACTAAACTAATTCTTTTTGGTTTTTGTTATTTATTAATGTAATGCAATTTAATAAAAGATAAAACTAACACGCATTTACAAAATGCAATTAATTGAGAAAGAACTTGGCCTTTATGGGTTGGTATGTGGGTTTCATCATTATCCTTGTTGATATTTAAATTAAGTTTGATAATTCAATTATGAGATCTCATTCATGAATTACTATTCTTTTATTTTTTGGTGTGAAATATTGAATGCTTTTTTCAATCTTAACTTCACCTCCTCATATAATCATGGTTGATGGCACACCTCGATCGAGAGTGTGTCATATTCCAAGACCTGGCTCCATCGTATTCCATTTTAACCACTTAATGGCTCAACTCCATCATATGAAGAGCTTGTATCCAGTAGAAGGGAGGGAAAATATTTAATAAAAGAATAGAAATGAGTTTGAGATTAGTGTCGTGGTGGACGATCGCCACACCCGTGCACATCACTCTTTCTCATCACGAACATAATAAAAATCAGAATTTAAGCACTGAATAAATGAAATTTCCACATACCACCCCCAGGCCAAGTCTCTAGTTAACCCCTCATATTTGAGGGTAATAGGTCACGGTGGATAATATGAGAAGAATAAAAGAAGAAAAGAAGGAGAAAAGATGAAGAAGAAAACAAGGTGGATGGGTGGACACAAAAATAATGCATGAATTTTATTAGAAATCTAAATTACAACTGAAAACTAAAAAAATAAAGAAAAGAAATGAAATGAAATGGGGAAGATTTGTGGTCGGCCTCCCAATGTGGAGATCTCCTCCTTGGTTCCTTGAAGGAATGGATGTAAAAATGGGAGGCTTTGAGGAGGAGGTGATGGCCTCCTTTTATAAGCAGAATTTGACCCCCAACAGTTTGAGCGTTTAGACCCCATTAATGAACTCTTCACGCATTCCACCCTTCATGAATGATGTTAATAAATATCTGTTACATCTCCTATCCAAATTTCAGCGAATTTGGAAAGCGTATGTAGGAGTTATGAATTTTTCATTCTCGGTTTCTGTTTCTGGACAAAGCATCTGGGAAGGTTCCTCCAAAATAATTTCATTCAATAGCCTCCTTAATAACCTCCAACATCCTCCACATTTATTGTAGAGACGTCCCTATCTGTCCTGGAGGTATACCAGGTGGAAACACATCATTAGGATATGTGTAGGCCGTGTTTAATGTCCGTTACGTTGGGTGGGTCCATGTTGCCCGCCCTGAAAAATTCCAATCTTTAATGATTGTTTAGACCCTTTAGATGACCGAATCAGCTCCTGGTCCAGAAGACAAAAAATAAGGCACTAAAATATGGATTCTAACAAAATTTGAATAATAAAATTTGGAATTTTATTTTTCCATAAATGACCAAAATACCCCTAACGTAAAATTCTTTCAAAAATCCAGAATTAGTCGTTTTTCACATTTGGGTTCAAAATAGCACTAAAACATAAAAATGTGATAATTACCCATTCAATAACACTTTTTTGGGATTATAAACAATGTTTTACAGTATAACATATATGAAAATTTGAGCTTCATCAAAACTCCACCACTCAAACCACACCCACTATAAGTTCCCCCATAGTCTATAAAATATGATTATACACAATTTTCAGTACCCGAGTTCAAATCATACTTTCCTTCATACCCAATTGACATTGTCAAATGTGTTGTGGTGTGGAACAAAGAGTATTGACTCTTACATAGAAAATCTATCAATCCATCTCTATACTTATAGTCTTTCTTTGTTTTTCATTCCATAATCCATCAAATCCATACATGCCCCATAATTGTGATAATGTATAGCCAAGGATCACCTCTATTCCTGGGCTAATACCTTGGAAGATATCGTGTAACCAATAGCAGTCCCTATGTTTCGATCATAGTCATTAGTCGATATTTCGTTTTCATACCTCATTCTTGATTTGTTTGGTTATGGTCCCTATGTTTCAAACATGGTAAATATTCAATCCCTATCCATTGGTTTCCCCTTAACTAGATCATGGAAGTGTTGTATTACTTCGTTTATACATCATTTTTTCTTAGTTGAATTCCAACACCCTTGTTGTCACCCCTCTATGAATTTACAAGCATCAGGTAGGTCATTATTTTCCACTATGAAATTCTCAACTTAGTGTCTCCTTGCCCCTAACATGAAATTCCACATATTAGGAAAATACATTACCATTACTTGTTTTCCACACTGATCATGACTCGTATGGGATTAGGAGTTCTCATACTATGTGTACAAATGTGGTCGAGCAACAAAAAGGATCCCATGGATCAAAATCTACCACCTTTAACTAGGAATTAGTTTCTAGAAAACAAAACATTAAACTATGTGTGAATCCTCCTAGGAATTATTGTAATTTCTCTGGGAATCCTCGGACCTCATGCACATCACTTTGGTCAATCTTCCATGCTACACATCTCCCCTTTTGGGATACTTCCCATGGTGCAAGAATTATGACCGTAAACTATTTTATCAGGGTAAAATTTCAATGGCCTTAAACTAAGATCCCACGATCCAAAAATTATGAACATAAAAAATTTGTAGTCCCTACACACCAAGATTCATGAATTTAAACTATTTTAAAAATTTCAAGCTAAGTGAAAAAAAATTTAAAACATTTTCTTACCGAAACATTTCTGGAATGCAATCCTCTTTTGGATAATTCATGTAAGGTTTATTCCCATTTATCTGGACAGGTAACCTTGGAAAAAATATAGCCATATTCCATGAAACATGACTTTAGACTATTCTTAAAGTTCCAAGACATGTGAACTTTATTTTTGTGCAATTTCCCTATCATAAGACATTAAACTGTGGGATATATCATGATCATATAATGTTAAAATGTTCAATTCACCACCCTCATCATATAATGTTATACTATGTTCCCAACATCCCAACAATATGATATGAAACTGTGTATTTATTAGCCTTATCTCATAATGTAAATCAATTAGGCATATTAGGCCCTCACCTAGGAGGTCCTCTCCTCTGATGTTGGTCATCTACCACAACGATCAAATTTTCAGTTGTCGCTTGCCATCTGAGATAACGCACCCCCAGAAGATTAGTTTTGCCTTTGTTTTGACCAGTAATCTGACACTAATTTTCTTGAAGTCATGGTGGAAAAATTCTTGGAGTTTTGGAATCCATTCATGAATTCCATCGCATCATTTCCATTCTTCACGTTCCCCTTGTTTGGATCCTTATCGTCCTCCACATCCATAAGGACACCCTAACAAAATGATCTCCTGACATACTGACTCAACAACCCTCCTAGGACAATGTTATGACCACCGTGCTTTTATTTCACACTTAAACATAATTTATTACATAAAAATCAATTTATACAACATATAAGATCAATATTGTTATTGTGTTTTGGGCTTAGGAACATTACAAAACAACGAAAAACATAAAACACAACTTCGTTTTGAAAACTTATTTTACATGACAACTACATCTCCTCGTACATAGCGTTACATGGGATAACCTAAGGACATAGAAAAGAAAGTGGTGAGATATAAATCCCATTATGGTAATAAAAATAGCATAACATGATGAATACAATATATGTTAGACAATAGGCATGTCATTGGGGCATAATAGAAACATGAACATAAAGTCATGATAAAGCCTGATAATCATAACATTGAAATGTGGAAACAACACTTGACTTGTAATTTTCATGAGAAAAGGCTCATTGAAAATGGATTATGCATAAAAACTCATTTCATGTGAATTATCATTAGTAAGTCCTCATTTCACTTGATGTATCATGATTCTAATCTTTACTCAATGCATTGGAGCACTATCAGGGTGCACCATTCTTAAACATTCTTTTTCATGTATAAGTGTGCCACATGGATTCATTAAACACCATCATTTATTCCATGTCAAAGGAATGTGGAATTAATAAATGAAAATATATAATGAATAAGTAAATGTGCATAAAGTTGAATACCCTTTATAGAGAAATGGGCATGGTTTTACTACACAATGACTTTGGCTTGAAGAATCACGGTTCAATTTCGGAAGCATAACAACATGACATAAAAATTAATAAAATAATTGATGAGATATAAAAGGGTGTCTCATCATATATACAATAAATGGATACCATGGATCTTATATAAATACATATCCAAGCATATGTAATGGAATTTGGATTCATAATACAAAACAATTTCTTGAATGTAAATGAGGTGAGAGAAATTCAACAAGGAATTTAGGCATGGTAACGGGTGTACATGTTAGGAATTAATGAGAGCGAAAATGGGTCTATCATCATTAAAAAATAAATAGGACAATATATGGGAGTTTCAAAATCATACCCCATCATTAAAAATTGAAAATAAAAAGTGCATAACAATATTAAGAAACTTGGATAAAATGAGAAATGAAGGAATCCCTTACTTGGAAGTGTGATATCAATTTCTTGGGAGGGGCTTGGGAGAGGCTTCATGGGAGCTTGGCATGACATGGGAGGGTTCTATAGGGAGGAGGGTATTTTTTGGATGATCTTCAATGGAATTGAGTGAAGAGGAAGTGAGATCTTTTTTGGATTTATATAGGAAAGGAGATAGAATTCTTTATTACTTAGGTTTGGGACACCACACATTAAACTAGTCAAAACCACAAACCAACCTATGGTTTTTTCCCATGTTTTTTCCAAAGTGGAGTGGAAAACAATATTTTAAATGTCCAGTGGCCTAAATTCTTAAAATAATAGTTTTTCTTATGTGGGAGTTAGTCACACCCTCAAAGAAAACTATTTTAAAAGCTAAATTGTTATATAAGTCTTGGAGGGTCCACTAATGCTTTGTAAAATTTATCAAACAAACCTAAAATCGCATTATTTTAATGGAAAAACATATATTTTCCAAACATAATTTTTATAGTATTTTATTACATTACAATTGGGTCATTATGATGTCATAAAACACATTATATATTTAAACTGTATCTATTATATACCGAAAAATTCGACTATCTCAAAAAATTATAAAAAATTAATCATATGATAATTTTGATGTCCTAATTCAAAAAATAACATTCATTTTATATAGAAAATTTATTAAAAATTTGTATTTTTACTTTTAATATATAAATTCAAATTTATAAAAAAATCATGTGTTTTATCAAAAACAACTCTCAAACCTTAATAAAAATTACAACTGTATTCGTAAAAATTATACAATCATTTATAATTAATATTAAGAAATTTAATAAAAATATTTTGTTAAAATATTATTTACTTAAAAATACATTAATATATCAAAATAGATTTCTTAGTTTAATATTAATTAAGAAAAAAATTTCTGCTTTAAGAACTATTTGCAATGTAATAATAATAAAATGAATGTATATTGTTTATTATATACAAAAACAATGCACGTAATCATAGTGCTAAGGTCTTGTTATATAAACCCTTTTAACACATACATAATACCGAGGGGTAAGATGTGTGATGATGATAGACTCTTGGGTGGTTCAGATAACATCGCTTGGCTGGTAATCTCTATCAACATCCACATTTCCCATAGGCGATTATGTTCGATCATAACAGGTTGAAGCTCATCAAGGGCACGGTCAAGAGAAAATCTAAATGACGCCACAACCATTTTGATCTCTAACAAATGGGCTTCTTAAGGGTAAAGTATATTGTATGAGGCCATCGCTTCCTTTACATGAGTAAATTGGATTTGTTAAAGCCCTATATTTATAATCTTCATTTGTTCACTGTTCAAAAAAATATTAGCAACGGTCACAATTATTAACGGTATTTTAAAATCCAAAAACATAAAACAATGGATGTTCATATGTTATATAACCATTATACATAATAAGACTTTTAATTAGATCAAGAGGAATTATTATCAATGAATGTTTGGGTCGTTACAATCTTCCCCTCATAAGAAATTTTTCCCTTGAAATTTCTTTTTCCCACACTAAGACAGATGTGGGTAACTCTCCTTCATCAATCCCCACAATTCCCACATTGCTTCTTCGATCTTGTGGTTTTTCCCCAACACCTTGACTAGGGGAATTGCCTGATTTTGTATATCTTTTTCTCTATGATCTAATATATTCACCGATTTCTCTTCGTAAGAAAGATCATCCTCTAACTATACTACTTCTGCAGAGAGTACATGTGAAGGGTATGATATGTACTTCCTTAAGAGTGATACATGAAAGACATCATGTCCTTTGGCCATGGTAGGTGGAAGTTCTAGTCGATAGGCCACATCCTGGACATGATCAAGAATCTCGATGGGCCCGATGTACCGAGGACTTAACCTCCCTTTCTTTCCAAACCCCATGACCTTCTTCCACAGAGATATACATAGAAATAAAATGTATCCAACTTTGAATTCATGGTTTTGTTGACGGTTGTCTACATAACTCTTCTATCGAATTTGGGCTACCTTGATATGATACTGAATGGATTTCACCTTCTCCACTATTTCTTAGACCATTTCAGATCTTAGTAGCATATTCTCAATAACTTCGCCCCAACACCCCTGGTGTTCTGCACCTTTTCCCATAAAGTGTTTCATAAGGAGCCATTTGGATTCTTGATTGGAAACTGTTATTGTATGGGAACTCAACAAGAAGAAGATATTGATCCCATCGTCCTTTTATGTCAATTGAGAAGGCTCTCAACATTTCCTCAAGTGTTTGGATAGTCCACTCAGATTTTCCATCATTTTGAGGATGATAATCTGTACTAATGTTTATCTTAGTATCCAGAGCATGTTGAAGACTCTTCCAAAACATAGAGGTGAATCTTGGATCCTGATCTGATATAATAGATAGTGGTACTCCGTGCAGTCTTACCACATCCTAGATTTATATTCATGCCAGTTAATCCAATGAGAAATCCTCTCGAATAGCAATGATGTGGGCAGCCTTTGTAAGATGATCCAAAACAACCTAGATATCATTGTTTCCTTTGGATGTCTTTTAATGTCTTGTGACAAAGTCCATGGTGATGTTCTCCCATTTACATGATGGTATGGGTAGTGGATGCAACATACATTTAGACTGATTCCTATCAACCTTCACTTTATTACACACCAGGCACTTTGATGTATACTCAGTAATCTCCTTCTTCATGTTACCCCACCAAAAATTATCAAGGAGATCTCGGAACATCATTGTGTTTCTTGGTGGATAGAGAAATTCCAACTATGTGCATCATCCAATAGTTCCGTATTCAGCTCTGTACATTATGGAACACATAGTCTTTTCCAAAATCTCAAAATTCCTTCTCCATTAGCATTGATCTCTAAGGATTTACATTTTCTGATACCTTCCACTTTCTTCTGAATTCACACTTCATCATTTTTTAGCATCATTTAACTTTTCCATAAGAGACGGTTGAGAAATCATTTGTGAAAGGATTGATGATGTACCCTTATTTATGATTCACATGTCCAACTTCATAAAATCTAAAAAGATTGGATCCTTTTAAATTCTCATCAATGATAGAATTTCAGTGTCCTTTCTGCATAGATCATTCACCACTTTTTCGCTTTCCTAGGATGTTAATGGATTGAGATTTCATAGTCTTTGATCAGCTCTAACCCTCTGGGTTGGCACATGTTCAACTCTTTCTGTGTGAATATATACTTGATGATTTTGTGGTCTGTATATATCTCACACTTATCCCCATAGAGTTAATGTTGCTGGATTTTCAATGCAATGATCACAACCGCCAACTCCAGATCATGCATGGGATTGTTTTTATTGTTGATTTTCAGTTGCCTTGAGGTTTAGGCTATCACTTTATCATTCTGCATTAACACACAACACATACCCTTCTTCAATGCATACCTAAAAACCATAAAAAGTTCTCCACTTGTTGGTAGTGTAAGCATATGTGTAGTGATAAGCCTCATTTTCAACTCCTTGAAACTCACTTCGCATTCCTAACTCCAAGAAAACATTACTCCCTTCTGAGTTAGCTTGGTAAGAGGGTTGGAAAAACCAGAGAAATTTCTCACAAATCGTTGATAATATCCATATTACCCCAAGAAGTTTCGGATATCCATTACTGATGTTGGCCTCAGCCTTCCCTCTTTTGCAACTGTCTTCGATGGATCCAAAAATATTTCATTGCTTATGATGATATGGACCATTAATGAGACCTCCTTCAACCAGAAATCAAAATTGTTGTACATTTCATTGAGCTTCCCCTTCCATAAGGTCTCCAGTAGAGTTCTTAGAGGATCCTCGAGATCCTCCTTGGTTTGGGAGTATATTAGAATATAATCTATAAATACTACCACAAACTAGTCAAGGTAATCTCAAAAGACTCTATTTATCAAGTTCGTGGAGATTTATGGATAATTAGTGAGTCTAAAAGGCATTAATATGAATTTATAATGCCTGTATCTTGTACGAAAAGCAGTCTTGGAGATATCTTTCTTCCTCACCCTTACTTGATAATATCCCAACCGCAAATCTACCTTAGAGAAGTATTGTGCTCCATGTAGCTGATCAAACAAGTCATCAATTCTTGGAAGAGGATACATGTTCTTTATCGTGATTTTTTAAGATCACGATAATAGATGCAAAGGCGCATTGACCCATCCTTCTTCTTGATGAAGAGGACAGGTGAACCCCATGGTGAAGCGCTTGAGCATATAAACCCTTTATCTAGATTCTCCTGTAGTTGTTTCTTCAGCTCCTCAATCCCTACAGCAACCATTATATATATAGTCTTGGATACTGGAAATGCCCCAGGTATAAGCTCAATTGATAATTCAACATCTCTTCTAGGAGGAAGACCATGAAATTTCTCGGGAAACAATTCATCAAATTCTTTCAAAATATATAAGTCTTCAAGGATGTTTTTATCATCACACTCAATCATCAGATCCAGATATGCATGTTCATAGGGTAGTAATATCCACATATGAGATGATGGTGCAAAAGAATATTCATCTTCTTCCTTGCACTAGAATAGAATCAGGGGTTGATTCTCCATATGGAGAGTGATTTCCCTCTAACGACTATTTATGTTGTCTCTATATAAGGAAAGCCAATCCATGCTGATAATTATATAAAATTCCACCAGAGGGTGTATGATGGGGTTCGTTGGGAGGTTCAATCCACAAATTATGATAGGGGAGGAGTTATATTCGTTGGATGCCATGATTTTCCCATTTCCATACTCACCACCATCCTTACATACAAGATTTGTGGTGGTGTTGGGACTTTTCTACTAATCTTTCGAAATATAAAAGAATGACTATAGCCAGAATCAAAATGTACATTCACTATTCTTGAAAGAATAACTAGTGTACCAATCACCACTTTATTTTCGGGGTTCACTTCGGCCGTAGTGATGGAAAAAGCTCTCCCTTTCTGACTTATAGGTTGTTGGTTTCCTTCAAAAACCCTTGGCTGAGGGAAATTATTTGAAAGGGTCACTAGTTCATTGCAGTTTAAGCAATGAACAATGTGTTGAAGTTCTAATGGAGTGTTCCTCTCCTCTGTTGCAGTCATGGGTTTTTTTGTTGGCAGTTAACCGCTAGGTTCCCTTCTCTTCCACATCTAGTGAATTTCCTTGTCCACTTCAGGAAATTTCTGGGGTGCTTCTTTCCACACATTTGAGAAGTGGGGTGCTGGATTTTCATAGTACTATTGGATTTATCCATCAGACCACCAAAATTGAAGTCCACCTTATTCTTCTTATCCAGATTATACCCCTGAGATTCACTGATCTCTATTTCATCCTTGAGGGCACATTGGACAATGTTTTCATAACTATCGATGTAATGAATCATCAGGGCATTCCACATGCTAAGTTTTATCCCACCAAGGAAGAGGTCAACCTTTCTTTTGGGGGTAATGTAATGATGAAGGCATATCGTGAAATCCTTGTAAGGTTTTCCTCATACACTCTGATGGATTCATCGTCTTTTTTCATGAGGTCATGGAAGTCCATTTCTATCTTAATCCAGAGGGTTCAAGGAATATATTTGTTGAAAAACATTTTCTGAAAATCCTTCCATTCTAACTCCTCGATCTCCTCCTCAGTATTCATATTTTTGATCAATATACACCGTTGATCTGATTCACCCTCCATACGATAGGCATCCAAAATAACCTTCTCTTGTTTGAAACATAGATTGATGGAGAAGATCTTTTAAATGGAGTTGATCCATTTTTCAGGGATTGGGGGATCAGATGAACGATTAAAATTAGGAGGCCTTTGTCTCTTAAATATCTCGATTGAGAATTTGTTCTTTCCTAGGGGTGTTGAACATTCCTTTTGACCCATGTTTCTATTCAAATCCTAAGTTTACAAATATAGTATCTTGAAAAAGTTCATGATTCTAGATCACATATGATTGGGCATCTCATTTGAATATTCATCACATTGATCATCACATCGGTTGTTAACACTTGTTCTCCTATTAATAGCCATTTGCTGGAATAAAAAGATAGTTTGGGGTAACACATAATGGGTAATCCAAGGACGAAACGAATGAATTATAAATAACTTTTATTACCTTAACTTATGAATCTATAGGCTTCAATATATGTTATCCATGATCTACTTTCTAAAATATATTCCTCGGTGATTTTTTATTCCCTTAATAATTGTTCATACTAAGCTTGCGATTTTACCAAATCATATCCAATGTGAGTGTCATAACCAAGAGTCTAGCATGGCCTATCGTCGTGTTCCAGGATACCTTAGGACAATCCCAAAACTCCTTGTCAGTGTTTTCACTCATAGGTACATCTGTGCTAGAGCCACCTCAATCTGCTCATATCTGGAGAGGGATGTATTTTATTATAAACCAATTAGTCAATACTTACCAAAATTTTGGGATGTTATTATTATACATAGTCTTGTCCAAAATGCGTTCACTAGGTTTTTTTAAATCCTAATCCCAAAAATAAAGAAACCTATCATTTGATACCAACTATGACAAACCTATTTTTTTCACAATTAAACATAATTTATTACATAAATCCTTCACTAGATTCAACATAGAAGATATAGAGGTATTTTTTATTTCATTATTAAAAACATTACATAACAACATAAAACATAAAATGCAACATCTTATTGAAAACATCCTTTACATGACAACTACATTCCCTCATACTTAGCAATGTATTGGATAACCTGAGGACATACATAAGAAAGAGGTTAGCTACAAAGCCCAGTAAGGGAATGAAAATGGAATAAAATGAGGAATTAAATACAGGTTAGACAATAGTCTTGTCAATGGAGCACAAGAGAAAGATTAATATAAGGGAATGATAAAGCATGATAGTCATAAAATGGAAATGTTGCAACAACACTTAACATAGTATTAGCATAATCCAAGGACCATTGCACATGGAGCATGAGTAAACTCTAATTACACTTGATTTAGCATGAGTAAACCCTCATTGCACTTGATGTATCATGATATTAAACTTTACCCAATGCATTGGTGCACCATCAGAGAACACTCGTCTTAAACGTTTAATTCCATGCATAAGTGTTCCCCATGGATCATAAAATATTGATTCATTAAACATCATAATTTATTTGACAATAATGTAATGTGTAATTCATACATGAAAATTTATAATCATAATTTTCATAAAGGTGAATACCCTTGATAGAGAAATGGGCTTGGTATTCAATACATAATGACATTGGCTTGGAAAATTATGGTGAAATTTCTAGAGCATAACAACGTGACATAATAATTCATAAAATGGTTAATAATAGAGAAAAGGGTGTCTCATCATATGGACATGAAATGGAACATAAGAGGATCATGCAGATATATTTCCCATCATAGTTAATGGAATTTGGATTCATATTACAAACGAATATCTGAATATAAATGAGGAGAGAGAAATTTCTTATGGAATTTCAGCAAGGTAATGGGTGTACATGGGAGGAATTAATGAGAGAGAAAATGGGTCTCTCATCAGTGAAACATAAATTGGACAGTACATTGGAGGTGTAAAATCATACCCCCAACATTTATAATTAAAAATAAAAAGGGCATAATAATATTAACAAATGTTAATAACATGACAAATGAAGTAATACGTAACTTGAAAGTGTGATCCCAAAGTCTTGGGTGAGGCTTGAGAGAGGCTTCATGGGATCTTGGGGCACATTGGGAGGATTCTAGAGACAGGTGGGAAGAGGTAGGATGAACTCCAAAGGCTTTGAGTGAAGAGTATGTGGGATCTTGGGTGGGTTTATATAGGAAGGGAGAGGGAATTCATTATTATTTAGGTTTGGGACACCACACATTAAATTAATCAAAACCACAAACAAGACCATGATTTTTTCCCATGGTTTTTTTCAAAGGGGAGTGGACAAAATATTTTATATGTCCAATGGACAAACATAATAAAATAATACGGTTTCTTAGGTGGAGGTGAGTCACACCCATAAGGAAATGATTTCAAAAGGCTAAAATGTTTTATAAGTCGTGGAGGATCTACTAATGCATTGTAAAATAATTAAAACAAACCAAAAATCACATTATTTGAATTTTAAAACATATATTGGTCGAACATAAGGCTTATAGTATTTTATTACATCACTATTGGGTCATTATGATGTCATAAATCACATTATATATTTAAACTATATCAAATTTTTACCCAAAAATTCTACTCTCTCTTAAAATTATGAAAAATTCAATGTTGGATAATTTCGACATCCTGATTCAAGAAATAATATTCATTTTATCTAAATAATTTTTTAAATATTTGAATTTTTACTTTTAAAATATAAATCGACATTTATAAAAAATTAATGGGTTTTGACAAAAACAAGTGTTATTCCTTAATAAAAATTACAATTATATTCATAAAAATTATACGATCATTTATAAATAATAAATATAAACTTAATAATAATATTTTATTAAAATATAATTTAACACACAAATCCATTAATTTATCAAAATATATTTTTAGTGGAATATTAACTAAAAATTATATTTTTTAGTTAAAAACTATTTTCAAAGTGAAAATAATAAAATTAATGTATATTCATTATTATATACATAAATAATGCACATAATCCATGTCTTATGGTATTGTTACATAACCCCTTATAAAACCCTTATAAGACCGAAGGGTAAGGTGTACGATGGTGACATACTCTTGGGGTAGCTCTGATAACATCGCTCGGGTGGTAATCTATATCAACATACACTTCTCCCACTGGCAGTTATGTTTGGCCATAACATGTTGAAGCTTGTCAGGGGATAGGTCAAGAGGGAATCCCAATGACACCACCTCCTTTTCGAGCTCCGACAAATGGGTTCGTATGGGGAAAGTCTACTGGATATGGCCATCACTTCCTTTGTCTGAGTAAATTAGATTTTTAAAGAACTATAATTATACTATTCATGTTATCCATGTTCAATGACTATATTAGATATGGTCACGATTTTTAATTGTATTTTAAAATCTAAAAACATAAAACCAAGGATGTGCATATGTTATATAACCATTTTATATAATAATACAATTAATTATATCAAGTTGAATTTTCATTAATAAAATTTTGGGTCGTTAAAAAAGTCATGGAAGACATTTAATGATATTCTAATATAGATTCTGTGTATTGAACATGTTCAGTGGTCGACCCTCATTTGTTTTTCTACACTGAAGTCTAAGAGTATGGAAATTGTGTTTCAAACCATAACAATAATTATCTCATATAGTCAAGCCTCTCTCCTTGTGTTCCATATTTAGGGTGTTGTGATTCACACTCCCCGTTACCCTTTGTTTGGGTATAATTTGATGGTATTAATCTGTTAACTCACTATAGATCATTGAAAAGAAATTGGTTTATTATGAGAGCCTCATTTTCTAGGCATAGCCTCTCTCATCCCATATAATCTTGGTGTTTTATCAAAAAATTGAATACCCTAAGAAGTTGAGGGAAATCTTGAGGTATCTAAGGCTATTCTTCGTTGGAAATGGAGTATGGTTTCTGTATGTTTTCAATACTCTAATTTATGATGAAGGATATTTCATGGAATGGGATCACACCATTCAATCTGTAAGTAGTATTAATGGTCATGTCGTTTCCAGTGTTTCCCAAATTTATGGGGTCCAATTTTTGGAGAATGGATTGCATTTTGAAAATTGTGTTTTCTTTAAGATCTCATGAAAATATGGATAAATAATGAGTTTTTCAGATATGGGCTTCATGAAGTGTTTTTTGTGAAGACATGAATATTGTGATGGTGTGCTCTGTGATTACGAGAATTTGAGCTTTATGGAAGTGTCAAGGTTTGAAGGAAGGCTTTACAAGTAGAGAATTGCAGTGGTGCAAAGTGATGTGATGGAGAGCTCTGCAGACACGATGTGAATTGTGAACGAAGAATATTCTTGGAGCATCATGAAGGGAAATGTGTCGTGAATAGGTATTTGACTAAATCGAAAATCATGATGGATGAAGAAGAGCTCTGTATTCGACTGCACCTATAAATAAGAGTCCACCCCTCTCTATTCTACATAAACATGAAAGAGAAAATCTAGAATCGATTTTTTTTCATGATGCAAGGGGTTCTCTGTGAAGCTGGTTTTCTATGAAAGATTTTTCATTACGAAATACTACATTAGTATTGAATGAAGTCATTGCATATAATTATTCATTGCTTCACGAAGATAGGACATTCCACATTTTATTAGTGAGATTTACAATGGAATTTTATCCATGAAGACAATTTTCTTCATAATGACAGTGGGTTCTGCAAAGATAGTTGCTCTTCATGGAGGTGTTTTCTCTACGCATGCTAGAGCACTGTGAGGGTTTGAGCTCTGTAGAATAGTGTTCTCTACGAAGGTTTGAGCTCTGCGACGTAGTGTGATCTGTGAATTAGTGAGATATGTGAATATATGTTCTCTGAGAAGGTTTAGGCTTCAGGAAGGGGTTCAAAAAAGAAGTATTGAATGTTTGAGTTAAGTGGGTAGGGATTTCAGTGTGAATCTAATAAGGTATTTGATGCAAGTAGTGTCTATTTTAGAACAAAGAAAAAAGACTTTAGTGCCTATCTATTGAACTGACCATCAAGTCGATAAACTTAATTAGACGTCTCTCAAAGTAGTGAGCTTGGGGGAGTACACATAAGTGATCTGAGGGATGAATTGAGATATCCCTACACCATTGTAAAAGTTGTGCAACATGAATAGAGTGACTATTACAGAACCATTGTATTCGACATCTAATGAAGATTAATATACTTCGGTACTGATGAAACACTATCGGTGTATACTCATTGGGAATAGCCCTTTTTGGTGATCCATGTAAAATTGTTTTTTCATATCTTTTCATGCATTTTTCTGACAGGTTTAGCAGGTTCCTACCAACATGGGAACAAGATCTGTAAGTTAAAAAAGAAAAATTTGACACCCTGATTCACCACTCCCCTCGGATGATTTCTCAAGGTACTTTACATCTAAAACACTCACACATGTGGAAAATCACATGGTCATCACATGTTTCTAACATGAAGCATGTCTTATGTGAGCTTAGTTATGGGTCATTGCTTTTCCTAGAAATATAATCAATGTGAGATAATTTATGTTGGGGAAACATGTCGAAAAACACAAAATGAAAACCAGACCAATGTTTTATAGATTCATCGATATATTGTAGCCTCTCATTTGTTAAAATTATTTCGACCATTGATATAAAAAAATTTCCAAATGTGATTTTATTTCTCCTATTGATTGGCCATTGTATATTTTTGTCACTACACTGGTACTTCTTTCACTTCATTAGACTTGGAGAGAATATATTTGGCCCTAATCCAATGTTGGTTTTAATCAACACAAAACTCAACCAACACATTCTCAGCCTCATCTAATATTAGTTATGTCCTCACATTGATAATTATCTTATCTTGACTAGTAGTTATTGTTGCATTCACCTATGTTATCCATTCTAGATGGGAAATTTCTTCTTAAGTCTTTGCAAGAACCTTGGTTCCCTCAGCCTTAAATTTTCACTATGAATGTTCAAGTGCCAACAATTCTATATATTTATTCTAGAAAACAATGTCATAAGAAAACACATATAAGATGTTGGAGTTCACCCTTCTGGTCCCAATGATAACCATCCAGTGGTGAAGAGATCCCACACGGCTTGGTAAGTCCTCCATTTTTGGAATGGCTGATGATTTTCATCACCTTCCTCCATGGTTTATAGAGAAAATATGAGTCCCTATAAAGACATGGGTCCTCAAAATATTTTTGCAGTGGGGGATCATATGGAGGGAAGATCACTAGTATATGGTTGGTAGGATCATCCAGGTGCAGGTCTTCAGCTATGGGAAAATAAAGGTTCAAATCTAGGGATAGATCCTTGAATACATATTCAACTGTGGAAAAAAAAAATCCTCCACCATATCTTATGGGAACGATAATGTGTTTAAAACAATCCTTGCTCCTTTCACTAAACATATTGGCGGTGAAACCTCATCATTATCCCTACAATAGTTAATTCTATAAATTATGGTGTGGGTGTATCAAATGAGGCCTCCTCAGTAACCTCATCACCTAGAACGATTGTTGCCCCATCCATTGTGGCTTCATCGCCAACAACCGCCTCGGGTGAAGCCTTTTTATCAAATTCAACAACCTCAATATTTTTTGATAACACTAACTTATGTCCCATATCAACACCCTCTATTAAGGGCGTAGTCCTAGTGGTCCCCATTAGTTGAACCTCCTTAGTTGGCCCTACCGCCATTGTCTCACTCGACATTCTCTTTGGGGTAGCAGTGTCCACCATCACCACTTCATCTTGATGCACTATTAATTCAATTGTTGGTAGTTATGTATTGAATAACATTTGAATTTGAATTCCAATATTTTATGATCAAGCATAGGGATGATGTAAAATTGTATCAAGGGTGTAAAGAAATAAGATAATTATATGAAATGTACACTCTAATAAGGAGCTCCATGTGGTTCAGGGATAACCCCTTGGTCAATGTTTCATCCAGAATAGCCCAGTTGACACACTAAACCATCAAAATCATTTCTTACTTTAGGTTGGTTCTTGGACATAACCCCAAAGCTCTAATATCTCATTTGATGAATCCATACATATATTATTATTGAAATGAATCATTCCACCTTTACTATGGGTTGGGATTCTGGCTTGATGTTGTGCCCCCACATTTTCCATTGTCTTTCTTCTAGTATCGACTAGTAGGACCCCTAATTTCCCCATTATAATCATTTGGGAAAAGTCTATGACCTCATATGAAACTTATTTGTTAGATCCTCTCCCTTAGAAGTAGTTTCCACTACTTTATTCAAAACATTTCCAAACCACTACGTCAAAGTGATGTCATTTATCACTTTATTCTCCTTACTAGTTCCCTACACCAGATCCAGTATTTCCTTTGCTAGAGATGAACGATTCTCTTGATCCGCCCATACATTTTATATGGGAATTAATTCTTCATATATCACCCCTAGGATGATGATACTATTAATATGGTAAATTTCCTTGAGAATGATGCTGACCTCTCTGTGATGTAGATGGAATGTGTTGTTTCCTGATAACCATCTTCTCAAAAACACAACAATGATTACATGAGAATGGAAGAAATAGAATTATGAATACCATGATACATCATAGATCCCTACATTCATTACCACATCCTTAAATTCTTGGCATGATTTACATAACCAGTAAGTACAGGCCCACACATATGTAAAGGTTCTGCCCTGGCCTAAGTCCTAGACATCATTCCAACCCTTTTTTGTATCCCCTAACCCCATTTTTAGGGTTTTATGATTCTATAGTGAGGATTACTCGTATTCCATATTATCCCATTAAATTTTATTGATATGGTTATAGAGGATTTATGTTTTTGTTGGCTCTTGATCATTCTATATGTATCCTACAACATCCCTATGCCACCCGTTTTACCATAGTATGCCTCTAAAATAGTAAGATGCTTCATCCTTGCTCACTATAGAGATAAATAAATCACCTCTCAACACAAATATATAGATATGTAGTCTCTTTAATAAAGGATATTCCTTCTAAGAATATATTAAAATTTTTAATTATGATTCGTGGTCTGAAGTGCTTCAAACGCACTCATCGATCATAATATTATAGACTAATTTCTCTATCCAAATGGTGAAAGCATTGAATCCTTCAACAGCCAATTGATTCGTGACTTATTTGATATTTAGTGTTTGGTTCATGAATTTTGTTTTCTGTGATCATTTTTGGTGCTCGGTTAAGGAATCTCACCTTATTATTACATAACATTACATTATATTTTACAAATAGAGGATCTTTTAAACTTCCGTTTTTTTGGAAATAAGGTGCATAATACATGATAAATAAAACATAATTCTAATCCCCTATAACAGATTCTTTAAATTTTCATCCTACTTACTATTATTACATTTTACAACCTAGGGACATAAATTAAAGAAAAGGGTGAACATAATTCCTAGTAATTGAAATCCTGGAAAAGAGTTTACTTGTGATCTTGATGAATATCAATAAAAACATGAGTAATAATGATAAATAATGAGAAAGAGGAATATATTATTAACAATAACATTAATAATAACTATAAAATTAGGATACACCATTTAAATGAGACCTTCATAAGCATTTCAACAAGGTTTTTTATAGAGTTTTTGAAAAAAAAATCCCAAGGTTATTCTCCAGGATATCATAAAACATGTCATGTATAGAGATTAAATTAATTATCCAATTAATTGGTGGGATATCAGGGAAAGACCCTAATATGTATTAGTTAATTATATCCACATAGATCTGAATAAATAATATCATAAATAACCCATGGAGAGTAAAAAAACAAGTCTCATATAAAATTCACAGCCTTCTAGAAAGTTAATAATGAAAATATCTTTATGTTATTTATGACCAATGGAAAAAGAAATGTGGATTTTCTATATACCAATTCAAACATAAATTAAATTATTATTAAAACTTGTTTAATACCCCCATATATTAAGGTTTTTGTGGAATTCACATAATTAATATAAAATTAAATTTGTTGATGAGAAGAGGGAAATTTTAAAAATTAAAAATCAGAAGCATAACGGGTATGAAAAATGGTTTAAAAAAATCTTGAAAAGAGAGGGGAAATGGGTCTCCCATTTTTAATATACTCTTAATATTTTAAATTTATATAGTAAATTGTTCATAAGAACTTAGTTTGTAAATTTTAAATACATGTCACATAAAGATGAAACATTCTCTCCAACATCAAACTCTAAGTCCCTTGAACGGTTGTTAACAAAGCTCTTATGTCGACTCTAAGCAGCCTTTATGTTTTGGATGCTGGAAAAACCATTTTTATCATTTCTTCGATAATATTAGGTCCCAAAATATTTCTATCAATAGATTTTTTGAATAATGTTTGATTTATATATCATTTCCCATATTGAACATCATAGGGTTCCATTTGAATAGTCTAATAGAAGTTGTTATTGTATGAGAACAAAACTAGTGGGATATGTGGATCCAAACCATCTTTAACATACATTGAGAATTCTCTCAACATTTAATTGAGTGATTGAATAGTCTTTTCTTATTTTCCATCAGTTTGGGGGTGACAGGTCCTACTGAAATATAATTCGGTACTCATAGCATATTGAAGACTTATCCTAAATCTTCATGTGAACCATGGATCGTGATTTGATATGATAGAGAGTGGTACCCCAAGAAACCTTAACACTTTTTATATGTATATATGGGAAATTTTATCAACATGTATATCTTCTTAGATAATGAGAAAATTGGATGTCTTGGTTATACTGTCTACTATAACCCACATCAAATTGTTTCTATTAGATGTTCTCAGGAGACTAGGGTCAAAGTTCATAGTGATATTATCCCCTATCCATATTTGTATGGGATCAAGTTATAAGACACCTTTAAGAATTTATATATATTTATTAACTCTTTGAAACACTAGTATCATTTTAGTGTCTCCGGTAATATAATTTTTCATGTTTTCCCAGCATTAATGATCACAAAGGTCCCTATACATTTTTGTGTTTCTAGGATGTGTATGGAAAGTACAACAATTAGATTCATCCATACACTCCATCTTTATTCATAGAATAGATGAAACACATAGCCTTATATGAAGTTTTAGTACACCCTCTTGATTAATATTGAACACAAGAGACATCCCATCTGTCACATACTCTATGTTTTTCATTAATAAAGTATATTTTCTTTGAGATTTCATGATAGTCAATAGTAATGATGGTTGATAAATCATTTTTTATAGGTCTGATGATTTTTGGTTCCTTATGATTCAGTGGTCTTGTTTTATAAGGTCTTTGATAAAAGGATCTCCATGAATCCCAATCATTGTCTGCACAACATGGTCTACCCAACTAAATGCATCAGTGACTTTTTTTTCTCTTCCAGGGAGATAATGAAATGAATAGTCATAGTAATTAAGATGTTCAAACCATCCCATATTTCTCATGTTCAATTTATTTTGTGAGAAAATATACTTCAAACATTTTTTGTGTGTGTATGTGTCAAATTTATCACCATAAAGATAGTTCCTCCATAACATCAGAGAAAAAACTACTACATCCAGCTTGAGGTCAGGAATAGAATAAATTTCTTAGTGAGGCATCAACTATCTATATGCATAAGAAATAACCTTGTTATTTTCATGGGGACTCACCCAATCCCTTTCATAGATACATCATTAAATATAATGTATATTTCTTTGATAGAAGGAAGAGTTAACATAGGTTCAATAACTAATCTCTTATTTATCTCATGGAATTTTTTCCACACTTCTTTACCAAGATGAACATGGAAACGTTTTTGAGTTGAGTTTTTTAGTGGATTAGAATGTTATGAAAGAAATTCACAAACCTCTTATAATATCTTATGAGATCAGGGATACTACAAATCTATGTTACTATTACTAGATGATGCCACTCTTCCATAACCATTGTCATGGAAGGATCAATTGAGATTCCTTTGTTGGATACATTGTACCCCAAGAAAAAAACTTATTTTAACATAAATTGACATTTTTTAAACATTCCAAATAGACTCTTCTTCCTAATAATTTGTAATATAACCCTTATATGGACCTCATGCCCATCAATAATTTTATAATATATTATAATATCATCAATAAAAACCACCCCAATGTTATCAAGGTATGAATTGAAGACTTTATTCATAAAATCTAAAAATATAGCAGGAACATAAGTAATGTCGAACAGAATAAAAATAAAATCATAATTACCAAGCATTGATTTGAAGGAAGTCTTTCAAATATCTTCTTTTGTTAACATCAAATGATGAAAACCAGATCAAATATCAATCTTATAGAAGAATTGAGCCCAATTAATAAAGTCAAATAAATAATCAATTCCTCTAAGAGGGTAATTGTTCTTCACAGTGAACTCATTAAGTTCTCTATAATCATTGCTTAGCTGCACTGATCAATCCATATTATTCCCTAAGAGAATAGGTCCTCCCCAGGGAGACAGACTTAGTTGGATAAACTCGTAATCCAAAATATCCTAGAGATTTGTCATTAATTCCTCTAACTCCACATTTTCAATTCTATACAGGATCGTCCATATCAGTTTGGATCCAAGAAAGAGTTCAATGGTGAATTTATCTCTCTTTCTAGGGGTGGTCAAGGAAATTCCTCCGGAAATACATCTATGTATTCCTAAATCAAGGGGACATTCTCTAATCATATAATTTAATTTCCTTATTCATATTCATGGGTCATTTCCATAAACAAGGCTATGGTATGTGTTTCTAGACCATGCTGGGGTTGAGATACCACTCCTTAGAAAACAACTGTAGGTTTTCCAATACAAACTAATGATAGTTCATTGATTTTGTAGATTATATTATAATTATACTTTGAGATACAGTCCAGAATTAGTATAATATCGAACTCTATCATGGTAATGACTACTAGACTTGATATGAGATTGTTCTCTCTAAACTGAATACTATAGTTTCAATAGACTATTGATTCATGGATAATCCCTCCAAGAGTCTTGAATGATAAATCTATATATATATGTTTAGGGATTTATTTTATATTCCTTGAAAACATAGTGGATGTTAAGGAATAAGTAGACCCATAATAAAACAATGTACTTGATATATTTTAGAGATCAATAAGAGTACCTACCACCACATAATTTTGACATTCAAATTCATCCATTGTTATTGAAAAATCATGACCTTTCTCCTTTTTCCATTTCTGAGGTAGATGGTGATTCCCTTACACTTTATTTTGAATTGGACAATAATTGGAAAAGTGAAAAAGAATTCGACAAATGAAGTATTAGACTTTAGGCTTGGTATGAACTGTCTTAACTTTTTCATTAGTGTTATGTAGTATGAGGTTCCACCTCACTACAACATTTTGGAGAAATGTGGCCATATCGTCCACACTTGTAACATTTCCCACTCTAAATAAATAACTTCCCAAAATGATTTTAACCACATTTTTTGAATGTGTAAATTTCATTTTCTTTAATCTTCTTCTATGATCAAAGATACTCCCTAAGCAAGGGTCCCTTGAAATATTCTTTTCCTTTGATCTATGGTACTATTGAATCTCTCTAATATCCAGTTCAACCTTTAGAGAACTTTAGACTATATCCACATAGTTTTTATACTCCCGATTATAGATATTATTCAATATATGGTGTATTAGAACACTGTTGAACCTATAAAACATCCCATTAGGATACATGACAAAACTAGAGGTGTAATGAGAATGTTTTGAAAATTTCATCTCACTGCTTCCCACAGATTCATTTTCCTTCTACTTCTAATCTAGTAATTCCTTTTCCATTTTTGTTTACATCGAATGGGGAAAATATTTTAAAAAACTCTCATTAACTCTTCCCACTCTATAGACTAAATATCCCTATTTCGATTCACTTTTTTACTAGTGTCACCAGTGATCAACTTCTCCCTCTATGTAGTACACATCCAAGGTGAATTTCTCATATTCTGAACAATGGATTATAGAAAATATCTTTTCTATAGTGCTTATCCATTTTCAACAATCAGTGGGTCTGTAGATCCAATGAAAGATGGTGGTCATTGATCTATAAGGAACTCAATGGAAAATTGTTTCCTTATTAATGAATGTGGTATATCAGCTTGATTCAAGTTATTTCTCATAAATTGAGTTAGTTGATACATCATTCTCATGATGTTTTCTATTCCAGCATCCATTGGAGGGTCATCAACCATTCATTCCTTGCACTAACCATTAACACAGTTCCTCCCATTTCAATCCATTTTCTAATAGATGAAAAATGTTTTGAGAAACTTGTTTATTTGAAGAATATTATAATAATAAAGGAATTTTTATTCCTTAAAACAACATGCTTAATTATTTTATTCTTTAAAAAAATTATATTTTTGATAAATGCATCATAATGGTTCATTAAATTATTTTGATTAACCAATAATATCCCTCATGATTGTAAAATTAGTTATACAGTAAGGCCCATTGTCATGTCGAATGTTATGATGAGTCGGGACCGACACACCAAGTCATAGATTTTACCCATAGGTATATCTCTTCAGGAACCATGTCCACCTATTCGTATCAAGATAGTGATTCATTTTCTTAGAAACCACTTACTTAATACTCTACCAAAATACCGATATTCATCCTTATATTTTAACATGTCTTTAAGGATTTTCATAATGTTTTCAAACCCAAATTTTTACAAATGACCAAACTGTAAATTGATAAAATCATTGGCATCCTATATTTTTATTAAATAATATTATGTTACATTGTACGAATAAGGGACATTTTAAAGTCTAGTTTCATTGAAATAAAAGACATAATACATGAAATAATAAAACATTATTATAATACAATTTAATGGATTATATAAAGTTTATCCTAAGTACATTTACAGCTTCTCCTTACCTAGTGACATACAACAAATTATATGTGTGCATAAGGCCTAGTAAGGGAAAGTAGGGAAAACAGTTTACTTGGGATATTGAGGAATATCATTAAGAACATTTGTAATAATGAGAATTCATGACAAAGAGAGATATACTAATAATAAAAACATGAATAATAACATATAAATGTGGGTATGACATTTAAATGAGACATTCATAATCATGTCACCATGGTTTTTCCCTGAGGTGTTGTAAATATTTACCAAGGTTCTTCACTGAGGTATCATAATACATATCATCACAAGTGGTTAAATTACTTGGCCAATGCATTGTAGTGTTATCAGGTAACACCCTTAATATGTACTAATTAATTTGAGACACATATATCATAATAAAAAATTTCATAAATAACCCATGGAGAATAAAATAAATGGGTTTCGAAAAAAATTCAAGGTGTTTTAAAAAGGGATTATTGAGAATATCATTATGTCATTTGTAACCCATGTAATAGGAATGAGGGTTTAATGTATGATGATCCCAAAATAAAATAAATAACATATACATCTCAGTTAATACTCTTGGAAAAGAAATAGGACTAGGTTTTAATTTAATGAAAATAAATATGAATTTCTTGAGGAGAGGTGATAAATTTTGAGTAGAAAAAAACAGTAATATAACGTGTATAAAACCAATTTTTAGAAAAGGGTAAAAATATAGGGGACATGGTATTACCATTCAAAAAAGACTCTCTATAATGTAATGGAATACTGTAAATAGTATATAATTAATTAGTTTGGAAATATTAATGACATAATACATAAAGATGAAACTCAAATGGAAAAGAGAAGTAGAGATTTCCCTTTCCTCGAATAGTAAATCCAAAAATACGATGTTTGGGAGCATGGGGGATTCAGGAAACCTTGGTAGGACTAAATGGGAGGAAAATATATTGTAGATTCAAGGATGATGATTTTTTATTGAAATTAAATGATGAAATGGGAGGGAATTTATATCAAAAGTGGTGGATTTGTTTATTTATTTCTAAAAAAATCTTTTCACACCTATGTGGTGGTAAATTCAAAACTATGAGCATGACCATGGTATTTTCCCCTGGAATTGGAAAATGGATCATATTTTATGTCATTTTATCCCATAAGAGTTTACTGAATCTTTATATTAATTATTTTGTATAGGAAAATTAATTTTTTAATATGATAACATTTTTAAAGTTTATATTTATATATTGTAATTTTGAATATAAATTATATATTTGAAAATTAATCCAAATTTACTAAAATTCTTGAAATTTCTAAAATAAAACATTTTCATTAATGTATTTTGGATAATTATTTATTACTTCATCATGACATACTTAATATTTTACTAATCATTCTGAAAAACTAAAACTGTATTTTTCCTATTCACAAAAAAATGTATTTTATAAAATTTTCATAAATAAACCCTAACCTAATTTAAAAATGTTTATTTAAAAAATGATATTTATTTTATCAAAATTATTCTATATTTTTCTTAATTTTATCATTTAAATTTTAAAATCCTTATTTATTAAAAATAACAGCAGGTTGAAAATGTATATGGAAATTTTTGACACGTGAAAACAAAAATTATTGTATCATTTATAATTAAATACGAGTGTTTTATCATAATTTTTCATTAAAATTAGTATTATTCCAAATATATTAGTTTATTATAAATATTTATATCTTTTTTAGAATGTACAATTTCTCTATGGGAAATAAATTTACCAATTCCCATATAAAATTTATTAAGCAAAACCATTTTTAAAATGGATTTGATGGAAAAAAAATTATTTATTCAATGGAATTAGAATTTAAGCTGCTAAGGCCTCAACCCATAACCCCATATAATAACTATGTAATACCGAAGGTTAAGGTGTATGGTGGTGATTGATTCATGGGGCGGCTCAGAAAACATTGCCCAAGTGGTAATTTATACTAACTTGAACTTCTCTTGTAGGCGGTTTCGTTCAAGGCTCACTTGTTGAAGCTCGAATAGGGATTAGTCATGAGAGAAGCCCTTTGAAACTACCTCCCTCCCGAGTTATAAAAAATGGGCTTCCTATTACATGACTCTACTAGTTAAGGCTATCATTTCTCATTTCAATATTAATTATCATTTTTAATTTCTAATTATAAATTACAATGTTAAAAGTTTTATCTTGAGTATATTTTACAATGGTTATATTGACCAATGTTCATAATTAATAGATGGTCATATGATGTTAAAAACTGTACGGTAAAATTTTAATTTATAATTACTTAATTATTAAAAAGATATAGTTCTGTTATATATAAAATAATATAACAAACATTTTCATGAAATAATTATCATTAAAAATGTTTTTGACATTACATCAGTCATAATGCTCTGACTCATGGTGGTTGCTTCGAAATGCTTTGGTTTGTGGTGTCTGGTTCACTGGAACTCATTTTTAAAGAAAAGTATCATAATTCTAGTTCACTAAAAATCAATTGCATGACATCATTCATAAACATCTTGGGCTGCGTGAAAAAGAGAGAAAACACTTTTCTCGAATGAATTAATGGTAATTTGATCGACCCATCCACTATGTATAAGAATAAAGACATTGGGGATTCATGAATTCCTTCGTGCAATATGTCACTACACATGGGCATTGTGAGCAACATTTGTTAGCAAGCTTCTCAAATAAGAGTCAATTTCTAGTTTTTAGTGATTATCCCTCCGAATTTGACCCTCCTTTTCCCCATTGTCACCCTTTCTGAGGGGGGGATTTTTTTGTGGTGATATATGTATGCCATAAGAATGGTAGAGGAATCCACATTATTTTTAAAGTAAATCCATGCCAAAAAGCCCAAAATCTCTCTATGGTGTCAGTTTCCTGAATTTGTCATGCTTATTGAATAACTGAACCTCAAAAATCTCCCTGGTCATGGTTTCCCTTCATGAGTGCATGAATGTTTGAAGCTAACTCTCTACATTGAGACATTTGGAATCACAAACCACATTGTGAATGTGTGGAATGTTGATGGTATCTTTACGAGTCTGATAGAGCCTCACCCATTTGTGAATCCCACATGTTCTTCAGGAAATGTCCCCAACAATTGTGAAACATGTTTACTATAAATACCACTTCGGTTTTATATTTTAAAAATAGTAACCTAACCTTTCAACATTCAAATTGATCCCAATCCATGGACCTCCTATGCATCGTGAACCAAAGTGAAATGGATAACCCATGGTATCAAGGATTCATGAAACCATTTTAATTTGTGTTCTTAAGAGCCCCCACCCTAGGTGGATATTCCATTCATGAAGGAATATACCTTTAATGAATGATGAAGGCCCTATCAAGATCATCATGCTGAAAGAAGAATTTATCCTTCATTAAGAACTCCTTTCCCAAGATAGGAATTCGTTTAGAGGCATGGTCACACTATTTTGTGAATTACACTTCTTTGCAAAGCCACTGACCTCTTCTAAGAAACCTACATTTATGGATAACAAATCTATGAGGAACTATGCTTCATGGAACCCCTATCATCAGACTCCACATGCTTACTACCTTTTTCTAACACCTCTTTGTGAAGGTTGAGGGCATATTTCCTCCACACCAATCTGGGATTGGTTCATCATTACCCTAAGACCCTATCTAACAAGTTCAACCCATTCATGTGTCACACTCTATATAAAATGAGGCTCGATAATAACGTCTATTACTTCTTAGAATATGAATTCTAATATGGACCTTATGATTTCATACTCTTCCCCATTATTACACCTTGTCATTACAAAATCCATTCCCCACCTAGAGGTCCATTAGTGATGGTCCCATAAGACAAAGGGGTGATGAGTGAGTCCCCCACATTGGAGATTCATGATGTAAAACTTCATAGTTTCTCTTCTATGTCGTATGATGTTAAACTGCATTAAAAATTCCACATCGCATGACATAAAACTATAGCCTAACCCTATTCTTCAAGCATAGGATGCTCCATCCGTGAGTGTCATTTGATGACCAACAAAAAGAATTCTGATGTATCACTCAAAAAGAATGATATCCTCCTCACATATAATTAGATCATCCTTACAAAAAATGAGATCTTCCACTTCAACCACTTTCACATGTAAGCCCCAGCTATATCTTTATTACTCCTAGGAGCACCCAAAATTCCATCCCCCGGTAGATGAAGGGGATTGTGTAACCTTTAGAAATACTACAACCTATTCTTTATCACATCAAACATGACTCATGTGGGATGAGAGGTTAGCAATGAACATTACATCCACACCATCTTCAACCCCCATGGAACTTATATATTGTTTAATCCCAAATCATACCAAACCTCCTTTCAAATGGGAATTTTTATAAGAGTAATACCAAACAACCATACTCACCCAATGAGATGCATTCACACATAATCCCCAACCACATGCTAATTTGGACCTCCTCCTTTGGTGTATGCCTCATCCCAATCTGAACTATGTGGTATTTGACTCCAAACTAACTCAGATAGGTAGGAATCCTCCATGGGGACCAAACCCAACATTCAAATCCACTCTCATTTTCTCTGGGCCACATCTCGTATAAGATCACGCCACCCTCCTAGGAGACCATTTCTTCTATGGGTCCCTTGGGATGAACAATGCATATTCTCCCCCACAAACTCCAACCAATAGAAATACTCTTACAATGGGAAGCATTCTTGTTTAAGCCACATACCATCCCTCATTGGTTCTCTCTTAACGGCTCGAGATACCTTAATATATCATGTTAAACTGCATGGATCAATCCTTCCACATGACCTTAAACAATGACATCAAACTATCTATCTTTTGTTCCTTTCATTCTAAATTGGGTACATCAGAAGACTCTATGAGGTTCAATACCAAAATACATTAATCCAATGTGCTCCTTCCTAGAGGTTCACCTCCCAATTCCACCCCAAGGGGTGTTTCAATCAACCTTCATGGTGTGGAATCTTCCCTTTATCGGAAACACCTCTTGGATCCAACATCATGGAATGTTTTTATCCATACAGTGGACAACCATCATAGTGTGACATATTCCCTATTATGGGACACACCTCAGGGATCCTCCATCATGTGTAATTTTTATCCATCCCTCGGTAAACCTCCATAGTGTCACATCTTCCCTTTATGGTACACGCCTCCCGAATCTTCTTCCATAGGGCATTCTAATCCATCCATGTGTAAACTATTCTGGTGTGACATATTAAATTTATGGGAAATCACTCTCTGATCTACTTATGTGGAGTGTTCTAATCCATCCATTGATAAACCTTCCTGGTGTGATATATTCCATTTATTTGAGACAAATCCTAGATCTGCCTCCATGAGGAATTCTGATCAATCTATCAGTAAAACTACATGATGCGAAATCTTTCCACTATGGGGAACACCACTTAGATCCTCCTATATGGGGTATTGGTACCACCCATCTATAATACATCATGGTGTGACATGCCAACGAGCTTGTACCTGAGTGGTAAGGGCTCATTCTTGGCATCCATGTGACCTAGGTTCAATATCAGGTGGAGGAAAATTTCTGGGCTACTATAGCATCACTGTAGCAGCACTTTAGCAGTACTGTAGTAGTTATTATTTGGTACTGTAGCTGCCGGAACTACTCACCTGATTTGGGCCTTCGGGCCACCAGTTTGGGACTACCGGTCTCAAGGGCCTTCGGGTCTTCAAAGGCCATCGAGCCGCAGGGCCTTTAGGCCATAAAGTCCACGGAGTATCCCAGTTCGCATAGAACAGGCCCCAGAAGAGCTAACCGTTTGGGAAGAATGAGAGGGTATGGTGGCCGCCATCGGGACCAGACACATTGCAGCTTTGTATGGAGCAATGCTATCCGATTAGAAATGCAAAGTGGGGAGCTAGGTTATCAATGACACAGAATCTGGGGAGAAGCAGTTCAAGTGGGATGGGCCTACAAGTCATCTATTAGGCATGGTATTCCTCTGGGCCTTTGGGTAATGTATTGCGAGTCAGTCGGGCCTTGTGCCTTGGGCATACTGGTCATGTACGAGTTCCCCTTCAACACTTAAAAGGTGGATTTTCCTTAATAAAAAAATAATGCCTTTGATTCATTCGAGCATGGTGTGAAATATTCCCTTTATGTGGAAAACCTCTTGTATCTGCCTCCATAATGTATTTTGATCTGATCCATTGGTAAAATTTATGGTGTTTTATAATAAGGATACAACTTCTTGATCCACATTTGTGGTGTGTCTTGATCATTCAACTGTATCTCCATATGGTAGTAAACATGATACCTAACCCAAAACACATACCTTGTTCATATGTATTGGATTCCTAAGGTGAAATCCATGGATGATATGTTCCTATGGAGTCAGTTTCCTAATTAAAAACATGGTACTCTGAAGGTAAAATCCTTGGAAGATATATTACCTTGACATTAAATACCTTATGATCAGTATAATATTCCTTAGGATTCGTTCCTAAGATTCATCACATGATATGACCTCCCACGAAGAAGAATATTGGTTACCATTGTTCCTAGTATCCAAACATGCTAGTGATTCCCATTGTGACTACTCTCTTAACCTATTCCTTCCACCCTATCAATACTAACTGGAATATGTAGATAGAAGTAGTGTAATGAGTATGCATCCACAAAGAGATGGAATAGGTAATGAGTTACCTGAACATGAAATAAATCTAATAGGGAGACCCAAACTAGGCGATGGGTTACAAGGGTAAACCCATGGTAGTGGGAATGGATATCCCATCATCCTATTTCAATCAAGAGCTAACATCGCTAATGAATGTGATAAAAGTTGCTCGCATTTAAAAAGTTAAAATATGGGGTAACAAGCATGCCTAAACATAATAACTCATTGATGGTGTCTTTAGTGAAATTGTTTACTAAAAATCCAAAACCATATCATGTGATTTACCATAAGATAACATGTGTCATAAATTAGTAATAGAGGAATGAAATCCAACCATATTGGATTGTTTTTTCAACCTCTTCCCATGTTTCTAGCAAACCAGTTGTCCCATTAGTGATTCTTAATTCTGTTGAATCTATGGAATTTTTAATGAATGTAATGTAAGGGTGGAATGAACCTTTGTAAGTATAAATAAATTAATACCATGAATAAGTGGAAGTAAATCCTCATCCACCTAACGTCAAAAATCTATCTTTTCTATCCTTCATTTGAAATGGGGACCCAAAGTCGTATTTTATTCATTCCCTTTCTCGATGTGGTCTCATGATGATGACCATTGATAAGAAGTGGTACCCATGTTCAAATTATTTTTATATCTATTAGATTGTCAATAATTTTTCTTGAATAGAAATATTTCATCTAAATCAATCACATAATGGGAAGACCAATGATGAAAATTCCTCAATTAATTAAATTATACACAACTATAGAAATCTATATATGATCTCTCTAAATAAGAAAAATATAACGAGAGGGTTGTTTAATTTTTTTTCCAGGTGGAAGGGTTTTACCTAGTCCTATATACTATAAAACCACCAACAATAGTTATTAGGTATACGTTTTGATAATATTCATGTTCATTTGAAAATGTAAATAATTCCGGATAAATTTCATTGTGTAGTCCATGATAATATATCAATTTTAAAATGGCTATAAGATACCACTTGTTGTTTAGGACCTAGAATCATCCAATTTTGACCAATAGATTTATATGTACTAGTAAAATAGAAATAATAGTTATTACGCTCAATCCAGCTTTGGTACCTACTCTGACACCCATACACAAAAAATATAATGTCGTTCCTCATAATGAATTGATATAATAGCAGAATCATTCTTTTTAGGATTAGATAATATACTATAGGCACAAATATTTTGACGAACAAATTAATAATGATTTTTTTGAAATTGGTAGGTTACTGGTTACTTTATTGTAGCCATTGAAAACAATTTTCTTAATATATAATGTCCCATGGATCTTGATTAAGAGAGAATCATTTATTTCTTAAAATATTTTCATTCCCATTTAATGGTTGGACATATTATACATGAGTATTTTTCATTAAATATTTAGTAAAAATTATGGTATATTTCTAGAAATTCAGTCCAAGAAACCCACCCTCACCATTGAATTATATTTTTTCAACCATTCCACCAGAATAAGGGGAGGAAAATGAAGTTCCAAACAAGGGTTAATGAATAATTTATTATTCGATGAATTTAAATAGACTCAATCATGTATATGTAATCCTTGTGGAATAACTGATCCAACAAACACTGACCCTAATTCTCTCTGTAGAAATTGAGACAACAGAATCAGTGTTACAACCCTTAATTGGAAAATATTCTATAAACTAGGGAAATTGGTGTAATTGGAATGATACCCTAGAGGATGAACCGATTAAAAGGCATAATATGGTTTAAATCCTCTAAAATTTTATACCCCCAAAATTAGTATAATAGGAACCACCATGCTAAATGGTTCAACAGGAACTGACCCTTAATAAAAAATCCTCATCAGATGAGGAATATGTACTTGGATCTCTAAAAATAATTCATCTGGTGGACCCCATCTTTGATGAAGAAAAAAGGTATGATTCTATTTCCCTTCTCACATTTTGAGATAAAGAGTAATAGGCCTCTGATGATGATGGGGTTGATGAGATATGTTGGACATGGATCTTCACATTATATCATTTCCATCCTATGACCATATTTTCTATAGATACCTAATTAACTCCAATGGAATTAGCATGAAAACAAATATACTCCTAAAAATTTAATGTATAATTCATGATTGATTATACTATAGGTTCAATTGGAGGATAAAAATCTATCTTATCAACATAAAAATGAAGAATGGTAATCTCAACTAATCCCGTAAATGTCCAAGACTCCCATGAGTTCCAATCAGGGGATGTAATCACCGCCATTGAATACATCAACACCATGACCATATAACATAAAAAACCTCATACAAGGAAATGTTGGATTATAGCCTAGAAGTATCAAATCTTGAAGTATCTCAACATTTTTTAACTATTCTATCAAATCATGATTTCTTCCACATTTAAAACGATATTTGGGAAGCACTTGTTGAGGACCTTTAAATACCTCATGATTTTGAATCCAAAATCACTAGATTTTTAGAATATATTACCGAGACTAACATTTACCAATTTTATACTCTCAACTCTTTTATATAAAAAATTATAGTGACTTCCATAAAATGGATTATTAAACCCTTTTACATATCTCGAATGTTGGTAAAGGGTTATGTTTTTCGATCTCTCCCTAAATATGGGTCTATGATTAATCTCATTCTAGTCTGGACACGTTGACATTTAGGATATAATGAATCTGAATTCACTACTTCTACTTTGATAATATAAGGGAAGAAAATAGTGAGTAAATTCCTATCATCCAAATAAATATCAGGTCATATTTTAGTAAACATGTCTATGATCTAAGTCTATAGTTTTTTTGAAGGAAACAACATTAAATAAATTATTTGTAAGAATTTGGTTTGATTCCCAATAGAAAATTCATTCATCGTACAGATAGTGTATTATGTAATGTACCAATGCATAAGATAGTTTTATTCTTGATGATGAAACCCATTCCAATTCAATGAATCTTAATATAAAGATTCGAGTTTTTATCAGTAAGAGGGAAAAAATAGCTACAAGTGAAGTCCTCTAAATCACAATGCCTAATGGGTAGGAGATGCTGATATCAAACCACTTCATGAGATCAATGATTATTTTATATTTCCCATTAATTGAATAAATGAAATCACCCGAGATATAGTAATTTATCAAGCCATATAAACCCCGTCAGAGAGTGTGAAACATTTCATTTCCTTTCTATCACATGAAAAAAACAATCGTTTCCCCAAAATAACCACCTCTAATAGGGAGGTAGAATTTCATACTATCGATTCATTTCAGTATTAATTATTGGTGTATCTATAAGAGGTATTTTCGAACTAATAATCAACCCTAGTTTTCAAAACCATGATTCTTAAACTATGTAGACATAGCTTCAATGAGAAGAAGGAAGGCTTGGGTATTCATCGGATTTGAATCCATATTTATGATTCCTCTCACATTGACCAAACCCAAATGTGATAAAGAATGGTTTGATACTTAAAACATTGTTTATTTTCTATAATTAATGCTCTTAATTCATCTCAAAATCTTATAACACCCCGACATTATCATTTGGCCCCTATAATTCAATCATCCCATTTTAAGAGAATTAAAATCCCTATAATTCATCTACTAAATCACAGGATGTTGATATGTCATCAACCCCTAAATATATTGGATTATAAAGAAGGAATATTCAAAATTTTCCCAATGATAATTCCAAAACAGTTTCACTTTTAGAGTTTATATATGCTTCCCCATCATTCACAAAAGATAAAAATTACATCACATAGTATTTTTTCAAGAAAAATTTCCATTCATCACATATTACAACAAATGTTGAGAGAGATAGATAAGTGGGAGATTATATTTAGAAATCCCCCAACAAAGATTTTTTCCATAAATACTCATAGGAGCCATATACTACTCCCCATCATTCTAAGAGGATAAAAATTCTCATGTATTATCACCAACTAAAAAAACATTCCTCTATCACCCACATCCACTAAAATTAAATTAGTTGAAAATGAAAAATATGTTTCGAAAGATACCCCTCCAATTTTTGACAAAGGATCTCTCCCATTATTAATTCTCAAAAACAAGTGAATAGGGTAATAGAGGAATACCCAAATCTCAACATTATCAGTATCACCATGTCTCTCAATGAACAAGTTACATATATCATTACTATGAAGCATCATCGAGGTTTTTTCACCTATAATTAAATAGAATTACTTTACTTGATCTAGATATGTCTACTCATCATATGGGTCCTCTGGATGATCACATGGGTATAATCATGCCACCAAGAAATGGATTTCAACTAATACATCAACGTTTAATACTGATGTCAGCAAGCTCATTAATATTGACTTAATTTTGGTTATTCATTAGAATAAATGGATTTACAGTATTTTTCATAACATGAATAATAAGAATAGGAATATTAGAGTTTTTATCAAATTTATGGATCTCAACCATTATTTTCTAGAGGATGACGTCCCAGTTCTGACCGAAAAAACATTTTTTAAAATGAAACCATGGGGTCCAAAAGCTCTATTCTTCTTAGATGAATATTATTATATAAAACAGAATCATATGGAATTAAAATATGATGATACCACTATTTTATGGATTTATATAGAGTATATTAATACTGAGGACTTTTGTCACAAATAAATATGGTGATGCATATCATTGTGTCATTTACCTTATCTTTAATCATTTTTTGTGAAAGATCATTGAATGTTATGTCAATGATTTGATGGTCGAATATCAACAATTATATTATCCTCTTTTCAATAATGATATAGTTTCAAAAAACTATAAAAAACATGGAATTGAATCCCATAAAATGTACCATTAGTGTGCTATTGGAAAAATATTTTGTCTTCATGATATGTGATCCCATAATTCAAGTTCTTTCCCTGAATATCAAGGTGATACTTAAACTGTCAACACCTCAACGTAAAAATGGGTTTATAGTTCTTCAAGGATTCATCAACTATGTTATCTTCTTATATGAAAACATCACTGGAAGGAACATACCCTTCACTAAGAAAAGTAAGAAGAGACTAAACTATTTGTAGGTAAAATATTGTCAATATTATTTTAAAAATCTAATGAAATATATTTGGATCCCAAAATTTTTGATGCCTCCAGTTGAAGAGAAGTTGCTCATGTTATATGTGGAATATATAAACCCATCACCATGTTCCATTTTAGAATTTAATAATGATGTAGAAAAAGAAAATGGTCATTATTATCTCAACATTACCATGATGAATACTGAAACTTGATATCTTAGATTTTAAAAGAAATTCATTACATTGATCTTTGTTATTAAAAATATAAGACACTACATATATAATCACAAGGTATATTTAGTCTCTCGTATTTGTCATCTCAAATATATCATCAATTGTCAAATTTATATTGGATGATTAGCTTTATGGGATGTTATTCTATATTAGTTTGATATTTATTCCACACCATAAAAGGTAATTAAAAGGAAATAAATTGATGATTTTACCACATCACAACCCACCTAAAAAATCATTTCAGTGGACACATAACTTCTCGATTTTGAGTTAATTTATATTCAAGATACTCTTCAGATGTGAGAGATTATCTTTGATGGAACTAATAAAATACTAGTAGGAATAATAGTGGAAATACCAAAAATCTTCGTAGTTAGCTTAGGGATTTCCCCCATTTCTCATATAATGGAAGTCCATCCTTATTCTATATTATTTTCACAAGACTGTATAATCTAAAATAAAATTACAATGATTTTACAATAAGATTGTATTTTTTTACTGTAAATACTAATGTCCCCCGTAGTCATCAAGATATATTATAAATTATTAATTAAAAAAACAATGTCGAATCTACCATAAATAAAAATGAATAAATTACCCCATCTAACTGTATGTAAGGGTTGAAAGAATAATTCCTCTCTAAGATATAACTATTTCATGTTATGTATTCACAAAAAGAATAGGAATATTTTCTAAATAATGTAGACGCAACCAAATAATTCCCCAAACACAATGAGATTTCCATTTTCATTACACGTTGTAGGGTAATATCCCCATTCAATGGAAACAGTGGGGAAGATATCAATGAAATAATCACCACCCTATATAAAGGTAGTCGAATAGCCACATAAGCTACTATTGATATTGGATGGATTTCCCCCATGATAGACTACATCCAAATAACAATTCTTCAGTTTGACCAAGAAAAAGGAGAGAGGATCCAACAACATGCCATGAACATTGTTATTTATAATGATACTAAAGCTCAAAAATCCCAATATAAGTGATATTTTGATGGATTCCGCCTATAAAGAATCAAAGTATGATATACCCTGAACATTATAAAAGATGTAAATAGAGTTTCCTTTAGTTGTAATCATTTAGGAACAATGATTTCCCACTAAATTATGATTTTTGGATACTTAATTCCTTCGATGACACAAGACTACATGGAGTTCACCATTATACAACATGTGTAAGAAACCATACCTTCTTTTTAGGTATGAATTTTTGTTTTCTAGTATTTTTTAGAAAAATAGTAGAATTTGGAAATTTATGGAGTAAATGTTGTGTATTCAGAAGTACATGCCTTGTACCCAGTAGCTGCGGTTGACTATGTAATGTTTGTGTATCGTCCGAGTAAAGGGATGTGTGGGGTGACATAGGGACTGTCTAAAGAGAGGCTTGTTAAAGGTATATAATGTCGTTTAATTTTAAATGAATCTCCGTGTACTTTTATTTTTAATATTTAAATCGTTATGGGGTTGCGTCTAATTGGAAAAAATGACTTCTTCTCAACTTGTCTCTCCCAAGAGTGACCATAGGGTGTGATTCTTCTCTCTGCCCCTGATGGACTATTTGATCTCGAAATCAAACGCTATCGATTATGTTGGAATCGCCACAGTGAGTTCTTCCATATTCTAGAGCTTCGTTCTTTGATTTCTTCTCTTCATGAGATATCCTTGGTTGAATGTTTTACACGTTTTTGTAGATATACAAAATTCTTGTATGATTTAAGGGCCGACCCTAGTGTATATCAATCGTACAACACCGAGGTAGGTGGTTTGTTCCCTTTCGTAGATTTTATTTGAATTATATAACAAAAATTTCCCAATACCCTATGTTGGGGTATTGTGTGTTTAGGGAATTTAACCCTATTAATGTTTTCCATTCCATGTTTTTTTAGTATAGTTTTTTTATTGTTATTAGTGTTTTTTACATTTATATGTGTGTTTTTCCCATGTTTGACTTGATTTTGGTTGTTGGGTCTGGAATTTCATGTTTGGTTTCTATGCTTTCAATTCCTAGTATTGTTATGAGGGAGTTGATATTATATGACATGCTAGTGATATGCATTGTAGTATATTATCGAAGTAGTATTTGTGATTTACTTTGGCTGATAAATATGCTTGGGCACTATTGCTTTACACAGTGTTGTGGGAACCTGGTGTAGTGAGACCATAAGGGGAATTGACATTGAAGGATTCCCCAGAGTTTCTGTTATACTTTTCACACTACGAGACCACATCGGTGATTGATGTTGAGTTCCCCCTCGGAGTGTCTATAGTTATCGTTATGAGACCACGGGAGGAATTGACATTGAGTGCTTCCTTAGAGATTCTGTATTTTATCATTAAAAGACTATAGGGGAATTTTATGGTAAGTGCTTCATCAGAGAGTCTTTGTTTGCATTAAACCAAAGGGGATAGACCGTGTGAGCTACCCAGGAAGTCGTTATATTCATGATATTGATTGATTGAACCTGAGGGGATAGGGTATGAGAACTTCTAATTGGGTTTCTTATTTTTGTTTGGTAGAATAATAGACCAATGTAATTGAATTAATTGAAACTTTAGGACTTTTTATTTTTTTAGTACTTCCTTGTTTATTGCTTCATTTTGTTTATTGACTACGATATATATTCATTGATAGTTAGGAACAAATCCTTTTGTGGTTTCCTACTAGGAATCATCTCACACCCTTTTTGGGTCATGTTTTTGGTCCCGAATAGAATACGTTGCTGCAGGTATAGAAAAGTGAAAGAATTGTTCTACTTCAGGTACTTGATTGTTGTGGAGCTGGATAGCATGGTGCCAAGCTGAGGTGTACACTGCTACTGGAGTTGTTTACTTGATTTCTTTGGAACTTGGAGTTAGTATTATTTTGCAGCATTGTGACTTTTTTTGTTTCTTTCCAAGATTCTTGCGACATGCATCGTTATTTATATATATGCTGGAGTTGTTTATTTAATTTCAATATTCTACTATTTACTGTTTTGTGGTATTATTTGTAACACCCTGAGATTTACTGAAAAATATTCTTTTTAATGTCATGTTTTTTATGCTACACAAAAATTAGCTTGTGATATATGCAACACCATATTTTCTTGCAGTATACGCAACACTATTTTTGTCTTGCGTTACACACAATTTCAAGTTCGTTTTGTAGAAACTATTCTATGCCACATTAGTTATAGATTTTGTTTAATGTATAAATGAAATAAGTTTTGATTATGTTATACACAACACCAAACAGAGCTTTCACTACACACAGCCCTGACTTGTCTTGCATTACACGCAATAAAGACCTTCCTCGATATCGTGTGTAGTACGCAATACCATGTTTTACTAAACGAGATATTATTATAATATTATTATGAACTAGCCGTTATGAATAGTAATACCCACTTTTTGAAATTTCATAAATTTTATCTTTCAAAATGGACTTAATATTTGGATTCGGAATATCGAAATTAGCTTAGGGTGAAATTTTGTTACTTTTCGGATAACTTTCATATTCTGATGAATAGTGAAAATTACTAAATTTTAATTAAAAACAAGTTTTTTATACGAAATAATTAATAGTGATAAATTATTAATTTGAGTGGTTTTAAATTATATTTATAATATATTTTTACAATTTAATACAATTTTGGTCATTGGATGTAATTTCACATTTAAACCAGACATAAACAAGTGTCAATCTTTTGATAGTTATTATCTCTTAAGAACACGCTATTTGTTTTGATGATGGAAATTAATTTTTAAATTAAATAATGCAACTGATATATTTTTAATTTGGTAAAATAGACATCATTTTTGAATTCATAACATCAAATATATCTTAGGCCTAATTTTTGGTATTTTTCTGGAAACATTCATTTTTTGATGAATAGTGAGACCACTAAGTGGTAGTTACAAAACTGAATTTTTCATAAAACTTAATTTTACCACTTTTGTGAGTGGAATTTTGAAAATCTGAGAGATACGGTTAATATCAAGGACTAAAATGTGGTTCAATGAGATGAAAATAATGTTTGTTGAATAGTAACTTTTTACTTTTTTTACCACTGTTAAAAGTAAATAGGGTAATTAAGGGTAAAAATGATATTATTATTACCCTAACACATGTACTAATTCTATTTGATAAGTGTAATTCGGAAAAAAATAACCTTAGGAAAAAAATATGACCATTCAGGCCCACTTGGATTAGATTAGGACATTTATTATTAATTTATTTAAAGAAGGGTTAAAATAGTTAAAATGAAAGTTTAATAACTAATTCATTTGTAATATAGGGTTATACATAAGATAAATTAGACTATAAATATTCATTAGAAAGATAAAAAGATTTCCTACATAATGGTATTTTATTTGGAATTTTTAGACTTAAATATGTTAATTTATTTATGACCCAATGTTGATGCAGTAATTATATTATTAATGAAATATTGACATAATTGATGTTATAAATACACATATAAATGTAATTTGAGACTTTTTATGAATTTCAATAATTTTATATGTTAATATGACATGTTAGTATTGATTTAGGTAACCGTTTTCTAACTAATAATTCTATTATGAGTTTCACAAAAATTGATTAACAAATAGTGTCAAAATTGACATAAAATAGTTTTTAAAACAAATTTTATATTATTAATTATTTTTATATTCTTAAAAATATACGGTTCTGCCAAGATACTTATATCATGATATTTGTTTCATTAATGGACCACTTGGGGGTCTCTTGGATGTATATGGTATGTTTATTAACTATATAATAGAAAAATACAATGTGACATGGTAAATGTCAATCTAAATAACGAAGAGTTAAAACTAAAAGTTAAGGTTAATATAATGACCTAAAATTGTCTAAATTCTATTGGATGAGAGTATTTCGACCCATACCCACGTTATCATCTAAATAAATCAATTTGGAGCTATTAAAAACTGAATATGACTTTATAATAAAATAATATTTTTAGTTATTCCAAAGGTGCCCCTCTCTTCCCTTATAAAAGGGAACCTCCTCCCTCTCTTCCTCACACCCCTTTCAGCCTTCAAGATCAGCCAAACCCTGCCAGATTCTCTTCTACACATCCCTAGAAACATCCTAGAGGTCCTGGTTATCTTCAAAGATCAATTTTAGTGCCCTAAGTAGAGGTCTCAAAGAGGCGCTTCAAAGAAGAGGTAATGTCCGTTACTGATTCTTTCAACTTTATTTCTTCTTCCACTTATTCTTATTTAGTTGTTTCATTATGAAGTAATAACATCAGTATCAATAATATACGGATATGTTATTATAAGTATGAAACAACCATATTTCACCATCTATCCATCCTACAGAAAACAAAATTAGCGTGCGTGCGTACGTACGGAATACCGTCTCCACGCCGTGGTGTAATCTATTTTCCACCACCACCTTACATGGATGGGTATAATGGTGAAATTAATGAATATATATGATTATTGTAAAGTGATATTGATTTTTTAATGGTATACATACACTCCAACAAAATTCCACGATCATGGGAATGATATCATCGCTCGTGTGTACGTACGGAATACCGTCTCCACGACGTGATGAGATTCATTCTCAATGATTAACCATTCATAAATGATTATAAAGTATATATAATAAGTAATCATGAAATATATGACATAATACTGATATTGTATTTTTGTATATATATATGTATGTCATCTAATTAATTCCATTCAATTCAATGAGAAAACAAAAACAACGTTCATGCGTACGTACAACCTACCGTCTCCATGAACGGTGTATTTCTTTCCATTTATCGATATATTATATATATGTATATTCTGAATATATATTATATATAAATCATGTTTTATATTCTGGAATAAAGTAATCATGATCTAAGTAATCATATGAATAATTACAAGTCAAAACACAGATGACAAATGAAACGATTTTACCCAAAACACTACCTTAACATGAATTTACAAAAGAACGGGGAATATAAAGTCATAAGTGAACCATATCAGATATAATAAAAATTAATATGATTCTGTAATAAGTCAATGACATTATTTAAATCATTATACAGGAGGTTTGGATACGTACGAAGCATATCGGGCCTAAGGTAAGGGATAACTTTTCCAATCTCATTCTTATCCGAGATTGTTTATTCGTAAGTATTTACTAGGGTTATTGTTCTCATCCATGTCAATGTTTCCTAAAAATGGTTTCATGTATGTTTAAAGTCCGTTTAACCAATTTTTGACTTTTAATACATGGTATCTTTCTTTTACGAGGTACTTTTTGACTTTTCCGGCAAAAGTACGAGACGAATGTTTTTTTAACTTATACGGCATGAAATGATTTTTACGGTGTTATAAAGCCTTATTTTCATTAAGTTTCCTCCAAAATATTTCATGACTATTTTCAACAAAATCCTTTTCTTTTAAAATTGCATGACATTTTGTGAAAAGAAAATGATTTTGAATAAGAAAGGATATTTTCCTCAAGAATTCATTTCAAGTGTTTTATCAAAACCATTTTCCATCTAAGATGACATTATTTCATATGTGTATGTTTCATGTATAATGTCTCTATGATTTACATGGTTTCACTTTTCTTATTATGAAATGATATCCATTTCTTTTATATAAATTATGTGATGATGGGATGATTTTTATGAAACCCATTTTAATTATTGGGTTTTTATGAAAGATGTAGGTCTATTTTGTGGCACAAGTAATAATGATTCAATTATGAGATGGGTGGGACCTATATCTCCCTCCAATGCATTGGGTAAAGATTTATATCTCATGAGATAGACATGGCTGGAACAATATGTTAATCCGGTTCAGGATTACAGGACTGGAACGAGGAGTGAACTCTATTCAGAAAGGGACTTTGTCCACTAAGATGGTCTTGGCAGCAATTCCTTGGCTACTATGGAAATCATTACATGTGCTTAATGGATTCCACAATTACATGTTTTATTCCCATGATATTTTATCATGGTTTATGTTCCATTATGATCTATGCCTTATGTACTTCCATGTTTTATGTCGTTGCTCAAACTTTTGATGTTTAAACATTATGTTCATGTTTTTATGTTCAACTGTATATGGTATGTTTAATTTTATCCATGCTTACCCTTACTGAGCATTTGAGCTCACCCTTTTTATGTTTTATTTTTCCCCAGGATTAAAAGAAAGGTTTTATGTAAGGAAACAAAAAGTGTAAGATCTTTATGGGAGATGTTGAAGATCTTTCACCACGATTAGAAGATTACGTTCCATGTTTCCAAAGACACTAAACTATTATGGTCCTTTTGTGTCTATTTTTGTTATGTATTATGTATTCCGAAATAGTAATTTAATATCTATGTATGTCAAGATTCGGGTTTCTACAATTGGTATCAGAGGAAAGTTTTAGTCAACCTTTGGAAACTAGGATGCGGGAACTTTAGTGAGATCCCTAGAGATATTTCTAAGGTATGTCTAGGGATTTCCTTAAGGATAAGTATAAGTATAGTTTATAGTCCTAGAATTACGGTAAAGATCATAGAATTAAACTTAAGATGTTAGATATTGAATTTACTCCCCCTTTATTATGATTTTTGACGCTCACACTATTCTTTTTGGGTTATAGAAAATGGCTGGAAACAAGATGATTCATGACAATGGAGGATATGATGGACAATGGAATGATATTCTTCATGAGAAACCAAGTGAAATGGGATTTGGAAGACCAAAAATCATTATTATACCGAATCAGCAATCTAATAATATGATCAATAAACTCAAATTTGGTAAGTTTCCTGACTCATCTAATAAGAAAAAGATGGAGTTTCATGATGATCATAGAAGAGAGAAAGTTCAATTTCTCCTATGTAAATCATTTGGGAAGAGGTGTCATGGAGAATGTTTGAAATAAGCTACAAGATGCTTTGGGTGTGGAAAACAAGGACACCAAGCCAGTAAGTGAAAAGGAAAAGGTTCAGTTAACACCAGGGAGGAGGATAATGGTACAGCTACGACATCAACAAAGATTAAATGTTTTAAATGTGGAATGTACAGGAATTATGGAAACCAATTCCCTAAGGGAAAGTCTCATGAATAGAATCAGTACGGTCGTATGGGTAGTATTTATGATGATGATGATGAAGAGACTACAAATGATATGTGAGATGAAAGAATTGTTGATGCTCGGTCAATGGATTAAGAAGGTAGTAGAATGATTACATGTTTATCAAGTGTAATGTTGTATAAGTAATCTCATGGTTCTATGGAATAAAGAGACATCTAAGGATTGTTACACTTTTTTCTTTCCTTATGTTTTGAAAGTATATGATGAATGGTACCAATAACCATGAAATGTTATTCAGATATTTTTGGAAAGTAGATGATATGCGCATAATGATGGGATAATGATAAAATTAAATGTCTGATAGTATTCATGAGCTCATAACTGATATAAGGAGAAGGTTATATCATGGTTTGTGGTTTTGGTATGTGAAAAGAGTTAACTTTTGACAGCACTCATGTTTTCACTAAGATTCAATGGGTATTAATTTTTTAAAAGAATACATGATTAAGGCCTTCAAATGTTTGGAATGTGAACAACAAGGCATATCTCATGATATATGGGGATCAATGATGGTATTAACATGCTTGTTATCTGAACTCTTTGGAAATAGTTTTCACTACAATATGACATTGGACAACAGTATTTTGGATAAGCCTAAAGATTGGAGTGGATTATGTTGGACATAAGTTAGTATTGTTTAAGGATATATGTTTTTTCGATATTATTTATGGAATGTTATAGTAATGTAGTTTTAGAAATAGGACAACTAGCAGGATGGGCGATAACCCATCGCGTCGGACAAGGCTGTGGGAATCGAACCCATAACCGAAGTGCGACTGGCCTTTATCGCCTACCACTAGCCTACAGGAAGTCCATGTTTAGTAGAATCTAGTTTTATTATATTAAGCAGTATGATATATGATGTATAAGTCCATTTTAGGAACCATATATGATTAATCTCACTACAGATGGACTTATGTATTTTTTTCATAACTTTTCTAACCATTTGTTTGAGACTGATGGAATGACCCATAATTCTATCACATGATCTGCTAACACATCCTGAATGACAAATTCAACTTCATTTTTTTAAGAGATGAAGTGGAAATTGTCCAAAGAATGACCAATGATGAGACTGTACCAAAATCAAAAAAGTATTTCTTCTAATTCCAATTTCATCAACTTTAGGGAATGATCTTGAAAACCAAAAATGTTGTCCTAGTGCTCTTATATCCGATGAATCAGATGGTACCTTAGATCGTCAAAAATTTATGGCTTTGTGATTGTTGGACTTTTCATAGTCATGTTCTCTACCACTCTCCACCAGAACATGATGGTTATATTTTTCTTCCATATCCATATTATCACCTATGTTCCCCTATGTGGAAACCCAGTGATTAGTTAATTTGGGTAACCGTTACATTTCATACTTTAGTTGTTAAATCCATGTTTTGGTATTCCTTTTTACGATGTGGGTTTCTATGAAAGAAACTCTCGTGTAATAAACCCTTTATAACCACGACGAATTTCGAGGGAGAAATTCATTATATGGGGTGAAGAATGTAACACCCTAAGATTTTATGAAAAATATTTTTTTAATGTCATGTGTTGTACGCTAGACAAAAATTAGCTTGTGATATATGCAACACCAGATTTTCTTGCAGTATACGCAACACTATTCTTGGCTTGCATTACACACAATTTCATGTTTGTTTTGTAGAAACTATTCTACACCACATTATGTATAGATATTGTTTAATGTATAAATGAAATAAGTTTTGATTATGTTATACGCAACACTAAACAGAGCTTTCAGTACACGCAACCCTAAGTTGGCTTTCATTACACGCAATAAAGACCTTCCTCAATAGCGTGTGTAGTACGCAATACCGTGTTTCACTAAACGAGATATTATTATAATATTAGTATGAACTAGCCATTATGAATAGTAATACCCACTTTTTGAAATTTTATAAATTTTATCTTTCAAAATAGACTTCATTTTTGGATTCGGAATATCAAAATTAGCTTAGGGTGAAATTTTGTTACTTTTCGGATAACATTCATATTCTGATGAATAGTGAAAATTACTAAATTTTAATTAAAAATAACTTTTTTAATCGAAATAATTAATAGTGATAAATTATTAATTTCAGTTGTTTTAAATTATATTTAGAATATATTTTTACAATTTAATACAATGTTGGTCATTGTATGTAATTTTACATTTAAACAAAACATAAACAATTGTCAATCTTTTGATAGTTATTATCTCTTAAGAACACGCTATTTGTTTTGACGACAAGAATTAATTTTTAAATTAACTATTGCAACTGATATGTTTTGAATTTGGTAAAATAGACATCATTTTTGAATTCTTAATATCAAATATAACTTAGGCCTAATTTTTGGTATTTTTTTGGGAACATTAATTTTTTGATGAATAGCGAAACCACTAAGTGGTAGTTAAAAAACTAAATTTTTATTAAACCTTAATTTTACCACATCTGTGAGTGGAATTTCTAAAATCCAAGAGACACAGTTAAAATCAAGGAATAAAATGTGGTTCAATGAGATGAAAATAATTTTTATTGAATAGTAACTTTTTACTTTTTTACCACGGTTAAAAGTAAATAGGGTAATTAAGGGTAAAAATGATATTATTATTACCCTAAAACATGTCCTAATTCTATTTGGTAAGTGTAATTCGGCCAAAAAAAACCTTAGGAATAATATATGACCATTTAGGCCCACGTGGATTAGATTAGGACATTTATTATTAATTTATTTAAAGAAGGGTTAAAATAGTTAAAATCAATGTTTAATAAATAAATAATTTTTAATATAGGGTTAAACATAAGATAAATTTGACTATAAATATTCATTAGAAATATAAGAATTTATCCTACATAATTCTATTTTATTTGTAATTTTTAGACTTAAAATAAGTTATTTTATTTATGACACAATGATGATGCAGTAATTATCTTATTAAGGAAATATTGACATAATTGATGTTATAAATACCCAAATGAATGTAATTTTAGACTTTTTGTGAATTAAAATAATTTCTATGTTAATATGAAATGTTATAATTGATTTAATTATCTTTTTTCGATCTAATAATTCAATTATGATTTTCACAAAAATCAATTACCAAATAGTGTCAAAATTGACATAAAATAGTTTTTAAAAAAAATATTATATTATTAATTGTTATTATATTCTTAAAATTCTAATGTTCAGACAATATACTTATATCATGATAGGTGTATCATTAATGGACCACTTGGGGATCTCATGGATGTAAATGGTTTGTTTATTAACTATATAATAAAAAAATACAAAGTGACATGGTAAATGTCATTCTAAATAACTAAGAGTTAAAACTAAAAGTTAAGGTTAATATAATGACCTAAACTTGTATAAATTCTAATGTATGAGATGATTTCAACCCATCCCCACCTTATCTTTGAAATAAATCAATTGGGAGCTATTAAAAACTGAATATGTCTTTATAATAAAATATTATTTTTAGTTATTCCAAAGGTGCCCCTCTCCTCCCTTATAAAAGGGAACCTCCTCCCTCTCTTCCCCACACCACTTTGAGCCTTCAATCTCTGCCATACCCTGCCAAATTCTCTTATTAACTTACCTAAAAACATCCTAGAGGCCCTGGTCTTCTTCAAAGATCAATTTTAGTGCCCTAAGTAGAGGTCTCAAAGAGGCGCTTCAAAGAAGCGGTAATGTTCATTACCGATTCTTTTAACTTTATTTCTTATTCCACTTCTTCTTCTTTAGTTGTTTCATTATAAAGTAATAACATAAGTATCACTCATATACTGATATGTTATTATAATTAGGAAACAACCATATTTCACCATCTATCCATCCTATGGAAAACGAAATCACCGCGCGTGCGTACGTACGGAATACCGTCTCCACGCCGTGGTGAAATCTATTTTCCACCACCACCATACTTGGATGGGTATAATGGTGAAAGTAATTAATATATATGATTATTTTAAATTGGTATTTATTATTTAATATTATACATACACTCCAATAAAATTCCACTATCATGGGAACTATATCATCACTCGTGCGTACGTACGGAATATCGTCTCCACGACACGATGAGATTCATTATCAATGATTAACCATTAATAAATGATTATAAAGTATATATAATAAGTAATCATGAAATATATGACATAATAATGATACTGGATTTATTTATATATATATTTATGTCATCCAATTAATTCCATTCAATTTAATGAGGAAACGAAAACAACATTCATGCGTACGTACGACCTACCGTCTCCATGAACGGTGTATTTCATTCCATTTATCGATCTATTATATATATTTATATTCTGAATATATATTATATATAAATCATGTTTTATATTCTGGAATTAATTAATCAAGACCTAAGTAATCATATTAATAATTACAACTCAAAACACGGATGACAAATGGAACGATTTTACCCAAAACGCTACTTTAACATGAATTTACAAAAGAACGGGTAATATAGAGTCATAAGTGAACCATATATGATATAATAACAATTAATATGACTCTGTAATAAGTCAATGACATTATTTAAATCATTATACAGGAGGTTTGGATACGTATGAAGCATATCAGACCTAATGTAAGGGATAACTTTTCCAATCTCGTTCTTATCCGAGATTGTTTATTCGTAAGTATTTACTAGGGTTATTGTTCTCATCCATGTCCATGTTTCCTAAAAATGGTTTCATGTATGTTTAAAGTCATTTTTACCCATTTTTGACTTTTACTACAAGGTATCTTTTTTTACAAGGTACTTTTTCACTTTTTCGGAAAAAGTACGAGAAGAATGTTTTTCTAACTTATACGGCATGAAAGGATTTTTATGGTTCTATAAATCCTTATTTTCATGAAGTTTCCTCCAAAAGATTTCATGACTATTTTCAACAAAATCATTTTCTATTAAAATTGCATGACATTTTGTGAAAATAAAATGATTTTGAATAAGAAATGATATTTTCCTCAAGAATTCATTTCAAGTGTTTTATCAAAACCATTTTCCATCTAAGATGACATTATTTTATATGTGTATGTTTCATGTATAATGTATCTATGATTTACACGGTTTCAATTTTCTTATTTTGAAATGATATCCATTTCTTTTATATGGATTACGTGATGATGGGATGATGTTTATGAAATCCATTTTATTTATTGGGTTTTTATGAAAGATGTCTGTTTATTTGGTGGCACAAGTAAGAATGATTTCATTATGACATGGGTGGGACCTATATCTCCCTCCAATGCATTGGGTAAAGATTTATATCTCATGAGATGACATGGATAGAACGGTAAGTTAATTTGGTTCAGTATTGTAGGATGGGAACGAGGAGTGAACTCGATTCAGAAAGGGACTTTGTCCACTAAGATGGTCTTGGCAGCAATGCCTTGGCTACTATGGAAATCATTAAAAGTTCTTAATGGATGCCATAGTTACATGTTTTATTCCCATGCTATTTTATCATGGTTTATGTTCCATTATGATCTATTCCTTATATACTTCCATGTTTTATGTCGTTGCTCATGATTTTGATTGATAAACATTATGTTCATGTTTTTATGTTCAACTGTATATGGTATGTTTAATTTTATCCATGCTTACCCTTACTGAGCATTTGAGCTCACACTTTTTATGTTTTATTTTTTCCCAGGATTAAAAGAAAGGTTTTAGGTAAGGAAACAAAAAGTAGAAGATCTTTATGGGAGATGTTGAAGAACTTTCACCACGATTAGAAGATTACGTTCCATGTTTCCAAAGACACTAAACTATTACGGTTCTTGTGTGTCTGTTTTTGTTATGTATTATGTATTCCAAAAAAGTAATGTAATATCTATGTACGTCAAGCTTTGGGTCTCTACATTATTATTTCTTTCTCTATTGTTATATATTTATTTCGCTGAATTACTATTCCAATGAGGGCTTACATTCCCCACCATCACACCCAAGCCCCTCACTGCTAGTCGGCAGCCTATGGCATTTGGGGAAATGCTTTAGAGGTCGGGTGACCAACCAGGTATGGGGAACCTTTGGGCAGCACCTAGAACCAGTATGTTACAAAGTGGTATCAAAGGGATTAATTCTTATTGGCATACTTTTTGGAGCCTATAGATATGGATAGGAATGAATATTTAGTTAGTAATAAGTTGTGCCTAGGAGTAGCTAACTTTTGTATAGGAAAATTCCAGTTTACCTCTTATATTTCACATTTTTTGGTTTTTCAATTCATACAGATCATACGATTTTCCCATTGGGTGATTCACCTATATTTTTATATTATTTCTTATATTATTGAGGTCATATTTCAATTAAAACCCATTGAAACGAGGGTATTCCATCTCATGCATCATATAAGAACTTTCTAGAGATCACATGTCATGCCTTTTTGTCGTTCCGTTTAGGGAATATTAGTGATTGCATGTTGTTGTGATAGATGTTGTGCTGGATATTCAAGTTGTTGTGCTATATTCTTTGATAGAATAAATGTTGTTTGATAGATTATTGCTAATGTTTATTGTTAAATTGAATGAACACCAAAATTTGGTCCCTGAGGTGTTATGGGCCCTCATGGAAGAGAATTTGATGGATCCGGTGATTGATTTCATAGTTATACTTTGTGAAATACACGACTTAAATTCAAATACTTAATTCCCAGGAAATATGGGTCCCCATAAATCATAATTTGGAACTTTACTTTTTGTTTTAGTGTTTTTATGGTTTCAGGAGTAGTTTATGATGCTTACTATCTAGAAAATCCTAGAATAGAAGGTTTGTATAAGGGAATACATGACATGTAACCTTCTTTTCTAGAGGGAACAACTTTCCAAATTACCCTCCATGTACTCTATGTACACGCCAAGTAATGCTTAACCTTGTGACTGGTTCTATGGGAAGAGACATGAGGTTGGGAAATCTTTGCTATCACATGTTGCGTACCGGACGTACACGCTGTGTTGTATAGGCCATGTGTCCAGTTGTGTGACTAATGAAACAGATGGGTGAAACTCAGGTAGTACACACCATGTCTAGCTTGAAACGTAGTATAGAGACAACCAGGTAACCAACCATGTGGCTAATGACACTGGTTGGTGAAAACCTTATTGTACGTGCCATGTCTGGCATGAACATGTCATTTTGTTTTTTTCTAGTTGAGCAATGTGGCTTAGCTGTGTAGAAGAACTCGGGAAGAGGGAAGAGATTCAAGTACACGTTGTGTCCTTGGAAGGAACATGTTGTGGGTAGGGGTGTTACATAACACATTTGGGCCGAAGTACATGCCCAAGTAATGGATTAAAGGGACATGTCGTGTGGGGTTAATACAGTCCATGTATCCATGTTTTGGAAAACATGAATGTCTTATTTCTCATTATTATTTCCAGAACTTCTATGTTTCAGTCCTTGATAATATTGAACTGAGGTGTGTGCTTGACCTTGCAGAGTCAAGACACTGAGACCTCCTCCGGTTGTTTGCTAGATATAGGACAATGATCAGACACCAGACATCGCTAATCACAGACTACCACAAGATCCTCCGGATGTGCCTGTCTTAGAACCTACAATCATTCCAAACATAGGTGATGATGCACAGTTCTGAGACGGCTTCATAAGGTTTATGCAGACCGTCCAGGGATTACCGCATCTTGCATCGTCTATGGAAGAGTAGATGTGGGATTTTTAACAGTAGCATCCTCCCACTTTTTCTGAGGATGAAGGATCTCAGGCTGTAGAGTCATGGTAAGGAGCCATTATTTTGATCTTAGAGCATCAGGAGATGTCTCCAGAGAGGAGGATAAAGAATGCTACCTACATGCTTCAGGATTTGGTCCATATATGGTGGGATGTGATCTCACAGGTGCGATGCCAGTGGGTTATGGTGTGGGATAAGTTCCATCATACCTTAAATGATTACATGTATATGGATACATTATAGGATGACCGAGCCCAAGAATTCATGATATTGGAGCAGGGTATTTTATCAGTCATGGAGTATTATTCATGATTCACAGAGTTGTAGTGCTTCACAACCATTCTAGGGGGGTGAGCATTTCCTATCGAGGATGTTTGAAGATGGTCTCAGGCATGACTTCCGATCCCAGGTGAACATCATCAGGTTGATGACCATATCATCTATAGTCAAAAAGGAATTGATCACTGAGCACTACCTGAGGGATTCTGGAGCTGTGGGCCAGGGCGGTTCAGCATCGAGAGTTGGTTCTTCTTCGGGTAATAGTAGGAAGCTTCGTAGGGAGAGTAAACATAGAGAATCGATTAGGAAAGATATACATTTAGGTATCCATGTGGTATGCTATCAATGTGGGAAAGGTGGGAATATGAGGTTGCATTTCCCAAGAGACCTAGTTAAGTGCTGATCTTTAGGCAAGATGGGGCATCTTCAGCATTTCTGTCGGTTCTCTCACTAACAGCTGGGGAAAGGGGTTCTTCTATAACTCCTCGTTTATGAGAAGTACCACCAATTTCTCATTAGTCTGGGAATATGATTTCGTTTGGCCACTGAGGCAGAGGTGGTGTAACACCCCAAGCTTCCATGGTACGCTTCTCTTTGAATAATAAAGCATCATGTGTTGTACGCAACCCTGAGTTCTAACACACCACGACCAACAAAGTAGCTGTTATGAATATTTATAACCACTTTTTGAAATTATATATAATTTTTATATTTCAAAATGGAATTCATTTTTGGATTCAGAATATCGAAATTAGCCTATGTTGAATATTTGGTATTTTTCTGAGAACATCCAATTTTCGATGAAAAGTGAAAAATACTTAAAAACAAATTTTTTAATCAAAATAATTTGTAATAATAAATTATACAATTGAGTGGTTTTAAAGTATAATTAGAATATAATTTTACCATTTTATCCAATGGTGGTTATTTGAATTAATTTCATTTTGAAATTGGACATAAACAATTGTCAATATTTTGATTGATATTGTTTCTTAAAAACGCGCTATTTGTTTTGACAACGGGAATTAATTATAAAATTAATTAATTCAACTTATATGTTCAGAATTTTTTAAAATAGTCATCATTTTTGAATTCAGAATATCAATTATATCTTAGGGTGAATTTTTGGTATTGTTATGAAAAACTTCAATTTTTGATGAATAGTCAAACCACTATGCGGTAGTTAAAAACTAATTTTTTGTTTAAATGAAACTTTACCGCTTCTACTAATTGAATTTCAAAAATCTGACATACATGGTTTTCATTATTAAGTAAAATTTGGTTCAATGGGATGAAAACAATTTTTAGTGAATAGTAACTTTTGAGTTTTATTAACCGCGATTAGAGGTAATTAGGGTAATTTAAGGTAAAAATGATATTATAAGAATATAAAAATATATTTACACATGTCTGACTCTTATTGGATGAGTCATGTCAGACCACTACAACCCATGGGTCAATATTTGGGACACCATGGAGCCACTTGGCTAAGATAATGACATTTATAACTTTTATTTAAAGTAAAAATAAAAATGTCACAAACATGTATTGTTTTACTAAAACAATTATTACATGGGGTTATAAAAGTCATATTTCTGACTATAAATATTCATTAGAAAGATTAAAATATTTCCTACAACATGGTAATTTTTTTATAATTTTTAAACATTAAAAAATTAATTTATTTATGACAACATGATGATGCAGCGATTACCTAATTAATTAACGATTTAAATAAAATGAAAAGATAATGTAAAATATAAGACTTAATCTTTTCAAAAACCTATTGAATGAGTAGATTTAGAACCATTCTCACCTTATCCTCGAAATATATAATTTTGGGACCTTCAAAATCCGAAAATCATTTCATAATAATGTAACATTTCATGACTTTCCAAGAGTGTCCCTCCTCTCCTCCTATAAAAGGCCCCCCACCTCTACCACCTTATTCACAGATCTCAATCTATTGTATCGGCCCAAATATACTAATTATATCTCTCCACATCCCTCTCTTCATCATATAATCCTTACCTTATGCAGAAAGCTCTTCAAGAAACCCTTTCGGTTCAAACTAAGAGGAGTTACCCGATTTAAAGGTAATGTCTTCACTTGTGTTCTTTTGTTTTATTTTGCTTCTCCAACCCTCTAAACTATTTTTATTCCTATAGTTTGTAACAAAAACAGTATATTAAATATACTAGGATGTTTTTAGGAGATGTATTTGATTTAAAATTACACACACCTATGTGTAATGGTTAATGAATATACTATTTCTGTGGTAGGCGAATTACGGCCTCACCAAACGATGATTGTTCAATATTCTTTTAACACCTATCATGGTGGCCATTAAGATGACACTATATTTATATATGATATATATTAAGTTTATGTTTTCCTTATGCTTCTGTATTTTTCATTTATGGAATAACTTTATGATTTCCATTATGGGTAAATGTGATATCTTCATTTTAGGAAGTGAGGCCTACCACCACCTCAAAACTGATTTGAATCATTAATGCCATATGTGGGATGTATAATGGATGAAGTAAATGATATTATATATGATATTATACTTTAATTATAATATACCTTTATATCATTATGATTTCATTCCATTAAATATGAAATAGAAATGAATGTAGCGTTCATGCGTACGTACGGCTTACCATCTCCATTAACGGTGCATTTCATTTCTTACCTCTAAATGTTATGTAATATTATAAATGAATATATATATGGGATATATATGATATATATGATATCCAAATCATGAATATAATTCTGGATATAATGGATATTTTACCACATGAACAACTTGTAATTCTAAGATGTTTATTTTTGACTCAAGTACCAATGATTGACAAAACGACCGTTATTAACATAAATAATTACATAATGATCATAACATGGTAATAAGTGATATAAAAGGAATAATGAACTTGAAAAAGGTTCTTAAGAAATTATAAATTAACTCTGGTTTATTATTCAAGAGATTAAAGAACGACCGAGTCAAGTCGGACACAAGGTAAGAGACTTCGTCTCAATCTTCATTCATTGAGGCATATTTTGTTTTATACACAACATTCTTTTATTAGGTGTATAAACCCCTTTTATTTTTACATTTACTCAAAAGGAATCTTTTTTATACGAATCATTTTACTAAATGAAAAAAGGGAATGTTTTTTTGTCGTACGTATGCAGCGACAACGACTTCTCCGCCGCCGTGACCATTATTTGAGTTTCGGCTTCCTCTACAAGCTATAACATTTTTTTAAATGGGAAATAAATACCATGTTTTACTTTTCTTTTATTTTGGTATTGGAAATGGTTTTGATAATGTTTTTATTATATCAATTTTTTTATTGATATCTTGTGATTGAAATGTGGAAATGTTATGTTTCCTTTATGCATGTTTTATGTGATACGATTATGTAATGGTCTATGATATGTTTAAACATTTTCATATAAGAATGCATTAGACCTAATAAGTGACAGGTGGAGCCCTCTATAGCTCCTCGATGCATCGGTAGGTCTCATGAGACAAACTAGTGTCTTGGCATGAGGCCTTGACAAAATCTAATTTCTAGTATTGGCACGAGGCCTTGGCTACGTGGTAATGATAGTCTGGCATTATGCATTCCATCATTATTAAAGTGGTTATTCATATTGCATGTGATTATTCAACTAGTAGAATATCCATATAAGTAAATAAATGGAATTATGTCATTTTACTTTTTCCATATTATGTTGAAGTTCAAGAATAAAAATCTTTTGTTTTAGTTATATATTTCCTTAAATGTTTATGTTTATTTATGAAAGTTTTCACTCTATTGTTATCCTTACTAAGCATCTGAGCTCACCCCTTTCAATGTTTTATTTTTCCCAGGATGTGAAGAAGTATTTTATGAATAACCAGTAGGGATAGTATGAGGGGATATGAATACAAGATGTTGTTGTAGTTTTTTGTAATTATGATGTAATGTAAGACTTATGAATGTATCTAGTGTTCCAAGGCTACTAAACTAATCAGTCTTTTGAGACTTGATCATTTGTGATCATGCCTATGTTATGTAATAATGCATCGACTCTGAGTAACTGGGGTTAGGGCGTTACAGTTCGTATGAGAGGCAGTTTAGTAAAAACCTTGGAAGCTAGATTTAGATAAGCTCTGATTAGAGCACATAGCCCTAAGATGGACATTTAGGATTATTATAGAAGAACTTCCTAGAATTTTGGTATTATAGAGATTTTGTGAGTTTTTCGAGAAATACATCCCTGTCTGGATACGAGAAGGTATAGGCGGCTCTGGCACAGATGTACCTAGGGGTAAAACCTGAAAACACTGATTTGATCTAGACTCGAATGGGAAATGATGCACGACAACGGGCCTTTCTGCACTCTTGGTTACGACACTCTCGGGGGATATGCTTAGGATAATTCTCATTGTCATTAAAAACCATTGTAAAGGGTTTATGAGTATATAATTCCTTAATGAAAACATTTTTATGATTATGGATTATATCCACAAACTGTTCAATTTATGTTAAGTGTTTTACAAGTATGGAATGTTGTATTTTGATTCATAAACTAATCTAGTTTATTCCATTGTTTAGAAATAGTTCCTAGTGGAAGGAATGGAAACCCTATCAATGCACACACTCCATGTAGGGATATCCCTCCTAATCAAGATAATTATAGTGGAGATGGTGATGCAAATGGTGCTGATCAGTTAATCACCATACTAGGACAACTCACTCAGGTTATGAATAATAACCTTACTCGTATGGAGCACCCTGATCCGCAATGTGGAGGATCAATGTTAGACTGATTCATGAGACAACAACCCCCAATATTCAATGGGAGTACAAATTCCTTAGTACCTGAGAAATGGATAAATTCCTTAGAGAAAATATTCCATGCCTTGGGGAGTAGTGAATGGGAAAAGGTTATCATTGCAGTTTACCGCCTCACTGGAGAGGCTGATAAATGGTGGTCACTAATTCAAAACACAAAGGAAGATGATGAAGTATCAAATATGGAATGGAGGGAGTTTAAAGAAATTTTCTTAGAAAAGTACTTTCCTCGTGAGCATCGAGCAGATATGGAAAGGAAATTTCTTAGTCGGAGACAATAGGACGATGAGAATGTCACAAAGTATGATGCTAACTTTACATGGTTAGTGAGGCATGCAGTTGATTATATATGTAACCCAATAAGTAAGATTGATCGTTTTTTTGATGGGTTAAAATCATTCCTCCGTCGAGCCTTAGTCTCAAAATTTTTCTCGTCGTACGAAGATATTGTCTCATGTGATATCAAGATAGAAAAGGAATTCTCTAAATATTATGAAAATATAGTAAAGCAAGAGAAGAAGAGAACAGTGGAACAATTCAAAGATAAAAGGAAAAAGTGAAAGAATAATTTTCCATTATGTGATAATTGTGGGAAGAATCACCCCGGTACTTGCCTAAAAGGAATGAGAGTTTGTTATAAACGTAGAGAAAAAGTTCACCAGGCTCGTGATTACAGGGAAAAGAAATAGGCTATCAATGTTGAATGCTAGAATTGTAGGAAAATGGGGCATTATGCAAATGAATTTCCTAAGCGTCAGGGAAACTTTCCTTAGAAAAGGCCAAGGGATCAAGGCCAATATTATGTTGTTACTACCGTTGAAGTGGAATACTTAATGTATTGGTGCTTTTGGACTCAAGGATTATATTCTAGTTATAAGAATAATGTGATATATATAAGGATTTTACTGCAGTACTTGTTGTTTTCATTAAGGTTGTAATATGATGAAGGTAATAAAATTTTTAGTATGTGAAAATAAGAGATACTTTACTTTGTTTGGGGAATCTGATGTTACAACTGATTTTGGAATTTAGAGACTATTCAGAAAAAGTCTGGACAGAGGAATTTTGGATAACTATAAAGGTTGGAATGGATTAATTTGAACTTTGGATAGTATTGTTTAAAGTTAAAACATTTCTGAAGATTATTTTTGGAATATTATAATACTAGGAAAAGGACAACCTGCAGGTCGGGGGATAACCCATCCCGTCAGAAAAAGCTGCAGGAATCGAACCCACAACCATAGTGTGACATTCCTTTATTACCTACCACTAGCCTACATGATGTCCCTGGTTATTACAAAATATTTTTCCTAATCTAAATGGTATGTGTTAATATTTGGGACCTTGTACGATTAGGATAAATATAATATTTTTGAGTTCTATTATCTTTTTGAGGGAAAGATGAGTTTGTGGTAGAAATTTGTTGTAGGTTGAAACTCTACTTGTAATGTATATATATATATATATACCTCTCTCTTATTCTATGAATAAATTAAATCCTAAACTTTAGGAAAAGGATATTAAAAAAATGTGTTCTCCTAATACCTTATGTTTTTTTGAACTCATGATATTTATAATCACTGTATATTGAAGGCTTTGAGGGGCTCAATTTTACACTTGTTTTTGATTGATGACCTCAATAACACCCTACAAATATTTACGTTTTCCCTCCAATTATTTGTCTCTAATTTCCACCAATGTTCTCCTATTCGAAACCCTAATTTGGTGTTGACTTTCTCATTTCCATTTCCCTCTTATTAAGACTAAATTTTATTAACCCTATTTCTGATGTGGGTTTTCCACAAAGGTATTTTCCACTTTCAACCTTTTATTTTCGAAGAAAAATTTCAAATTGTGAGAACACAATTTATTTAAGGAGGGTAGAATGTAACACCACAAACATTCATGGTACGCTTCTCTTTGAATAATAGAGCAGCGTGTGTTGTATGCAACCCCGAGTTCTAACACACTGCGACCAATAAAAGTAGCCATTATGAATAGTAATACCCACCTATTTAAATTGTATAAATTTTATATTTCATAATGGACTTCATTTTTGGATTCAGAATATCGAAATTAGCCTATGTTGAATTTTTGGTATTTTTCTCAGAACATCCAATTTTCGATGAATAGTGAAAAATACATAAAAACAAACTTTTTAATCAAAATAAATTATAGTGATAAATTATACTATTGAGTTGTTTTAAATTATAATTAGAATATAATTTTACCATTTTATCCAATGGTGATCATTAGAATTAATTTCACTTTGAAATTGGACATAAACAATTGTGAATCATTTGATTGATATTTTTTTCTTAAAAACACGCTATTTGTTTTGACAAAGGGAATTAATTATAAAATTAATGAATGAAACTTATATGTTTTTAATTTTTTAAAATAGATATCATTTTTGAATTCAGTATATGAATTATAGCTTAGGGTGAATTTTTGGTATTGTTCTGAAAAAATTCAATTTTTGATGAATAGTGAAACCACTAAGTGGTAGTTAAAAAACTGATTTTTCGTTTAAATGAAAATTTACCGCTTCTAAAAATTGAATTTCAAAAATCTGACATACATGGTTGTCGTTATTAAGTAAAATGTGGTTCAATGGGATGAAAATAATTTTTGGTGAATAGTAACTTTTGAGTTTTATTAACCCCGATTAGAGGTTATTAGGATAATTTAAGGTAAAAACGATATTATAAGAATATAAAAATATATTTTCACATGTACTACTCTTATTGGATGAGTCTTGGACGACCATTACAACCCATGGGTCAATTTGTGGAACCCCATGGAGCCACTTGGGTATGATAATGACATTTATACCCTTTATTTAAAGTAAAAATAAAAATGTCACAAACATGTATCGTTTTAATAAAACAATTATTACATGGGGTTATACAAGAAATATTTTTTACTATAAATATTAATTATAAAGCTAATAATATTTCCTACAAGATTGTATTTTTTTTATAATTTTTAGAAATTAAAAAAATAAATTTAATTACGACACCATGATGATGCAGCGATTACCTCATTAATTAATGATTTAAATAAAATGAAAAGATAATGTAAAATCTAAGATATACACTTGTCAAAAACCTATTGTATGAGTATATTTCAAACCCTTATCACCTTATCCTCGAAATATATAATTTTGGGACCTTTAAAATCCGAAAATCATTTCATAATATTGTAACATTTCATGACTTTCCAAGAGTGTCCCTCCTCTCCTTTTATAAAAGACCCCAACTCTACCACCTTATTCACACCTCTCAAGCCATTGGATCGGCAAAAATATACTAATTCTATCTCTCCACATCCCTCTAATCATCATAGAAGCATTACCTTAGGCAGAAATCTCTTCGAGAAACCCTTTTGGTTCAAACCAAGAGGAGTTACCCGATTTATAGGTAATGTCTTCACTTGTGGTCTTTTGTTCTATTTTGATTCTACAACGCCCTAACCTCTTTTTATTCCTATATTTTGTAGCATCAACATTATCTTCAATATACTAGGATGTTGTTATGAGATGGATTTGATGTAAAATTACACAGACATCCGTCTAATGGTTAATGAACATACTATTTCTGTGGTTGGCGAATTACTGCCTCACGAAACGATGATTGTTCAATATTCTTTTAACATCTCTCATGGTAGCCATTAATATGTCACTATATTTATATATGATTTATATTATATTTATTTTTTCCTTATTCTTATGTATTTTTCATTTATGGAATACCTTTAGTATTTCCATTATGGGTAAACGTGATATCTTCATTTTAGGAAGTGCGGACCACCGCCCCCTCAAGGTGATTTGAATCATTAATGCCATATGTGGGATGTTTAAAGGATGGAGTAAATGATATTATATATGATATTATACTGGAATTATAATATACCTTTATATCATTATGATTTCATCCCAATAAATATGAAATAGAAATGAAAGTAACGTTCATGCATACGTACGGCTTACCGTCTCCATGAACAGTGCATTTCATTTCTTACCTCTAAATGTTATGTAATATGATATATGAATATATATACTATATATATATATGATATATATGATATCTACATCATGAATATAATTCTGGATATAAGGGAAATTTTACCATAGGAACAACTTGTAATTCTAAGTAGTTTATTTTTGGCTCAAGTACTAAAGATCAACAAAATGACCATTATTAACTTAAATAATTACATAATGATCACAAAGGGGTATTAGGTGATATAAAAGGAATAATGAACATGAAAAAGGTTCTGAAGAATGTATAAATTAACTCAATTTAATTATTCAGGATAATAAAGAATGATCGAGTCATGTCGGACACGAGGTAAGGGACTTCGTCTCAATCTCCTTTCATTGAGGCATATTTTGTTTCATACACAACTTTCTATTATACGGTGTATAAACCCTTTTTACTTTTACGTTTATTCAAAAGAAATATTTTTTATATGAAGCGTTTTACTTAATGAAAAAAGGGAATGTTTTTTTGTCGTACGTATGCGGCGACAATGACTTGTCCGCCATCGTGACCATTATTTGAGTTTCAGATTCCTCTACAAGCTATAACTTTTTTTAAATGAGAAATAAATACCATATTTTACTATTATTTTATTTTGGTATTGAAAATGGTATTAATAATGTTTTTATTATATCAATGTGTTGTATTGATATCTTGTGATTGAAATGTCTAAATTTTATGTTTCCTTTATGCATATTTTATGTGATACGATTATGTTATGGTTTATGAAATTTTTAAACCTTTTCATATAAGGAATTCATTGGACTTAATAAGTGACGGGTGGAGCCCGCTATAGCTCCTCGATGCATCGGTAGGTCTCAGGAGACAAACTATTGTATTGGCATGAGGCCTTGACAAAATCTTATTTGTAGTCTTGGCACGATGCCTTGGCTACGTGGTTATGATAGTCTGTAATTATGCATTCCATCATTATGAAAGTGGTCATTGATATTGCAAGTGATTATTAGACTAGTAGAATATCCATGTGAGTAAATAAATGGAATTATTTCATTTTACTTTTTCCATATTATGTTGAAGTTCATGTTTAAAAGGCTTTTGTTTTTGTTATACATTGCCTTAAATGTTTAATTTTATTTATTAAAGTTTCCACTATATTGTTATCCTTACTGAGCATCTGAGCTCACCCCTTTCAATGTCTTTTTTCCAGGATGTTACGAATTATTTTATGAATGACCTGTAGGGATAGTATGAGGGGATATGAAGAAAAGTTGTTGTTGTAGTTTTTTGTACTTTATGATGTAATGTAAGACTTATGAATGTATCTAGTGTTCCAAGACTACTAAACTAATCGGTCTGTCGAGACTTGATCATTTGTGATCATGCCTATGTTATGTAATAATGCACTGACTCTGGGTAACTGGGGTCAGGCATTACAGGTGGAGGTCATGGTTGTTATATCCAGTCATCAGTCTTTCAGCGAAAATAGGGTTGATCAGCTCAGGGTGGTTAGGCAGGGCCGTAGGGCTATGGTATAAGCCAAAATTTTGCAATGGAGCAGACCCAACATGAGTAGGACCCCAGACCCTCTACAATTTGAGGTACGATATTATTTTCTTCAATCGTAGCTTCTGAAATTTTTTATATCGGTTCTCCATATAGTTTCATATCCATTTTTGTTTTTGAGAGACTTGGGCTATGTATATTTACTTATGCATATGTCTTAACATTGGACACACCTTTGGGGGATTGATCGGCTAGTGTATGTCAGTGAAAAGAGTTCCCTATTTAAGTCGGTGGATGTAACTTCTTATAGGACCTCTATGTTTTAGAGATGATAGGCTATGAGGTCATTCTCATAATTTACTGGTCGGTTCCCTTACATGATTTTGATGATTTCTATCTCTATAGAGTGAGGTTAATGTCACCAGAGGGTAGTTTGATTCTATATAAAGGAAAATGGGATGTCCAGACCGGCAAAACGGGACCCGAGCATCATGAGTTGGGTGGATTTATAGCCCAGATTGATAGTTTGTTTCTAGATGAACAAGGGATTTCACAAATGGACTTTCCCTTAGTGGTGGATTGTTTCAGGGATGTCTTTCTAGGGGACTTTTCAAGTCTTCCTATAGAGTGAGAGGTGGGATTTTCTATTTTTCTTGTTCCAAGAGAGACACCTATGACAATTACTCCTTATAGGATGGCTACATCATAGTTACAAGAACTCAAGAAGCAGGTAGAGGAGTTACAGGTGAAGGGCTTCATCCAAACCATCACTTCCCTGTGGTGTTCACATGTCATGTTTCCAAAGAAGAAAGATGGTACCCTCCTACATTGTTTGGATTATCAGAAGTTGAACTATTTGATGGAAAAGAACCAATATCCCTTTCTGAGGATTTATGATCTCTTTAATCATTATCGAGGAGCCTGTGAGTTCTCAAAGATTGACTTTAGATCTGATTGTCATCTGTTTCAGATTAGACCATATAATATACCTCTTACATCCTTTCTGAGCTGGTATGGCCTATATGAGTATGTTTTTATGCCATTAATTCTCACGAAAATGCCTTTAGTTTTCATGGAACTGATGAACCAAGTGTTCCATCCATACTTGGATTCTTTCGCGGTTGTCTTTATGAATGATATCTTGGGGTACACTCAAACTTTACACGACCATGCTACCCATCATGAGAACCTTTTGAGTACACTAATAGGCCATATGTTATATGTTAACATCTTAAAATTCCACTTTTTGATGGAGAAAATTCACTTCATGGGCCATGTTATCTCAGAGAAAGGAGTATCAGTACACCTAGAGAAAGTGAGAGTAGTAGTTTCCTAAGAGCATCCAAAGAATGTATTTGAGGTGCTGAGTTTTCTAGGGTAGACTAGATACTACCAACATTTTATATAGTATTTTTTATTTTTAGGAGCGCCACTGATGGAGTTCAATAAGAATGGAGTGAAGTACTTATGGTCAGATTCTTGTGAGTTAGCATTTTATGAGCTGAAATGGAGGTTGACTTCATCATCGATACTAGTATTTCAAGAGCCATGCAAGAGATATACTGTATACTATGACACATTTGGTATTGGGCTAGGAGTAGTGCATATGCAGAGGGAAGGCATATTTGCGTATGGGTCTTGGTAGTTTAGGCCACATGAGAAGAATTACCCGACGAACAATCATGAGTTGGCTATAGTTGTTCATACTCTGCATTGTAGGATACATTTTCTTCTGGGGGAGAATTATGTGGTTTTCACTGACCAAAAAAGTCTAATGTACATCTTTACTCAGTGCAATCTGAATCTAAGACAATGAAGGTGGGTGGAATACCTTCAGTCCATTGACATTGAGCTTGCCTACTTGGCTGGGAAAGGAAACACAGTGGATGATGCATTGAGTAGGAGGACTCATATACAGGTAGTTTAGGAGGCCAGTAGTGAGTGGCGTCTTATGGATCTGATCTCTGATATACATTTGGAGGTGCATGATAGACAAGGGAAGACGTTTCTTTCTTCTATAGCAATTACCTCTACTCTTCATGATCAATTTTGAATGAGGTAACTATCAGACTCTGAAGGCCTAGTTCTAAGGGTGAGTGTGTCAGGAGAGGACCTTGTTCCTGGATGGACCATAAGCGAGGATGAGATCATGAATTTTCATGGTCACGTATGGGTGTCAGCAAATATATGTGAGGAGATGATGTGGGATTTTCATTCTTCAATTTGGGCAGTTCTTCCTCATGTCACCAAGATGTATCGAGATCTACACTGTCAGTATTAGTGGCCAATCATGAAGAGGGATGTTGCATGATTTGTGGTGTGGTTTTGCACCTGTTATGATGTAATGGAAAATCATTAGTGACCTGTAGGGCTTGTTCTATAGTTACAAATTCTTGAGTATAATTAGAATGATATAGTGATGGACATATTGACCAGTTTACCGAGATTTCCTTGATGGATTGATGTAGTTTGGGTTGTCATTTACTGACTCACGAAGGATGCTCACTTCTTACCGATCATGGAGACCTTCAGTGTTGATGTTATGGGAAGGTTGTACCTCTAAGAGATTGTACATTTACATGGGGTTCTGTAGTCCATCATTTCAGACTGGGATTCCAGTGTTACATCTCGAGTCTAGCAGGGACTATAGAGGGTGTTGGTTACGCAGGTACATCTATATACAATATACCATCCCAATACAGATGGATAGTCTGAGTGTACGATACAAGTTCTAGAGGACATGCTCCCACCATGCTTCCTAGATTTTTGAGGTTATTCGGAGAAACACATACCTCTTGTGGAATTTTCCTAAAAAAATGTTTTCCTGAAACCATTCAGATGGAACCTTTTGAGGATTTTTATGATTGGCCTTGCAGATTAAACCTATATTGGATGGAAGCAGGAGAGGCAACTATGCTGGGACCTTGTGTTGTCTGGGAGACCACAGAACAATTGGAGTTGATTCGGAAGTGAATGGATATTGCACAATAATGAAGGAAGTCTTACATTGTTTGAAGGAGATAGCCTCGATAGTTCGAGGTCATAGATCTTGTCTTTCTACATGTCACACAAAGGTTTGGACACAGAAGGATTGGGAGATAGGGAAAGCTTTCGCTGAGATATGATGGACCATTTGAGGTTTTGAAGGGATTCAGGCAGGCTACCTATTGGTTTTAGTAACCTCAGAGGTACTACGCTATGCACGACTTCTTCTATGTTTCTCAACATTGGCGCTACTACTCAGACATGTCTCATGTTTTTTAACCCGTGGTGGAAGAGTTGGAGTTGGACGCATCGTTCGAGAAGCATCCTATCCAGATTGTAGATCGTAGGGAAAAGGTTCTCTATGGATGGTATGTTCCTCTGGTATGAATTTTATGGAAGCACAGACGAGTATAGGATGAGACTTGGGAGTGGATGATCGATGTACGATCGCAGTGGCTAGAGCTGTTGGAGGATTCTTCTTCTATGTCGCCTTTCCTGGGACATTCAGGGATGAATTTCATCAATAGGGGATGTTTTAAAGAACCCAAAACTTATTTTTTAAGTATGAATATTAATTGGGTGTTTTTTGAGAAAAATAGGAGAATCTGGAAATTTAAGGAGTACACGCCAGGTACATAGGAGTACATGTCGTGTACCTGATTGTTGTGGGTGACTGTGTACTAGCTGTGTAACAGCCGAGTATATGGATGTGTGGGGTGACCTGGATACTACCTAAAGTGAGGCCCAATAAAGGAATATATGCACCTTGTAATTATAAATGAAACACCATGTACTTTTCTTTTTATATTTTAAATCAGACTGGGGTCGAGTCAAATTGGATGAAATGCCTTCTTCCCGACTCGTCTCGTCCATAAGTGACAGTAGGGTTTGATTCTTCTCCAATACCCTGATCAATTGTCTATTCTCTGAATCAAATACCACCAATTTTGTTGTAATTTCCATGGTGAGTTATTGCTTCTTCTAGAGATTCGTTCCTTCATTTATCCTCTTTCATGAGATATCCATGGTTGCATGTTGTAGTCATTTTTGTAGATCTACGTTGTTCTAGTCTAATTTAGGGGTTAGCGCTATAGTATATCAATCGTACAACACTGAGGTAGGTGGTTTGTGCCTTTCCATATATTATCTTTGAATGGTATGTTGAAAATTTCTCAATACCCTAATTTAGGGTACAACGTGTTTAGGTAATTTAACCCTGTTATTGTCTGCCATGCCTTGTTTGCTTGAGTATGGGTTTTTCATTGTAAATAGGGTCTTTTAACTTGATATGGATGTGTTTTTACATGTTCGAATTTATTTTTTTCGTTGGGTATAGAATTTCCTATTAGGATATTATTCTTTATATGCCATGTATTGTTAGGATGGAGTTGGTATTATTTGACATGACAATGATATGCTCTTTAGTTTCATAGCCATGTAGTATTTGTGATTTACATTGGCTGCAAAATATCATTGTGCATGATTACATTATAGAGGTTTGTGGGAACCCATTTTAGTGAGACCATAAGAGGAATTGATAGTGAGGGATTCGCTAGAGTCTCTATTATATGTTTCACGCTGCGAGACCATAGTGGGATTGACGTTGAGTGCACCCTAAAAGTGTCTATAGTTATCATTACAAGACCACATGAGGAATTTACATTGAGTTCTTCCTCATAGAGTCTATAGTTTATCCTTAATAGACTATAGGGGGAATTGATAGTGAGTTCTTTATCATAGGGTATTTGTTTTCATGAGACCAAAGGGGTTAGACCTTGTGAGCTACCCAGGAGGTCATTATATTCAAGATATTGTTTATTTGAACTAGAGTAGAAAGGTTGTGAAAACATCCCAGAGGGTTTCTTGTTTTCTTTTGGTTGTATAATTGACGAATGTAAATGAATGTAATTGAAACCGTCAGATAGTTTACTTTTTAGTACTTTCTTGTTTGTTGCTTCATTTTTCATATTGACTGCCATATATATTCACTAACTATTTTTCATAGATCTTTTGATGGTTGCATATTAAGATTCATCTCATACCCTGTTTGGGTCAAACTTTTGGGTCCAAATAGATTAAATTGATACAAGTATAGATAAGGGATAGTTCCCTTCTACTTCAGGTACATGATTGCTATGGAGTTGGAGATAATATGACCATGCTGAGGCCTGGAAGGTTTCTGGAGATGTTTACTTGTTTTCTTATGTACTTGGATTTAGTATTGTATTCCTAAATTGTGACTTTTTTGTATTATTTCCTCGATACTTGATACATGCATAATTATATATATATATATATATATGAGGCAGTTGTTTTTTTACATTCAGTCTTCCGATGTTTACTGATGTATGCTATTACTATTGTTTCCGCTGTTGCTATCTATTTAATTTTGCTTCAATCCTCTTTTAATGAGGGTATAGTTTCCCAACCATCACACCCAAGGCCCTCGCTTCTAGTTGGAAGCCTCTAGCATTTGTGGAAATTCTCATGAAGCCATATTACAAACCAGATATGGAGAACCTTTGGGCGGCACCTGGAACCAGGATGTTACAACATGCTTTCCAAATACATTTCAATTACAGCCATCAAATCCCTATGTTACTATATACCCCTTAAAATTCTTTCTCATTTTCTATTTAGGGAATATATATCTGAATTCCATATCCAATAATTATATCTTGACAGTTCAAGTGCATCATTATTTTCATTGACTTCTTCTCATTGTTGTATAAGGCTATTCCCTAGAATGATGTTGGGATGAAGGCTATAACCAACCTAAAAAAATCAAATACTCTCACTATATTTATTGTCCCTTATAAAATATAGATGGAAACTGGAAGAACAGTCAGTTATTTTGAGTTGAAAATGATGTATTAGCAATATTAAAATAAGTCCAAACACTCATCTAATAACCATGAAGTAAAAAATGGATAGATAGTGGATTTCAAAATGACTCTATCTAAAATTCCCAGAAAATGATGGATAAAGACAAAAACATCCCATAATGAAAAAAAATAATTCATTCTAGGACTATCACACCACAAGTAATATAGATATTTAAGTGACCCTATATATGCACATATATGGGATAGAAGTAGTATGTCCTATCTAGGTTCCACTACCCTTACTTACCATTGCAATCTAAAACTACCTATCTAATGATGAACTATTTTAGAAGTGGTTGAATGATTTGGAATAGACCAATGAGAAGAGGTAACTCTCCTTACACAACATCGATGTCCATCAAACCCCTGTGGAATGATATTTTAATAAGAAAGTTCACCAATAATCATTCCTCTAGGTAGAGATGGTATTGGTTCTAAAAAATCCAATGATACTGGGGAAGAAGTGTCCAAATATTGTACCCAAGTGGGAAATACCTTATTTAATACCAAATTTTTACTCCAATGGAGTTTATTCCTTGGTTATAATTGATGGATAATTCATCACGATGTACATAAAAGTAAGGTTTCTCAAGAAGTACATTGCATAACCATCATTCCATTCCACATATTTTGTTATCATACAACCATAAAAGGTATAGAACTTTAATTTTCTTACCTGATGACCAACTTCAAAATGAAACATGTCTTCAAGGATTTATATTACTGTTAATATTTTCATTATTTCATGTATTAAGATTCCACAACAGTTTCCTCAACATATGATGTTAAACTATATGGTTATCATCTACTCTTCAATTTGTTAAACTGTATTGCAATCCTCTTTGTAACATTAGACAGAAATATTGGACGACTTCCAAATCTTTAATCCCAATATCATGATATTTGTTAAAAATTTCACTATCACGTGTTGTAGTATAGTGTATATTATTCTCCAATTACCTCTTATTTCACACATTTAGCATATCTCATGAGATCCAAGAGTTCTGGTCAAAGAATCCATTTGGAATGAAAAAGAGCACCATGACCAGATATGGGAAGTGATATAGTCTAACCAATAAGGTCTGAGGCTATGTAGATCAGACAATTATGTATGATTTAATTTCATTACATAATATCCATATCTATATATGAATCCTAGGAATACAATATGTTTGTTCCCAAAGGTTATTAATCCCATTTTTCTTGCATATGATTTATATATGTCTGGGTAATTTCGTTCGAGTAACTAAAAATGTCACGATTTCTGTTATTATGGGATACATATTGATTCCTATATCCTTTATCCAAGTATAACCCATGAAAAAAACTATCATTAACATGTGTAAGTGATCGATCTAAAAAAGGGATATTTTTCTATTTCATTAGGATTGAATGGTCAATGCTATACTAACCAACCTTAACACCATATATTTCTTTAAACATGATATAAAATCCATTTTTCAATGTTTATGAGATAGATCTTTTCAGTTAATTTTTTTATAAGAAATATGTATTTCTAGATTCTAATTATAGTAGGATATGTAGTGATGACATTATATCTTATCAAAGACTTATACATTAATTACAACCAAGAAAATCCCTTATTAATAGTGTATGGGATTCTCTGAAAATGGTATTTCTTCTCATGGAACTAAGACATGGTGAAGCTTAATTTTTTCCAATGCACATTAGTCAAATATGTACATGGTCAACCTCCAAAAAAATTTCAGATCTCTATGGAAATCTTCTATCCCACACTTAATCGAATTTAAACTGAGACCCTCATCATATATTCATCACTAAAATATATTAGTAAATATATTCCATTTATTATGTATGATTTTGACCGATGTTGGATTTCTCATTCAAGTTTTCTTCACCTTTAAACATATAATGAAATGAATTAACCTGATGAATAATCTTGATTTTCATAGGCAACACATAACTAACGCAATTTTTTACTTTTTTTTGTTAGGATTGGATATGTAGTAAATCCTTTGTCAGATATTCATGGCCCAAAAATATATTCAATTCACCAAAATTTCATACACTCTAATGAATATCCATTATATTCATTGTAATAATAAATAATGATTCTTTTGAGTGTTCACAGATAAATGATAGAAAAAATCTGTCATCCATCAATTGAAATGATCATTATCTATATTTGGTCTTTCTCGATTTCCACTTATACTTGGATTTATTATGAACTATGTATGTCTTCATTCCCACTAATATTGGATACACAATGATATTGGGATATCTAATCTCAGGGATATATATAAATTCCACCAATACTTGTACTAATTTTGGATTTTTTCCCTTGGAAATTTTATCCTTCACACAGGTCCTGGTAAACATTATTGTGTTTTGTGTATGTCAACTAAGTGAAAGACTTTAATCATATTTTTATATAACTATAAATCTATGCTATGAAAAATTTCTCCCTTTTCATATTATGACATCTGAGTCCATGTCATGTGATGTTAAACTATGTGACACATAGTCTACTTTTTTTGGATCTTAAACTACTCATAGGAGCCTCCTACACATGGCCCATTATCCCAAAATGAATTCCATATATGTATAATTTTACTCGATGTTGGGTGGATCCCCAAACATATATCAATTTATAATTCCCGTTTCTCATTAATATATCCCAATGTTTAGAGACTCCACTACAATATATGTACTATGGTGGCATGAATCCTAATATCCGAGGATACATGTCCAAACCCTATAATATGAACCCAAACACAAGTCCTCATTCACATCCACCATTTCCAAGAGATCTGTAGTATCCTAGTTATAACAATATCAAGTTAAAATTTATTTTCCACGTTTCATAAAAATTATAATTTATAAATTATACTCAATACTTTGACTGTCTTGGATTACTAAAAACCTCTCTTTGGTTTTATATAAGGATCATATTTGGCTCTAAAGGAAACCTATACGTAACTATGTAATTTATGCCTCTAATATGGCTCTTCGCAAGTACCCATGATAATGATTCTCAATAATGGGAGTGTTCATCCTAATTGAATGAAACCTCTAATATTCATATTACTTCAATGAATCATAATAGAACTAGCCTTTTAAATATCCATGTTGGAATACCACTGATACATGACCTCTATCACAATTTATAATCCAAAAGAATTGATATTTTGGATTATGAAATCACCATTCATTGTTCAATAGGTGTTGAGGTATTCTTACTCATTGATCCTCATTTGATTTCTCAACCTCACTCTTAAGGTATACACACCTGAAATATAAACTTTTTGATCCACTTTGAGATGGTCTATAGTGTAATTGGGCTCTCCATTAATCTTGGGTCAACTCTACCCTATCAACTAGATAGATTATTCCATCCCCTTTTTGTCCACGAACTAAGACGATAAACTATGTACTCTCACCAGTGAGATATTCTACAGTAACAATATACTCTCAACTCATCTTGGGTTTTAACTCTCCCTTTCGGTATAGACTATTCCAATTTTTGTTGGTAAATATTGTATAACATCAAACTCTATCACTCATAAGTCATAAACGTAAGATATTAAATTTAAGTGAAAGGAGATGTAAAATGTGTTATATGTAAATCCCATAAATTTTAGATTTAGAAAAATTCCAATATTCACTAACTCATCCTTTCACCTAAAAGGATTGGGAAAAATTACAGTGATGATAGAAAATGAACGATGCTTGTAAGGCCAATATATAGCCCTAGAAAAATATGAGATGTGCTCATTAAATCCACTGGTTTTTATAAAATATATATAAATTAAATTTCATATATATTTCCCAAAATTTTTTATTCCATATATGGTGCTTTAACCATTACAGTGTCAATCCCCATCTTCAATATTCCATCCATCCATAAACCAATCTCATCTCATAAGTGTTTGAATCATTGATCACCTTCATTTCTATTATCGAGAAAAATATTACACTCTAAAGGACCCATGTACATAATTGTGCATATAATTCCCCTAACATGGCTCTATATATGCGCCCCTAATATGACATGTCACCAGGATGTATCTTTATCTTCAGGGGAGTATCCTCTAATATTTGTAATCCCTAACACCATTATAGTGTAACCCGTATTATGAATATGGTTTTTTTCATTCTTTGAATATATTACTCATCCAACAAATGCTAATTTATAATCCTTGAGTAGTGATTTATATAATATATAATATGACTATTCTTGTGGATTCCATACCATTTATTTTAAGCACTTTTGAATCAACCTCACTTATAGAGGTGAGAGTTTGATTTCTCACCCATAAAATTTTAATGTGTCATATTAATGTTCCAATAAATCACACAATGTTATAGAAGAAGATTCATGAACATAAATTTAAGGACCATGTTCATGATTATTTCACTAGTTGTAGCACCGTGCCTCTCCAATTTAAATTGAGCTTTTCCTCACTCTTGTATTCACAAAAACCTCCTCAATATTTAGTTAATGATATATGACCACAAAATATAGAAATATATAGTCAATGATGTTCAACCTAACACACAATCCATTTTGGTCTAATTTTCATATATCAACAAACCTATTGAACAATACACCTAACTAATCAGGTTAAAAACCCATAAATGGAAACATATAAAAAGGATGAGTCTCTAAACATTCGACATGCATACCATGCGATCTATTCAAAATGAATAATTTCAAGTTAAAATGGCACGAAACCAGTGATGATAAATAACATAAAGGAAAAAATAAGAAAAATCAATGTCTGTAACTAATAAGTCCTACCAATATGAATCTTTTGATATAGTGAGTATTATAAAATAGATTACTCAATGTGTTTGGGTTCCATGGAATGACTCTAAAAAAATCAAGTTATGATTTCTAGACCGCTTTTTCTAGAAATTTTTTTATAAAATACACCTACACCCCCTATCCCTGATATATTAGAACATGAAATCCATCAGAATTCATAATGATATAATCATAAGATACTCGATTCCTATGTAACAATGGAATTCCCATTCTGAATTTCCCTTTTAATATCCTTATCATGTTGAATAAACCAATTCATATAAATGGAACAACTCCAGAGTTATATTGATGATATATATAACAATTCCCATATATGAGTCTTGTACAGGACAAACTTATTTATCCAAATGGACCAACACTAGTGTTAAAGTAATGGTATCTATAATATAACCATATGTTATCCATTTATGAAGAAATCATTCATCCAAATATACCAAATATAGTGTTACAATAATGGTATTTATTCCCATACCTATCTATGATCCACATCCAAAGGAAATAATTCATCTAAATTCACCAACACTGGTGTTATGGTGATGGTATCTATGCATATACCCTTCCATGATCCATTACAATGAGGAACTCATTCATCAAAATGGACCAAATTTAATAATTTAGTGATTTTGGTTACTCATATTCTCATAGGTGATCCATGACCTTGAGGAAATCACATTGAATCGAGTGTTATGGACCCATAATTGTGATTATTAATATGAGACTAAATTTTAAAATGGATTCATAAAATTATTATGATCCCTTTCATGGGTTTTTTTATTATTATGAAACAACATTGAGATTGTAACAAGGTAAATAAAATAAAGATAAATATATATTTTCATTTATTGATGAAAAAAAAGTGGGGCATCCATTGTTTGGAACCTCTCTTGTAATTATATGATAAATAAATATAGGTATAATAGGGATTATTGAATTGGGTTTTTTAATTAAAACAGATATGTAAGAGAAGTAATGGTAGACTATTAGTGGTTCTACAATTGAAAATCTTCTGCTTCAAACAATGGGTTTCTTCTAATGAAATTAGTGGCTAGTTGTTAGATACCTTTTAAATGGCCTCATGATTGGTGTTTACCTCTATTAGTTTTTTCATAACCCTTACCATGTGATATCTGTATTCTCCAAATTATTTATTTTCCACGGAAACATCATTATAAAGTCGTAGTTTAGGAAAAATTGATTGAACACCCTTTTATCCTTCACTATGGATTACACCTTTTGGTTGACATGATAAAATAACAGGAGGTTGCATTCATATATTTATCATATCTCTTGTAATGTTATAACATGGCATATGAGATCATTGATGTTCTGGTAGATTAACTCACCTACACCAAATCCATAAGAGAGATTATGAACGATCTATTTTTTATAAAAAATCACTCCCAATATAGCATCTTTAATGATTGACTGAAATTAGATTCATATACATTTTCTCGTAGTCAATTATTTCATATCCATGTTGCGATTTGAGATATGCAGACTTGATACTACGTATATATAATATAAAATATGGATTTCTATGGTATTACCTATTTTAATATATAATATGGGTATAGAGGAACTATTAATAGATTATTCATAATTAAATTTAACGAATGATTTGATTGGGTTGAAATACACTATTAGAGTGATCAACATTTTAGTAATAAGTTCATTTTGAGAAACATAAAAGATGAGTTTGGTTAAGAAGATTATATATGAACCACTCCCCAAGTAAAGAGAACATGAAAATTGGGATTTCAAAAAAAAGGAATGATTTTTTGTAGGACTATGGCATTCAAGAAAAAGATTTAAGAGGATATCAAGAATTGTTTTCTAGAAATCCAATTCTATGGTCGCTAGTTGAATCCATTATCCTTATATGTTGTTAGGGTAATTATCCACCCATACATTGGAATACCATTATGATAGGTTAGTTATAGAAAAAATAGTTAGTAATGTAATTTTCATGCTAGTATCCTCAAATGCAATATATAATCAATGATACAGAAGGATTGTTGGGTGTCTCCCTCTTCTAAACCTAGCAATAGTTAATGATGTTACCTAATGTAGACATTCATTTTATCTTGGGAACCTATAAGGTGTGTAGGGTATATAAATAATCACTCTATCTATAAAAGGTATAAAAACCCCATCTTTAGATGAGTTGATATATGAATGTTATATATTAGCAACATTAAAAAATACCTCTCCCATATTTATAAGATGTGATATATGGATTAAATAAAAATATAATGGGATTTGGTTTATTGTTATACCCCCCTAGCTGGTAAAATTAAAATAAACTAGCCCCAACCTCACCATGTGGTGTATGAACCAAGTTATTAAATGAATATAAAATATTAATTAGATCAAATAAATTCTCATTGGTTTGATAAATCATAAATTGAATGTCCATACTAATGGAAAAAAAAGGCATTCCCCTACCTGTTAGAAAATCTTCAGAGATTTTATGTAAAATAAATCCCAAGAGCATTCATTGGAAAAGTTAATATTGTATTATAGGCCCCTTGTTGAGCATCATGAACCATCAAAATTATCTATTTAAATATTTAAAATGGATGAGAAATTTTGAACGATAAGCTACTAGATTTTATCATGACCATCCTATGTAAATGAATAGAAGTCAGGGATAATTTAACTTCGATGAAATGACTCTAGTATTAGCTTTCCCCTGGTGAATATATTATCCTAAACACAGTTTGGGAAAAACATGGACTGGAAAAAAATAAATCATTAACTAGTTTTTAATATAGGATCATAATATTGCATACTAGAGTCATATAGAGGTATTTTTACAGATAATGGGTTATCATTACATTCTATAATAATAAGGTTTTAAAGATTTAATTTTGAGTAATGATAAAATATAAGGGGTATGCCTTATTATTTTTGGCAATAAAACCCCTCCATTTAGCTCTAGTCATTGAATTGGATAAGTTTTTAGTTCTATAATCTGCTATATATTTTTTTATAAAAATTTTATATGAAGGTGAGAAAACTCCAAAATTTCACAAGTACAATATCCCATATAGATTCATCGGCAATCCATGAATCATGTAGTACATTAATCACTACATAGACCATCTATACATGGTGGAAATGATTTCAATTAAGTAAATTTCACTAAAAATAATTAATATAAGTTATTCATATTCCTAGTAATCTAGAATCATGGGTTATCCATTAGTAAAATGATGTTTGTGAACCGATTATTCTATTATTTCATGTTTCAAGCTATACTGGTGATCATGAAACATCATTAATAAAATGGTGAAAAATGAGGTTCTTGGCCAATTTTTATATATGGTTGACACTCTTGCAAGTGGGTTGTGTATTTATTTGTTGGATTATGATTTATCCTTCAAAAAATTTCTTTTTTATAATTAGATCTATTCTATGTTGGTAATTTTTAAGGTTTATAGAGTCCCAAAGTAATTCTCTGAGTATCCCCAAAATATTGAGAACCTGTAAAAATTAATCATGAATAAAAAAATTATATATTAAATCTTACATAAAACAACCTAAATGTTTCCACAAATCTCGTTTCCCTTTTCAAAAAACATGTTGTGTGAACCAAAAATAACAACCTTGTCATTTGTTTTGGATATGCACGTGCTATATAGGAAAAATAGTAGTAAAACATCATTTTGAAATTGAATTTGTCATTTTTGATATCCCATATATGACTAAATATTTCCAAAAAAAATTAATCAATTGTCGCATAGCACCTTAATCCATAATAAAAGAACATTCTCTCACAAAAAATTATTATTTTCAGTTTGAAAGAGTCTATTTTTGATCTCCCACATAAAATTTTTTATTACTAAATTTGTAAATGTTTGGGTTTCTTTATATAATTTACTTCCGTTAATCACGATTTTAGAATCCCTAAATAAAACATCATTTGTTCAAATGTGTCAATTTTTTGGCCTCCCATAAACCATTTTATTCATTTGTGGCATATGTGTGGATATTTTAAATTCATCATTGAGTGTCATGATATCCCCCATTTCCACCATGATGGGCTTCATGAGTTTCTTTTTGAATATAATATGTGGTTTATAGCTCCCTCATTTACTACAACATGTCCCCCCATTTTTTGGGGAAATGAATAATCCATCACTAACTATAAATATCCCAATCCTTCCCAAAATTCACACAAAAAAGAGATATATGGAAAGATAAATAGAGAGACATTGATGGTAATGATTATGAATTTTTTTATTTAGTGAATTATTTTGAAAAATCATTAAATATAATTTTTTAGAAACATTTATCTACAAATCATCCTTGATGCATCTCCTCCAGGAAAGAACATCATTTGCAAAGGGTACTTTGTGATGGGTGATTCAATAGTAAACCATAAAACCCACTGTAGGATACACCCACTTCAGATAAAATATTTTCATATGAAAATGGTGTGTATTCATAGGTTTTTGATACTCTACATCCCATGATTGTGGCCCACGATGCATTTGGACCTCCTGTGGACATTTACCAATTAAATAAATTAATGAAATAATGGGATTATCCAATGTTATATGTTTATCTTTGGTCACACACCATGGACATACCAACTAAAATGAACTCAGTGACGCCTCATTTTGAAATTAAAGATGCACTAAATAAATGTATTCTTAGTGAAATGACTCTCTTTGGGATAATCCAAAGAATAAACCCCACACTACTATTAGTGTTGTCCCTGTTATGGGAAAAGAAATAATCCCATTAATATGTCAAACAATGTGACCACTTTCCTCAGTATAATATATAATATAATAATATTTCCGAATAAAAACAATTAATAGGATTCCTTATGTGATGAGCATGGGATGCTTCATATCATGGGAATGAAATGGCTCTTCGTTTGAGGTAAGCACCAATGAGTAATCCATGTTCAAATCCAATGGAATAACCCTTTTTAATCTGACTAATCTTTTATCTCTTATTTTTCACACTATCCTCTATTCACATGAGCATGTAGACCAAAGTTATTTATTATAATTTCATAATAAGAAATGCCTCCAAAAGGGATTCCTCCTTGGATGTAAGACCCAAACAATTCATTCCTTCATTATATACCTCATCCCAATTGTATGTTAGTGATTTATATCAGGTAATCTCCAATGGGTAATCACTATTAAATCCTCTATTTTCACATCATTTTTTAAATTGATTTATCTATATCACGATGTTAAATTTTGTGTAAAAAATCATAGTTTCATTGTGTAAAAATACAGAAAATTATATTTACTACATGACATTAAACCAAACGTTATGTTCTTGTCACATGAATGTAAATTTTATATTTAGTACAATGATAGATTTACCATCTTTTATACCGATCCTCTAGATTTAATATTCTTCTTGAGATAATTTATACCCTTCCCTCACCTGGATTTATTCAGTTGAAATTAGAAATCCCTTTTCTCCATGTCCATAACCCTTTAGAAACTATCCTAATTAGTTCCAATTCCAAATAATATCCTGCCAGCATTTGTAGTTCTATACTCCCTCTAAAATATATCATCCCATTATAAGGGACTTATTCTTTCGGAAACATCTTCATGTGTCCAAACTACTCAAGAGGTCATCTATATCCATCCCTCACAGAGATATATTCCCTTAAGCAAGTATTTACCATTATCTAGAGCCGCATTTATTGGGGACTCTTTCTATTGATCCGTATTTTTAATAAAATAATGCCCCTTCTTCGAGGTCCATATTCCTTCTAGGGGAAAAACATATCATTTTCATTAGAAAAATATTCTCAGTGAGACTATATTCACCTTGTAGGGAGACATTCATTTAGTGGAAGAATGTAACTCATTAGGTAGTATTCCCATTTTGGTCAACTCAAATGTTCCCCTCATGCATAATTCCCACACAAACAATTTCTAGGAACAGTTAGCCAAGATTTTTTTATATAATGATGTTAAACTATAAGTATTAGTCCTTATCATGTGACCATAAATGGTATGATGTGTCATATTAAGTTTCACTGAGCTATGTCATTTCTGATTCCTTTTACAATGATTCACAGTAAGCCCTTATTATGGTCTTGATCTCAAAATCATAAATACCTTACGCTTCCCACAATTGTAACAAACAGTAGAGTTCTCATTAATAATAATTTAAACCAGTATCGTTATGTAATAAACGAAAAAATATTAGTGATCCTCTAATATATATATACGGTTCAATCAATAGAGAACCCATAATATATATAGATGTTTACATTGATGGAATAACTCAAATGTGTATATGCATTCACATTAATTCTTGTAAAATGACAAAATATTGGAATATGGGTAACATATTACACATTTGGATAATGGAAGGACTCCAAAATACATCATAAATCTATAATAGAGCCTAATAAAATGAAATAATAGCCTCAAAATGGTTTGCCGCACTTGAAATTTTACTCTCTCCTCCAATGAGCATTTTGACGCATCATTGGTAAAATCCCCATGATCCCAAATACCTTTAAAAAGAATACTTGTAGAAGAGTTCATGTAAAACTATCATAGACACATTTTTTGATTGGTGAATCCAATTCAGTAAATAGCATTTTTTAGAAATAAACCAAAATAATTTTATTATGTTTGAGCACAATTCTAACCCTAAAAATTATTATATTATCTGTTTAGAGACATCCATAACAACTGTTTTTAATGATGGTAAACCGAAAAAGTCACCTTAGAAACTGATCATCGTTTCTGATTATTTTATTATGCTTTCTCATTTTTTGATTAAAATGAGCATATCACGTAGTTCATACAATGTATCTTTGATTTTATTAGGTGTACCATTGATTTTATCTTGTAGATTCATACTCACACACTACTCGGGTGGAAATAACACGTTGATAACTAACAATACCTCATGATCATTAGTACAAGTAGGAAAGAGGCCCGATTATGGACGGTTGAGATGGGTAGCTTTGACGGTGTCAGGATATGGGAACAAGTTTATGACTTATTACATAGTGATTATTATTTTGTTCTTATTTATTTCAATCTCATAGGCACCTGATATTTCCATTGGAGAACTTGTAGATGCCTAACAAACTCAGGAAATGTGTAGATAGTTCATTTTTATAACATGTGGAATAATATTTATTTCTGGTGTCATTGGTTGTGATGTTAATTTTCTATTCAATATTGTGTATGTTATTTCTACTAGTTTGATCTACTCTGATATAAGGGTATAGTCTCCCCATGGTGATTCCATAGACCATCACTGTCAGTCCATAGCCTCTAGTATGTGAGGAGACATTCCCAAGATTGTATAATGAACCATCCTAGTTATTGTAGAATGAAATGGGTCTGGATATCACATATAAAGGTCAGTGCAATTTTCCCATGAATTGGAAGTAGTACATGTATTGTTATGAGACTCTATGAAATTGATCATTTGTTCATTTCTAATTTATATGAATTATCCACACATCATTCCAACTTTCACGTGGTCAAATTGACTTAATTTCACTACAAAATAATCATGAAAATAAGGTGGTGGCATTTTTCATTTCTTTTAATAAGGCCTGATAAAGATTTCACTGAAAACAGTAAAAGTGAGGATAAATAAAACATAATATTTATCATAATTTCTTTTATCTCTAATAAAAATTTATTCTTATCTACACTCATTTTAGAAATGTTAATGACATAGTTTTATCAGCGCCCTACATAGAACTAAGAAAGACTATATATACATTCTTAAAAATTTTTGATTCACTAATATATCTTTCATATACATCTCATAAAACAATATATTGAGTATTATTCTATACTATTAGATATATAATTATTAATAATATATAAAATGAAATTTAAATTATAAGAATTAAATAATTTATATATAAGGGAGTGTCTGTGTGTGTGTATGCATGTTTCCATGCAATATAAATGTGTGTATATGATAATCTATATAAAATATTATATAGGGGTAATTGTACTTGTGTTTAAATTAAAGAGCTAAATATAACTCAAAATTATAAATTAATAATTTTAAATGTAGCTTATAATATATATTTTCGAAATTATATTGGAAAATTTGTTACACATATACAATTCATATAAATAATATTTATAAATATATCACTCTACTTCCATGTGATATCCGAACTTGGTTTAAAACAGATGAAAAGGAAGAAAATGCACCCTAGTGTGGGATAGAATAAATTTAATCACTATTATATATAAGATTTTATATATTTAAAATTAGCAATTACTAAAAATATACTCAATAATTAATACAATTTACATAATTAATAACATTTTAAATGTATATATATTTATATTCAGTCACAATTAATTATATTATTGAATATAAATTTTTATAATCAATTATGTCATTAATCATATTATTTTATTTATATAGAAATTATTATTGGGTATTACACAGTTAAAAAATATTATCTATTTATATATTTCATAATTTTATATGGTAAACTTATTGATTTTGGAGAAATAATAAAAAAATTTATCATATAATTAAAAATGAAAATACTAAATATATATAATTATATTAATTGAATTTTTTTAAAATATAAATAACCATATTTATTTTATATAATATAAAAATAATTTAAATTTTATCATATTTATTGATATTAAATTATAATTTTAAAAATAATTATACATTTATATAATTAATATTTTCATTTTCAATATAATTAAAAAATACATATAATTGATAATTAATAATATATTTTATATAACATTAGTTGGGGTATATATTTTAAATTAACTTATTAATATTTATATAGTATAATTATATATTAATATATTTTATTACATTAACATAAAAATAAATTTAAAAAACATATATACTTAAAAAATATAATAAAAACTAGATGAGATTGATGGCTTGACGTGTTGTCTGCTTTACTCTCTGGCTCAAGCACTGAGGTTCCATTCCCACTAGTATCCTACTGCCTAGAATTTTGTTTTAAACACACTATAATTTATCAGCGATATTTTTAGTGTTAATAAATGTTCTCCTAGCATTGATAAAGGCCTTCTTTATCAACACGATTAATTTTAGTACTCATAAAAGCATAATTAATCAGTTATTTTTATGAAAATGTTGATGAATACCATCCTCTCATTAAAAAACATGTCATCAGATATTGTTGTTCTTCATTTTCATGAATTCATTGATCTGAATTGTTTTATGATTTTTTCTAAACCATATAGTCAAAAATAATTTCAATCCTATTGTGTGAAATTGAAAACAAAAATTTATTTCATTATTTATAGTTCAAATTCATGTTTTCTGTGATTGATTTCCATATTCATCATCCATACACACACACACACACACAGTGAAACCACTTTGAATGATCCATATATATACATAAGAATAAAATATATAGTTGTTGACATATATATATATATATGTGTGTGTGTGTGTGTTTTTTTTATATGTATATTAAAGATCCCAATTGTCAAGATGATGTGTGTTGAAGATGATTTTGGTCTTGGTAGTTAATGTATCATGAAAAATAAGTTCAATATTTGATAAAGGATGATCGTTGAAGTTCATGAGATTTTTATTTATATGAAGAAGCCTTTAAATGTGTAGAAGAGATGTGATTTAATCCAAATAATAAAATATCAAAACAAACAATCTCATTGAAGATACATTACTCTAATAATTAAAGCATATGATGGCCATGATGTTCCTAGTGTGAAACATATTTTCTAATTGTTTTCCATATTTTTGAAATACTATAATTTGACTATTTTATTACGATGCTCAAATATGAGATATGATTAATGAAATATGAAATTAATGTAACTAATTTCATAATTACAAATATTCTAAAGATGGTATGTATTTAATGGTAAATTTTAATTTATATAATGATTTTTGTAAAAATAATTGGAGTTAAATGAAGAAATTCATTGTGATGTATTTTTTTGGAAACTTGTTCATTAGGTTATTTCTCAAGGAAATTTTATAGAGTTATTATAAAAATATAAACCTATCATCTTATATTTTATACGTATATTTCCTTTATGGTATGAATTTTTTATGTACATGGGTCTATAGATGTGGATCCCCCAAAAACGGCGGAGTGGCATCATGGATGTGGCATGGGCTGATATTACAACATTCAACTAAGACACATTTTTGTTACCTACACCAATAAACTAGGACACATTCTAGAGTGTATATCGATGGGTAATGATGTTCAAAAACTAATTATTTTATCTTATATGTTTTCAAATAGGTTTTGTAATGTGAGAATGAAAAGATAATGTCTTAGGAAAAGAATTAAGAATCCACCCATGTATGAGGATTTTCAACCATGAAGAAATAATTAAAAATAATGTTCCATAGAAAATAATGTTGGATATATTCATTTAAATCTAAAGTTAGAGAATGAATCCATGAATTAATAATTTATGCTTTATACTACAATAAGAATTTATATATTCTTAGATAAAGGAAAAATTGAATATAGATGAATTTGAGTTTATTGAATAAGACCTCCTCAATGTTTGTATAAGTGGTTGGGGAAAACTGTTATTTGAGTATTCTATATTCCTTAACACCACCAAAATATATTTGATGGATTATTTATTTATTTTAATTTTTCAAAAAATTAATTGCAGTTCACAAAAAAAGTCTTATTCTTGAGTGTATGGTTTTTCCAATTAATACTGACGATTTCACATCAAATATACTACTTCAGGTGTAGAATGTATTTTTTTTCATTCATATAACATCATCATAGGTCTTTAATGTCAACTAAAATTTGACAAGGGCATTGTTCATATAGCTTCTTCCTCTAAGCATGAGTCTTTGAAGTCATTAGAGTAAATATTTACTTTAGTGTAAAGCTTAAATACATAAATAAATTTTTACAAAGATACTACACTGAAAGATGTTTCTAGGGAAGAATGTAAAACATCATATATACAGGCTTTATGAATAAAATTAATTGAAGTACCCAGTGTGAGAACTCAATACTTTGTGAACTTTTATATTTTTTTCTTGATGAAAATTTTTGTACCCAAATTTTGTATCTGATAAACATAAAATTATATTGGGTTGTTGAAAGAGTAGTTTGTTCATTGAATAAATCTCCCAAAAACCTAAATTTTTTTGTTATCTATGAATGATATAACATAAAATTAAATCTTCATTCACGTAAATGGAAGATCAAATCTATTTGAAAATTAGAGTTTCAACATATAATTATTTTTTAGGAAATAAATTTGATGGTTTTATTTTGTTGTTTTCATATCGACACATCATAATACTCATTTATGAAATGATCTTATCCTATTATAAATATGAATAAAGGATAAATAATACAAGTATTTTGTTATGGATAAAATAAAATTATTTGGGTTTTCAGAATAATGAAGATAAAGAACCCTCAAATATAGAGTTGTTTTCCAAAAGGCCATATATTATTTATATCTGATGATTTTTGAATGTTTTAAAGGGGATGATATAGATGTTTGGGAATTTCCCCAAAACATAAGAAACGATATTGCATCAATAAATCATGCATTTAGAGAATAATTGTGAGTTCGACACCATATATATGACATGATATAGATTATTGTACAATTGTGATGATTTATAGGACAACTTTTTTGGAAACTTTTTAAGAAGAATAGGTTGTGCATATTGTGTCTTTAGCTGAAGATAGTATTTTTCCATACCAAAAAAGTTATGAAATAATGATATAGATATGAGTTTTTTTTAAAAAAAATTAGATATCGTGTGAATACCATTTGTGCCATGTTTTAAAATTAATAAGCATTAAATGAATGTAATTTTTGAATATCTCTTGAGTCCAAAATATCGTCCATGAAGTTACATGGTAACAAGAAAATTGTATTCTATGTTGGAACTTAATAAAATGTAGTTATAATATTCCCAAGATATTCTATTTTGGAATACGTAATACAATAGGAGACGTTTATTACTCTCAAATGAAGACACTCTTATACATGAGAAATTGAGGAATTAGATAAGTTAAAAAGGGAATGCTTCATTGTTATTGTGTTGTGCAAGTATACATTTGGAAACTAAGAGTTTTAGTTAAGACTATGAATCAATTTTACCCATACCTAAAAAATATTCTATATAATTTCGTAGAAAAGAATAAGAAGAAGCCAGTATCATTCTAAAACTGTATATATATTTCACATCGAATCTGATAGAGAAAAAGAATATTGACCACTATTAATGGATTTGTGAGTTAAGTAATAATAATAGAGATCCAAGAATTTTTGATTCATTTATATAAAATTATTCTCTTTCTAGAGTTCAATTTTATGAGTTCGAGTGATGAAGTAAAAAATCTTGGTGATCAGATTTGTTAGAGGTCTAAAAGGGCGAGTTGAATAGTGACTAAGTTTCCTATGATTCTCTTGAAGAGTTTCTTCAATTCGAAGTCAATTTTTTGAGTGGAATAAAATTTGATATTGTTGATATAAAAAATCTTTTATTAAGTAGCTAACTTATATCAACAATGGATCTTAGAATACAACACATTCATATGCATAGTGGGATATTGTGGAATCTAGGTATACATGGACAACACAATGTGATTCACTGAATTTAGAATGAATATAGCCATTAAAGTCTCATGGGAAAAAGTAATTTGTATATATAGTGTGATACAGACACTATAGTTGTGGGAAATATTATACCACTATATTCATATATTAGACCATTATAGTGTATAATCCAGATTTGGTAATATAAAATAAATGTCAATGTGTAGTTATTTGTATCAATCCTCATAAAAATAACATGTTCCATTTATTTTATTTACACACATGCACATGTTTAATGAATTTTTGGTTGATCCATATGCACTAATCGGCATCAGGGATTGAATTAAAAATGGTTTTCAAGGATATTTTGAAATTTTATAAAATGTATGAGACGCAAGATTTACCATACCCCAATCAGGTGTCTTTATATGTTAGGTGGGTATCTCAATTGGTATTAGAGGTAGGTTCACACTGATTCAATATTTTAGACTATCATAATTGAATCAGAAGTACAAGGTTTCCTCTAATAATTTCTAGAATATTTTTAACCAATTTTACCATCTAATATATATATATATATTGAATATATAATATGTTTGAACAAGTTAATGAGATAGAATAATTGATCTTCATCCTTATCAGTACAAAATTTTATGTTTTATATAAAACACTCTAAAATTGGGAAATAATATTCTTAGAATCAAAGAAAGAGCACAGAAAAGTGAAATAGAATATCATCATCTAAATTTATTCATGATGGTAAGGATGTAATTATTTAATCTATTAATTTCTATCACTCTATTCAATATAGCTCATGTTTGGGTTTTGATTTCATTAAAAAGTATGAGGACCTCTATACTAAGGTTATTGAACAAGTGATGAATTTACAAATTAAAGTAGTAATATATATATTTATATTCATTATGGGACTTCATAATGAAAAATCAAAACTAGAAGAAGTGGTTGATGTAGTTTAAGAATCATTGGTAAAGAAGATGAGATCCTACACTGATCTCACTAATAGAATAATACTTGATGAAGAATCTAACTTCCATAGAAATAACATAATATCATTAATTAATTAATAATTTAAAAGAGTTATAAGTGAAAGAAATGTATTTAGGAAATTTGTGAAGGAATTATTATATTCATTGGATAATCATTATAAAGTACCCATGAATTTCAAGACCACCCAACTTGAAATTAAATAAAAATGATGAGATAGATAGATAGTTAATTTGAGGTGATAAAGAAAGTGAATGACATTTGAATTCCAAAGACGATAATGATTGGGATGATAGGTTGAGATTAGTGGAAGATGATAAGAATAGTATCAACCAAACATTTTTATAAATAAAACATCAACTGAAAAATTTATAAGAAGTAGCATATTGACCATCCCAAAGTTATGATAAAATGTGTGCTTCCAAAAAAAATCAAAGGTGATTCATATATAAATTAAGGCTCATATTATCCAATAAAATATTGTAATATAATTTTGAGAACTATCTCCCTCAATCTCTATTAAAAGGTAACCCACTGTGCAGTAAAAGTGGCATGCACTATGTCTAAAATTTCATTGAGTCTTGGGTATAAATTAATATTTTCACAAATAGGGAAGGAATAAAAAATCAAAAAATCCAATAATTTTTACAAGATAGAGTTATGTATGTCCATGAAATTGTTCCCTTAAATGAAGCTTAAAATGTTGGGGTGTAATCCCAAAATCAATAAAAATGAAAATCGAAAAATATTTCATACAATATAAAAAATATCAATTTAAATTGGAATGTGCTAATGTGGCTAAAAATTGTGGAATCGGGGTGTATATTGTTGGAATAATAATCTAGTATGTTGAAATTAGAGAAGTCCAAAATTAAGGTACATAAATAGTGATAAAAAGAGAACCTATAATAGTAGAGTATTCAATATAGATGAAGAAATAATCTATACGATGGAAGTAAATTTGAATCAACAAGAATCATCTGTGAGATGTGAACCATGGATGGTTATATTTAAAGTGAATACTAATACAAACCAACTATATATCATATATAGTCTTAAGAGAAGACAGATCCTAAATAGGTTGAGAAGAGTGTAAATATGAAAAGAGTTTCTTCCTTGGGTCCAAAACCCATTAAAGTAAATTCACTCAATAAGGAAATTATGAAAGTAAACTTAGGGGTTAAACCAATATAAAAGAAATGATTCTACAATGGAAATAGAGTCTACATCATGGTATATTGAAAAATTACAATGAATCTCATAAATTATGGGAGAAATATAGAAAACAAAAGTGTACTGATTCATTAAATCTATAATCAAATTGGTATGGTTTTTGACACTCCTTGTGTAGAGTATGAGTGATTTCCAAAAAGAGAAAAAAATATGTGTTAACAAAAAAGTGTGAGCAACGTGTATGAAAGTAGGAAACAGTGAAGTAAAATGTATGAGATGGTTTTCCTAAAAAAAGAACATGAAATGGGAGGGTAATGAACTTTGGTGGCTCAATATCTAAAACTTCCATTGCAAATAATGAATCTTCACCCAAGAAAAAGTATAATAATGTTCATAAATGATGTCTAAACATAGGTCTAAACCATTTGGAAATACCTTAATGGCTAGATGATTATGAAAATAAATATATTTATCTATGTTTAAATGATGAAGATACCATTTCCCATTTTAAATTAGTTACATTTTGAAAGGAGTCCATATTTCCCAAAAAAGAAAAAATCATGAAAAGAAAGGGTGAAGTAAGCCAGAAAATGTCTAAACAATTTAGACCCATAATAAAAATATATTTTAGGATGAAAAACATGTCAAAACCCATTTTATACAATTGAGGAGCTACTGAAGGATGACTTATGATTTCACTTTCATAAAATTCAGACCTCTAATAAAAATATATCTCTGAAGGATGACTTATGATTTCACTTTTAAAAAAATGTATTAACAATTATATATAACTATTATTAAGTTTGATTTTTTATCTAAACAGGGTTACCCCTCATATATATATAGTTTATTTTTTATGGAAAATTATTATGTTAAATGTGATTTTAATTCATATATTAGATGATCTTATGCTGTAATAGAATTCCTTTAATCACATGAAATTTATAAAAATGATTTTAAAATTTAGTCCTCTAGGTGTTATCTCAAAGGGTATAGAAAGTTTAATATCCACCCATGGTACTTTAATTTTCATATATTGGAATTTCAATTTATATTTATAGTGTTATTAATCTCAGGTGGTAATAAAAATTAAGGGGAGAAGATATTGAAGGATGACCCTAATATTATAAAACTAGTGAGGCTATATTACCTTTTTCATTTATTTTAAATTAGGAGGATATGTATCACATTGACCATTAATGAATTTCTGGTTTTTAGGAATTTAAAATAAACAAACAGGGGGTTTGAAGTAACCAATGGTAGTGTTTTTTTAAATTTTTTTCAAATAGATTTTTCAATGTTATAATGTAATGATGGGGTATGAGGTAAAGAAGTAATAATCCAAAAATATAAATGGGGTTTCTTCAATGAGAAATAAATGAAATAGAATTGGACCTTGAAAAATATGGTTGGACATAATCCATAGAAACAATGAAAAATAACCCATCTAAGGAGTAAAACTTATATTGGCTTCTATAAATATTGATTATACACTCTATTATGACGGTTTATGTGAATATACTTGGACATGATTTATTAAAGAATAATCCACCTATGGTTGCATAATAAATCAAATGAATACTCTTATTTGAGTATTTTATATTCTACAACACAACATAAATGAATCTAAAAGAGTTTGGAATTATTCCAATAACATCAAAAATTATTTAGAGATCACTAAAAAAGGACCAAGTTTGTAGAATGAGTATTTTCCTACTAGAATAGATTACATCACTATGAATGTAAAACATCAGGCGTTCGACATAATTATTTTCTGATGGTATTAATTTATTAAAAAGATTTAAATTTTACTGAAATTTTAGAAATACATCGATCTTAATGCTTCTTCTATTTATCATAAGTCGTTGAAGTTCAAAATGAAAGGCTTTATATTTTCATAATGTTTATAAAATTATAAGAATTTTTAATATGATCATGGGTATAAATAAGAACCCAAGTAAAACCATAAATCATCATTATAAGGATTTTTGATCTTGTGTCCATGATGTTCCATGTGTAAGTATTTAATACTTAGTTAATTTGTTGTATTTTTTTCTGATGGAAAAATGAGTTTCTAGATTATTTGATGAAGATAAAATTATTTTGAATAATGTTAGAGTTGTTTGTTCATGGTATATACATCAAAAAGACCTAGAAAAGGTTATTATCCACGCATGAGAAGAAAGAGGATTTTAACCTCATCCATTCAAAGGGATGTTCTAGTATTTATAAATAATGGATTAACTATAATTAATTATTTCTGAGGAAATATATCTTATTATGGATATGTTTTAATTTCAAAATAGAAACTTCAGGATGCTTATTTAAAAGATAATATGAACTTGTTCTGAGGGACACTAGGGGAGAAGCATTGTATATAGTTATAGTTGTATCAGATATAATTATCTGGTTTTTTAGAATAATTTTTATATAGAACCATCAAACATTGATCTATTTTCCACTATAGCATTTATCATTTTAGTAATATGCTATTCGATATATCAAGAGGTGTTGAGATCAGATTCTATTACTTTTTTAAAGACATCAGAATTGAGATGAATCCAATACGAGATTAATATAGAAACAAAAGATGAGTTTCATGCCACATATATTACTTACAATAGATCTGTGGACAATTGTAATGATTCATTACAATTATTTTTGGATACTTTTAAAGAAGTTGATGTTGAGCCAACTCTTTGTTTTTATTGATTGTAGTATTTGTATGAAATAATAAAAATGATAAATAAGGGGATGAATAAGAATTTTTTTCTGCTATAGATATATTGGGATGATCATTTTGGCTTAGATTAAAAAAAAGAATCATTAATTTAATGTATTCTGGTAATATATCCTAAATCCAAAAAATAAATTAATAAAGTAACATGGAAACCCAAAAATTGGTATTCTATAATGGTTCTTTATTAATGGATAAGATATGTTATTTTGATATTCCATGTAAGAATACTAATTGTGATGGGATCTAATTATTTCATCAAAATTAAACTACCAATACAAATGATTAATTGGATGAATCAAGAATGAACAAAAAAAAGGAAGGCTTGAATGGGGTGATGTTGTGTACATGTACTTTTTATAGTGTATTGATGTAGTAGAGAATTTAAATCCAAGTTATCTTTCTCCCTCTCTCTTGAATAATTCTACATTTTTTGATTTAGTGATGAAAAATTGGCAACCAATATAGTTATAAAGATGTAGATACTTTATATATCAATGATGAAAGAGAAGATAAATTTATACCATAATTAAATGAATATTGAAACATGGTAGAATAAGAGACTATAAAGAACCAAGGTTGTATTCGTATAAAGAGTGGATCATGCCCAAGATCACTATTTTGAGTTTCAGTAAAGAAGTGAGAGATCCAAATGAGAAAATTTTGTTGAATTCGAAGAATATAATTAGAGTAGATACCAAGTTACATGTTCTAATCATAAAGAACAATTATCATATGAAGATACTGATGTTATTAGATGAATATTTGATCTTATATATACAAAATTATCATGCAATAAATGACTGGTCATCTTCAGACACTGATCTTATAATAAATAACATTCATAATCATGGTGGGATGTGGTGGAACTTTTGTGACTCGGGGTATATTTGGAAAACCCAGTGTGAAGATTTTAATTCAATGTAAACCTTATTGTTGATGTCCAATGGGTAGAAGGTAGTAGTTTTTCTAGTGTGACACAGTCACTCTAGTTGTGAGAAACAACAAACCACTATATTCTTATATTGATCATTACAGTAGAGAATCTATTTTGGGGTACATAACCATTGTTTAAATATTTATTTCTTTGTACTAAACCTTGTAAATAATTGGTATTCCTTTTCTCAACTTTACATTCATACAGAAATTTGGGGATTTCATAGTTAAACTAAAATATATCTTTAATCACTAACAATTACTAGGGGTTAAATTCTAGAAGGATTATCATAATAGATTGTAATTTCATTAAAAAGTATGACATAAATAATCCACAGCCCCTCTTAGTTTTCTTCACTGGTCCATTGGGTGTCTCATTAGACTTGATTGAAAATTTTATACTATTCATATTTAAAAATATTACAGCGTGTGAATGTAATTGACTCTAGTCACCATTATTCTACAGTGAATATTGATATGTGGTAGATTAAGAGACTATCATGAACTGAGGTTTTATACATATTAATATCTAATCATGCCCTAGTTAACTATTTTGAGTTTGATTAAAGAAGTGAGAGATGCAAACGAGAAAATTCCATTTAATTAGATGAATCTAATATGAGTCGAGACCAAGTTACAAGTTCTTATCTTAAAGAACTATTAGCATTTGAAGATACTGATGTGAGTACAAGAATATCTTATCATATATATACAAAAAATTCATGAAATGAACAAATCATCTTCTTTATAGATTGATCTTAAAATAAAGAAAATTTATATTCATGGTGAGAAATTATGGAACATGTGTGACTCAGGGTATATATGGACGACACAGTGTGAATACGTGAATTCAATATAAATCTTATTGTTGATGTCCAAAGGATAGAAGTTAGTTGTTGGTCAAGTGAGAGACAATTACTCTAGTAGTAAGAAACACCAAACCACTGTATTCGTATGTTAATCCTTACAACGAAGAATCTAGGTTGGGGTATATAATCATTTTTGAAAGAATTATCTCATTGTAATGAACCTTGTAAAAAATAGGTATTCCTTTTATCTACTTTACATTCATTCAAACATTTGGTGATTTCATAGTTAAAATAAAATATATCTATAATAACTAACCATTATTAGGGGTTGGAATCTTGAACGGCTATTGGAATTATTTATAATTTCATAGAAAAGTATGAAATAAGTAATCCCAACCCCTCTTAGTTTTATTCATTGTTCCATTGGGTGTCTCATTGGACACAATTAGAATGCTTTACTATTCATGATTAAAAAATCAAACAACATGTGAATCTAATTGTCACCAGTCGACATGCTTATTCTTATCCTTATGGCCATGGATTTTTTATCAAGGATATCACACCATGAATTTTGTGTTCCATTCACTATGTGAGTGTAAGGATATAAACTTCAATAACAAACATACAATTCACCACATAACTTCTTTTTTGAGACCTAACAATTAGAGCCAAGTGTATTTTCATATGAGTGTATGGGATGTTAAAACCACATAAAACAAGCTGAATGAATATTGAGGAGATTTAAATTATTTATGATATAATATTCATGAGTTTCAATATATTGTGATTAATGAAATCATGGTAAATGGATATTAAATTCATTCCATCCGAACACGTTCTATTTTTGAAAACTCGACACCATTTTTTTTCTTGAATTGTATACCCTAATAAAAATTATAATACTCTATAAATATCATAATATCACAATAATGAGTGGCTTGACATAATTCATGGATGATATAATTCAGATTAATGTGTATAAAAATATCTTTCTACTGCAGTATTTGGGTGTGATAAAATACAATTTTAGAGAATAGAGAGATAAATTTCTAAGAGAACTCTAATTTCAGAGAAGTTGAGTCATAATAATAAGAAAATAAATTGAAAAAATACATGTAGTTTATATTTCTACATAAATGAGAAAAAATAATATTTTGTTACTATATTATAGACGAAGGAGAATGATGATCTTGGTGTTCTTGAATTTCATTACATGAAAGTTTGAAAAATATAAGAACAATATAATGGAAGAAAAACTACATATAGGTGTTTGAGGGATATTAATTTAAATAATATTGAGGTTAATAATCACACTAGTTTATGATAAGTATAAATTTTAGTCTCACTTTACTAATGGAGAATGTGTATGTGTTCATTATAAAGTATCATGAAGGATGAGAAGTCATCCACTCTTATTTTTATGAAAAATATTCCAATAGTTTCATTATCTCTGTGAAATGAATATTTATAAGACCTTATATTCTCTATGTAGTAATTGATGTAGTGTTGAGTTAGGTATGATTTATCCAGAATGATGGAGGAGGAGAACCCATGTACATATAATTTCATGATGCTGCTAAGAGATGAACAAGTGATGTCTGTGAAATGCACTTTCAAGAAGTGAGGTAAAGTTAACTATTTGTCATGTGAATTGGAATTTTCCTGAAGAAAAGATTATGTTATGAACATGAAATAAATAAAATTTTAGTAATAAATGGGTGTATTATGGTTTGCACAATATTCATAACCCACATGGTATATCATTCTCTCATGAAGTGTTCCAAAACTTGTTGAGTTGATGTATTAGAACAAGTAAAATAAAGATTAACTAATTCATGAATGTTTTTTATTTTTTATTGAATAAATGAACCAATATGAAGAATAATTAGGCATAGAATATTTCATGTTAATACAAACTTATTGTTCTTGAAAATTTGTTAAAATAAGAAAGATCGTGATAGTTTAAATTTAGTAGATACAAAGAGAGGTAAATAGTATTAATCTTTATACGTTAATGCACTCGAAGAAGTAATCCATACAAGACCAGTAACTGAGATCCTAAAAATTTACTATTAATGTTCTTTGAGATGTGTACAAGGGAGAAGTAGTTGATCTAGTCAGTCCATGGAGAAATATATACATCATGTAGGACAAAAGCACTAAGGGGAAAAGGTGATCATTCTTTTTTGGGATCAATATCTTTATAAAGGAAAATATGAAGGTGTATTATTCTAGTGGGACTATAAAACAAAAGTTTAGAGTTAATATATGTTAGTTTAACCACTTGTGTTTATTGTGGATAATCAAAAATTGGCTAATCTCACTAATCATGGAATAGATTATCCTTTTATAGAAAAAATTTGTAAAAATTTATATTTACTATTCCATTTAAATTATGTAATATTCAATTAATGATAAGTGACACATATTGACTAGATCGAGATCCAATAATTATTAAAGTATTTAAGGATTACTTAAGTGGAAAAAGATAATGTTACTTTTTTGGTTTTACAATGAAGGTTTCAGCCAAAACATTGAATAACCTAATGAATAAAACTCAAATAAGGAAAAGAAAATTTTAGAAGAAAATAATGACCTACCAAAACATAAATTTGATCAATGTGGTAATGATATATCTACAAAATCTATTGAGAGTTATCCTTTTAGTGATTTAAGTTCATGCTACAAATAGTATGAGGGTGATGAGTCCCTGAAAATAATTTAATACCTCGATTATTATGTAAAAGAAAATTTTAAAAATGTTCCCAAACAAGTGGATACATACATATTTTTGGTTATCAAGGAACATACTGATGAAAATGAATATCTAGAAAAATAGGCTGATATAAATTAAAACACATTAGATAGAAGGTAGAAGACTACAACACTCTTATCAAACATCATATATACCAGGAGGTAACATTAATATTATATAATGAATGGCTAATCTAACTAAATAATAAATGAACAATTTTTATCACATTATAATTAATGATATTCCATGATGGAAGAATAATTATGAATAATGGTTAATTATAATTCTATTTTTATGTATTTTATTGAATATTTGGTCCATGAATTGTAAAAACTACAAAAATTCTCTATGAATTTTATATATTCTTTGTTAGTGGTCAGAGTTAAGAAAATAATATATCCTTAGAAAATGTTCCTGTAAAATAATATGATTCATGAATACTGGATTGAAATGTTAAATAATTATTAGAAATATGTATTGAACAATGTTTAGGATGACAATTAATCCCAAAATTTTAGTTTTCTTCAACATGAGGTGAAATATAAAAATTGAGAAACATTACAAACTAGAACATTTAAAATGACTTTAAAATTTGAAAACTTCAAAAAAAACATATGAGGATAATATTTTCAAAATAAGTGCTCATATAATTGGAAAAGTGTTCTTGAGATCATTTTTTTATCAACCTAAAACAATCCATTGGAAACAATTCACTCATTGCCTAGTTAAATCTATTTGTACTAAGGTAGTTTCATTTAATAGCCTTGGTTCTACTAAAAAATATTGAATAATATGGATGGATAAAAATAATATGACACCCAAAACTGAATTAATAATAGTTATAATCACGTCCAATGAAAGAACGTCCTCAATTTTTTTTTAAAATTTGATAATTCTTGTAAAAAAATATTGAGTAACCAATTTATTCCAGATTTCATCGTCAAGAAAAAGATTGAGATTCTAGGGAAATATGTTATTCTATTGAAATTTTAGATCCAAGGCCACTAAATTTTGGCATAATATGAAAATATATGGAAATTATTGAATAAAAACAATAAGGGGTAATCTTTGTATATAAATGAACAAATGCCGGACAGAATCATTTTTGTTGAAGATAAAGAACCTATCCATCAGAAAATAAATCCAATACTTTGAAAATGTATATGAAAATTTCAATAGAAATGATAAAAATTTTGAGTTGTGTTAGTTTGAATCACCTATAAATAAATCATATATAGATATGAAAATCATAATACCCCAGAAATAAAATGATGTTATAAAAGAAGATAAATCTACCTTGAAGTGTAAACAAAAGAAAATGGTGGAAAAAAATACTCCCAATATGTTAGAGATGAAAGAAGAACAAAATTTCAAACCCATTAGGAGGGTATTATTTAATGGTAAAAAGGGAGACACCATAGATAATTATAAATTGGATTAGAAATTATAATAACTGTAAGAATGTTGAACTTAAAATTTAAATCATTTCAAGAGAGAGATAAGAGGATTGGTATATTGGTTGTCATTCTATATGAAACATTGAAAGAGTTTACTAACATGGGTGACATTAAATTTACTAAAAATCCATGATACCTCTCTAATAAATATTATTTTGATAATAATGAGTTCATGAAAATTTTTCCAAACTAAATAGAGAAGTCTATAAATTTGTATATAAACATAAGTAAGATAAGATTCTAAATTGAATCCAGATGATTCACATGGAGAATAAAATGAATTTATTTTGAAATTGTATAAAATTGATAAACGAATACATCATGAAAATAATATATGTGGATGGTGGAAACAATTTGTATGTATAATTAAATATAGTATTATCATCCTACTAGATCAGAAATAGTTACTAAAAAATATGATTCAAGCACTAAATAATACATTTTCCATGATTACTGATTTGAAGAAGTCAATTCCACATAAGGTAACAAATGAATTCTAGAATGATGTCAGGAAACATATAAAGGCTCACAATAATAAAGTGATGATGATAAAACACAACCTTCTTTTGTATGATAATGAAAATATAATCTTGATTGTGATACCGCTATCAACCTTATAGTTTCTGCTAAGAACTAAAGGAACATCCTACAAATTCCATTTTTATTATAATTTGTACTAACAAGGTTAGAATTAAATGAGTTGAATTAAAATATTTTCTAATAAGTGTTATAAATGTTATGAAAAAAGGTTCCATCAGCCATCATGCATTAATTAAATTAGGGTATTTTGGAAATATCCCTTGATTTCAGAATATAGCACATGATGTTTTGTGGGAAACTAAAATGGGTATTCTATGATAGATCATTATGGATGGTATAGAGTGGTTTCCCTTGATAATCAATTTTTAATACAAGTTTTAATGGGATAAATTTAATTATATTATATGAGGACACTCATATACACGAGAAATTGAGTAAATCAAGAAAAAAAACGAATCTGTTGTTAGTGTGGTGTTGTGTATGTGTACGACGGAAAACATTGGCTATATTTGAGAATGTAAATCCCAGATCTCTCTCTCCCACTCAATGTATATATACCATGTTGAAGATAATAATAATATGAATCTAATATAGTTATAATGTAGAATACCCTTTGTGTATCAAGCCTATTTGATAAGAATAAATTTTACCATCATTCAGTGATTAGTGAGTCGAGGTAGAAGAAGAGAATTCCATGAATGGTGGTTGTGTTTATATAAAGACCTGATCATTCCTAAGTTCACTATTCTCTGTTTGAGTGAAGAAGTTAGAAATATATATGGGTATATTTTAATGATGTGTGTGCAGTTGAGATGAGTAGTGACCAAGTTTCATGTGCTTCTCTGAAAGTTTTGTTGGCATTAGGAGACATAGTTGTAAGTGAAAGAAGATATAATTGTGTAGGTTTAGAAGCATATTTTACCAAAAAACTAATCTACATATAAAGAATATCATGTAATAAAAATAATTCATATAAATAGTGGAATTATGTGAAACCTATGTGAATCAAGGTATGAAAGGACAACATGACATGAAGTAATGAATTTAGTGTGAATCCATGAATTTAGTATGAAGTTGGTTGTGGATGTTGATGGGACCAAGTTGGATGGAAAAGGAAGTAAGAAGATTTTGTTTCTATAGAGTGTTGTCTTCTGTTGTCAACGAAGATAAATAAATTAACTTTGTAAAAAACTTGCAAACCATGAGATGTTTTGAGGATTTTTATTACACAAATATCATTAGTCAGGATAACTTGTGATGCAAGCCTTATAATGGAAATGGGGAGTTAATGGTGTTGCCACTCATATACTGTTTTTATTGGAAGGGAAGATTCGGGTGAAAGACAGGGATCGTTCATTAAGTTTTTATGAATATATGAAAATGCTAAAGGTGTTCGGTAAAAGACTATATATCATGATAGTTATGGTTTGTGATGAAATATGTTTTTTTGTTGAATATGCTAGATGATAATGAAGCCTCATTGGTGTTATTGCCGAATAAAATTTAAAGGTGGCATCGTTTCCCAGTATTTGCCAAATTATTGGGGCAGAAAATCGAGAGATGGAGAAATGTGATTTTAGAAAAGGATGTTGTGAACGGGTCTAAATATGGATTTGCATGTTGTGTGAAAGTGGTTTTCCATGGTCCAAACATCAAAATTTGGCAATGGAGAGGCTTGCGTGAAAAATTGGATTTTGTGCGCAACATTGAAGGGTGTTTGGAATATTGCACGCACGGCATGATTCGAGATCCAATATTCAAAAAATGGAAAAGGAATGAAGTGCATGAAAGATTAAAAGAAGTGTATCAAAGATTCAAGAAGTGCGTGAAATATGAGGTTAGCATGAAAGATAATTACACGCCCAATGTGACATCAAATGGGGTTTTGCGCGACGTATTAGGATCTAGCATGACACATTGGGGTTTTTATACACAGGGGTCGAAAAAGTTTATAAATAATAGGTGACCCCCTAAAATTTTAGTACCTCAACACATAGAGAAATCCTGAGCTCTAAGGCACAGAAAAATATTATGAAAACGAGAGTGCAAGAAAGAAATATAGATTCTTTCAAGAAGGAGAATTTTTGGGGAGGAAGGGAGTTTCATGTAAGATTGAGGTTGCGCGCAAGAGGTGTTTTGCGATAAAATTCAAATATTGCATGCATGGAAAAGAATATACATGAAATACTCCAAAAAGGGTGAACAAAAGTTTTGGGTTATTTGCATATATTCAGTTGGGTGTAAGATAGTTTTTACTAGTTGTTGGGTAAGAATGTGAAGATTTGTACTTCAGATAGTACATCTGTTCAATTGTAAAGAAGCACTGAAATACTATAATTCCCAATTTTCGCTAAGATGGTGCGCACACACTTGCGTATTGTGTTCCATGTGCTACACTAGTGTAAGGTTATATCCTACTCGTTTTATTCCACATAAATGGATTTTTTTTCTTGTGGATTGTTTGGTTTCAGATTACTTATGTAGGATACCAAGGACGTAGCTACTCTTGTAGAGTAGTGAACCTTGTACATCATGAATTCATGTGTTTTTGTCTATTCAACAGAGAATAAACTCTTTAACAGGAGGTCAAGGATGATTAAAAAGGAAACATAAAAAGAAAAACATATCACTGATTCACCCCCTCCCTCTCTCAGTGATTCTTAGATCCTTATTGGAAACTTTATATGTCCCCTGGGAAGTTGAAAATTTTAAGTCCAGTGAAAAAATGAAATTTTAGGTGTGGGAAACATCATAAATATGTTTTCAAATATTGATCATAATAGTTGTAAATATATTATTGATCAAATAAAATACAACTCAAGGAGTATGAATTTATATAAAACCTTGTAAAATAATTATAAATCTTCTTTATTGGAATTGTTAGGGAGTGGCTAACAAGGATACCTTCACAACTCTTAGGAGGTTTCTAAACAACCATAAGCCCCATCTCTTTTCCATTTCAAAACCTAAAGTCAACTTTAATACAAGATTCATGAGATTTGGATCTCTTAACTACAGTTTTCTTAGCTCTTGTCAAAATAGTCCTCAGATGGACTCCATGTGTATCTTTTTTCATAATTCCCTTCAGAATATCAACATCTTTAGAATCTATGAACAGCAACTCACACGTGATTTGTCGTGGAATGGAAGGCACATTTTTTGCACTATGGTTTATGCCAGGAATAGATATCAAGATAGAATATTTCTATGGCATGAACTTATTGATTTAGCCAATGCTATTACTGATCCTTGGGTAGTGATGGGTGATTTCAATGCCATCCTTAGCTCTCTTGAAAAAATTGGCCCCTCGCATCTCTCCATATCCTCTAGGGAATTCAGGTCTACAATTGAAAATTATAGCCTTTTTGAAATCTCTCTTGTTGGTGCTAAATATACTTGGTACAGGAAAAACTACAACAAAAATTTTTCCAGTAAGATTGAAAGATATTTTGTTAACATGAAGGATCTTGATAACTGGGATAAAATATCCAGCGTTACTCTCCCTAGACTCAACTTTGATCATCACCCCATCCTTGTTAGCTGCCTTATGAATGACCATAAGCCTATTCTCCCCTTAAAATTTAATAATGCTTGGTCCACTAACCCGGACTGTGTCACTTTAATCTTTAACACTTGGAACTCTATGAATCATCATAATGATTCCTTTGCCTGTTTACATAAATTGAAAATTCTTAAACAGGCCCTTCAAGATTGGTGTAAAACTACGAACTCGCAAATATATCTTGATATCTCCTATCTTGAAAGTGATCTTAACAGGGTTCAAATTCAAAATACCAATTTAGATTTCAATATGGACCCCCAATTGGAAGCAAGAATTTCCCTCAAACATAAATCCTTGCTCAATTTTAAGGATGATATTCGTAAACAAATCTTTAGGACTAAATGGCTTACAGATGGCGATCGTAATACCAAATTTTACAATTGCCTTCAAAGAATCAGAAAGGTCAATCGTCCTCTTTCTAAGCTTATCCATAATGATTTAATCATAGATTCAGAAGAGGCCATTACGGACCATGTTACCTCTTACTTCTATAACATCTTTAACGGTGCCGATATTAATACTGAACATAAACTTGACATCATTCCCTTAATGGTGGATGAAAGGGAAAATGCAATGCTTCTAAGCATTCCTCTTGACCATGAAATTAAAGACACTATCTTTGGCCTTAATCCAGACAGTGCACCTGGCCCAGATGGGTTCAATAATGGTTTCTTTCAAAAACATTGGGATATTATCCACAATGATGTTTGTAAACTTGTCAGGACCTTCTTTATTCATGGATCATTACCACATGGGATCAATGCTCAATTTTTCACATTAATTCCCAAGGTTGCAAATTCCTCTCAGATCCATAAATTCAGACTGATTTCCTTAATTAACACTCTTTATAAGATTATTACCAAATTCATTGCGAATAGACTTGCTCCTATTTGAAATAAAATTGTTTCTTGGAATAAATTTAGCTTCATCAAAGGTAGGTCCTTTCAAGACTTCATTTTTCTTGCCTCCGAATGTACCAATAGTCTAAATAAAAACACTAGAAGAGGATGTGTGGCTATTAAATTAGATATCAGAAAGGCTTTTGACACCATAGACTAGAATTTTATCTTCAAAGTCTTAAAAAACTTTGGGTTTAATGATACCTTTATTGGAAGAATTAAGACTCTTTTTCAATCAGCTTTCATATCTATTCTCATTAATGGCACTCCTAGCGGTTTTTTTGAATTCTCTAAAGGTGTTAGACAGGGCGACCCCCTTTCTGTCATCCTTTTTGTTATCGCTGAGGATTACCTAAGTTGGATTCTCAGCAGTCTGGTGGATTAGGGTAAACTTAAGCCTATTCAAGTTACCAGAAACTTAATGGCCCCTACTCATATTTTATATTCCGATGATATTATTCTGTTTCTTAAAGGGGATCAAAAAAACATTCAAGTTTTCAAGAGAGCCATAACCCACTATGAGGAAGTTTCTGGTCAAGCTATCTCTTGGAATAAATCTCATATTTGTTTTTGGTAAGAACTTTCCGGTTAGAAGAAAATATACCATTACCCCTTATCTGAGTATCAAAGAAGGTCTCTTACATTTATCCTATTTAGGTGTTCCTATCTTTTGGGGTAGACCCAAAGTTAGCCACTTTTCTAATATCATAGATCAAATCATTAACCAACTCTCTAATTGGAAGGGTAAATCCCTTTCCATGGATGGGCGAATATGCTTGGTCAAATCCACCATTGTTTCTAAAATGGTCTACGCCCTCATGATTTATAAATGGCCTATAAGAATCTTCAAAAAAATTAGTACTTACATTAAAAAAATTATTTGGACTGGAAGTATTTTTGAAAGGAAGCTTGTCACTATCCCTTGGAATTCTTGTTTTAAACCGATTGATAAAGTTGGAGTTGGCATTAAAAATATAAAGTTGTTCAATAGCGCTCTGCAAGCCTGTCTAACTTGGCGTATTATCAATTCTAATTCTAATGTTTATGATTTTTTAAATCCTAGATTTCTACATAAAATTTTAATGGGTAATTCGACTTTCATCAACTCCTCAATCTGGCCTTCTATCAGAGACTCTTACCATAAGATCATGGAAAATGCTAGATGGATGGTCAGTGCTGATTCTTCCATTAATTTTTGGTGTGGAAAATGGTGTGGTAACCCCCTGATCTCTCTATAACCACCCAATATCATTCCTGCTGATACTAGTCAGTCCATAAACGATGTCTTGCATTCACATAGACATGACCTCCCTGAACATATTGTGCATACTATTGATAATTATCCCTTTTCCTCTGATGGGGACTTCCTTGTTTGGGAACCTTCTCTAAATGGTATGCTTGACTCAAAAAACTTTTATAAGCATAACTTTTCTAATGAGGATTCTAATTATCTTTGGGTGAGTTATTTAAATAAACCATGGATTAAACCTTCTAGGCTCACCCTTATTTGGCGTATTTCCCATAATAGATTTCCCACTAAAATTATAATGCAAAAGTTCGGCATTCATCTTTGTTCTAAATGTCACTTGTGTAATCAACACAGGGAAGACGCCGATCATCTTTTTCTTTATTGTGCCACGACCTCTGCTTTATGGAATTATGTTTTTGAATTATTCAATTGAAGATGGATCTTAACTGACTATATTTCTTCTTTTTTTAAAAATTGTATTATACATGAAGCTTCTTCACGGGTTAAAAATATTTTTCTTGCAGCTATGGCGGAACTCCTGCATGAGATCTGGTACGCTAGAAATGAACTCATTCATAATAATCGCTCATTTAGTCTCAATGCAGGAAAATCTCGGATTCCTATTGTAATCCATGAAGCCGCCTCAATTGAAAATAACTGTTGCAACAACTCGGTTGGTGACTTTGAGATACTTCGTCATCTCCGTGTTCCTGGAATCTACCCTACACCCAAACGCTCCTTTTGAAGTTTTCTGGCAATCACCGATACCGGGATGGATCAATGTGAACATTGATGGTGCTTCTAAAGGCAATCCAGGACCTTCCAGTTGTGTTGCTATCTTCAGAGACTCAGCTGGCCAATTTCAGGGTTGCTTCTATGTTGGTTGTGGTCACTCTTCATCTCTAGAGGCGGAAATGCTTGGAGTCATTCACGCTGTTGAGTTTGCGCTTCAAAAATGTTGGAGAATGCTTTGGATTGAAAGTGATTCTACCACCATCATTCTTGCCATCTGGAATGGCATCATTAATCTGGCCTGTCCTCTCACTACAGACTGGATGAATTTCTTGAAGAGTCTCCATGGGATTGATTACATTGCTACTCATGCCTATCGTGAAGCAAATGTTTTTGCTGATGCCCTTTCTAACAAAGGAGTCCATCAAAGCAAGACTTGGTTTTACACTCTTCCAGCTGACTTATCTTATCTTTTTGACATATATTGTAAAAAAATATCTTCTTTTCATCTCTTGTAACCTTTTTACTTTATATATTGTGCTTTGACCTAAAAAAATGTTTGATGATTTCATGGTTGAATCATATTCAATAATTGTTATCAAGGTTTTAATTAAAAAATGTGTTTCTAGAATAGTTTTTAATTTTTTAAAAAGTATGTGACAACTTATTTACCCCCCCTCCCTCCACTATCAAGTGCCCCCATTGGTCTCATGTGTATCTCAAGTGCTATCAAATTCAGGTTCCCTCTGATTTGATATTTAGGCCATCACAATTGATTCAGAAGTATAATATTCCCTCATATATGGACTGAAAAAATTTCACCCATTTTTTCTATATGGTATATATATGAATTTAATATTTATGAATTTAAAATAATTTCCTCAGATGAATAAATTCATCTACATCCTTACTAGTGTTGATTTTACGGTTTGAACCAAGACACTCTAAAACTAGAAGAACAAAGAGGCTAACAGTCATATGAAGATAAAAAAAAGAAAGGTGAAATATCATCAACTGAATAAAATTGGGATGCTAAGGGTGTAATTTCTACATCGTTTATTCTATTCTATTGGTAAATATAGCTCATGATATAGTGATGATTTCATTAATATGGATGAATATGTCTGTGTAGAGTTTATTGATTATATGTAGAAAGTCAGAATAGATTTAGTAATATATATTCTGATTCATCAAGGGGCCACCTAATTAAATTTCTTATATGTAAGAAAATGTTCATGTTGATGCAGAAGAACTGGTAAAAATACGAGCTCCTAAAATTCCCTCACTATTTTTGAAAAACCCACTGAAGAATCTATCCATCTTAATAATAAATAAATATTTCAATTGATGAATTACTTCAATGATATTAATGTGAGAGATGTTTATTTATGAAATTTGTGAAAAATGTAGTCCATTATTTTGATGATATTTATAATGTCTCAATGGATGTCAAGAATACTGAACATAAAATTAAATAAAATGGTTGAAAGATCTGGATTCTACTTTCATGGAAACAAATAAATTTCATGAGATTCAAATTAAAATGATGAAGAATTATTGGGAAGATATGTTGAGATTAGAGGAATATGATAAGAAAACTCTCAAACTGAATTGTATAAAACAAAAACATCAACTGGAATATTTTGAAGAAACAACATCTGGACCTTCCCAACAATCTGAGAAATTGAATTTTTCAAAAAAAACATTTGAGTTTATTCCTACATAAAAGATAGATCATAGTATCATTTAAAAGAGTTTGAGATCATATGGAGATTAATCTACCAAAATATCATATAAAATGGTATCCCACATGGTAGAATAATAGAAATTCACAATCTCTAAAATTCGTATGAGTGTTGGACCAAAATTAAAATTTTAAAATCATGGAAGGAGAAAATTGATGGTTCATCTAAAAATATGTCTAGGATTGAGTTTTTTAAGTCCAATATAATTTATCCACTAAATGGAACATAAAATGTTGGTGGTTCTAAAATAAAATCCACAAGCAGAAAAATATTGATAGATTTATTACACCATTAATAAATCAAGATTAAATAGAAAGTGTTAGTGATTCCTATCTGTAGATAGCCTTAAACATTACATAATCTAGTGTTTTTAGCCAATAATTAATTTTATTTAATTATAGTGGATAGTTTCAATGTATTGTTTTGGAGAATTATTTAAAAACTCTAAAAAACTCATATATTACAATGTGGACACTTCTACTCTGTTTCAATTTTTTGATTAATATAAAATTTTAAAATAAAATATTATTTCTTTTCATGAAAAACATTCAAGACTTTAAAATTAAATTCTTAATTCCCATTAAACATACATAAATAATATGAAAAACATATTTTAATATTGATTTATCATAAAAAATATCACTAAGGACTTACAAGTAATAAAGAAAAATATTATTTCATGAATACTTATAAAAAAATAATTTTTAAAAATAAGGTTTTTTTCATAAAGTAAACATTATCTTACCCAATAACTCACTTTCTCTTCCAATATCATTTTATAAATAACTTCACAAGAAATATTTTATATATAATAAAACACATTATGGTTTTTTTTTTGAAATCATGAAAACTCAATAAGCATTTCCGAAAAAAAGATATTATTTTCACACTTCTAGGGTAGCATATGGTTTCATTTAAATAGAACCTCGTTTTCCTACCCTGTGAAATAATATTTTTTTAAAACCATATATAAATAATAGATAAATCATATAGATAACTTGGGACATCACTTTCCTTATCAGTCTTAAAAGTGGAAAAAATATATGGTTAACTTCAACCCAATGCATTGGAGATCTATCATAGACCCACCCATCCATTGTTAATAATAGAATCACCCATCCTTGGTTAATAATTTGACAACCCATTATTCGTTTATAATGGAACCACCCTAAATCATAAACAATTCCCATATACCATAACATTATAAAATCTTGTAATTTTATAATTACACTCTTAAAATATTCATTTCACCAATAATGAAATAATTTCAAGATTTTTACATATCCATTCGATTTTTTTGAAAATACTCAAACAAATGGAAAAGTGGGTTTCAATTTTAATAATTCATTAAATCATATATCAAATAATGGTTATAATGGTGGGGAAATTCACTATTACATTATAAATTAAATTATAACATTCCTTTTTTCTTTTATAAGAAAGAAAAAAAAATTTGTATAACACACATAAAAATATTTATTTTGAAAAAAAATTGAATGAAATTAAAAAAAAGTGAAAAAAACATACAATTCATTATTTTCTATATTAATTCCTTTTTATGATATTTTAGGAATATATACATAGATTAAGATAAGTTGGAATGAAAATTGTAAAAGATTATTTGTAAAACTAAGTCTCTTACCTAGAGTCAAACTCATCACGTACGTTATTTGTCTTTAAAAATAATAAAATTATGTCAATTATTTACTTTCTAAGAACATTTTTCAATTTTAATATTCCTTTTTAACATGTTATAATCAATTATTAAATCAATTAATTTGTCATTATTCATTTTAATGAAATTTGACTCATATGTTCAAAATGTTTTTGGTATGTAGAATATGGTATAAGTGGACACAACTAAACCATCTCTAGAATAGTAGTTGAAAAATAATTTTCATTTTTACACATTAATTACACTTTTAAAACCATTCATAAAATAAGGTTATTAAAAATAAACTATGTTACAATCCTAGAGATGGTAGGTTGTACGTACACAAGAGTAATGATTCTCTTTTTAATAATCATTATGAAATGTGGGTAAGTTTTATAATATCCTAAAATTATTTCCATTATATCATAAACACCATATAAGTTTTTAAAATACACTTATTTATATCATTTATGTGGTGTGGTGATGGAAAATGAATCACATCACATCTTAGAGGTGGTAGTAAAAATTTACACATGAAGGACGTTATCATTTTTTCAACGAATAGAAAGGTAAGAAAGTAAATGATATATTATCTTCTTAGAATGATAAATATTTAATTAATATCATATATATATATATATCAAACACATAATTACTACTATCTATGATAACATGTGATATAAAAAGAATTACGTTGGTTCGTGTTGAGGTAGTTCTTCGTACACATGAATGTCGTTTTCATTTATCATTTGATGGAAGAGTATAAAGTTGGTCATAAATGGAGTAACATAATTAAATTTAATTACATAAAATATAATTTTTTTGTTATTCTATAATATTTTAATAATAATTTATTGTGTTATAATAAAAAATAAATTGAAAAGTTCTAGTAATGAATTATTTTCCTCCATTGGTAGCTTCTTACGTTTTACACCAAATTCTTTCAATGGATGGTTTTATGATAAAATCCAGGACTCTTGGTCATGGGGAGGGATATAGAAAAGATATTTGGTTTGTAATTATTTGAAATAAAATTATTTTTACGTATTAAAAAATGATTATAAGAGGGGCACTTTTATAATTGTGGGGAGGGGCACATTTAAAATTTCATAAAGTTTTAATTAAATATAAAAAAATTTCATGTCAAAATGGCTCAAAACGAATTAATGTTGAATATATGAATAATATGGTTCTAAATAATATCATAAGATAAATGTTTTACATGTATTGGTGATATTTTATCCCATTTAATTTTATTTTAACACCTGATATCCTTTTCAGTGATTACCATGAAACAATGTTTTTTTAATCATTAGAGGTCAATATAGTTACTATTAAATGAAACACGGCCTTACATGGTTTATTTTTAATACTATAGATCATATAAAAATATATATTCTGAAGATAATTTTTTTTGGAAATTTAAATCCCTTAATAAATTATTATTTATTATAGAATATTATTAATTTCAATTTAAAAAAATTAGTAGAAAAATATTTCAAATATAATTAATTTAAAAACCCAAAATATTTTATAATTATATAAAAACTTTGTGGTAAACTATAACTCAGTCAAATAAAAATATTTTTAGATTCACTAAAATTATTTTTTTTCTACTATATAAAAAAATGTTTTGTCGATGTTGTATAAGAATTTGAGGTAATAATTTAATAGAAAAACACGAGAAATAAATTTTCATGATGAAAAAAATAATTATTTTTTGAAATTTTTATTTATATCAAAAAATATAATTTTTATCCCTAATTAAAGAATTTAAATATAATAAGACACAGAGAATGGATTTTTGACATTACTGTAAATAAAATAATATAAAGAAGAAAAACATTCCCAAATGGAAATAAAATTTAATATATTAAATTTTTTGATGATTATGGATGATATATGCACATAAATTAAATTTTATGATAATTTAAGTGTTTTCTTAGTTATTATCATATTATTTTCATCCTTAATAATATGGTTTCCAATTTTTCGTGGTAATGAAATTACTATTATTACTTCACAGAATGACGAAAAAAAATGGAAAATATTTTTTAAATTCTGACCCTATGGTTCCAAAAATGGAATTAATTTTTCAGTATTTAATTTCTAGAAGAGAAAAAAATTATTTAAAATTAATATCGCAAGATGGGACAAAAAATCATTTTTGTAAAAATGATTTTTTAAGTATAAACTATTTTAAAAAATAATCAAATATATTATTCATTTAAATGTCCATAAATTTATTAGGATTAATAAAAAGGTACTAGTTAAATTTTAAAACTTTTTCATAAATGATTTTCACATTATAAATACTTTAAAATACAATTCAATTTTCATTAAAAATCAATAATTTTACTATTTACTGGAAAATCAATCATTCCAGATAATTATCATAATTTTACCTTAAGGTAATTATTATATTCTAATATCAAAAATTTAATTTAATTTTATAAAATGCATTTTTAAAACATTACGTAATTAATTATAGTATTTTATCATAAAAATAAATAAAAAAATCATTGTAGAAAACATATTTTTGAAGCATAAAATGATTTCAAAAAATAGTGTTCTTATTTCAAAATATTTTATTTTTATTGAGTAGTAAATTTATATATTTTTCAAAAATTATTTAATCCAATTAATTCATAAAAAAAGTTAACTTTTAGTTTATAATTATCATATAATAATATTTTCTAGTTTCTTTAAGCTTGTTGTTGTTTTTCTTATATACTATTGACCATAATATTCATTTTAATATTTTGGGATATTAAATTCTACCCATTTTATAAATTTAGTCCTACGAATTTTAACATTATCTAGGAAATCGAGGGTTTGAAAATTAAAAATTATTTTATGGAAACCCACACCATAAAAATGGTTAATAAAACATTTTCTTGAAATGGGGGAATGTGAAATATTAATTTCATTTGAAATAACCCAAAATAGGTTTCAAAATATGATACAATTTGTAGGAGATGAAATTGGTGACATGGAAGATAAAACTAAATCCCAAATACTAAAATATAGTGATATGTAACATGGTCATGAGAAAGCTAATGACCACAAAATCATTAATCTATGTTGGGTGAAGAGACCATCAATCCATTGGAAATGAAGGTCATAAGATAAACATTTGTGTTCAATATCATTTTGTTTTGTTTTGATGAATTACATTACTTGGGAGACTATAATCATAAGTAAATATACATAATTTTCATGTAAAATTTCATCCTTTAATAAATTTTCAACAAAATGTTATCTTTTCCCACAAATATGAGTATTCAATATTATTTTTTTTGTTTGAAAACCATTAAAATCTACATCAAATGGATCACATAATCCAAAAAATGATAATACATTGTTCCTCCTATCCTTAGACATAATTAAAAACCAAAAATGGTTATTACAAGGTAATATAATATCAAAAATGAATAAAACATCATATTAATAAATACAAAATTAATCTCTAAATCTTAAATAATATCCCCCAAAGTTCACCTTAGATCAGTCAATAAATAATTATCCTTGAAGTTATTCAAAATATTCCATAGTAATATTGAAACCGAAATCTAAAAAGAATTTGATCACATATTCTTCCAAAATAGATTTAACATTTATCTCTAAATAACATCAACCATTCGTCAAATATCATACTAATAATGTCTATAACATTGTAACATAATCACGAAAATATTCAAATAATTTCTCTAAATGACTTGAATCACCATAAATAAAACATAAAATAATATATTCCCCCAGATGATAAATCAAATTTAATTCCTAAGAAAAAATCACATAGTATTCCTTTTTCATTGATAATATAATGTTCCCTAAAATTTTGAACTTTTACTAGAATAACTTTATTTACTTAAACACCAAATCACATTTCAATCACATGGTTAACTATGATTAAAAAATTTCCTAATATCAACACAATCATTAACTATTAAAACATTTAATGTAAATAAATAATTTCACACTATTTAAGATATCATGTAGTCTTGTGGTATGAAATACATACTTACCCCCTTTGGTTTTGGGATCATGTCTTGAGGACTTGCCAAAGGTGATAGGTTATTTCCCAATCTTTGTGTTTCCCTTTTTCTAAAACTATATGAATATAATTTTAATAATACTCCTGTGATTGTGAGAAAAATACTTAAAAATAACCATAATCATCAAAGGACATCTAAAACATGAAGGTAACCAATACCTGTAAACATATGAAAAAATAATTCTTTCTAAAATAATACATCATTTTTAACCTACGGGTTACATATACCTCAGTCAAATAAAACTACTTCTTAAATGTAATTAATCACATTAAAATAACATCACATTAAACAAATTTTTTTTCCAATTCATTGAAATTATTTTCAAACTTAAACTCCTGAACCCATGATGGTATCCATGACTATTAATATAATCCCACTTGAAAAAAAACTAATTTATAAAGTTATATAAACCCTCTTATGATACTAATTGTAAGGATCCTGAACATAAAAATAACAGAACCCTATGTTTGTATTCAATGATTCCTTGAATTACAATAATGTTGATCTTTATGGATTATAGTTATAGATAATTTGTCCATAATTTTTATATAAAAATCCATATCTTAAAAGTGAACACTTTTACTCAGTATACAGTTTCCTATAATATATTTTTTAAAATAAAACACGATTTAATTTCATGAGAAAAATTCACAAATTTCAACATAGCTATTGATTTTCAATTACCCTTACTTAAAACCTATGGAAACTTTTTTTAAACATGGTAAGAGAAAAAAATCTCATTATTTCATATATAAGAAATAAAGAAAATTACTAGTTCATGAATACTTATAGAGAACAATTCTTTTTTTAAAATAAATTTTGGGATCAAAATAAATAATGCATTACCCATGATATCTCTTTATCTATCCAATAACTTCTATAAAATATTTCATAACCAATAATAATGTAAAAAAATACAACTCAAAGATTATTCTTTTCAATTATTAAATTGCACAAAACCTTTTCCCAAAATTTAATAATTGTCACCATTAAAAGTTACATATAAGTTCATTTAAATAGAAGACAATTAGATTACATTATAAAATGATAATATTCCTAAAAATCCCCATAGCACAAAAGTATAAATCATGTAGGTTAAATGGGACATCACATCCCATTTCATTCTTACAAATGGAATAACTATATGATTGAATATCATACCCAATGCATTAGAGGGATATCATGGACCCACCAGTCCATGGATTACAATAGAAATCCATCAAATTTGTTAATAAACTCACCAAAAAACCGTGGTGTATAATAAAAAAACCATCCATAAAAAATAAATACCATATACCATAACATTATTAAATCATTCATTTTAATTGTTACACTCAGAAGAAGATTCCTTGGACCCAAAATGAAAATAATTATTGATATTGAAATATCCATTCCATTTCATTAATATTTAAAAAATTATCAAAATAAATACATATAAGATTTTTTAAGAAAACAATATTTCTTATATCCATTAATATCTATAGTGGTGGGAAAAATCATCAACATTATATAAGTTAAAATTGAACATTATATTTCTTTTTTTTAATAATTTCAACATGTTCCCTATAAAATAGGAGAAAAATTCTTTTTAAACACCCTTATAAGAAAGTAAAATGTGAAATAAAATATCCATTACGACTATTTAATTTCTATAAAAATTAAGGAGAGGGGAATAACCACGTATTTCTTTTAGAGGTACAGGGATAGAATCCTATGAGTCTGAATTCAGGGAGAACCTCTCCCCCGAGATCCACTCACCATTCTATGTCTCCAATTTCTTGACTGGGTGGGAAAAATGTCGTGTGACCCACCTATACAGGCGGATTGTTGTGTCGAACCATCGATACTCAGGTCTTCACCCTCCAGGGCACTATTCCATCTCGACTACAACATCTCCTTCTTGGATGGGTATCTATTTGGAGTTATAACTTTGTGGGGAGCGGGTTTTCTTGGTGTGGACGGTTCGAAAAGGACACAACTGGGAAATTCCCTTTAATAAAATTAATAATTTTTTTTCAACTATAGACATGGAATATAAAAAGTTTGAAGGGAAACTTTAAATGTATATTTTAAACAAAAAGTATAACACCTAGAGTTTGACTCATCATGTATGTTATTTATATCCATTAATAATAATCTTATGTTCATTATATCATTTCTGTACAACTGTTTTATAATTTATTATTCCTATTTACAATGTTATAATTAAATACTCATTAAATTAACTTCACGTTAGATTTCTAGATTATATTAGCCTCATATATCTAAAATATCATTGGTGTGTTGAATATGATCAAAGTGATCAATACTAAACCATCTCCAAAATAATATAAATGACATACATATCATTTTTATACATAAATTATTCTTTTAAAACAAACAATAAATGAAGGTAGTGATAAATGAACTACATTATAATCATGGAGAAGATTAGTAGTACATACTAATGGGTAACATCCCAATTTTTAAATGATCATTATGGAAAAAAGATATTTTTCTATATTACAGAATAAATATTACATCATAATGGAAATATTATTTATTTATATATTCTTAATTATACCATCTGTGTGATGTGGTGATGTAAAATGAATCTCCATTCTTCGTGGAGGTCATAGTCTTCATATATGCACGGACGATGTTATAATTTTTTAGTGAATGGAAAGGTGAGAGGGTAAATAATATATAATACTTTTATAATGATAAATAATAAATTAATATCATATATATACATTAATTCTATCATTATAACCATTAATGAGAGTTGATTATGGGAAACAAATTATATCGGTTCGTTTTGCGTCAGTTTATCTTACACATGAACGAATTTTTCATTTTCCATTTGATGGAAGAGTATATCGATGCAGTTTATTCCATTAACATAACAAAATATATGTATATGGAATATAATAGTGTTATTATTTCATCATGTTTGAGTTATATTTTATGGTGGTATAACAATAAAAAAATTTAACTTCCTATACCACTTCTTCGGGAAGAATTTTATGTTTTAAACCAAAAAATTTTGTATGTTAGTTTTCTGATTAATAAATGTCCCATATGATGTGGGGTGGGATATATGGAAGATATTTTTCCATGGATTAGATTATCCAAAATACATTTTAAGAATGAATAAAAGAGGAGATGAGGTTCCCTTTTATAAGTGAGCGGAGGGGCACTTTTGGAATTTTATAGAGTATAAAATTAATATAAATTAATTTTCATTTACAATTGAATTGAAAATTATTCATTTAGAATATTGGATAAGTATACGTCTATATTATATTGTAAACATTTTTTACAGAAATTTAGGATATGTTTTTACACTTAACATTTTGTTTTAACCCCTCGTTAACCCTTTTGACAATTATCAATAAATAATGATTATTTAGTATTTAGGGTCAATATAGTTACTAAAAAAGGAAAAAAGACCCATAAATGTATCATGATTAACATCATAAACCATATTCCATAAAATTCTTTGAAGATAAATTTTTTAATGATTTTAAATCTTGTAATATAACATTATTTATTATAAAATATAAATAATTTCAATTTCTGAAATTTTTATTTGGTTTTTCATTAAAAACCACATGATTTAAAATCGATTCCAATATAATACATTAATAGGAACATTATATGTTATAATTATCAAAAAATTGTGGAATTATAAATCACTCATATAATATTATTTTTATAGTTTTCAAAACCATTTTATTTATTTTTCAATGGATTACAAAAGAACTGTGTTAGCGTTTCATAATAATTTAAAAAAGTTATTTCATAAATAATTTTTTTAATAAATTAAATTGAAGAAATAAAATCATTTATATTTATAAATAATATTTATAACTGAGAGTATTATGTATCTATCCATGTGGAACAATATTTAATTGTAATAATATAAAAAGAATGACATGTTTGTCCTTTCATTATATAAAATAATATAATGGTCATAATGATGGGAAAATAAAAAAAAGGACATATATTCAAAATTTTATATGATTATTGAAAATATATAATCCTACAATAAAATTTAGCAACGTTTTTGGTCTATTTTATACTCTTTATCATGTTATTTCGAACCATAATTACATTATTTACCCTTTATCATGAGAAAAAAATACAATGATAACTATTCATAAGGAAAAAAATTAAAGGGCTTTATTTACCAAATTTTGAACCACTAGTTAAAAAAAATTAAGTCCATTTTTCATAATTCAATTCATAGAAGTGAAAGAATTAAATATCATATTAAACTAAAAAAATATGATAAAAAAAGTGTTTCAGAAAAATGCATTTTTAAGTATGAACTTTTTGTATACCAAATTCATGTATAAAATTCATTACAAATATAATAATTGATTTTTTTTAAAAAAATTATCTAATAAATTGTAAAACTACCCTATAATAGAATTTTACTTTTTTAATACATTAGAATAAAATATTATTTTTATAATAAAAATCTATAATTTTCATTATTCATTGAGAAATCAAACTTTTCAGAAAAGTATCCAAATTTTACTTTAAGTTAATTTTAATAAGATGATTTCAATGTGATGTAAATTTTATCAAATAAATTTTCAAATTTTTCTAGAAGATATTTATAATCATTTTCAAATACAAATTAATAAGAATCAATTTTCAAAAAACATATTTTTAAAGAATAAAATGACATTATTAAAAATTGATACTAATTTCCTAAGAATCAGTCAATATATTTCTATATAGTAAGAAATATTTATGTATTTAAAAAATTATTTAATACTTTTAAGACCATCTAATTTAATCCATAGTTTATAAAAATCATATAATTGATTTTGACTGTGCTTTTAAACTCATAGTTTTTTATTTTATACAATATTGAACATAATATTTCTTCAAAATCATAGGATATTAAATTTCTGAAAATTTGGGCATGTAGATATTTATTTATAGAATAATATGTTAGTATGTGGTAGTCAAATAATTCTTAAAATAAGGGGGATAAAGACTAGTGAAAAGATACAACCTACTATAGCAAAGAAGACAACATAGATAAAAAATAACATATTTACAAAAATTATATTTGAATCACTATGAATATTCTATGAAACATGAAACATATATGGTTATATATATGGTAATTAATGGTACACACATACTAGGTACCTCATTTTAGTTTTATATAAGGTATGTCATCAACATTATATGATGTAGGTAATGAAGGATTGTGTTTATTCCATTGGTTCAAAACCAATTAAATATGATTCAACCAAGAATAAAATGAAGAAAGGAATCTAGGAGGGACAAGCACACAAAAAAATATACATCTATTATAGAATAGAGGTCACACCATGGATAATTTTTAAATATCAATGAATTTAAAAAAATACACGATCAATATAAAAAACAATGTTGAGTGAAATCAAGATAAAGATAATCAAATTTATAATATTTTTTATAATCCTTAAGAAGAGTACGAGATAATTCCTAATAGAGAAAAAGATAAAGTTAATTAATATTTCTGTGTATGGTGTAATATGTAATATGGTTGTGAAATAAAGTATATTAAATTTACTCGCAAACAATAATAAATGATGAAACAAAAGTGGAAAGAAGTTAGGGGGTTTGATTTCTAACTCTTCCATTTTAATGAAATAATATAAACCTAATACTATGTTAGAAAAATTCACCTAAAAGTTATCTTACAAGTGGACTTGACTAGAATGAATATTATAAAAATATAGATCTTGTAGAAAACAAATATCATTATATATGTGAAAATGTTTATGATCCCATTAAACATATAAAAAAACATTAAAATTGAATGAAGATCATGGTTCCTAATGTGAAAAAAATCTATAAAATAAATGGTGAAGAAAGCATGAAGAGTCATAGATAATTACGTCATATAATAAAATGATATTACTGGTTGAGAAACATGTCCCATACCTTCTTATGATATTGAGGAGCTACTAGATGATACACCCCACCCCATATTAATTCTATGGTCTTTAAATAATGGGTAGAAAATGAGATGAATACTAGAGTGTATTTCCATGACTGGGGGATCGAAAAATTATAGGAACTACCATAGATTATGAAATATACTTGAATATGAAAATATGGATAGTCCCTCAAAAATATAAATGGTGGGGAATGATTTAACTCTCCCCCTGTTATCTTAACATGTATGTTTTCATATTAAATAGTGTTTATCTAACCAATGCGGATTACATGACTACTGAAATATTTTAATATATTTGTTCAATTGGGTACAAGTTCTTGATTTTTCTAGAAAATATATAAGTACTACCAAAAATAGTGATAAATAAAAAATTGTAATCACATGTGAAAATGTGGGCTACATTATTGGTTTAAAAAATTCAGTTTTCATATCTAGAATTGTTTAGCCCATGTATTTTAATATTTTATTTTTTTATGGGACAATGTTATGAAGAAATTTGATGTCTAGTCCTACATCAAATGGTTCAATGTAGTTCAAAAATTCAAATAATTACATGCAACTGATATGTAGTAATTCTCCTAGTAATTCCTCCCAATGGTATCTAAAATGGTATAGTAATTTGAATAAGATTATCCCATTGTATTTCAAATATTATCAATTTGAATATCAATATCTATTTCAAGTGGTATCAATATTAAGGGGTATCATGAAATAATGGTGGGGAAGATTTGAAGGATAACCCCATTTTGTTAAAACTAGAATCCTATCCTACACTTTTATTTGCTTCCATTAAGAGTAAAGATATCACATTGACTATTAATGTATATTTTTTCACTATAATTGATAATAAACACAAAGGTGGTATTGAATTCCCCAAAGGTTGTGGTTGATCGTATTTATATCCAAATAGGTTTTCCAATGTGATAATGAAAAGATGAGGTCTTAGATAAATAATTCATAATCCACCCATGAAATAAGAGTTGCTTATATATGAAATAAATATAAAATAAAATGACTTTGGAATATATGGTTGGAAAAATTCCATTGAACCTAATGTTGGGGAACCTATCCAATGAGTAAAAAGTATATTTTCTCATGTAATTTGTCACGCCCTGACCCCAATTTTCTGATTCCTATGAATTATTTTATTATGTTTTCACGATAATAATAAATTAGTGTCATAAAGTACCAAGTAGATTAGTATCATTGGAAAAAAAGATACATAAATAATTCCAACATTACAAATTGAAAGTAAACAATAATATGTAAATTGAATTGTAAACGTCCATAACTTCTAGGTTATCCCAGCAAGTCATTCATAATATAATTATTCATTTCCAGGGGAAATATAAAACATAATAAAGGGGTGATATCATATTCTTATTAAGGGTAAATAGTATAGAGTAATTAATCATACACATAAACATTTGGCATGATGAATAAATAAAAACAGATGCCTTTAAAAATTATCCTATGCACAATATTGATGGAATAAAAACCCATTAAATAATTTCATAAAACAAAATCATGGATAATATACTTTTATAATAATAACATTTAATATCAATTAAATGTTTCGTAATGAGGGAATTCATAATTTCAGACATCATAATCATACTGTCAAGAACTCGTCCAAGATACCATACATAACGGGTAAAAACCAAGGCTAGTTTGTCTCATGAGGCCTTCTGATATATCGATGGGTTATAGTGGGACATACCCATCACATTGTAAGACCAATACATTCCTCATATAAATTTGCATAGATATAAAAAACATATAAATTCCTTTGAAAACTAGCATATGAAATGTAAATAACTTTCCCCAATCATTAAGCATAAACACTAACCATTCGGTGTAATAAGGCCAATGGTATCAAAGTGTCACATCCAAAGTTAAAATAATAATGACCCACTAAATAAAATATGTTCAAATAAATCATAAAATATTAATCCCAATTAAACATAAGAAACAAAAAGTTTTTTTAAATAGATGAAAATACTCATATAAAATCACCGAGTAATTATGGAGAGAAAAAAACATTTACATGGAAAAGAAGAGTTCTTTTAGAAAAATATATCTGTAAAACCATAATTGAACTAATATAGTTTTTTCATAATAAACATAGTGAAATTAAAATATTAATGGTGTCTTCAAACTGATTATATAGTGCACTTGAAAATAGGTTTGAATTTGAGAAGTTCCCTTGAATCGAGTTTGTTTATCAGGAAGCTTTTTTGAAATATCCTTTTAAAAATTGCACCTCCACATAATGAAAAGAAGGATTATGTTTGATACTAGTATATATAACATAAAAAAATAATTTATAATGAGTATATATGAATAACTAATAATTTTATTAAGGTACATATAGAATAACAATAAGCCAAAAAAAATGGAGGTTCGGGTAGAGAACTAATAACTTATGTACAAATGTGTTCATAACTTGACCTTAATATCCTAGATAATAAAATTATATCCATTAATTAATTAAATAATAACCCTATATACATTTATTTTATTTATTATAATTTTATTATGTTTATTTATATCCTTTTTAATTAGTTATAAGATACATCTGTATTGTTGGAGAGAATCCCTTTCCTTGGTTTTCACGGTCGGTATACATTGTAAATGAGTATAGAAGTTCATGTGTAATGGGTATAATTAAAAAATATTGAATTTATATGATATTTGTGAACATAAATAATTTTATATAGTTATTTATAACATTGTTTTATATGGTTCTAGTATGAATCATTAGATAATACATTAAGTGATAATCGTTTACATTATTATGGCAGTTATTGATCACAATGAACTGATTTTGTTTTTTATTAACTAATATTATATAAATATTTTAATTTTAAAACATAATAAAGTTGATAATACATATATTATTTTCTTTTTAACCTTAAAATTTTTTATCGTGTCCATCCATGAAGAAAAAATTGAAGAATGAATGTTTGACATCCACGAAGGTTGTAAATTGGCACCTCTCGGACGATGATTTCGTTTTAAAATAAAATAGGGAGAGTAGTAAAATTAATGAAGGATATTCCATTAAAATATTATAATTCTTGTATATAAATGATAATATAGTCATAATGAACTTTTTTACAGATGATTTTAGGAGTTAATAATAAATGAACGGACATGAAAAGAAAATAAAAGGAAAATGAAGAGGATTTTACCTATTGAAGGCTCCTCATTGAGAACCTACTTAAAGAAAGGGGTATTGTTATTTAGGTAAGACCAAGGGATATTGGACGTGGGGAGAAATTAGGAAAGAGGAATTGGTCCTAACTTTGACAAGCATAATGTCTTATAGAAGAGAGGATAAGAGGGAGTGAGGGTGGTTTTTATAGTGAAGGAGAGGCGTGATTTTTGAATATCTTATTCATTATTATATTCATTTGATCAAGATAAGAAATAGAGTTTATGATTCTGACCAAAAATAGAAATATGTGATTTTTATTTCTAACCAAGTGTTCTTACATAAACCATAAATCACCTATGACTCAATAAATCATGTATTTAGCAGTTATTGTTAATTATGGTATTTTACTATTTACTTAAAATTCAACTATATTAGAAAATTCCAAAAAATTCACCATAAATTTTTTTAGTCATATAGAATTATAAAAGGGTATCCATTTTATAAAAATAATTTTTAAAATATGTGAAAATTAAATTTTAAATAAAATAATTATTTACTTAAAAAGTACAAATTTTAAATTTAAAACTGATTTTATAATACTTTAAACAATGGGCTATGATTTCATTATGTTATCCTAAAATAATAGGAAAACAAAATATTTACTTTGGAATAGATTTTATGAAAATATATTTTATTTATCTTATTTATAAATTTTAAATACTAATTAAATATATACTCATAAAAATGCCAACACCTATATATTATTTTGAAAATATTCACTCTCATTTTCAAGGTTCTTAAATATAATTTACTATTACTTGGGTGATGATACTATTCATAAGGGTCATATTACCATTTATAAGGGTAAATTACAATTCATAATGGTCACATTACAGTTAACTAAATTGTATGTTGATCCTATCAGTCTCTATATATCTTACTAATCTCAGCGGTGTATGCTTGTTTATCAAAAATCAATGCACAAAAGTGGAAAACTTTTTCCTGACTATTTGGTCATAACTGACTCTTATAAATAAAATAGTTCTTATTTCATAGTGACATAGTGTTTAATATAATCTATATTAAATTTATTTTTAAATCCTTAGGGTGATAAATTCTTCCCCCTTATAAAAATTCCATCTTCAAAATTACTAGAATGCTACCTCATAAAAAGATTTGGGTACTTCTTTATCATAATATCCTCATGCACCCTCATTTCCTCCTCAATTCTAAGATTTTCCAAAGTACATTTTCTAACTCAGTCGTTCGATTCCTCAGCACATGCTCGTTAGTGTCTAGAATCTAGATTGGCTCTTCACTTCAAGATAAGTCAGGTTCTAATTCTAAATCATCATAAATGAGTACATGTGTTGGTTATTGCATTTAATTTCTCAACAATGAGACATGGAACACATTGTGTACCTTATAAAGGATAGGAAACATTTACAAATGATAATCCACATCTCCAATTCCCTCTATAATTTCAAAACGTCCAATGTACCTAGGGATTTATTTCTCTTTTATCCCAAATCATATAACACCCCTCTATGGAGATACTATCAAGAAAATGTGATCTCCCTCTCAAAATTCCAAATCCATCCTTCGATTTTCAGCATATCTCTTTTTCTTGTTTTGAGATGCTTTGATATGGGTTTGAATAGTTTTTACATTCGTTGTTGTTTCCTCTACAAACTATTGGGTCATAATATTTCTTTCACCAACATCATGCCAACATGTTGGTGTACAAAATGTCTTTCCATACAATGATTCATATAGTGCCATTTGAATAATAGACTGGAAACTATTGTTGTAATAAAAATCAACCAAATGTAAATACTAATCCCATATACCATTAATGTTGAGTGAGAATGATCTCAACAAGTCTACCAATGATCGGATCGTCCTTTTTAAATTCCTATTAGTACTAGGATGATAATAAGTACACAAATAAAGCTCAGTATAAAATGCTTTTGGAAGACATTTATTTAATTTTGATATAAACCATGAATCATGATCATACATAATAGAGAGAGGTTCTCCATGATGACTAAAAACATCATTAATATAGAGTCATTGAAGGAGGCCCAGTGGAAAATCTTACCTTATATTAAGGAAATGTGGAGATTTGGTAAGACGTTCCACATTTACCCATATTTTATCATTATTTCATGATGTTTTGCGTAATCTCGTGTCAAAATCCATTGTAATGTCATCCCATTTCCATGTAGGAATAAAAAGATGTTTAATGAATCCTATAGCACATCGTCTTTCAACCATTACTTGTTGACATACTAAACATATTGATACATAATCAGCAATTTCCCACCTCATGTTGTCCCATCGGATATGTTCCTTCAGATCCCTATGAATCATATGGCTACAAGGGTTAATGGAGAAATTATAACAATGAGAATCATCCAATAACCCCTTTTTAGTTCAGGGATTTAGGGAACACATAAACACCTCCCGAATTTCATAATCCCATCATCATACCCAATGTCATGCCGACATCCCATCATTCACTGAATTATTTTTAATTTGAAGAGTCTCATAATCATTATGAGAACTTTTAATTCATTCAAATTAATATGGTTAGGATGTCAGCTGAAAAAATAGTGAATATTTACCTTCTTTGATAATTTCTATATCTATCCCCACTAGATCCTTGTACATTAGATCCTTGTTAATTATAATTTTTTTAAAAATCCATGATCCTTCCTACTCAAGGCATCAACTACATTATTTTCCTTTTCTAGGTGGTTGTGTATGGAGCAATTGTAATCATTCAGTCGCTCGAGCCGTCTTCTTTGCTTCATGATGAGTTCTTTCTATGAGAAGATATATTTCAATCTCATGTGATATGTATATATCTGAAATATTTCCCCATAGAGATAGTGTCTCGATATCTTCAGAGAAAATATTACAGATGCTAACTCAAGGTGTTGAGTTGGATATTTTTGTTCATGAATTTTTAACTTCCTTGATGCATAGGAAGTAATTCTGTCATTCAACTTGAGGACACTACCAAGTCATTTATTTGATACATCACTATAGATCATAGATCCAATATTTTATGATATTAGAGTCAGGATCAGAGCATTCATTAATCTCATATTCAATTCTTCATAAAATTCTTCACATTATTTTTTCCATATGAACATTACCCATTTAAGAGTAATCTTGGTTAATGAGTTGTCTAATCGAGAAAATTTATGAAAAAAAAAATCGAATAAAAATTTACTAACCCAACAAAACTACTTAACTTGGTTATGTTCATTAGAGTAGTCCATTATTGAAGAACTTTTGTCTCACAAGATCAATTCATATTCCATACTTATACAAAATATAGCCATGAAAATAAACTGTTTGATTCCAAAATTCACACATGAAAAACATCCCATATAATTCCTTTTTCCTAAGATTCTTTAGAATAATCCACAAGTTATTCTCATAATATTCGTATATTTTTGAGTATACAAAGATATCATCAATAAATACCACAAAACATTCCTCAAGATATTTCATGAATCCACTGTCCATTATATCCTTAAAGACATTGGGTGCATTAGTCAGTCCACAAGGCATTACTATAAACTTATAATGCCCATATCCATTTCAAAATGATATCTTTCGGATATATTCCTTGCACAGAACTGACAATATCCTTATCAAATAAAAATCATCAAAACATATTGGGCTCCAAGAAGTTTATCAAATAAATCCCCATTTCAATGAAGATGATAATTGTTTTTTATCATAGAAGCATTGATTTCTCAACAGTCAATGCACAACCTCGTGGATCCATATTTCTTTATGATAAATAGAACATGGGATCCCCATGGAGAAATTCTAGGGTAGATAAATCCTTTATTACTCAATTCCTCTATTTTTCTTCTATTATAAAAATTATATTATGGCCATTTTATAATGAGACTTTGATATTGAGATTACACCAAAAATTAAATTAATAAAAAACTCAATTTCCTACTCTAGGGGATGTCTTGGTAAATTATCTGGAAACACATCAATGTATTCTTTCACAATAAGTACATACTCAATTTGAAGATTTATTTCCCCAACTATATATATTGTTTTCTATTTCTCCCCCAGAATTGAATTTAGTAGGGAAATTTGGGGTGGATCTAAATAAGAATAGAGATGAAGAGGATTCTTCTCTAAATATAACGGATTCTAAATCATTCTAAAAAACTATAAAATCATTATTCATGAAATATATTTTACCATCATAACTTGTAAGGAAATTCATGATGAGGAATATATCAAATTCAATCATGGGTATAATGATAAAGTCAGTAAAAAAAATCACATTTATGTATCTTAAGGGGGGCTGATCGATATGTCTTTGTTCCAATGATACTTCACTTATATGTTTTGACTCACAATACCTTTAATAAAACAAATTAGAAATGTCTAATTTTCATGGAAAACTAGGAAGATATAAAATAATTTGATGATCGGGAATCCAATAAATCATTCACTAAGTTTAAGGATATGATTAATGTACCTTCCACCACATCATTAAAAATATTATCCCCAACAGTTGCGACTTTACAATCTTAGCCTTTATCTATTTCCCTAATTTAGAGAATGTTTCATTCACTCTTAGGGAAATCATTTTCATAATTTCTATTCTATTTGAAACAATATCTTTGAACATTGGTAGCTTCATTCTTTCCCTAAAATTCACTAGCTTAGTTTACTTTTCCCCCACACTTGTAACAAACACCCTTACCCCGCAGGAATGTAAAAGGATGTTTCTTCACAAAATTATCATCGGATGGAAAATAAATTCTTCTCCCCTCACCCATTTACTTATTTTCTTTTCTAGAGTGTTCAAAACCCCTCTTATTCTCATGAATTCCTTTAATGTCATAACACGTAGAGAAGTACATTTCGGTCTTAATATCACATGAAACCATATCTTCATATGGGGAGATACCTTGGGAGACTAGTTCCCTTAAAGGATTGTTTTTTAAAACATAAAATAATTGATCAATATTACTCCTTGGATTACGTATGTATTCCATGGAATTCTTTTCAATCCTTTTCAAGTTATCTTCATACTTTGCAGCATTCTTATCCTCTTTTTTCTTCATATTCAGAAACATCATTTCCATATCATCACATTTTTTACAAGGTAATTTTATTTATGTTAGTATATAATTATAATCCCTCCATTAAGTATTTTCAATCTCTTATTCCTTCTTTTTGTTCTGAATTAATGACGACCATTGATTAGTATCTCTCGATGGATGATAAACCACTATGATAACATTCTCACTTCCATTACTTCCCAAAGAAAGAAATATATTATGTGAGGAAATTATCCACATCCCTACTACAAATGGTATTATAGTCCCATTAAATTATGGATGATTTTTGTTCATAAAGAATTCTAAAATTACACCTCTACTTTTTGGATCACGATTCTCCATACGGGTACGGTTGTTGTTCATAACTTGAGTTAATTGTCCCGGTATTGTTATATGATTCACATATCTAGTCGTCACTCCAAATTTGACATCATTATCTTGAATAGGAGGGAAACCCTTATATAGGATACATCTATTCATGTGGTTTTCATTCCTTCTACTAGGATTCTTTTTTAAATAATGGCATACATCAGATTAGGAAATGAATATTAATGTGTAATCTCCACTGGCAAAATTCTTATCATGAACTGAAATCCTTAGCATGGATAATTTCATAATCATAAACATTGTTTCTTTGAGGAAATTTTTACATTTAAATCCTTCATAATGTTTTGTAAAGAAAATGTGAATTATCTAAAGCATATCACTCAGGAGTGTCATACATAGTGCACAGTAAGTCCCACTATTGTGTAGCAGGCTACCCAAAGCCCGACCCAAAACACATTGTATGAGTTGTTAATCCTAGGTACAAATATCTATGAACTAAGTCTACTTGAAGTATTCATACATGGATGTATTTCTGGGAATATCCATAAAATATCTTCCTTAACAAAATTCTAGGATGTTCTTATATGCTTATCCTCAAAGACTGCCTTAGGGTTTCATTCCCAAATATAAATTTTCAAAATCTAGTTTCCAAGTTCTTTAATAATCCTCTCTCGGGTACCTAATATAACGCCCCAAAACTAGTTTCCCGAATCCATTGCATTATTTTATTACGATGGCATAATTACAAGAAATTGATGTCCTGATGAACTGAATAGTTTAGTAGATTTTGAAAACAAGATACATACATGAGTTAAACATTACAACTTGAAAGGACAAACAATATGTAAATTTGATTGAACACATCCATAAATTCTATATCATCCCAGAAAGTCATTCATAATATAATTCATCGCATCTGTGAAAATATAAAATATAAGAATTTGGTGAGATCAGATTCTCATTAAGGGAAAATTATACAGTGGAAGTAATCATAAACATAAACATTAGACATGATGAATAACTAAAAATAGATTACTATAAAAATAAACTTTTGCATAATATGTGATGAATAAAAACTGATAAAATAATGACATAAAACATAATCATAGATATTATTCTTGTCGAATAATCACATTGAATATCAATTACTTGTTTCATAATAAGGTAATGCCTAATTTCAGACATTATAATCATACTGTCAAAGCCTCTACCAAGTCACCATATATAATGGGTAAAAACCCAGGCTAGTTTTTCTCATGAGACCAACCAATGCATTGAGGGGATATAGTGGTCCCCACCCATGGATTAATAAGTCCAATTCATTCCTCATATAAATGGGTATAAACATAAACTAAATATACAATCATATTGTAACTATCATTTGAAATGTAAATAACTTTCCCCAATCATTAAACATAAACACTAACCGTTCAGAGTAATAAGGTGAACGGAATCAAGATAGAACATCGAAATTCAAACTAATAGTAAAATTTTTAATAAAATATGGTACATGATATCATAAAATATTATTTCTAATCAAACATAATATTAATTATGAATGTTGAAATAGATGGAAATACTCTTATAAAATCACCAAGTAATTCTTGAGAGAAATACTCTTTTACTTCGCAAAGAAGAGTTCCTTTGGAAAGATATTTGTATACACTAGAAGTGAAATAATACTGATTAATCATAATAAAATGAGAGAATTTATAATTTTAATGGTGTTTTAAATCATATTATAGAGTGCATTTGAAAATATATAAGAATTTGAGAAGTTCTCATAAATTAGGCTTGTTTATCAGGAATAATTTTTGAAAGAACTTTTTATAACATGTAACTCCCCATAAAAGAAAGAAGAATTGGGTTTGGTAAACAGATATAGAATATTAAAAAAATATATGAGGATTAAATAAGAATAAAAAATAATTTCATTGAGGTAGGTAGATAACAAAGTAACCAGAAAGAAAATGGAGGTTCGGGTTGAAAACCCTTACCTTATGTCTTAATGTGTTCTGCACTAGAACATAACATATTGGATAATAAAATTAAATCTATTAAATAATTAATTAATTAATATATTTAAATTTATTTATTTATTATTATTTTATTAAATTTATTTATATCCACTGTGTTGAATTAAATATACAACATTATTGCTCGAGAGGATTCGTTTCCTTGATTTACATGATAAGTATACACAATATATGAGTATGGAAGATTATATGGAATGGATATAATGATGCATAATTAAATTTATATAATATATATAAACATACATAATTGTAAATTGTTATTTAATAAATTTCTTTATAAGGTATGGGCATGAATCATTAGATGATACATTTAGTGAAATTGTTTACATTATTTCGTCAGTTATTGAACATAATGAACTCATTTTGTTTTTTCATTTAATATAATGTAAATATGTTACATACAGGAAATAATAATGGTTATAATATATAAATTATAGTAGTTTATAACCATTAAAAATGGTACCATGACCATCCTTGAAGAATAAGTTGAAGAACGAGAGTTCGTTGTCCACGATGGTTGTATATTGGCACCTCTCGGACAATGATTTTGTTTAAAAATAAAAGACAAAGAGTAAGGATATTGATGATGTCTATTACATTAAAATTATATAACTCCTTGATATAAATTATCCTATAGTTATAATGATACTTTTTATATAGTATTTGAGGATATAAATATAAAATAAAGAACATGAAAATAAAATACAAGGAAAATGAAGAGGATTTTACCTCCTGATTACTCCACCTTGAGTACCTCCTTAAAGAAATGGGTTTTGGTATTTTGGTAAGAAAAAAATATCATGGATGTGGTGAGATACTAGGAAATAGGATTTTTGTATAACTTTTATATGATTCAAAGACTATAAAAATAATGAGAATAGGTAGTGAGGGGTGGTTTTATAGTGGAGGAAAGGGGTGATTTTTGTATATCCTATCCATTATTTAATTATTTTTCATATGAACAAAAATAGTGTTTATTATTATGAAAATATATATTAATATGCTATTTTTAGTTCTAACCATGTTTGATTACATCATTCATATATCACCAATGACTCAATAAATCAGGTATTTAGCATTAATCGTTAATTATTGTATTTCACTTTTCCCTAAAAATCATGTATTTTAGAAAATTCCTAAAAAATTACCATAACCATTTTTTGAAATTTATAATTCAATAATGTAATCCATTTAATCAAAATAATTTTCTAAAATTTATTAATTAAAATTTTAAATAATATCATTATTTACCTGAAAAATAATGATTTTAAATTTAAAACTGATCTATAATAATTTCAAAAATTAAATGAGGGATCATAAAATTATCCTAAAATCATAACCCAAAAAATATCTATTTAAGAATACATTTTATAAAAATGATTTTTTTTTTTAAATAAATTTCTTAATTTTAAATTGTAATTAAATATTTTTTACTCACAGACATACCAACAATTAATTATTAATTTTTAAAATATTCACTCTTATTTATAAGGTTCCCTAATTTTATTTACAAATATATGTGTGAGGTTACTAATCCTAACGGTCATAATACTGTTCATAAGGGTACATTACTATTCATAAGGTTCATGTTAATATTCACTAAAAAGACATGTTGATCCTATTAGACTCTAAATATCTTACTGATTAGAACTGCGTATGAATGTTCTTCAAAATTCAAAACACCGAAGAAGAAAAATTATCTCTAATTTCTACGTTATAACTAACACCTATAAAAAATAGTTTTTTTTCACTAACTCTCTATTTCATGCATTCTGTATTAATTTTATTTATAAATCCTTATGGTGTTACATAATAATTGTTTATATAGTATTTCATGTAGGATGAGGGGAGTGTATATGGGTCAAGATGTATTGAGGAATACTCCACCTGATCTTAGAGAAGAACACGGGGAAATAATCTTATTTGAGAATTCTATAAGCTATAACACATCTATTATGCATCTATAGGTTTTTGGAATTATTTTTATAAGGAGAAAAACTATTTGGAGCTCACTAAAAAACATCTATGTCTGAGCATTAGGATTTTATTACCAAAATTCAATACATCACAATAAACATAAGAATTTTGGAGTTGAAATTAATTCATTTATGATTTTATGACTTTATCATAGTGTTTTGATGTCTGTGGAAATTTTAAAATGGAATTGATCATAAGGTTTATTCCCAAAATCATAATTCTGTGAAGTCCCAAAATGAAAGAATCAATTAAACCTAAATCATAAACACATAGTGATACATTTAGAAATTAGGTGGGTTAAAAAATTTCCCAAGGAATAGAATATATCGTTATCGCATGTATTTTAAATTGTGTGTCTCTTAAGTCCAGTGTTTATGGTGCGTATTCTTTTGATACTATTTAAGAGGAATAAGTCGATCCTGTTATGTATATTTTATTAATGGTAATATTTAAATGAGGGAAAATATGTTAAATAATGAGATGAATAATAATTAATATCTCATATAGATATCGTTTTATGATATTTGGGTATTAAATTCAAAAAAATCATTAAATAAGGGTACTTTCAAAATTCCCATTTTGTTTAAATTGTTGTACATGAAGTTACATGGAAACCCAAAATGTGTATTCTATTATGGTGTTTTCTAGGAAGAAGTGAGAAGGTTCCCTTGAGATCTATTTTATGAATAAAAATTATGTTTAGTTCTATTTAATTATCTTAAATTAAACCACTCATACTCATGATAAATTGTGGAAATTTATAAGGAACCAATAATGGATGTTGGTAAGCATGTGTACATTGAGAATGTAAGATATGTAGTAGAGACTGTTAATACAATATCTCTCTCTATATATCTCTCTTTATCACTTGAATTAGTCCCCATTTCATGATTTAGTGAATAAGAAGAAGAGTAATCTAATATATTTTTAATGTTATAGACCCTTTGTGTATGAAATCTGAAAGAGAAGAGGATTGTTGAATACTATTCAATGGGTAGTGAGACAAGGTAGAATAAGAGATTATAAAAACTACAGTTATATTCATATGAATATATAATATTACCTAATTTCTTTATGTTGAGTCTGATTTAATAAGTGTGATGGTTATATGTTTAAATTCAGTTGAATTTAGTGAAGTTTAGCTGAGTAGTTATAGAGTTCTAGGTGATTCTCTTAAAGAGTTGTTTTCAATTTTAAGACACTATTTTGAGTGGAAGAAGATATAATATTTTGGATTCATAAGAATATTTTACTAAAATATGGTCGAATTTAATGGGGGATCTTATAATACTACACTTGCATATGTAAGGTGAGATGTTGTGGAACCTATATTAGTGAAGGCATATATAGATGACATGGTTTGAAGCCTTGAATTCAGTGTAAAACCTATTAGGAATGTCAAATGGGAAGTCAGTAGTTGTAAGTTCAATGAGATACCAAAACGTTATTTGTGATAGACACCATTCCACTATATTCATATATTCATCATCTAATAGGTGAATCTATTTTGAGTCCCATAACCAATATTTAAAGAAGTATGTCTTTTTACAAAACTGTGTAAAAATTCATTGTATCTTTTATCTATTTTTCATGCAAGAAAACATTTTAGTCATTCTTGGATAAAATAAAATAGACCATTATTCACTATCTAGAATCGGGGGTTAAATACATAAATTAATTGTACTGTAGTTTTGAATTTAATGAAATGTTTGAAATACATGATTCACCCCCCCCCATTTTGAGGGGTCTTTAGTAGTCTAGTGGGTATCACGTGAATATCAATTAAGAATTACATACTATTAATTATTAAAATACATTTCACCTTGTTAATCTTACTCAATCCACTTGATAAGGTTCATCCGAAATATATGACCTAGGGGTTTTTTAGGGATCTCATATGATGCCTTCTCTGTTCCGTGAAACACTTGATCACAAGTATATTGACAACACAAATGAGCACAAACCACACATACTTAATTAATTTTAAGAGATTCCATTTATGGTTTAATATTTTTCAATAAGATATCATGGGAAGCATAAACCACATCAAACTGGTCAAATAGTGACCATGGAGATCATGATGTGTGAAGAAACAAATTCTTTTGAGTTTATATATTTTATGATTAATGAAATATTTATAAATTGATGAAAAATGAATTTAATGTGAACTTGTTTTGTTTTCAGAAACTCTATTAAATTATTTTTGGTGTTTTACAATGTATAATAAGAAAAAAGAATCTACAACTCTATTAATTTTAGAATAATGTGTTTCTCTACATAATTTTTTGATTAGCAATTTTGGTGGAAAATGTCTATTAATAAACTTCAACTTAGTATTTGAAGGTGACCAAAACATGAGTATAAGAAGAGAGAGATATACATCTGAGATATCTACATATTGATGGAAGACTAAAAATACACTTAGCTAATTAGAGATAAGTAATCCCCATAGCTTATATTTATACATTAAGGATAAACCATGAGTTTATGTAGCTATGTGATGTATGAAGGGGAGGTTTGATCTATGTGTTCTGGAAATTAATTCTATTATAGAACTACACATCTATGAACTATGTTATGGGAGAGAAAGAACTTGTAGGTTTTTATATATCTTTTTTTCATTCAAATGGAGAAAAATATACATTCTTGTTCATTTATAGAAGAAACTGCACACCCACTTGTGCACATGATAATTTCTCTGTGTCCTTTCTGAAGCTGTGTGAAGGTTGAGAAGTCATATGTTGTTATTTTTTCAAATGATAATAAAAAAGCCTAGTTATCTTGTGATATATTAAAATATTTGAACCTATTTAATTTAATAAGTATATTATGTAGTGATGAGTTAGGTAAGATTTATCTTGAACGATGGGGGAGGAGAACCTATATACATATAATTTCGAATGAATCTAAGAAAATATGAACATGTGAATTTCATACAATACCCTTCCATGATATCAAATAGTGTGACATATTTCTTATGTGGAGTGGAATATTCAGAAAGAAAATATTACTTGATTCAAATGAAATAAATAAAATAATAATAAATTGATTTTTCATGGTTTTCATAAGATGTATACCCCAAATGGTGTATCAAGATTACATGATGTGAACTCAAAGATATTCAGGTTAGATTTTGGAATTTGTGGAGTGAAGCTGCATTGAGTCAATCAAGTTTATTATTTTTCAAATAATAAATGAAATACAAGAAAGATGAATTCTTAAAGGAATATTTCACAATATTAGAGTATTTGTGTTTATGAACAATTGTTAAAATGAGAAAGAAGATGGTCATTAAAAATAATAACATACATAGAATGTTTAAAACTTATAATCCTCAGACATTGAATCAATACAAATAGGATATTGAGAAATATAATTAGATGTTATCATGATCATTTTCTATACATGTTTTTGAATAATTGTACAATAAATACTAGTTTATTGAGTAATCCCATGGAGGAATATATATATCATGAGGTGTAGAAGCACTTGAGAGTGAAAGTCAATCTTTATTTTTTGGGATCATTTTTGTTATATTGACATTGTGATACTATAGTATTCTTTTGGGAATCTAAAATAGATTTCTACTATTACTCTATTCTAACGTAACTAGTTGAATATATTGTGGGGAATCTGTAATTGGGCAATCTAACCAATCATGACAATGATTATCCATTTTTAGTTGATCCTTGACAAAATAATAATTTACTATTCCATTTACTTTATTCAATATTCCGTTAATGTTGATTAAAACTCATTGAGTGTATTTAGAACTTAACTGATCATAGAGGATGAATTAAAAAAGGATACAACTCAAAAAAACGTATCACTGATCACCCACCCCTCTCATTGATAATTAAATATATAAAAATTCAATTGGTATCATAGTGAAGGTACCCTATGTATTATCAAATCACTGTTGAATAGTTTGAGAATTCCTTATGAGGAAAGAATCCATGTACTTTTATTTATGATAATGTGATGTTTCTTTAAAAAATAATGAAACAATTAAATAAAAAGGAGGCAATGAATTTGGATAACTTTTTACAAGAAAAGGAGGATCTCCCACTATATAAAGCTGATCAAAGTGGTAAATTTCCATCTTCCAATTTTGTTAAAATTGATCCTTTTGAAGAAGGAAGTTCAATATTTGGAGAGTACAAAGATGATGACTCTATAAAAATAATTGATGACCATTACTCTAATTTTAATGATAATTTAATTAAGTTTTTCCAAGAAATTTTTTACTTGTATATTTTTTTTATCTAGGAACATCTTGATTAAAAAAAATAACTATATTAGGATGCAGATGCAATTTAGGATACATTATCTAAGAATTTATAATATTGAGACACACGTATCAAACATAATATATCTACGAAGGATACTTTAATGCTATAAAAAATTCACATATGACTAAAGAATATAAGTAAAAATATGTACTTATTTGTAATGAATGATACTCCTTGATTGAAGAATAATTAAAATGAATAGTTTACAAGATTTCTATTTTCATGTATATTGTTGTATAATAAATCCATATAGTGGGAAAACTTCACAATATCTCCATTAATGTCAAATATTCCAAGATAGGGGTTAATCTAAATAAAATCAATTATCTGGGAAACTTATTACAAGAGAAGAATCAGATATTTGATGACCAGATTAAAAATATAAAGAATTATTATAATGATGGATTAAAATAAGTTGACAATTTGAAGAACTCACTAAATATGATGTTTCTTGAACGTGAGGTGAAATTGAAAATTCTAGATTTAATAAAATCTAGAAATTTCCAAAATATATAAAAAGGAGTTCATTTTCAGAACAGTGTATTTGTAATATTTTCAAAATAATGAATCATATTAGAATAAAAGAGATGTAGATATCATAGAATGATCAAACAACAATAGGCTCTTGGAAACAGGTAACCCATAGTCAGGTGTAATATATTAATACTAATGTATTTTAATCAACTAGTGAACTTTCTAATTCAAAATATATAAAAATATTTTTAGATGTAAATTATCATAAATCTACCACTACATCAATGTTGGATACAATCTAGTCAAGGAAAGATGGTATCCAAATTTTTATCAAATGATGGAATGTGTAATCCAATAACAGCATGGAACCAAATCAGTACAGAATATATTGATAACAAAAAGAAAGAGATTTGTTGTTATTTATTAGTGTTGTTGGAAGTTTAGACCCAAGTCCAATGAATTGTTTCATAATATGAAACTGTATGAAAATTACTAAAGGTCATCTTTAAGGTGGGGAATAGCTAATGTTAATAAATCAGTTGTGTGGGACTGAAGTATTTTTTTCAACTATGAATAATCTATCCATCGGGAATAAATTTGTATCCTCGGAAAAGTTTTCTGAATATTTCATCAAAAGGGATCATAGTAATGAATTGTACTAGTATGCATCACCTATGAATAAATCATATATTAATATGAAAATAATACCACAACAAAAATAAACTCATGTTAAAAAAGAAGATGAATCTAAATTAAATAGTTTACAAAGAAAAGTATTGACAAAAATATTCCAAATAAGTCATATAAAAAAGTTGTAAATGGTTTCAGGAATAAATGATGATTCTTGTATAGTGGTTAGAAGGATCACACTAAGGATCCAAATAAATAGGCTATGGAAATCGTAGTTAAATGAAGAAAAAAAATAAATTATAGATTCAATTCAAGGAAGATATATAGGATTGGTCATGTGGTTGACATTCTATAAAAATTATTAACAGAGTTGACTAAAAATGGTGACATTAAAGTTACTAATAAACCATGATACCGCTCCTGGAAATTTTTGTATGATAATAAAAATTGTAGGAGATTTGTTGACACCAATTATAAATTGAGATAGATATATTGGAAAAGTATAATAAAGGAAAAAGTAAAATGGAGGAGGTTATTTCATGTAAAGAATAACATTAATTTATTATGAAATTGTATAAACGTAATAACCTAAGATATTATAAAGAGATTCATGTGGAATATGGGAACAAGATGGACATAGTACAAATGATTGTATAACCATCCTACTAGATACAAATGAATTAAGGAAAAAGATTACTCAAGCAACACATAATACATTTTCATTTATGAGTAATGTGAACAAGTCAACTCCACAAAAGGAAATAATTAAATTTCATAAATATGTCATGGGACTTATAAAGTATCATAACAAGAAAGGAAGGATGAAAAATTAACACTATGTTAAGACTGGAATGAAAATAGGATCATAATTGAGAGACCATTATCAACATTTTTTTTCTGCTAAAAATTAATGAAAATTATACGTTATTCCTTTATTTTGGTTATTTATACATACATGCAAGGAATTAATGGAGTTGAATAAAAGGGGGTCTAGATAAGTATTTTAAAAGTTATAAAAAACAAGATATCAGCCATCAGGGAATAATTCAATTCATGTGATGAAGAAACATAAAGTTGTAGTCCATATGGGAGAGCATACAAAAATATGCTACCATAATGGGTTATTTCAAAAAAAAAATATAAAATCTAGACACAATATAAATAAAGGTAATACTGTGGTATTCCAATCACACTTACTTTCCTTGTATTGATCTTAAAAAATTTGGTTATAAATGAGTAGTGCTTATTGATGTGTAAGAAGAGATGAAGGGGGGTTATATTTTTCATTTGAATTTTTCTAATATATTTGTTGAAAATGTTTGTAGGTTATAAATTTCATGATGAATATATTTTTAAACCCCATGAAATGAGAAAGATAAACTGGAATCACATTTTTATTTTCTAAATGGACAATATAGATGTATATGTTTATTCGTTCTTGTTTTTATTCAATAAAAATGTAATTTTTAGTCAGTCAATATAAAGGATAAGAATATTGATTTTGTAAACATGAAGTGGGATAGACAAAAAATCCAATGGTGGAGATTGAATATCCCAAATCGATTTTTAAAGTATGTTTAAGATGTGTGTTATATTTATTTTCAATGTATCATGATAAGTGTTTCTAATGTATGACCAAGAAAGAAACTAAAAGTTGAAGGGATGATGCTTTGAAATAATAATTCTATAAATTAGTTGAAGACATGTGTTGTTATTTATAGAATCAAATATCACAATAGACATCATGATTCAAGAATAAAATAAAGTGATTGTTGAGATGAATTTAATGGGAAATACATATGATTGTAATTTTTAAAATACTTGAAATACTGAAATATAATCATTTTATGATACATTGGGATATGATAAAATAAATCTTGTAATAATGGGATTAATTCCATAATTCCAATATCTTGAAGAGCCGGTTGAACATTAGGTGCATTGCAATTGATATGAAAAATGTAATAAAATGAAATGTTTTTAAATGTTGAAGTTTTTTGAGAAGGCTTTGGATAAAAACATAGTAATTATCTTATATGTGAAGGAATATTTTTGAAGTATAAAAAAATTAATAAAGACGCTGGCTTCTGTAAAGGCTAATAATGATGTGGAACCACTTTATTTAAGTGGTTTGAAATGGAGAACCCTATGCATATTAACTAACGGACCAGCTAGAGTGGAATTCGATGTGGGACTTGAGTAATAAAAGGGTACATTTCATGACACGATAACCCTACACCATATGAATATAAATTAAATTGATCGAATTATTTCACCTTTAACATCTATCCGGGGTTTTTCCCATAGGGATGTTACCCCTCGTCTCCCATGTTCTAAACACCAAAAGACTTCATGGATATCGCACTACACATCTAGACTTCATGCCATGTGATACCGTTATATGCTGAGTATATTTTCATATGAGGGCATGAGAAGGTCGAAACACAATGGGTGAAGATAGAACCTTGATGAGTTTTGATTAATGAATTTATGATAAATTTATGTCCAAGGATTCCAACAAAACTTTTTTTGATTGAAATAACACTATTCAATTATTTTTTGAATCCTATACAAAATATAGATCCCATAATTCACAAGATTTTATAAATATGAATAATTTTGCATAATTTTTGGATGAGTTGAGTCAGTGGAATGTTTTTATATTATTTTTCTATATAAAATTGGAAATGTGTTTAGATTTAAATTTATCTAAATTATAAGGCCCAAATACATTAAAGGGATCATCACCTTTCTGTTTGTCCTGACGCAGCCAACGGTGTTGAGAGCATCAATTATATAGTTCTATTAGAAGAAAATGTAGTTGGGTGACTTACCAACATTGGATTTAACTTTTTTAAAATTTTTATTTTTATTTTTATTTTTCTAATGTTGTAGTACTATACAACCCTTTTTAGTTTTTTAGACTTTGGAAGTCTTATTCATATTCACCTTCCATTTTTTAGCTAAGTTTTTTTTATTTCTAATGTTTGTAAATTCCCCAAATTTCATCACCACCTGTCCATCCCCGCACTCTTGGTATATGGTCCTTTTGTGTTTTTAAAGATAATAACTAAAAATTAGATAAAAATGACATAATTAATTGAATAATAATAAATTAATTAAACATAAAAAATGCATAAAATTTTAAATAATATTTGACCAAAATAATAAAAATATAAATATTAATGTTAAATTTATATTAGTAAATATAGACTTAAATATATAAATAATTAAATTTGATACTATTTGAAAACAAAAATCTTGTTATTATTTATTTATTATTTTTTATTTATTTATTTATTTACTAAATAAATAAATAATATTACTAATTATTATTATATAGTAACTAATAAATATTTAAAATTATTTCTTAGTCTCTAATTTTAAATAATAATTAATAATATTTTAAAAATTAAATTATGAATATTTAATAATTATTGAGTTGTCTAAAATTATTAATAATTGTTTCTATTCATATACCAATAAATATTCATTATTATTAATAATTATTTAATTTAAAAAAATAAAAAAAATTATTATTATTAATTATAACTAATTTATAATTAATTAATAATAAATAAATAAAAATTATTAATTAAGTAATAATAATTACTAATTAGAATCATTTATCTAAATTTTAATTAACAAATTTTAAATTAACAATTAGTAATTAATTAATAATGGATAATTAGGAACACTTTTTAGGTATTATTGTTATTAACATTATTAAATATTACATATTAGTGTTTAATTATTAATTTATATAATTAATATTATATATTAATAATTAATAAGTAATTGATATTTTAACTACTATTTAATATAATTAATTCATAATTAAATCGTAATGAATACTTATTTTGTTTCTAAATAATTAATAATATTAATATTAATTATGAAATAATTACTAAAAAATATTGAAAATTATTATTTAGTTAAAGATTATTGATAATTATTTCGGGTGACTTCTTATCGATCAGGTTTATATAAATTTGATGGGGTCAGGAAATATCGACGTTAATGCTAGTAAACAAGTAATTGATTAATTAAATTAAAATATTAATTAATTAATAAGAATAATAATATATTTTATTTTTAATAAAATTATAATAATATTGCTAAATTTTTAATCAATTGATAATTAAATAATTAAAAATTACTATGTAATAGTGAATTTATTATATTAATTACTAATTAAAAATAATAATTACTAATTACATACGAATAAATATTATTAATAATCTTAATTAATATTATTTTATTAATAGGTAATATTAAATGATAATAATAATATATATTTTCTAGTTATCCATTATTAATTATTTTATAATAATTTACCAATTATTTTTTATTTTAAAATTAAATAGTTTCTATTTTTTAGTAATTATAAATATAGAATTAGTAATATTAATTTATAATTGAAAATTAATTTTAAGCCAGTATATATTATTAATAATAATTTATTGTAATATTTACTAGGATTATTAATAATTAATAGTAATAAAAATTCATTTCTAATTAAACAATAATACTTATTAATAATTATTACTACATAAATAATTATTATTTTAATAAAAGAATATTTAAAATTTTATAACAATTTTTATGGGTAATTTAAAAATTATTATTAGAATTATTATAATATATTCATGCAATTTTTTTTTTGCAAAGCAACATATTATTATATGTTATTAACACAGGAAATATAAAATGTTGGTGGATTGGGACAATTGATGGATGTGGAGTGCTTGATGGGATAGGGGTGATGGATGTGATAGGGACGTGTATAGGCGTGTGACTTGAAATAGTTCAAATAAAAAATTGTAGGAAAAATTGTGGTGCAATGACATAATTGTTTCAAACACTAAAAATAAAATAAACTGAAAAATTGGTGCTCGACATTGAAATAGTAAAATAAAAAATTATACTTTGAAAAAGAAACACAAAGGCTGAAGGTCAACCAAAATCTTTAGACATTAAACAGCCCAAAGGGGTTGTTTCCTTCAACAACATTGGCTGCTCTTGGTCAAACCCAAAGCCATTAAGCAATTAAATTCCTTTGAAACTCGTATTTTTTAAAAAATAAACCTAGAATCATTTCTTATTTTTTCCAAAAATAACTCATAGAAATAAAAAAAATCCTAAGAAAATGTATATAAATACCCACAACTATAGTATTAAGGAGTGACCAAAAGTAGAGAGATATAGGGAGATAGATAATGATGGAGAGAGAGACCTCTAAGAACACTCTATTTTCATAGAAGAGTTCATGCACTCATAATTGTGGGATGTATATGAATCTACATGGATTATATTTCTATATTAATTAGATACTATGATATTTTATAGCTGGGTGAAGATAGAATGAAAACATTGATCCATGTGTTCTTAATGTTTCATGATGTTTCGAGATGTCTGAGAACTACGTGAAGGAAGAGAAACTTTGTGAAGGCTCTTTATTTTCATGTAAATAGAGGGGAATACATGTACTAGTAGATGTGACAAGGAAAAAATTAACTCACTTACATGAACAAGAAAGTGTTTCCTTGCTTTTGAAGTATAATTTCCACCCGGTGTACTCAAACATATACCACTACCTGAAACATGTTTTATTCTATATTTAATGATATTTCTATTTATTTATATATATATAAAAACATAATTACTTTTTATATATTTATATATATTTTCATAATTATTTTTTGAATATATTAATAAAATACACATCTTTATGTGTGTGTGTGTGTGTGTGTGATATATATGAATTAATATTTATTTATGAAGATTATATATTAATATCCATTTACATATATTAGAATATATATATGTGTGATTATTAATATTAAAATATTTGAATATATAAATATAATAGATATATTTTTGTATGAAAATATATATGCATATATTTTTATTATGTGAATAAAATGGTTAGATCTTGTTTCAAATAAAATAGAATGTTATTAAATCTATAAGATTTATATAATTTTTTAAAATATTTTTTGGAAATGTGTTTATATATTTTATATTTAGATATAATTTTTATACATTTGATATATATGTATTTTTTCATATATTTACATATATATTAATTTATCTATTTATATATATATATATAATAATACATATTCGCATATAATTTTATATTTTGATATAAAATTTTTAAATAGTATTTATAAATAATTAGAGTAAATATCATCATATACTATATTTAGTGATAATGATGTACATATAAAAGTACCTATATCTGTTCATATACACACACAAATGTTTGCATATATATTTTTATTTATATATATTACAATATACGCATAAATATATATATTTTATTAACACATACATATTTTTATATAAATATTACTTATATAGGTATATATATTAAGGCATTTGTACAAGGTAAATAAAATGGTTAATTTTTTTAAATAAATTGATTAATAAATATTTATTTCAACATGATTAATATATTTTAAATTGAAATTTTATGTATATATGTTTAAATATTTATCATTATAATGAATTTATATGTAAATATAAGAATATATGTATATATTTAATTATAAAGAACACTACAATATGAAAAAAAAATTGAATACTATAATATGCCTATGAGTGTAATATTTGGTAATTAATTTTTTCCCCTTAAAAAAGACAATATGATATGCTCAAATGAGCCTAAAATACCATCTCATGTTATAAAATCAGGGCACCCAAATAAATATCAATTTTAAAGATCTTTTGGGCCTTTTATTCTCAGAAAAAATCTAAATGAGGTTTCCCTTTTCATTAAGACGTAGATCATTTCGAAAGCATTGGTAAAAAATTTGGTTAATCCAAAATGGACACCCATATCAAAAATTATTGTCGTTTGAAGTTCAAGCCATACTTTCAACATACCTTAGTTCATTCATTAATTTATTGATTTTTTATGTCATAAAATTCATATTATATAATTATTACTAAATACAAACTAGAAAATTATAAAAGAATAATATTTAATTATTATTTTATAATCCATTTTCACTAAATATACTATATAGTAAGTGTAAATGCATATTTTGTGTTGAATCTTAAGTATTGGAAGAGAGGCAGGCACCTGAGAGGTTGGGATGGCTCCTGAGGAAGGGGTGGTAACAAAATTAAGGTGATTACTGAATAATATTAAATTTTTAGTGGAATCATTTGTGTCATTTTTAACATTTCAACCCCTCCTATTTTTTTCTTATGTTCATTAAATTTTAAAGATAAAGATTCCATGACCATGAGTTTTAATCCATGGTTTTCATTCTTCCTAATCATAAATGCATATTTGGTCTTATATAAGACATATTTAACATAGTATATTATATTCATATAATTATAAATTTATTTATATATAAATTTATTATTTTTGATGATATATATATATATGAAATAATTCTTTTACCATCTGTAAAATAATGTGGCTAATGATCACCCTTTACTAGTATAAAAAAGTGGACAATTATTAGTGCTTTTAGATAGAACTAATAAATGAACCCCATTTATCATCATTATTAGGCAGTACTGATAAAGTTAAATAATACATTTAATTTTATCTACAGTACTGTGGCAGAATGAAACTTAATTTATTATTATAAAATACTCTTATAAGTTAAAAATTAGAAAATAAAAGATTCACCTGAGACAATCACTAAATGAGAAAAGAAAATTTTTAAAATTGAACACGAGCCTATTGTAATTCTTATCCCAAAAATGTTTCATGGTAATATAGATTACCGATATCATTTGATAATCGTTTAGAATTTATTCAATGTGAATCACTAGCTTTCCCACACCTCCAATGGCCCGAAGGTATTCATTTTTTTATTGATTTTTGATAATCCACCTTTCAAGGGGTGAGGTGGAACCCTTAAAAGGCCTGTAGGCATAAGTATTACATGGCATGTAGGTCTTAGAGAAATTTATTTTTCCCATAGGCTTCAATCATTACATACAACCTAGAATAACTACTTGGTACTGCTCCTCCCTAGCATCTTCATCGTGAAATCAGTTCTCTACCTTCGCATGGTTGTTCTTCTGGGCATTCTCATGCATGAATAGGCTTTTCCCAATGGCAGGTTTCATACCCTCTCATTCTTGAAATCTGTTTAGCTTCTGTTATGGTGAAAGCTCCTTGGTCATCCTCCTTGTAGAGATTGTTCATCGTAGGTCGTCTGGTTTTCATCTGGACTTAAGGTGGCCTAAAGGCCTTGAGGTGGCTCAAAGGCTATACTGACCCGAAGGCCCCAGTGGCCCGAAGGCATTACTGACCAGATTTCCCACATTTTTATCTACTCCTCTTGGATAATCATCCCTTCATTGAACCATCTTACTATAATAAGGTTCTTCTTGTTAATCTATGCTTATTTTCCACTGTTGCTGTCCACATGAGTTGTCCATTCCAAAAACATGTCGGCATCTTTAGAGGAGAAATTTATCTAATGTAATTTTCTTTCTATTTTTTCTGTAGAATTCATGAGCATCTCCATAGCTTCCACATCATCCAAAACTGCCTCCTATATGTCACCCCTAAAATAAGATTCCCCATAGTGCATAAAGTCAACTCGAATAGAATTTTCTTTTGAATTAGAAACACATTACATCACCTTTTCTTTAAATTTTAGGAAGATCATGTCCCAATTGGATGGAAAATAGGAATATTTCATTAAAAATTTCTTACTAACACTCCTACCCTTTTTCCATCTCGGACTGGGGAGGTCTCTACCCTGAATTTCTTATGCACTGTCTCCTTATAAATAAACAAATGAATCCTCACCAAACTCATATTTGATTATTCCCTATAACACATTAGAATTATTTTCCCAATCACACTCCGTAACTGTCACTTCATTCCCCAATCCCTCAAAATGGTTACCCAACTTAATAGTTAGAAAAACCCCTCCTTAGACTTGACATGTCCAATAGAATTGGTTCATTCTCTAGAAATCCATCAATTCCAATGTTAATGTTCCTTGAATGAACTTCCTCTGCATAGGTAGAAGCCTTGAGGGACTTTAAACCTTCCCCTTTAGGTTTTTTCACATCCACTTACCAGTTAGTACCACTAACAATCTCATCTTTTAGAACACATGCAGCAGCATCATTATCCAAAAGGTTCGCAATTTCTCCTAACGAGATTTCCACCTTTAGATAATGTTTTAACCTAAAAAAATTTCAATGAAATTAAGATTAGGAGGTACAATATGTACTTCTTTCTACATCACTACATCATCCTAGCACATAGGACCATCATCCATGTGATGTTTGAGATGACCAACCTCTGATTTTTTACTTTGATCGCTATTTTCACTAATCTGTACCATCTCCATTGTCCCATCACAAAAACTATAAATGAACAAACTTCTAATCCCAAACGTGAATTATTCATACTCCCATACTTATACACTTCCATTTTGTGCCCCAAATTCTTTAATGAAAGTCAAAATTAATCCCAACATTCAAGTAAAACCTGTTGCATATATCCGAACACTTCTCCAAAACCAATCCAGACAAAATTATGTGGCACTCTAGACACATCAATTTCTACGTATAATCATAGATAAAACAAATTACAAATAGACCAAGTTCTTCTATTCGAGCATAGTTATCGAACCACAATATAACCATTCATAATAATGATCAATGGATTCTGAAAAAGATGTGGTAGTTAAAGAAATGAAACCCAAATAGTCTATTTTGAGGATTCGAGCTTCATATTAAAATCGTAGATCAATATAAATAGGTAAAATATGGATATGTTGAAGATGTAAGGGGACTTAGACCATGATTTAATCAAGCCTTCCTCCATAGAGAAATGAATCATAAATGTCAGTGGTAATGAAGTCCCACTATAGATCACTCCTGAAAACCCCAACATCTAAAGATAAACATATCAAAATCATCTAGTGAAGAATTACATTACATAAATCAGGTCATCATCATGTGGTGAAGAGATAAATCCTCATTAAACTCCAAAATCGAGAGCTTAAGCTCCATCTGACCATCAATTTGATTAGGAACCTTAAGAAAAAGATAAATCCATGATAAAAGAAAAAAGTAGGTCTAGATTAGAGAATGGGAAGAAGGAATGTCGTCAGGCTCCCTCGAAGGATAGAAAGGGTCCCTCTCATGATAGGGGGACTAGAATAGTGTACATAATCATCATGGGAATTAGAGTGAATAAACAATAGGAGGATATCATAGTGGTGTGTTGAGTTCAGATTTGGGAAGTAGTAGAGTGATGATTTTTTTGAGCTGTGAAAATTTATTCTTAGGAAAATAACAAATGAAATAGAATAATGATGATCGACATTGGGATTTTTTACAATAATAGAATATTTTCCCCCAAAAACATTATTAAAAAGATATAGAAAGTAATCATTAAAAATTATAAGATACATAGAAAGGGTGGTATATTTGATCATCATACATCGTAGAACTTGAACAATCAAGCTAAGAATGATTAAAAAATATGATTCTAACCATTAGTTTTTTATGTTATTGAATAAGGGTGCATGAGAGAACTACTTGATCCAGTGAGATTGAGGGGGTATATCTATATTAGCTGGTATGGAAGTAATGAGTTGAATAAAAGTACATTGTAATTTTATATCAATCCCATTATAATGGGAAATGTGAATCTTTAGTTTTCAAGTGGGGCTCTGAAACAAAATCCTTCTGTATCACTATGCTAGTGTAACCTATTAAGTATTTTGTAGAGAATCTATGATTGGGTCATTTAACCAATTATTGATAGGATTAATATTTTATGGTTAATACTTATAATAGTTTTTATCTTATGCCATTTATTATTATTTATTGATCGGGTAAGGATGTGTGACACACATTGAGTGGTTCGAGGTGTTAAAAAATCACATATGTTGATTTTAAAAATGAATTTGTAAAAAAGGGATCATTGATTCACCCCCAGTGATCCTCATATATCTAGGAATAGTGTATATGCTGGGTTTTAGAGGGAATAATCATCATAAATATAATAGAATAAAATTACAAAGCATGCTTAAACCAATAATCTATTTATACATTTGGAATGAATAATAAATCAAAGATAAAATGACATACCTAATTATTTTTCATGTTTAAAATAATCATTTGAGCTATATCATTGCATTCATACTAATGGTTTCTGAACTCCTAGGATATCCATAAATTGTGGGGGTCCCCTTATAATTTTTAAGGATCTCTCTTATGCCAATGTTTTCTAGATCATTGAGTTTAAAGGAATGAGTGAATATAGATTTTGGAATTATATTACATTCAAGAATTTATAACATGAGAAATAGACTAATTCTAAGAACAATAACCTAAGAATTGGAACAATATAATATAGGATTAAAATAGAATCAAATTCATGACTATATTTATGAGATGTTTCAAAAATTACTAAAACCATATCAACTATTTTTATCAAATAAATAAACTATTATAATGATTTTTTTTCATTTAAACAATTCATGCATATTTTTTCAACACCATAATACTATCATATACTGATGAATCATCCAAGAATGATAGTATGGATATGGAGAAGATGTTCATTACTCACACTGAAAGTCCTCTCCAACAAGAAAGAAACCTTGAAGATATTCCCTCAATGGATCGTGGATGAGGGAGAGGATGAGGAATGGATTGGGGATCCTTAGGGGATGCAGAGTGTAGGATGTCAGATAAGAGTGGGAAAAAATTGGGCCCTCGAGATAAGGGTTTTGGTGACTTCTATGAAACTATGTGCCACTATCTCTAGGATTTATTTCTTTTATTTCAATACAAAATGGCCTCGACTCTAAATTTAAAAATATATCATGATAATCCCATGAAAAACTCCATAATATAGAAACATTTACTATGTTGTGGTTTATAATTTGTTGTATAATCAATCCATGCAATCCCTTCACAACACGGTGACATTACCTACACCTTGGTTCGCCCTTTAATGTTTATTTCTACATTAATCTCTCATTTAAAGTAATCCCTCATATAATTATCAAACATTCAATATATGTCCCTTTATATTTAACAACTTTGGAAACCATATCAAGAACTCCTTTCAGATGCTTCCACAATAATTTTTGAAATTATATCATACATCTTCAACATCTTCTACATCGCATTTGAAGGTTTTGGGGTGGATAGGAAGTGGGGGAAGAGTTATTAATTTTGGTTTTTCATTAGTTTAAGTTGATAAAGTGTAAGAAACTAAAAATTGAAAGCCTAAAATATTCAAGAGAGAATCCATCCCATTAAATTTATAATTAATTTAAAACAATAATTACATAAAATGTAATAATTCTCCTCAATAAATTTTTTCACACCGCTATTGTTTTTTCATTACAGTTAAGAATCCAAATGTAAACTCATCTAGTTGTATCAGTCCGTTCTCCAAAAATATCTCAACAATGATATTGGTATCATGAGTACTATTATGGACGGACCAAGAACTTCGTGACATTCTTCTTTGATCATAATAAGGGTTTATCTTTTTTATCTATCAATTCTTGAGTGGAATGATGGTTGATTTTCCATATAGGTATTGAATTAACTGACTAGAGTTTCTTTATTGTGAATCATAACTCTAATCCTCTAAAATTATATAAGTTAGAATATATACTTATGGTTAAAATTTCATAATTACGTGATGCCCTTTTTCCAATATTTATTTTAAGTAATTCCACATCTCACATATCTTCATCATCATCATCGTCATTATTATTATTGTTATTATATCCCATGTCATGTTTTTATTTAAATATCATTTGTTATCTAATTAAATTAATATATATTTAAATTAATTAAATAAAATATATCATTTCCATCAGCCCCATAATGTAACTCATCAATCAACCCTATAATTTATTGTATCATGATTAATAATACATTTATTTGAATAAGTATATATTATTAAGATAATAAATAAATAGATATTATATTCAATTATCCCATGATTAAATATTTATTTTAATATTCACAAAACAAAAAAAATTGTATTAATATATCAACTAAATACGGGAATAAATATTTATTTTTTTATTACCTTCTAAATAATAATAAAAAAGATATAATTTAATTAAAATATTCCATACAAAAATATCTAATGATCGAATTTATATTTGTCAATAATAGTTGGATAATTATTTTTCTACATGTTGAGAATTATATTTATTCTTAATATTAAATTTAATATAATTTAAAAAGATTTTGGATAAATTTAGTGTGTGACCATAAATACCTCTTTCTTTGTAAAATTATGTGAACTTACCTAATATCCAAGATCAGCATATAACAGCACATCAAGGAACCCATAGATAATGAAGTTAGAATTCTAATTACAAAAACCTTTAGATTTACACTATTATGTAATATAATCCATTAGTCTCAATATATCATCAAACCAGATTCATTCTTCATCACCCAATAGTCTTGAATTATATTTATTTGACTTTCCAAAATGAACTTATCGATGATCTACCATAACCATAGATTTAATCAAATTGTTCTATTTTTTTAAGGGGACTTATGATATCTTCATCCATTAACTCAAAATGGAAAAATATATTCATAAATTATTCAATTAATTTCATATCACTTATGACACACCCAATGTATACTACCTCATTGTGACTATATGCCCCCACATTTTTCATCCATTAATCAAAGTACTTGATTCATGATAAACATTAATTATAATATCCACTCTAATGAGAAATAAACAAGTTCATAGAATGCAATATCCAATGACACATATACCAAATTGAATTCCTATGGGAATAACTATACTTATAACCCCTTTCTTTGATATTACCAAGTGAAGACTTCATGAGAAGAAGTCTTAATGTATTACGAGTCTCCAGAACATGATAATCAAACATCATATCTATCCAGTCAAATTAATGTTATCTAAACCATGGGATATAAGTTTAAGAATATTTCTATATCATTTTTCTGCTCTTACTATAATAGGGAATTACTATAACATTTCTATGTGATGAATAATATAAGGTTATAATCATATTTCTGATAATTAAAATAACAATAATTATGTGATAAAATATTTATTAAAATTTTTGTAAACAAAAGTGAAAATTTAGTCAGTTCTAGGGAACCAACTCACACATATTATCATTCTCTCTAAATATGACATCTAATAACTCTTAGTCCAATAGATCTCAAATCATATTTATTATTTTACATAGATAATCATTTAGTAAACGAGTCTTCAACATTCTCATCTATGTCAAATACCCTTACTAAAACTTCATCGCTTTGACAAAAATTCATCAAGAGGTAATACATCCAAAGTTTATTCTTTATCCATTGATGTGTCCCCAGATAACTAGATTGAACATATTTTTATTATTATTAAAATTAATAATATGAGAGTTAGAAGTTGATTATGGGTGGAAACAAAATTTAAAACAATGCTTGAACATATATAATTAAATAAATTTGAAATAAAATTTCAATAATAAAGAAACTAAGATCTAAAGCTCATATAAATAAAATTAATATAAAAATAAAAATGTATAATGTAGGGAGACTATCAAGATTCACCACCACCCCCTCCCCCTTGGTGGCTTCCCTCTAGGGGTCTCAACCAATGATCGGAAATGAGGAAGGGACTCTTTTATATAGGTATTGGAGGGTAGTCCTCGAACTTCTTCAAAGAACCTTCGATTCATGGATTCTTTTATAATATTTATTATTTTGATCTGAAATTATGTTCTCGGGATTTGGTTTCATTCCCCATAATCTCAATTTCATCCACATCAAAGACAGAGATGCTTATTTTAGTCCAACATATGTTGGAAACTCAATTACTGAGTTATGGATTCAATTATATGGGATTACTTGGTATCATTGGCATCCCCAAATCTTGTGGGATGTTCAATATTATATTAGGATCTATATAAAATTTGATAAGTAAACCAAAGGAGGATATATGGATGATTTTATCATATCCTGGTTTAGATTGGCATGTCTTCAACTCTTATTGACACTAATGATTTGGTATATAATGATTTTAGATTGGAATTAAATGTTCATGTTGATAATTTACCATAATTTTTTGTTAATTTTGTATTGTTGGAAATAAAATTGATAATTTTTTTAAATTGATTGAGTTTTGATAATTGTAGAAATTTTTTCCATGCAATAGAGAATTTTTTGTTCAAACTTCCAGTTTCTATATATTTTAATGTAGGTGATGTACTTCATATTTCTAGAACTAATATTTATGTGAAAATGTATGTAATGAAAATTATTACTCCTTAAATAGATGTGTTGGCTATATTGAAAATTTTATATGTTTTTTATTTTGATTCTCGAGCCACACTTGTTAATTTTGATATAGTGGTGGATGATTCAACTCAGTGGGGTTTGGTTACAGATGATTCTAAGAAGAAGGAGTTTGATGTTTCTAAATTAAAGGGTGTTTCTATGGTTACTAATCTTGGTGTTCGGGTCAATTCAATTAGTTTTGATAATTTGGGATTATATTCTATGATAATTAATAGTGTTCCTTTTACTATTGATTGGCAGGACACACATAATATTGTACAGGTCATCATTTTTGATGCTTGGGCCACCCTTATTAATTATGATATGGAAGATACATGTCTGTGGGGGGTTAAAGATTACACTAATAAGAAGGGATTTGATGGTTCTATTTAGAAATGTGTTTCTATTCTTGTTTCTCATTTTGGTCAATATGTTACATTAAATTCTTCTAATTAGCATACTTATGTGATTTTTGTAGGTATTGGACAAAATGACTCCTCAATACATGTGGTTTCTTTGCCAGTTTATGATGATTCTTGAAAATTTGTGTTTTTGATTATATAAATATATAGCAGGATATTAACGTATTTCAATCTACGAAAGGGTCATATGATGTGTCTAATGAATCTTCAATGTTTGATCTAGACTCCCAATTGGTTTTTTCTTGTAGTTCTGATGATAAGAATGAAATATTGGATGCATATTCGGTACAATTCATTATAGAAAAACTTGATTAAATTCCGTAGGATGTGGTTGATATACATATGGGTGTTTCTATCCTAGTGCGTCTTTCAACTAACACTTCTAAATTTTTTGTTTGGAAGCTACTAATACACATAATTCTGTTAATATAAAACATAATGTGGAAATTCCACAACATGAACATGCCGTAAAGATTGGTTTTATTTCCCCAATGGAACAATCTACCAGTATTTTGAATATTATGTACTCAATAATTATATTATTATGAGTTTTCTTAATATGGTACGTCATAATGAATGGTCACAAGATATTGATGCTGTATTTATTGGGAAATATTTATGATGTAAAAGTATTATCTTGTATGCCTCTAGTCGTATAGATTATCCTATGGTTTCATAAAATGATTCTTTGTTTACATTAGATATTGATAGTAACTCTTGTTACAAGATAGATCAAACTGGTTTTGATATGTTAGATAATTAGTATTTTACTACTTCTCTTAATGTAGGATATGTTTCTACATGGAATGAATCATTGGAGGTAGTAGGCTCTTCAACTTAAGTTTACGATTCATAGCAGGAGTCCAAACCTTGGAAGCAATACCAACAACCACTTGGAAGGTTCCCTCATGATAGAGGTGTGTGGGGTCCTAACCAAACTCATGTGGTAGATTTCCCTAATTTTTCATACCTTTTAGGATGATTTTTGTTGTCTTAATTTGACACCATTGTGTTTTATTTTGGGATATTTTTTGGGGTCTCTACTTCCTCTCTTTGTTTCCTTTTTTAATATAGAAGGGATTTGGCCTTTTTGACCTATCATTATTTTACCAGAAAACATATTTTATTATATTTACAACCCAAGGATCTATAATTAATTTTGATATCCATGATCCTTCATTATTTGTATCATAAGACAGAATATACTCATACATTTCTATAGAATTATAAATCAGAAGTTTTATAGAACTATTCTAGATTATATCTCTTCCAGGATGAAAAGACACATAGCCCAATTATTATTTTAGATTATCTTGATATGTTTAGAGACTATAATATATGTATTACCTCACTAAAAGTTCCTCATATCCTCCATAACTGAATAAAATTTCCTTTGAATGCCTCATGAACATTCGGATTTCCATTACAAAAACCCAATGTAGCTCCCTTAGGTTTGATTACTATTTTCATACAATGAATAAGGTATAGAGAACATAAAACCTGATACATTTGATGACATAAAATATATATCTTACCAAAGAATCATGATAAATTTTAATAATTCACTCTCCCCATTTGTGATGGTGAAAAAACAAATTCTTAGAGAGATGTATACAATGAGGAATTAGAAACAGTCTTCTATTATACTATTCTATATTGAATCCCTTTAATAAATTTTAAATGTATGTACCATAATATTGTCTAAGATACCTCTTGGACCAATATCATTATATTTTTATCTCTATAATGTCGGAAAATTGACTTAAATCTCCCATGGAGATACATTTTATTGACCATGTATTCAATGACTATAATAATAGTATATTATTTCCTATCAATAATATATTTTTAACATATAACACTAGGAAAACTACTACTATCTAACTAAAAATTTTGTAGACATAAGGTTACATTCATTTAATAAGAAAAAAAATTCTATTATGGATTCATCAAAACAACTATCCAAGGAACTTGATGCTTTTATTTTACCCATAAATAGATATTTAAAACTTGTACATCTTATTTACATCATATGGTGTCACTAACCCTCTGGGTTGTGTAATATATATACAACTTGAAAGAAATCTATTAGTGAAACCAGTCATTGCAACCATTTTCAAAATTTAATAGTCATGTTAAAAATATATCAAAACTTAATTCTAATGGATGTTAGCAGAGTGGCTAATGAAAAGGTTTCTTCAATGTCTATATTTAAATACCCAGGTTTTAAGATACATTATTATTGTTATTGTTATTACTATTATTATTATATATGTAATTTTAAAGAACATTTTTCTATTCATCAAAATGTATTAATAAAGATTAAAGAATGTGCCTTATAATATATGAACCAAATTAAATGAAATTTATTCATTCATAACTGAATCTTCATAATAAAATAACATAAAACTAATTATTGAACACTGTGGTCTATTACTCTCCATGGATAAAATGCTTCCCCTAAAATTGAAAAAATCAATATGGGACAATGGATAGAAAGGAATAAAATATTCATGATTAGGAAAAACACATAACCATCTTCAACCATAAGGATCACATATAGCCAACCAAAACCTATAATTATTAATATCACCCAAGAAAGAGATATAATTTTGAATAATATATAATATGAAATATGTATTATGCCTTGGGAATTGAGAGTGTAATTAAAATTATTTAGCAAGTTTACACATAGGAATTAAATTCAGCCGTTATAAATAAGGTCATTTCAAATGGGGTTTTCAGACATATATAAAATGGATATACTAAATTTATGTATTGTTAAGTAGTAAAATGAATATTACCTAGCTTATAGTGAAATGAAAATAAGATTTTAAAATGTTGTAAATAAATTTATTTATGTGTTATTTATAAATAATAGTAATATTATTATTAAAATATGATATTAAGAATATATAGAATTCAAATAAATATTTTAAGATTAATGTAATAGTAAAATTATACTTTAAAATAGAATGATTTTATATTAATGATATTTGTTAAAGAATATTTAACATAAAATTAAAATTTCATTTTTCCAAGAACCATTTTTTGAGTATTGTATATTTTATACTAATTAATCACCTTTAATATTTTATATATTAACAAACATATTAATATCATTCACATTATAAATTTATATAAAATGGTATTATGAACACTTTATGTTCAAAAATGTCATTTTTCAAAAAAGGAGTTTTTCATTATATTTTTTATTTTCATATTAAAATTAAAATTATTAATTTATTAATTTTAAATAGATAGAAATAACATTATTTAGGTATTTATAATTTAAAAAATATATTATCATGAAATTGTGTATGTTTTTTTAAGGATATATTTTTAGTTGAATTGGAAAATTACACTTTTTTTTAAAAGACAAAATTATTTCCAAATTATTAGTATATAAGTACGTATTCTAAATTTATGAAACTTTTTTAGACAAAATATATATTTTATAATTTAATTTATAATTTTAAAAAATATATTTTAATTTATGATCCCATATATAAAAATTTCAATTTAATTTTCAATTTTTCAAAATAAAACAGTTTTTTTAATATAATAATATTTTCATATTTTTAAATTTTATTTTGAACACTTATAAAAATAGAATTAAAAAATAAATTCCAAATTATTAATCATTATTACAAAATTATATAATAAAGACAATGTTATATTTAGGATTATATGATAAATTACTTTTGAAAAACCAGTTACCGTTCTGAAAACAGAAATGAAGAAAAAGAGTTACTTAACATGTAAATGGAAAAACATATTAAAAAATTTCTTAATTTATGATTTAAAGATTTTATAATCCATTTACATTCCCCTATATTCTGTATGACAAATTTTTATCCATTTTCATTAATAGTGACTTCCTATTTTTGAAAAGTTTTTTGTATCTAAAAAACGGTGACTTCTTTTCACTTTTAAAAGAGACTCCCATCTCTTCACTTCCCCTCTGAACAAAACCCCTTAATTTCAGCCCAAATTAAATCCAAAATACTCTAAAACACTATTAGTAACATTAATGATATTATGGAATTCTCCAAATACCATCCTTTAAATGTTTAACCCAATTCACAAAAGAGATAAGCCAACTAGTGAACTATATATTTCTAACTTCTTCATCCTATTTTATTTTTTCTATATGTTAATTTCTTCCATCTGGAATTTATTTTCCACACCAGAAATGATAAAATATGATTACTTATTATAATATAATTTTATTATAATTATGTGAAAATCTTTTACCACCCATCCCTTTTTCCCTAATAAAATAGAAAACAACATTTGTGTGTGGGTGGACTACCGATACCCCAAAACGTAATGTTTTGTCTTCATGAACTAACATTCATAGATGGTATTAATGACAAAAATAATATTTAGTTATTATATTTATAAAATATTTTTTATTCTAATTTGATAAAATATGTGATTCATTTATCATATTCTATGGGAAATTACATTTTCACAATAAAAATGTGTGAACTATCACCTCAATGAGATGATTGACTTCTATTTTTTATTTTCATTAAAACATTACATGGACACTCTAAATAGGGGTTTCAAAGGACAGAATTTATTTATATAATATCATTATGTTTTCTCAAAAATAAATTTAAATTATTAATGATATAATCAATAAAATTATTATCATTAATTCAATCATTCAAAAGAAGCATACTAAGACGAAAATCATTAATTCAAATTATGTAATATTTTCATATACATTAATTATTAATATAATTAATTTATAATTATGAGATATCAATCTAATATATAAAATATTATATCATTATTCTAATAGAGTAATTATATTTTAACTAAATCACCTCATTATCATCCATTTAGTACGGTATGTTCTTGTTTGGGTCGGGTTTACCACATGAAAAATTTAGTGATATTATATCATTGATGATTCTGAAAGCTTAATTAATAATATAATATGGAATAAAAATTTATATAACTATTTTTTAGAGTTCATAAAAAAATACATCAATGATTAACTCATTAATAAATAAACAACCCTTCGTATATTACATATTATAGAAAAATGTTCTTTGTTTATTACATCTTTTAATATAAAGACTAAAGTACTCATTAAATGAAATTTAATATTCTTTAATCATTATAATTTCTCTATTATAGTATCTTTAATTAAATATAAATGATTAACATTGCATGAAGAATGAATAACAACACCACTATTATGAAACTAGTTCAAAACGATCAATATTACCTATAACAGACATTGAAAATATATAATAACTAACAAGTATAAATGTGGAGAATAATTATAAATAATGTTGATAAAATTTTAACAATTTGAAAATGTTTTTTCAATAGTTAATTATGTTAATTATATTTTTTATACAAGATCTTAGAGTGCATTCGACTCAGTAGGGAAAAAAGTTAAGGGGTTCTTTTTTTCAAATTTAATTTATCAAAAATTATTTGTTAATGTGTTCCATAATACCATTGATATGGTAGGATTACTACCATGTTAATTTATTTTACCATATTTATGTGTATTTGAGAACAATATCATGTAATTTATTTAAATATCCATCGATTCAAAATTTTCCAAACTTGAAAGTGGTTTTGATCAAAACATTACTCAAACCATTGGTGTTTCATTAGAAATATTATTTTTAAATAAGAATTATTTTTGAATGATTATCTATATAAGTGATTTTTATTCTTTATAAAATATCTCATTATTTACATTTTATATTCATTGGTTATTATATGTTACCTCGATATATCATTTCACATCGATGCATATTCTACCTAAAGTTTTTTTCGTAAATTAAACTAAAACTATCCCCTATTTTCAGTTAGAAAAATCCCTTTATACATATCCTAATTCATTGGATTATTGTGGAAATATTATTTTTTATTCATAATTAATTGATTAGATCAATTTTTACTACTTAGTCTTCTTTAAAAAGTTTTAAAAAAAATTTATGTTTTCTGAATGGGTTGTTTTTTATCAAACTATAAAAAGAATATATTTTTAATGATTTTTATGTGAAAACCTCTTTCCACTATATTTATCATTTTCTATGATACATAATTTCTACAATTTAATATATTTATAAAATAAAATATTATTCTCCAATAAATATAAAATATTTCATTATTTAATTTTTGAAATAAGATGCTGTATGTTTCTTATTTTTGAATTTATTTTTCATAATGGTCCAGAAAATAGTTTTAATATAAATCCATATCCCTTGAAATAAATTATTCTTTATCAAGGCTATTATTCTAGTTTAACAATCCACATTATTTCATGGGATGACTTGTTTATTGTTTTTGTGTAGGATTGATTCATCACTATCTTTTTCATTCCTAATCATTTACTATGTATCATCCTAAATTTTCACCTAAAGTATTTCTTTTGTGAATATTATATTTTTTTATTGAAGTTTTTTCACCTATATTTTGCAAATAAATTAATTTGGGAAGATTATTGACTTAACATCAAACCCTTCATCTATGCAGTATCAATATGATATTCTATATTACCTTGATTTAATAGAATTTAACTATAATATTACATGATATCATTGGATACCCATTTATTTGACATGGGTTTATCATGATATGATCATCAATGGAATTATTCATGATTTTATTTTGTGAATCCATATGAAATATATATTTTTTACATTTTTTTTAATATTTCATAAATCAAAACCATATAATTTACATGGGTTCCTTATGCAAAAATAGTTAATGATTGTATATTGAAATGATTTATAGAAACCATTATATATCCACTAGTTATTCAAGTATTGACATGTGATTGGTTTCAAGTGGCACCCATAAGTGTGGATGATTTAAGGTTGGGTCCTATATCACCCTCCAATTCCTTGTTTTATATTTTATATCACTTGAGATAATGTATTTTGGGGTACAGTTTAGTTGCTCATAAGTATGGTAAATTATGGTGTGGCTCAGTAAAGTAATTATCACTATAATAATGTGTGAGTAAATGTTGAAATAAGATTCATTGTTTTATACCTTTTCTCTATAAAGTTTTAATATAACATGTATAACATTTTTCGTCTAATGTTTCTATAGTTATTTTGTTAATTTGTTATGTTATTCCAATTCATATTCCATGATATATGATCTATCTTTTGTTGGAAATGAATTTTCGTATGTATATTCCCAACTTATATTCACTTATTATAATTGTTTTTATCCATTTTAACCCATATTATCTATTTTATCTACCCCTTTCATATATTTCCATTTACCCTTGTTATGAATATAGCTATAGAATATAATTTGTATATGAAGAAGTCTAGTATTACTCAATAAAAGAGAAATGATCATAATGGTTGTAAAATAAGTTTTTGATGTTTCTATTCCTGAAATAAAATATACCATACATTCTATGAATTGTGTGATTATTTAGAATATGTAATGATTACATTCTGAAAATTTTGTTAAATTAATGCATTTCTAGCTTGGGATTCTATACTATTCCATGAAATTGCTCAAACCCTTTAGTAACCATTTTTTCCTTATAAGTACTAACATTACATAATGTCCCTAAACTATTTGTCCCCCACATGATTGATATAGGTCAATACAAGACCTCAAGTGTGTATCCAAATATTCTAGACGGTATTGATTAGGAATTTGGGGATAATAACTATAATGGGGAGTCTATACCCTCTGATATTAAAAAATCACACTATAAAACACCAAAAAAATGTATTAATAATCTCCAAAAGATAAATAGAAAAAACTAAAATCAATCCAATATAATTGTACCATTAAATATCAAACTAAATCTCATAATAAGTATTATACAAGAGACCAACTAAAAAAATAATCTAAAATAATGACTCACATAACAAGTCATGAATCCCATACTCTACCCCAATTATAAGATCCAATCCTAGTAATTAAATCAACCAATCATGCATTGGGACCCCATTCACATTTCTATACTAAAATTTATAAAGTCTACCTGTGTACCGAATGGTGGCCCAAACATGTTGTTAGAAAAACTCAATAGTCCACAATCGAAGTGTCTAAAAAATCGTGTAAATATAATAATTAATTAAATAATATGATATAAAATGTAACTAATTTCCAAATAAATGCAGAACATCTAAAAAACCTACTAAACCAAGATATCCAAGTTGAAACTAGGGGTTTTCGATACCTAATTCAGTCTGATGACAAATGTATCACTCTATCCTGACCACTGAGCGTGAGTGGATTCCCATGCTACGGAAAAAAAATAAAACATTCCATTCAGTGGAGAACTAAGGTGGATTCCCATGCCAATGGTGAATTATATATTCCATTTATCAATGGACCAATTTTAAATTCTCATTCCAAGGCCACATACATAATCAATTAATTTAGAGAAAGAATGAATTCACATTCCCTGCCCAATTACAAATTCCATGTATCAAAAGAAATAAAGATCCAATGCATACTAATATACAAAAACATTACTAACATGTTTAATATATACCATCCTGGTTAAATTTTTCTATTTAAAAATTATCATACCATTTAGTGAATTGTTCCATTTTCAAAATACATGCCAAATTACCAAATTTTAGGTCAATTAATCTGAAAATCCAATTCCATGTTTCATGAAAATATGTCCATGGCTAGATATTTACAAATTTCAGGCAACTTTGAGTCATAAAAAAGTAATTCATTTATGTTATCGATTCTCCCAATCCTATTACAAGGCTCTAGTCTCTTAAATTCCGGGTTCCAACATTGGTTCAGGGATATTCACAACTTTGAGTGGCTTAAAGTCTATTATCTTAATTGACAATTTATCTGGTGAGATCTGTAGGAATTCTATGGATGAGGACTCAAGAAAATAAAATGTTTCTGATTAAAGGAGGTTTTGAGAACCATGTTCCATCATTATCTCTCATGTTTCAAAATTTTTAAATGAATGGAATATTCTACAGGGTTGCTTTAGGCAGTCTATCTCAAAAGAGGAGAAGATTAATTCCAATTATCTGGTGTCTGGATCAACATGAAACACTACGATTCATGAATCTATATTTTAGGATTTAACAAAGGATCCTAGAATCCAAAACTACGGTTACAGAAGAAGATATATAGTCCTCATGAACCTCAATCTATAATGTTCAGGACAAGGAACAAGGGATTCACTCTAATCCAATATTTTGTAAGTGATGAACACACATTACTGCTTCCTAACACACAAAATATATGAAATATGATCAAAATAGAATATAAAATACGGTTTAGTAGATGAAATAATTTAAATTATTGATTCAAAATCCCCCATTAAGATAAAATAATTTTTATAACCACCCCCAGAAAATTGGGATTCGATCATACATTTAACAAAAAATGAAACCCCCTACCGCACACCCTCTACCATGCCCTAATATATAATTCCTTTATATTTTGGCCTATAATTACTAGATACATCGCGTATACCAATGGTTTCAAAAAATTGGTAAAAGATATAAAATGGTTGGTATACCCTATACCAATGTTTTTTTAATCTTTTGGTGTTTGAGGCATGGGGATAGCCCTATACCAATAGTTATTTACAAATTGTTTGTGTATGGCTTCATTTATTACTCTATTTTTACAAATTGTAAAAACCATTGGAATAGATCTTTACCAATGGTTTAATACCATTGATATATACTGATTTTAACTCTATACTGACAGTTAGAATGAAATTGTTGGTTTAGATATTGTTTTTAGATCTATACCAACGGTTTCTAAACTATTGGGATAGTTTTCTCTAATTTCACACCACAGCACACAACTTCCTCCCCTATCAAATTACATGCTTTTGAAAACAACATAACACTAATGAACAAACTATAGAAATCAAAATGACATTACTGTATAATTCAAAATGACACTAATAATATATACAATATACAATAAAATTGAATTATACAGACAATAAAATATACAAAATGACCCCAAATTGAAGACAAAATGACCTCCAATTAAAATTACATTGAAAACAATAAAATATAAAATACATAATTCAAAATGATACTATGGACACTTAAACAAGAAATTCTACAAGAAGAGTAATATTGGAAACCACTTTGTACTTGAAAATATGTAATGGATCTATGAGCGGGTGGTATGGAGATAACATTGAAGGGGATACTAGGAGGGTCCATGACATTGATGGTTTTTCCAGGGAGGGTGGTGTGTTGGGGAGGGTGTCACGGATAAGGATGGGTTAGGTCATTAAATAGATTTAATACCATTTAAAAAGAGAATTTATAGAATCCAATTATAGATAAAAATTAAAGATACATGAATAATGTGACCTATATAATCATACATATATTCTATCAAAGAAAATCAACAAACATCAAATGTCAGTAATATCAGTCAAAAATGCAATGGATCAATTTTTCCCTCATCACCATCACTGTCACTGTCACCATCACCATCATCATCCTCAACTTCACCCTCATCACAACCCATCATCTTCATCCATATCCTCAACCTCGTCTTCATCCTAGGCCTCATTCTCAGCCTCATCATTTCCCTCATCCTCCACCTTGGCCTATGCCTCTCCCTCGACCTCGATCTCGGTATCATCCTCATCCTCATCTTCTTCCTCGCTATCTTCATTTCCAGGAACGACATCATCCTAAGAAGCACTATAAATGAAACTTAGTGCACTATATTTTTAATGCATAATCAATATATATTCATCACAATATGTTCTGACCTATGGTGGAAGTTTTGGACTTAAAACATTCATCAGTTTCATAATTTCATTATTTTCCCTTACACATTGTTATTCCATGTTTGTAGACCCTTATCAGCTTGTTCTGATCAAGCCATATCATATTCTAACATGGTCTCACTACAACTCGTACCTAAATAGGTCCAGTACTTCGTCAGAACTATACTCTTCCCAGTTTGGCAGCATTCTCTACCATGGTGCTCATCTCCCAACACCTCATGTATGTGATTATATGGCACAAAATTATCAGGTTATGGGGAATCATGGGCCTTTAAAGATTCCTATTGCAAATATAAATAGATTATTAAGTTAAAAAATTGATATTAAAATATGAAATCAAATAATTAAAACCTACAATCTACAATTCTTTTAGTTCATTTTCTGAACATCCATCTTTTTTCCTTCTACTCAAGAAAAACTATTTTTCTTAAGGAAAAAGTCTTCAACATTCAATACCTTACTCTACAATGAAAATGAATATAGGAAACCATAATTAAAAATAGGTTACCAGTATTGAATTTCATAACTAAAATTATTTAAAAACTTTAGAAATTGAATAAATTAATGAGGAAACAATAAGAATTAAATGTCTTAATGAAAAATTATCAAAAACTGTTGTACATGCTTACTCTCATGATCTCACATCATAGTACAACCTAATGTGATGATTTATTTTTTATCATTATTGTATTTTTATTTTTTCTAGAGGATTCCTGAATAAAACCAAATAATACAAAAGAATGTGTTAATGAAAAACATAAATTTATTTGTTTAAATGCATCAAATGTTATTAAAAACTTAATCATGATAATTGTCCAATGAGTAATCATTTACTTATATTGGTCTATCAAACAATAATATATGATGGTTTTTGCCTCTAAATATGTGCCAACTCTAGCATGCCATCCAATATAAAATTCATGCTTATAGGCTCTCCAATGCTCACCTAACTCTTTTAGACATGTTGTTCATGCTCCCTCGTCATCAAGAAAATTAAACCGAAGTAGACACCAAAATATTATTTCATATAAAAACAAAAATAATGTTACATTAAATACAACATATTTTTTTACCCATATCTGTGCCAAATCATTATCTTGTACTTTTTTCAAAAACTGTCTCTATGAGATCGGGCTATCATGAATGATTTCAGAGTATTTGGAAACCATCTCCAAAAAACTCTGACATTGTTGTCCTATTTTTCGATCATTTGGTTCTCTTCGTTATAGTCCACTATCAATTGCATGCAGCACTTCCACACATGACACTTTCATGTATTCCCACACCCCACTGCCTATCAGTAGATATATTTGTTATGACGTAAAAACAAATATCATATCACTAAATGTTATAATGAAATTAAATTATTGTAAAAATATATTTAGGGTTCTAAAATATACCAATGGCAGTATACTCAATGGGAACCTCTAGATTCTCTATTACTGAATGAACATCACCCTATACCGGTGGAATGGGTCCTAGTGTATGCTTTGTAGGCACAGACTATGTCATAGTAGGATTCAAGTAAGGAATGTAGAGTCCCATAGTAAAAGAAGTAGATGGTGAAGAATATTTCCTAGATGACTGGCCAACTATATAATATGGATGAGTAGTGGGAACCATCATGGGATATGGTAACTATGGGCGAGGAGGATCATATGTCAAGGGTGATGAAAACATGGGAGGCCTAAATATCCCACGTGTCTCTAAAGAAACAGAGGGATCAAAATGTGTTGAAGATGGCACATGACTGGGAGGAGAAGGGTCTAAACGGGTAAGCTTACTAGAGAGCCAAGCTCATATACCACCACCTCGTACCACTGGACTGAGTACAAGGACCAGTACTATGTTGCATGTAGAATAATTGGCACCTATGTGGTGGATCCTAAAAAAGATTAAAACAAAATTAATCACATGAAATTATATGTAATTAATATATATATATATATATTTGAAATAAAATACTCACAACAATCACTAATAGAGGAATTCCCATCTCAGCCATTCAACTATGGTTTTCCAATATATTTTTTCTTTGTTGCTCCTTATATGGTTTTAATTATTTCATTTGAAAACAATCATGATTGTACATAGAAGAGGATAACTACTATGAGACCAAGAAACAAAAAATTTTGAGACACAGATTATTTGACTTAGGTTATTTAGTTCATATTTTCCATTAAGTAATTTATCTATTTATTGGGTTTGAACTTTATCTACATTGGTTTTAATTTTTATATAAATTAGTTTAATATGTCCAATTCAATTAATCTATTTTATTGTTATAATTTAACTGTTTCATTTTTTTTGGTTTGGTAGGTCTGAATACAATTCAATTCAATATTTTAAAAATGAAACTCAAACAAAAATGCAACTAGTAGATATTGAAGATGCACATGAAGTTCTAGTGGGATATGAAATATTTGAAATCAATAGTAAATCAATTTGTATAGCACAAACCTCAAAAAAACCATGTTTACCTAAATCAATAAAAATGAGAACACATAGGAATGATTCTATATATTTCCCACCACAACTTCAGGTTCACAATAAACTGTTACAATTGAAGTATTGGAGTCATCTTAAGTAATAAATGGACCATGGATAATGGGAGAATGGATGGGGTTAATTCCATCACCTCCATCATCAGAAATATTTCTTGGTATTACTTTATTAATGACACCATATTCCTGTCAAATATGTTATTTGACCAAAACAACATGTTTCTCCATTAATGCCAATTAATATGGTGCATTAGTAGAAAGAGTGTAAGTCATGTCAATATCTCAAAATCCACATTCATTAATAAATGATCCATGCCTCGTCATCGAATAAAACTACTGAAATTTAATCATAGTGAATTGACCATGATAGTAATAATCTGTTGTTATTATATTTTCAATGACTCCATAATAAGATATATTTTCAAAATGACATCTATTATCTGATGCACTGAAATAATTGTCTATTTAGGAATTAATCATAACAAATTCATTATGTTCTCTAATTTTCTTTGTTCATTCAGTGGTAATAAATCTATACACATTGATCACGGTTGATTTACATTCACTAACCATGTTATAATGACCAAAATCCAAATCCCTTATTTCCTTAGAGATAGTTTGAGCAGGAAAACATGATACGTATAATATAATCGAATATTAAACATAACTAAATATTGATTTTATTTGTTTATTACATCAATATTTATTCCTTTAATTTCAACCGAATAGATAACTCTTTGCTTTGAAAAGTCTGTATCCATCAAAAAGAAAAATATATGTTCTTTCTATTTATCATTTCTTTATGGTCCCTGTAGAAGAAAATAGAAATATTTTAACAGATATGTACAATTACAAGAGTTAAGAGAATATATACAAGTTCAATTTACTTACATGATGTAGTCATCGAACAAATCATAGTTGAAAAACAATGTGCAATATTCCAACTCCTGCTATTCATGGAGTAATGACGTCAATGTATATGTTACAACAATTCCTCCTATTTGAGAAAGTGATGGAATACTAGGATCAATTATCTCATACTGTTAATCTTTATTTCACATTAGTATGTTCATTCTCGTAGTTAGATCAGGAAAATACATTGAGTACAAATCCATACATTCTTGAGTCGATTAACCATTCATGATAGAACCATCCGGGTTATTAATGTTCCAAAAAATATATTTCAATATGTACATATTTCTTTTAGTTGGATACAACCAAAAAAAGCTACAGGTCCCATGAGAATTATTGTGGTTGGATGATGGACAGTCAGATGCAACATTCATGTGAAAAATAATTGATGAAATATATTTTATTACCCAGAAAAAAATTAATGGTGTCTCCCCCAATATTTGTGGTAGTAAAGACTAGGAAACCTTCTAAGCACAATTATCTCTAAACAAATGGAACAACTGGATAACTGACACCCATACATTATTGTAAAAAAATGATAGGATACTATTGGAATAAACTCATGTAGAAGGATGTGATAATAATGAGTATTCAATGATTTCAACTTCTACAATCTTTAATTAACAATTTTTTATATATTTCATGAATTTCCATCAGGAATGTTAATAGTCACTAGTACATCCAAAATTGTATTTTATTTCTACAGGTGTCATCACATAATAAGCGCAAGGAACATTCCATTTAATTTCATTAATACACACAAGATGCTATTCTGGTCTGATCCCCCAATCCACCAAGTCACACTGAGATCATAAATCATCTTTTATCTTTACATTGACATTTAAAATAATTGAAGGAAACATTTCACATATATTTCTTTTAATGGTCATTACATCTAAGAAATGATGTTGCAAATTGGTATACCAAGAAGGCAACTCAATGAAGATACTCCTATTCTTCCAATTGTAACAGGAATCATTGGAAAAATTCTTCCACATTCTTGATTTCATTTTCTCATTCACTAATGAAAAACTGAAATCATTCAATTCATTAAGAACATCAATTTCATACTAACATTGAGGTGGATCGTCGGTCTCCATCATATTGTCAAATCATCGATGATTATTTATATATGGATGCGTCACTGGAAAGAATCACCAATATCTCATACAACTAAAAATGTTGTGATATTTTAGTCTTATGGATTGGGTATTTTTCATGCAAATAGGACATGACATTTTTCACTTCGCGATCCATCCATAAATCATTGCATAAGTTGGAAAATCATTGATCATCCACAAAATCACAACACAATGTGAAATATGTCTTCCGAATATGAATTTTATGTGTGCACACCCACATATAAAAGAAGTTTCAGCTCTTTTATTAAAGGTTTCATGTATACATCTATATCATTTATAGGATTATAAGGGCTAGATATAAGTATACTAATTAAAGTGAAAGGTTTTTTCCTACACAACCCTAGGAGAAGGTTATAAATGTGTATGAAAACTGGCCATGTGCTATGAAAAGTCAGAACCAACACAAATAGATTAAAACCATCATATGAGTAAACCAGTCTCACATTACACAAGTCAGCTACAAAATTATGATGTTGAGCATCAAATCTATGCCTGGAAATTTCATCTATAGGGTGAACCAATGGTATATTATTCTTATTTCTCTCGGTATGATTCCCTCACATTTTTATTGATGTTTAATTAGAAATGAAATGATTCTAGATTCTGGGGATCAATTGAAAGTACCAAAATACTTTCTATGGAACAAGGGATGGGGTTCCAGCAGATTTTGGCTTCCATCAGGATGTTCCACATTTTATATAATCATTTATTTCAGTAGTTTCCACCTAGAGTAAGATGCAATATTTCATGAAATGAATATTTATTTTTGAAAATAAAAGTTCTTCAAATAAATTCCATGCCATATAATGGTTTTAAGGAATATCTACATCATGTGGATGTATGTACTTCCAAAGGTAAGATACTAATCGATGTAAGTATTTTAAATCTCATACATGGTTTTACCATGAATATATTTGATTAAAAATTCAAGCCTTTTCATTTAACCACATTGCCAACAAATTGGAGTCTCCATAGAATAATTTAATTGTTTTCATGTTGTCAACATCATCATTTTCATTAGATGCATTATGTGAGCCTATATCAAATTCTTATTGGTCAGCATCCTATCCTTATCATGATGAAGAATAAACAGAAACCGATAATATACAAATTTTCCAATCCAATATTCTCATTTGGATCATCATCATTTTGATATTCCATTTTCTCACCATTTTGATACCACACATAGTAGCTTTTTTAAACCATATTTGGTTATATGTTATAAAAATTATTCATGTCTCAGTCATGGTCTTCCAACAAAATTATAATAAGGGTAGTGTATGCGACCACTATATGACACATTTTCAATTTTAAATAACAAAATCTCTCCAAATTGTTTTGAAACATTCTTGAGATCTAATTAGTTTCATATATAAAACTTATATCCATTATGTGAAAAGAAATGTTATAATTCATTGCGTGAAAGAAATTCAATAAGATTTAATTTCAATCAAAAATATATATTTTATAAATGATAATTGATCTGTTTATATAATACCATAACTATCACACTACTCTATATGAGAATCATAACATGAAAGACAAAAAAATAATATATATATATATAACAAAATAAAATAAATATAAAATGATGATATTTAATTGAAACATGGTGGAAGTGATGGAAAATTATTGTATAAAGAATGATCTATCTAGGATAATGATGAGAAAATAGTTAGCATTAAGACTACATTAACAGATATCATTGTATTATATAATTAGTGATATATTTCTAATCAAATTTTTTTTGTATTATTATTGATCAATGATATTTTTAGGGTGTTTTATTTAAATGTAATCCATCTTATTGTCATTGACTATAAACATATAGGTGACTAATGAAAATGATATAAATCTAGCAGGATGAGTCACTGACGGGTTGACAGACTTCCTGGTATACCCCAATGTGTTATATTTACATTATTCCATTACAAGCCAATATATTCAAGGGACACCCTTATTTAGGATGATCACTTAATTATAACTCTATGGCCATATAATAATAATTTTAATCCCTTAGGATAAATAATAATACTTCATCAAATGCATAAAATGGTTCAGAAGTGTGGGGTCATATAATAAGAAAATATTGTGGTACAAAAATAAAAAATATCTCATAGATGAATTCATAAGCATCTTTATATAAAATATATGTAGTTTTATAAGACATTAAAAGTATAGATGTAGGTATAAAATACTTTTTTAGGACCAATGTAATTATTTTAATGTATAATTGAGTGAAGGATATCATAGGTCAATGTTGGGCTAATTCAATCTCAAGTGGGTTGTGTAGGCTTGGACATGAATTTGGAAAAGTCATGAATTATTACCAAGGGACTCACACAGGTCACTTCTCCCATGTGAATCCCATTGGTCACTTCACCAATAGGCCTCACATAGGTCACTTTTCCAATTTGAATCACACATATCAATTCCCTAAAATTATTTTTGGAACTCACTTACCATTATGTAATAAATCATTTGAATTCCAATGTAAAGGATGCATTGAATAGTTAGGAGAATAATGGATTTACTTCACCAAAACTACTAAAACTATAGGTGGGGACCATCAGGTATACATCACAATTTTTAAACATGATAATGACCCCCATGTCAAACATACATGCATGAACCTCAAAATAAAAAAGTGAAAAATACATTTAGGAGAGAGAATATTGGTAGTATGAAACCAAATCAAGGGGACTAATGATATTTTTGAATGTCTGGTGAGAAAAAGGTCGTGCGGTGTTAATACATTAATTAATATTTACCATTAAGAACATTTTACACATTTTTATGTCATACATGCCTCATTATATAGAAATTAAGACAATGGTATTAGTAAAAAAAATTTCCACAAATCTCTAAAATAATAAACCATTATATAAAAATTTCAACATGTAATTATTGGAATTCCCTTTTAGAATAAAGGAATTAGTTTCCAACAAAAAAATACTTCAAAATATTAATGTGAACATCACCAATGGTGGAAACTATTGTTCTATTAAAACACTAATATTGTGTAACATTCATGAAAAAAATAGAGATTATAATATTGGTGTAGGGATAGACATTTATTCTCAATGTGTAGGCTGAAGTATTTTGAACACGACAATTTCACATTCAAGAAGACGGAAATTAAAACACTAAATTATAGGGATTGTATCCTGATGTAGGAAAGAAACTAAATTTGGTGTAGAAAAATTCTATATAAATGTAGCCCCAATATATATCTCATACTCACCAAATTGAAGTTGAAAAAAACCGAATTATTTAAATGAGGATGCATCACATGTGAGGAGGAGGAGTCATCAGTTTGGTAGAGAGCAGTGCTAGTATACGGGAAAAATTAGTCGAATATGGAATGGGGAGGGGAGATCGCTACTTTATTTAGGGGGAACCTATCCCAACAGTTTTTAAAAATTGTTGGGATATGTATTCTATAACAATGGTATTTAAAAACCGTAGGCATATACCAGTGTATACAAATAGTTTTTATAACTACTGGTAACACCATATTTTGAGATCCCTTCCCAAACAGTTTTCAAAAACTATTGAAAAAACATGGTAAAAAATACCCTTTACCAGCGGTTCTTAGGAAACCATTAGTAATGGGACCCTATCCAAACAGTTTTTTGAAACCATTGGAATATGGGAGTTGGTATAGATCACCATTCCAAAAATTTATACCTGGTCTACACAATTCTTGTGGTGATCTATTAATTGTCGTGGAACACAAAGTGACATCCATTACACTACATGAAAGGCCACACCTACCCCATTCTAGTTTTACTAATTATTTCCCACATAAAGCTTTCAATCATACCAAGAACACCACTACCACCATGCACCTAGATGTTTTTCACCATGAATTAAAAACTATATATTTTCAATCCACTATTCACTTATAAATCCATATTTACACAAATAAGGTTACTTGGAAATATAATTTAAAATTCTCAAGTAAATTTGTTGAAGTATATAATTACGTGGAAAATAGAATGGTACTTACCCTTTACCAAACATGCCCCCATTTCTTCCTAAATATCCATTTTACCCAATAATATTAACATAATCTAGGGGATCTAAAAAAACCCAAAGTAAAATTTTGGACATGGAATCCATTTCAAGATTCACAGTTTATTTTCACTCTCCAGTTTATGAGTTTTTAATGCCTCCTTATATGATATGGGTTCATTGATTTTTTCTAAAAATGATTCACCTTCCATTGTGACTTGAAAACCATATCTCTTTTGTTCTCTAACCAGTTTACTTATCATACATAGTATTTATGTCTCTAAAATAATTTCTTTCTCTGAGTATTCTGAAATTATTTCTTATGCCAAGCGTTGTGTATCTTGAGTCCCAAATTCATAAATTTATAACTTTCTCTTAGTATATCCATTATATATTTTTTCAACTTCCAGTAATACATAATGTATTTCAGAAATTATCTCTTTATGTGAGGGTTCTTTCAGATAATATCCCCTGAGGTATTTTAAATATACTATAATGATACACCTAATTTCTTTAGGAAAATATTTTTTATTAAATGTATACCTATAGAATTATTTATATACCTATACACAGAAATGTGACAAAATATATCTCTTCTTATACCGTAACCCATTTGAGTCTCCTCTTTTTTCTATATTTGGTTCTTTATTTTTTTTCTTCTGAATGTAATTTATATCCCAAAAAGGATAATGGAAGACTTTAATAACTTATAATTGACCAAAACATGTCTAAAATTTTATGATTCCTCCTTTTTCTAAAAATATTACGATGTGCTGTAAATAGTGGTGTGAGTTTGTATAGTATTCCAAACTCTTCTAGAAAATTGATGAATTGATGGTTAAGACAACACTCACGTCGATCTTAAAATAGTTTCTTTGTTTACGTATAAAGAAAATTCTCTATATTATTCTTGAATTCATTAAATTTTTCAAAATAAACTAACGAATACCTCATTATGTAGACATATCATTATCTATTAAACATTTCAGTAAAAGATATGATGTAAGACTTTCCACCACAAAAATTTACTAGAAAAGTTCCATTCATATATATATATATAAACTAATACTAAAATATCTACAGTTCATTAACGTTTTCAATAAATGGATCATTAATAATTTTTTTCTTATAAACACGTGTAATACATATAGAAGTGCTTCAACACATAAGAATATCAATACCCTTGTGCATATAAGTTTTTAAAATGCATCTCATTCTTATGAAAAAATCAATAATTCCCACACTAGGTGTTGTGATATACATGTGAACTAGATTTTTTATCTATTTCCAAGACTTGATTCTCATATTATAGAACATTAAGACTATTAATAAAAAATTTAATCCCATAAAATTTTTTATCTTTAAAATAGCTGTAAAAAAAATAAACATGGTAATAAAACAAATCATTTCTAAACTATCCACCAAAAATATTTTCCTATAACATTAGTAATATAATAATAATTCATTAAAATATGAACCAATCACATCAATAATGTTATATAGTAGCCTCTAATATCTATTTTATTTAGTGCTTCTACAAGGGTATCTTATAAATCATTATCACCTCTGGAAATTCTCTATAATGTACTTGGTTTCTCTATTTGGATACACATGTGAAAACCATATGATATATGTAATACCCAATTTTCAGAAATAGAAATATTTTACATCAAAATAAATATACATGAATCTTCACACCACTTCATTACTAAATAATAGTAATTATTTTAGTGACCTTTAACTATATAAGAAAAGCATACCACCTCCTAAAATTTATCCTCTCTTTGGATCGTTCTATATTTAGAAGGATAAAAAAAGGTGACTTAGACGTTGAATTTTTATTACAACATTTCACCATAACTTTCCTCTTATTTACTATAATGACAGAATGTATTTCCTTGGTCATGTATTAATCTACTAGAAGAATCATATTATATAGATCCAATGGTATCCTTTCTTGATTTTCAATGTTCAAATTCATAATGTAACTTGATAATCTTTGAAACTGTGAGGTGAGAATCCGTTCTGTGAGAAAACCCTTATGCTAATTCAAACCCAGTACGTCCAAATAACTAAATTATGAAAATAATATTAAATACATAATGTACAGGTGGAACTCCTTCTCCAAGATTTAAGGTAAATATTTCCATGAATATTTTATAGATCTCTTTTCATTTGTTCTCTTAATAGAGATGACAAAGATGAGACAACATAGTGTATGCATATGTATAATCATGAAGCTTCTAGAGATCACTAGTCTTGGATTGTAACATGAGGAATTAAACATCTAATTCATTATCGATTGGTTTCCAAAATATTTCATTTTCCTCCAAACATACCTAGGGATATGGTTCACATGGACTAGGGATTCCAGTACATAAAATATCCTCTAATTTCATTATACAATAAACAAGAACAATTACAATTTCTAGATGTTGAAACTAGTAGTGGTATTATATTTTTCTTATATGAATCACAATGATAATTATGTGGTTGAATTACTTACTAATTTATTAATAATCAATAAAATAAAATTTTTAGTACTATATCTCAGTTACTATTTATGTTGTAATAATTTTATTTTATTTGTCTCCCACTATTTTTTCAACATCTAATAGCCCTTTCCCATGGATTTAGAGTATTCTATTTTCTTAATACACTAGAATCAAAGATTATATCCCCTTAAAAAACCTATATGGTGAAATTATTACATTATTTGAAGGTATTTTTGATGTATTTTCTTTCCAACCACATTAACTAATAGTTTATTAATCTACTGATTGGACTCCCAAATCCCAAATTCATATTCTAGTACATCCTAAATTGAGGCCTCTACGTTACACTAATTCTTGAAGTGGAAAATACTCTTCATGATAACGTAGTTATTTTGACCTCATAATTTATTTATAACTCAAAAAAAATGTTTTTTGATATTTGATAGGCTAATACTTTGATCTATGTTTACATTCTGAATCCTATGATGAAATATGTTTACCCAAATAATATTTTTATTGAGGGACTTTTTTTACTTATATGTAAATATTTATTATTTTATTATTCGAATGCTTGTTTATATTATATAGTTTTCACATTATTAATATTACGTGTTTGAAAATTAACTTAGGCATTATAACTTCAGTTTATTTCATTTTAAAATTCCATTTCATCAAGCTAAATTCTGTGAGAAACAGTAATCATCTAAATAAACCTTGCATCTAATAAATAAATATGTTACCGTGAAACATAATATTAAACTAAATATTTGATTTGACTATAATATTTTATCTACCAATTGTTTTATTGACCAAAGATAAACAAACATCAACTATATAGGAAATAACTCATTAAACCCATCATGTGATAAATATTAAATATTTCTCTACTCTTCTATATTTCTTCAAGATTAGATTCACCATAGGTTGGGTCCTAACCCATCTCTTCTCATTGAGGACACCAACAATTAAAATTTTTTACCCACACACACATGAGGGAACAAGGTGTTTAGGGTTATATGAAATAACTGTTGGACACATTGGATAATGTAAAATAATGGAGTAATGGATTATTTTTGAGAACATAATATTTTGTTTAATAGAAAATTATCACATAGAATAATGTAATTAATTTTTTAATTAAATGAATGAAGCTAACAATACACAGGTTGGTTAAGCTCATGGTAAATCACAACATGTAGTAACTACAAATTTTTACAAGATAAAACTAATTTCAATTCATTATAAACAATATATTTTTTTAGACTAAATAATTTAATCAACCAATTATTTAATTAACTATTTAGAATAATATTCTATACAAATAACTCTTTATATGTAATAAGATTCACATACTGTATTATTATAAATAAATTTATTTTCGATGGAAATAATTATATATATGACTTGTACTAAGAAGGACACTTTGTGTGTACCTTATATGTCAAATTAAATCCTTTTAAGGAATTTAATACTTAAATGATATATACTTGGTTGGAATCATGACACATAGCTTATACATAATATTGAATCCATTTTTGAAATTTAGTACTTAAATGTTGTGTATTTTCACCCAATATATTATGTAACTCATTTTATGTGTGGTCTCTATTGTGTATTATAGAAATTCATATAATTTATTCCAACTTCACATGTCGTGATACACTTGATTTGTAGTTACATGGGCTAAGCCTTAGATTACAGGAAACGTGTAAGAACACATGTTTCCCCATATATAAATGTGGTGTGCGTCGATTTTAATGCATGTGAAGTAAAAAACATGCAAAACATCTATTAACAATTGCGTTGTTTGACAATTTATGTAGAATTATTCATAAAGAATGTACACCAACATAAAATTATAAAAATCCCTCAGTGTGTATGTGATGTAGAATGAAAATAGACACACGATGTGTACAAATAGAAATATGTTCTAATATTTATGTATTATTAACCTATTCTATATGTTGGCCCACATAATGCGCATAAGGTTGTAGATTTTACCTTAAAGGGGTTTTCATGAATTATATGACACACACAACTAGATACATGTCATGTAATCAATATTTGGATGTGTCTCTTGCATGGTCGTCAATACATGGTGTGCAATTACACCGTGTAGCTGACCAAACTGATTATTATCATTTACATTATGTTAAAATCCTATGGGGATACATGACATTCAGACCATATTTTTGTAATCTCTATAAAACCACATACTACAATGATAATCAATACATAATGTTTGATGACAATTTCTATTGATCCACATGTCTCGATAATATTATTACAACGTACACCTTATTTAGATGATGACAAGGGTAGCCTCACATTAAGAGCATCATAGTTTTCTACCAACTAATTCCAATTCACCAAATATTTTGTTTGTTTCTTATATTTTATAAAAAATGAAATATGAGTTTTTGAGTATTGGAAAAATGAAATGAAAAACTAAAACTATCCTAATAAGTAGTGAAAGATGTGTCAATAAAATAATTAACATGGAAAAGTGTTTGTTTTTGTGTCCTTCATTATTCATCTTGTTTTTTAATATTCAGTTTGATAGTTTAATTATGAAATATCGTTATTAAACTAATATTATTTTATTTAGTAGTTTTAGTATCTTGAATATACAGAAAAATAAGTTTTATATCATCATACGGTCAAGGATGACGTCACACCTCAATTGAGAGTTTTTCTTCATCCCAGACCCAAATCCATAAACTTTTCTGTCATCATTTGAATAGATCAAATCCATCACACGAAGAATCTGTTTTTACTGGAATGAAGAGAAAAATAGTAAAATAGAATAAGGGATGGAGTTTCTAGATACATTTTTTGGTGTAAAATTACCACACTCATTCATGATACTTTCATTGACCACAAATATATTCGAAACAAAGAATAATTTAAGAGAAGAATTTGGGAAATACCTGTCCACAGTTATGGACAAGCCTATGGTTAGCCACTCATTGTCCAGTAAAATAGGTCATTCTGGAAGATATGAGAATAGGATAATGAGAGAAGTAAAGAGGGAAGAATGAGAGAATGAAAATAATGATTAAAATAAATGGTGTAAATATATCATAAAACATAATGAGGATATAATAATAAAATAATCTAAAATCTATAGTATAAAATAAAAGAAAATAAAAAATAGAGCAAGAAGTAGTATCTCGGTTCAATAATCTAATATTTCTTTAGTGGAATCTATAATAGTTTTTATATAGGGGAGATTCCCATCTATCTCCATTGTTAATATATCTTTCATATCTTCTATTATCTCACTCCAAATTGAAAGTGTGTTTTTTAATATTCAATACATTAGATCTCCATCTATATTAGACGTTTCCTAGTTTTTTTGTAGACTCATATTCCACAGTGATGGTATTAGAATCTGTCGTTACATTTCACTATAGTAACACTCCTTGTTATATGATTCTATATATACCACCAGTCTCATGGTAGTAGTATCCATCAGTCCAAAATGATATAGCATCACTATAGTACTTAAGATGGTAGTATGGGTCACAGTAGATCTTATTCCTTTAGAACAAAGACATAACTCCTTAGTGAAGTAACCATTATTCAGGGTGAAACTCCAAATACCATGGTGGGCATAATTCACTCAAGTATAATCACTACCATATTCAGTAGGACCATGGTGCTATAATTCCTTTTGTTTATTTTTGCTTCATAGTAGTGGTACATCACGCACTGTATCATATCTTGATCTATCATTGTTTTTAAATGGGACCTCTTCTCCTTATCCACCATTGGATCTCAACGGTAGTTCATCATCTACCTTGAACTCAACTATAGAACATTTCCTTCTATTTTTCATAAATGGATCATCATCTATGTTAGCATCATCCATGGTACTACTATTGTACATGATTAAATATGACCTCAATAGTACTACCATTCACATCTTCTACCTTCGATTCTCCATGATACTAAAGTATATAATCACTCAATAGAAATGATATTTCCATATTCCTTTTCCAAGGATATCACCTATAGATTTTTCAACCTATTAATTTTATAAGGGCTCAGACATGTATCCATTTCTATGAATTTTTTAACATAGTTGGTTCTTTTGTGACATCACATAGACATATCACTCAAGATATCGAATAGTTGAATGCCTCATGTGGCTAATTCTAGAAAAAAAATTAGGATAATACTTCATCCTCATACCATAAATACATTAAATCTCACCTATTGTGATCGTAGATTATCCCCACTAAAAATAGAGATAAGATTATTCCTTATATCCTTCTTGGTCTCACCGTGGAAATATGTGAATCATTTTCATTATGTATGGCATGTCATTATTATATTATGCCTCTCTAAGGTTTATTGATATTATAGAGGTGATACATGTTAGTCTTGATCATTTACATTATGTTATCAACTCGAGATCGAGCTTCCCATTGGTGGAAATATCATCATCGGAAATTTTCAGTGGGTGGAAAATGATGTCAAGTGATGATAGTGGTGGTGATATATGGAGTGTAAATATATGATGCTAGGGTTGCATGGATGAAGTAGAATAAAACTATTGTTCTTAAAATATGAACTGTTCCACTCAAAGATTTTCCCACATCTGATATTTTCATGGATGATCACTTTTTTATATATAATTTCAAGTTGAACTCAACTCAGTAGCCTATTGTTTGAATGGGATCCCACATTCACACTCAAACAAGAAATATGGGCTTGTACTAACATGCATGAGCCCATGCATCCCTTGGGCCAAATGCTATATAGGATCCTCCCATGTGGCTTGCTCTATAACAACCATAGGTGTAGAGACCCGAAGCTTGATGTACATGGACATTACATTACATTTGTGGAATACTTATTACATTAAAATAACCAACGCTCAAGGACCGTAATAGTTTATTGTCTTTGGAAACTCGGAACATAATCTTCTAATCATGGTGGAAGATCTTCAACATCTCCTATAATGATATTCCCCTTTTGTTTTATTACCTAAAACATTTCCTTATATCCTGGGAAAAGAAAACATATAAAGGGTGAGCTCAAATGCTCAATAATGGTAAGCATGGAGAAAATGAAACAAACCAATTACATTTGAACATAAAAACATGAACATAATGTTTAAACATCATGATATTGAGCAATGACATAAAACATGGTAGTACAGAAGCAATAGATCATAATAGAACATCAATCATGATAAAATAGCATGGGAATTAAACATGTAATTGTGGAAAAACATTAATCACATGATATTATTTCCATTGTAGTGAAGGCATTGCTGCCAATACCATATTATTGGACAAAGTCCCTTTCTGAATCAAGTTCACTCCTCGTTTCAGTCCTGTAACACAGAACCGGATTAACATACTATTCCAGCCATGTCTATCTCATGAGATATAAATCTTTACCCAATGCATTGAAGGGATATATAGGTCCCACCAATCTCATAATTAAATCATTCTTACTTGTGCCACAATATAAACATAAATCATTCATCATAACCAAAATAATAAAATGGGTTTCATAAACATCATCCCATCATAACATAGTCCATATAAAAAAATGGATATCATTTCATCATAAGAGAAGTGAAACCATTTCAATCAAAGATACAATATACTTGAAACATAAACATATGAAATAAGGTCATCTTAGATGGAAAATGGTTTTGATAAAACACTTGAAATGAATTCTTGAGGAAAATATCCTTTCTTCATCAAAATCATTTTCTTTTCACAAAATGCCATGAAATTTTAAAAGAAAATTATTTTTTTGAAAATATTAATGAAATCATATAGAGTAATATTCATGAAAATTAGGCATTAAGAAAACGTAAAAACCCGTTCGTGCCGTATAAGTGAAAAAATCATTCTCCTCGTACTTTTGTAGGAAAATTCAAAAAGTTCCTCGTATGGTAAACAAAAGAAATATTCCTTTCATAACTTGTGGTAAAAGAAAAAAATTGGTAAAAAGGACTTTAAACATACATAAAAATACTTTTAGAAAACATGGACATGGATGATAACAATAACCCCATCAAATAAGTACAAATAAACAATCTCGGATAAGAGCGAGATTGGAATAGTTATCCCTTACCTTATGTCTTATATGCTACGTATATATCTGAACCTACTGTATAATGATTTAAATAATGTCATTTACTTATTATAGAATCATATTCATTGTTATGATATCATATATAGTTTAATTATGACTTTATAATACCAGTTCTTTTGTAAATTCGATGTAAAAGCAGCGATTTGGGAAAATCGTTTCATTTATTGTACGTGTTTCGACTTGTTTTTCTTGATATTATTACTTATATACTGATTTAATTAATTCCATAATGTAAAAAATGATTTATATATAATATATATTCATAATATATATATATATATATATATGATAGATCGATAAATGGAATGACATACACCGTTCATGGAGACGGTAGGTCGTACGTACGCATGAACACTGTTTTCGTTTCCTTATTGAATTGAATGGAATTAAGTAGATGACATACATATATATATATATACATAAATACAGTATCATTATTATGTCATATATTTCATTATTATTCATTATATATACTTTATAATCATTCATGAATGGTTAACATGGAGAATGAATCTCATCGCGTCGTGGAGACAGTAGTCCGTACGTACGCACGAGCGATGATATCATTCTCATGTTTGTGGAATTGTATTTAAGTGTATGTATAATATTTCATAATCAATATAACTTTAAAATAATATTATATAGTTATTTATTTACACCATTATACCCATCAAAGTAAGGTGGTGGTCGAAAATAGATTACACCACGGCGTGGAGACGGTATTCTGTACGTACGCGCGTGCGGTGATTTTGTTTTCCGTAGGATGGATAGAAGGTAAAATAGGGTTGTTTCATATTTATAATAACATATCAATATATAGTTAATACTTTTTTTATTAAATTATAATGATACAACTAAATAAGTATAAGTAGAAGAAGAATGAAACTTGAGAGAATCAGAAGAAGAGATTACCTCTTCTTCAACGCACCTCCTTTAAGCTTCCTCTTAAGGAAGTAGAGTTGGTCTTTTGAGAAGACCAAAACCTCCAAAATGTTTCTAGGGAGGTGTAGAAGAGAAATGGGAAGGGTTTGTCCAAGCTTCAAGTCTCTAAATTGTGTGAGGAGGAGAGGGAGGAGGTTCTCTTTTATAAGGGGGGAGAGGAGCACCTTAGGAAAAACATAAAATATTATTTTATAATAAAGTCATATTCGGTTTATAATACCTCCAAATTTTTTAATTTAGAATATAAAGTGGGGATGGGTCTAAATAATTTCAACCAATAGTTTTTAGACAAGTTTAGGTTACAATTTTAACATTATCTTTTAGATTTAACTCTAAGTTAAATAATTTAACTTTTACCGCGTCTTCTTGTTTTCGTACACTATATGGTTAATAAACACACAATAACTAGAAAAACGAACCCAAAGTGGTACATTATTAATATATATAACCTTATATAATCCATTTGGCCTAACCATAGATTTTTTAGAATATAATAACAATTAATAAATTAATATTTTTTTAAAAACTATTTTATGTCAATTTTGACACTATTTGGAAATTGATATTTGTGAAAATCATAACAGCATGATTAGTTCAAAAAAAATTTAATTAAATCAAAACTAACATGTCCTATTAACCTATAAGATTATTGGAATTCATAAAAAGTCTTAAATTACATTTATTTGGGTATTTATAATATTAATTATTTTAATATTTCATTATTTTTGTTATTACTGTATCACCATTGTGTCATAAGTAACGTAAATTATTTAATGTCTAAAAATTATAAATAAAATACCATTAGGTGGGAAAGCTTTTTATCTTTCTAATAAATATTTATAGTTTAATTTATATTATTTATAACCCTATATTAAAAATGTTTTAGTTATTAAACATTGATTTAAACTATTTTTACTCTTCTTTAAATAAAATAATATTAAATGTCATAATCGAATCCATGTGGACCTAAATGGTCATATTTTATTCATAAGGGTGTTTTTGGTCTAACTAAACTTATCCAATATAATTATGACATGTTTTAGGATAATAATAATATCATTTTTACTCTTAAATAGCTTATTTACTTTTAACCGTGGTAAATAAAAGTAAAAAGTTACTATTCACAAAAAAATATTTTTATCTTATTGAACCACATTTTACTCCTTGATATTAACTGTGTCTCTCGGATTTTTTAAATTCCACTCAAATAAGCGGTAAAATTAATTTTTATGTAAATTTTCAAATTCTCCTAAGATGTGGGTAAAAGACGGTGAAAAGATCAACAAAATTTTAATATATCTAAAATTATTATAAAATTAATAAATTGAATTAAATTAAACTTATATAGGTATTATGTATCAATTTTGACCTAAAATAAATTAAAATAAAATAAATAATTATTTAAATAAAAAGTCGGGTTTTAAATAGTAACCAATTATTTTCACTATTCATCAAGAATTGAATGTTTTCGGTAAAATACCAAAAATTCAGCCTAGGCTAATTTCAATATTCCGAATCCAAAAATGAAGTCCATTTTAAAAGATAAAATATATAAAATTTCAGAAAGTGATTATTACTATTCATAACGGCTAGATTATATAATATTTTAGAAATATATCGTTGGTTAGTGAAACCCCGTATTGCTTAGTACACACACTTTCAAGGAAGGTCGTGATTGTGTGTAATGGAATCCAAGTCAGGGCTGTGTGTAGTGCAATCTCCCTTTCGTTTTTCATATAACATAATCAATACTTATTTCAGTTATGCATTAAACAAAATCTATACTTATTTTTGGGTAGAATAATTTCTACTAAACAAACATGAAATTGTGTGTAACACTTGCCAAGAATAGTGTTGTGTATATTGAAAGCTAATACAATGTTGTGTATAGTAAAAACTAATCTTGGTGTACAATAGAAGACATCAAAGAAATTAAAAATAATATATCTCATAAAATCTCAGGTTGTTACATTCTACCCCCGTTAAAAATGAATTTCTCCCTCGAATTTCATCCGGGTTATAAATCGTTTACTAATTGAAATTTTCTTTAATAAAAACCCAAATCATAAAAAGGAATACTAAAGCATAATTTTAAAAACTAATTTATGAAACGTAATGGTTACCCAAATTAACTTATCTCTGGGTTTCCACATATGAGAACATAGGTGAAAATATAGATATGGAAGAGAAATCTAACCGTCAAGTTCTGATGGAGAGTGGTAGAGAACATGGCTATGAAAAAGAAAACAATCACAAAGCCTTAAATTTGTGATGATCTAAGGTACCATCTGATTCATCATATATGAGAGTACTAGAACAACATTTTTGGTTTTCAAGATCATTTCCCTATCGTTGATGAACTTTTACATAAGGTGATATACTTACTTGATTTTAGAGTAATATCATTGTTGGTCATTCCATGAACAATTTCCACTTCTTCTCTATTTAAATAAATGAGGCTGAATTTTTTATTCATGAAGTGTTAGCAAATCATGCGATAGAATGATAAGTCATCCCATCTATTTCTATCACAAAAGGTTGGTATAAGTTATTAAATATACATAAGTATATCTATGGTGAGATTAATCGTATATGATTCAAACAATGGACTTATACATTATCTATCATACCACTTAATAAAAAAATACTATTTTCTACTAACCAGGGACTTCTTGTAGGCCAGAGGTATGCGATAAAGGCCTGTCACACTTCAGTTGTGGGTTCGATTCCCACAGCCTTATCTGACGCGACGGGTTGTCGCCCTTCTTGCAGGTTGTCCTTTTTCTAAAACTACATTATTCCATAAATAATATCGAAAAAGTTCGAGCCTTAAAACAATTCTATCTGATGTCCAACTTAATCCATTCCAACCTTTAAGCTTATCGAAAATACTTCTATCCAATCTTATAGTATAAAGAAAACAATTACTAGAAATGTCATCAACCAAGCATGTGAATACCATCATTTATCCCCCATATAAGATATATCTTGTTGTTAACATTCCATACATTTGAATACCTTAATCATGTATTATCTTGAAAAATGAATACCCATTGATCCTTAGTGAAAACATGAATTCTATCAAAAGTTAACTCTTTCCATATACCAAAATCCCAAAATTTTTATATACTCAAACCATGATATCACACTATCCTTATATCATCCATCAGCTCATAAATACTATAAAACATCTCATTATCTCATAATCCCTTCATTATGCACATATCATCTACTTTCCAAAAATATATGAATTAAACATTCATGGTTATCGGTACCATTCAACATATAATTTAAAATACTTTAGTAAAAACAATAGTGTAACAATCCTTAGATGTGTCTTTATTCCATAGTACCATTAAATTACATATACAACATAACTCTTGATAAATATACAATCATTCCACTACCTTCTTAAACCACTAACTGAGCTTTTTCATTTCTTTCATCTCATATATCATTTATAGTCTCTTCAACATCATCAACATAAATACTACCCATACGACAATGCTGATTCTCATCATGAGATTTTCCCTTAGGGCATTGGTTTTCACAATGCCCATAAATTCCACATTTAAAACATTTAACCATTGTTGATGTCTTAGCAATACCATTATCCTTGTCCATGGTGTTAACTGAACCATTTCCTTTACAATTACTGGCTTTGTGTCCTTCTCTTCCACACCCGAAGAATATTCTGGTTCCTTTGAAACATTCTCCCCGATGCCTCTTCTCACATGATTTACATGATGGGAATTTAACTTTCTTTCCTCTATGATCATCATGAAGTTCCATCTTTCTCTTATTAGCTGAGTCAGGTTACTTACCAAAGTAGAGATTATTGATCATACTATGAGATTGTTGATTAGGAATAATAACATTGTTAGGACTTCCAGATCCAATTTCATTTGGTTTCTCATGAAAAATATCATTCCATTTTCTATTATATCCTTCATTATCATGAATATTCCTATTTCCAACCATTTTCTAAAACCCAAAAAGAATAGTGTGAGTGGCAAAAATCATGTTAGGAAAACAACATAATAAAGGGGGAGTACCTTCAATATATAACACCTTAGGTTTAACTCTAATATCATTACCATAATTCTAGGACTATAACCTATATGTATAATTAACCTTAGAGACATCCCAAGACATACATTAGCAATATCTCTAGGGATCTCACTAAAGTTCTCGCAACCTAGTTTCCAAAGTTTAACTAAACTTTCACTCTGATACCAACTGTAGAGACCCAAAGCTTGACGTACATGGACATTACATTACTTTTGAGGAATACTTAATTCATAACAAAAAACAACGCTCAAGGACTGTAATAGTGTAGTGTCTTTGGAAACAAGGAACATAATCTTCTAATTTTGGTGAAAGATCTTCAACATCTCCCATAAAGATCGTCCCCTTTTGTTTTATAACATAAATCCTTTCTTTATATCCTAGGAAAAGAAAACATATAAAGGGTGAGATCAAATGTACATTAACGGTAAACATGGAGAAAATAAAACAAACCATATACATTTGAACTTAAAAACATGAACATAATATTGAAACATCAAGATAATGAGAAATGAAATAAAACATGGTAGTACGTAAGTAATAGATCATAATGGAACATCAATCATGATAAAATACATGGTAATAAAACTTTTAATTTTGGAAAAACATTAAACACATGATATTATTTCCATAGTAGCCAAGGCATTTCTGCCAAGACCATCTTAGTGGACAAAATCTCTTTCTAAATCGAGTTCACTCCTCGTTTAGGTCCTGTAACACTGAACCATATTAACTTATCATTCTAGCCATGTCAATCTCATGAGAAATAAATCTTTACCCATTGCATTGTAGGGAGATATAGGTGCCACCCATATCATAATGAAATCATTCTTACTTTTACCATAATATAAACATAAATCATTCATCATAACCCAAAAAATAAAATTGGTTTCATAAACATCATCCCATCATAACATAATCCATATAAAACAAATGGATATCATTTCATCATAAGAGAAGTGAAACCATGTAAATTCTAAAGGCATTATACTTGAAACATACACATATGAAATAATGTCATCTTAGATGGAAAATGGTTTTGATAAAACACTGGAAATGAATTTTTGAGGAAAATATCCTTTCTTCTTCAAAATCATTTTATTTTCACAAAATGCCTATAAATTTTAAAAGAAATTAATTTTGTTGAAAATATTAATTAAATACTATAGAGTAATATTCATGAAAATTAGGCGTTACGAAAACTTAAAAATCTGTTCATGCCATATAAGTTAAAAAAAGATTCTCCTCGTACATTTGTCGGAAAAGTAAAAAAGTTCCTTGTCTGGTAAAAAAATGAAATATTCCTTTCATAACTTCGGGTAAAAGACAATAATGGGTGAAAATGAATTTAAACATACATAAAAACATAATTAGAAAACATGTACACGGATGATAACAACAACCCCCGTAAATACTTACGAATAAACAATCTCGGATAAGAGCGAGATTGGAATAGTTATCCCTTATATTATGTTTGATATGCTTCGTATGTATCCAAACCTCCTGTATAATAATTTAAATAATTTCATTGACTTATTATAGAATCATATTCATTGTTATGATATCATATATAGTTTACTTATAACTTTATATTACCCATTCTTTTGTAAATTCGATGTAAACGCAGCGATTTGGGTAAAATCGTTTCATTTATTGTACGTGTTTCGACTTGTTGTTCATGATACTATTACTTATATCCTGATTTACTTAATTCCAGAATTTAAAATTTGATTTATATATAATATATATTCAGCATATAAATATATATATATGATATATTGATAAATGGAATGAAATACACCATTCATGGAGACGGTAGGCTGTACGTACGCATAAACGCTATTTTCGTTTCCTTAATGAATTTAATGGAATTAAGTAGATGTTATACATATATATATACATAAATAAAGTATCAATATTATGTCATATATTTAATTATAATTCATTATATATACTTTATAATCATTCATTAATGGTTAACATGGAGAATGAATCTCATTGCGTTGTGGAGATGGTAGTCTGTACGTACGCACGAGCGATGATATCATTCTCATGATTGTGGAATTGTATTGAAGTGTATGTATAATATTTCATAATCAATATCACCTTAAAATAATCATATATAGTTATATATTTACATCATTATACCCATCCAAGTAAGGTGGTGGTCGAAAACAGATTACACCACAGCGTGGAGACGGTATTTCGTATGTACGCACGCGCGGTGATTTTGTTTTCTGTAGGATGGATACAAGGTGAAATAGGGTTGTTTAATTTTTATAATAGAATATAATTATATTGTTAATAATTATGTTATTACTTTATAATGAGACAAATAAAGAAGAAGAAGTTGAAGAAGAAAGAAACATGACATAATCATAAGAAGAGATTACCTCTTCTTCGACGCACATCCTTTAAGCTTCCTCTTAAGGAAGTAGAGTTGGTCTTTTGAGGAGAAAAGAACCTCCAGAATGTTTCTAGGGAAGTGTAGAAGAGAAATGGTCAGGGTTTGTCTGAGCTTCAAGTCTCAAAATTTTGTGAGGAGGAGAGGGAGGAGGTGCCCTTTTATAAGGGAGGAGAGGGGCACCTTAGGAAAAACATAAAATATTATTTTATAATAAAATAATATTCAGTGTATAATATCTCAAAATTTATTTATTTCGAAGCTAAAGTGGGGATGGGTCGAAAACGTTTCAACCAATAGGTTTTAGACAAGTTTAGGTTACTATTTTGACCTTATCTTTTAGATTTAACTCTAAAATAAATAATTTATCTTTTACCGTGCCTTTTTGTATTCTTAAAATATATGTTTAATAAACATACTATAAACAGAAAAACGAACCCCAAGTGCTTCATTATTCATATATATAACCTTATCTATGTAATTTGGCAAAATCTTAGATTTTTAAAAATATAATAACAATTAATAATATAATATTTGTTTTAAAAACTATTTTATGTCAATTTTGAGACTATTTGGTAATTGATTTTTTTGAAAAATATAACAGCATTATTAGTTAAAAAATAGTTAATTTAATCAATAATAAAATGACATATTAACTTAAAAAAATAGTGGAATTCATAAAAAGTCTCAAATTTCATTTATTTGGGTATTTATAATATCAATTATTTTAATATTTCATTATTTAGGTAATTATTGCATCCCCATTGTGTCATAAATAACGTAACTTATTTAACCTCTAAAAATTATAAATAAATTACTATTAGGTATGAAATCTTTTTATCTTTCTAATGAATATTTATAGTCGAATTTATCATATTTATAACCCTATATTACAAACATTTTAGTTATTAGACTTTGATTTTAACTATTTTAACTCTTCTTTAAATAAAATAACATTAAATGTCCTAATATAATCCAAGTGGAACTAAATGGTCATATTTTATTCCTAATTTTGTTTTTGGTCTAATTAAACTTATCCAATAGAATTATTACATGTTTTAGGGTAATAATAATATCATTTTTACATTAATTACCCTATTTAATTTTAACCGTGTTAAATAAAAGTAAAAAGTTACTATTCTCCAAAAATTATTTTTATCATATTAAACCACATTTTACTCCTTTATATTAACCATTTCTCCCATATTTTCGAAATTCCACTCACAGAAGCGATAAAATTAAGTTTTATGTAAATTTTCAAATTATCCTAGGAGGTGGGTAAAAGACGGCGAAAAGTTAAATAATATTTTAATATATCTAAAATTATTATAAACTGACTCAAATGAATTACAATAAACATGTATAGGTATTATGTATCAATTTTTACCTAAAATAAATTTAAATAAAATAAATAATTATATAAACAAAAAGTAGGTTTTTAAATAGTAACCCAGTGTTTTCACTATTCATAAAAAATTAAATGTTTTCAGAAAAATACCAAAAATTCACCCTAGGATAATTTCGATATTCCAAATCCCAAATGATGTCCATTTTGAAAGATAAAATTTATAAAATTTCAAAAATTGGTTATTACTTTTTATAACGGCTGGTTTATATAATATTTTAGTAATATATCGTTGATTAGTGAAACCCGGTATTGTGTACTACACATGCTACCAAGGAAGGTCGTGATTGCGTGTAATGCAAGCCATGTCAGGGCTTCGTGTAGTGAAAGCTCCCTTTGGTGTTGCGTATAACATAATAAAAACATATTTCATTTATGAATTAAACAAAATCTATACTTAATGTTGCATAGAATAGTTTCTACAAAACAAACATGAAATTATGTGTAACACTTGCCAAGAATAGTGTTGTGTATACTGAAATCTAATACGGTATGGTGTAGAGTACAAACTAATCTTGGTGTACAATAGAAGACATCAAAGAAATTAAAAAGAACATATCTCATAAAATCTCGAGTTGTTACAATTGGGGAGGCTCTTCCTTTGGTTGTGCATGGCCGACTGGACTACATGTGATGACGAAGATTATTTATAGCCTTTTTAGGTTGAGTTCCAGCATATTTGGCTAATTTATTTCCTATATAAAAAATTAATAGTCCATATAATATTTATTCTAGAATAAAATATTTAAAAGAAATCATCTTTATCAATTTCAATAAATTATTTTTATATCTCAAAATTTTAATTAATTATTAAAATACATTGTAATATTAATTAAAATCCATTTAAAATCATTAGAATTTGTCTGAAAAATATCATCAGAATATAATTGCATCAATTCTCCATTGGTACACAAATGTAATTTACCATTACACACCATGTCTCTATGGAATGATTTCAATGCTCTTGGAACTGTTAGATTATATTTTCAAGAATTCATTATGCCTTTCTTGTTATTCAAATAGACTATGATAAACATGGTATCACATTTGGTGGACTGTGAAAGAAATTATAAAATTAAAAAAATTGATCATGTAAATTATAAATAATCATGAATTTTAATGATACCACTCTGATAACACTTTATGGTTCTTGGGATATCAGAAGTGGTAAGAGATTACCCTATATTGGTTTATATTGGATTTAATAGATAGATACAAAGAGCTTGACAAAATCAATCCTCAAATATTCTAGAGAGGATATTTCACATTTAGATTATAATTAATATAAAATAATATTTATCTCTAATGTGATAATTCTCCACGGTTAATTTTTCAATGTTTCACTTAAGTAATTATTTTAAGAATATAGAATATATGGTAGGAAAACTATATTTACACCTTCACATGCTCTATGAATATTTGAACAATGTTATTGGAAATCTGGGTGCTAATGTAGAGGAACCGTGAACTTCACGTTATTTTCCATTTATTACAAAAAAGGATTGTATTTTATCTCTCTATTCATGAGAGGGAGAGTGAAGAATTTTCTTTTAGAAGATTTAGTGAATTTACAGGATTTTCTTTACTGTGAAAAATAACTCATATCCTCTAAAATGATATAAGTGGGAATATATACTTTTGGTTAGCATTCAGTAATTAAATGACGAACCTTTATCAAATATTTATTCTAATTAATTCTGAATGTTTAGTAGTAATAATAAAATAATTATTATATCCCATGACATGCATTTATTTTAAAATTATTTTTAAATAACTAAATAAAATTTTATTTAAAATATATTAAATATAATATATCATTTCTACTATGCCTCTATCTCAGATATTCAATCCACCACAGGATTCATCAAACATTTAATAATAAAATATTTATTTATGTAAATAAATAAAGTACATTCAACAAAAAAATATCGCATTCACCAAAACAGTAAATAAATTTTTATTTTGATATTCACATAAGAAAGGAAATATTTATTTTAATATATTCCCTAAAATTATGAATAAATAAATATTTATTTATAATCTTGTGAATAATAAACAAGATAAAAAATTGCATTCACATATTCTAAAGTTTAATAAATAATTATTATATATATGTTATCAACAACACGAGAATAATTATTATTTCACAATTTCATAATAATATGCATTCATATTATTAAATATTCTAAACTTTATTATGATTTTTTATAATCTTAGTGTGAGACCCTCTATCCCTCTTTCTTAGTGGTATTACGTAAACTTGAATAATGTCCCAGATTAGTGTCTAGAAAAACATCGCGGAACTCATAGATAGTGTTTTTAATGTCGTAATGATAATAACCATCCTATTATTTCTACAATGTTATATGAATTGATTATCATGATATCCCATCATATGACATTTATACTATTTTCATTACCCAATGTGATTGATTTATATGTATTTGAATTTTTGAAATAAACTCATTGATGTATTATAACTTCCATTGATTTACTCAAGAAAATTCACTTCAATCAATGGTACAATGATAATCTTCATCAATTAATTCAAAAAGTAAAATCCTTTATTTACTTACTCAATTAATGTTAAATCACATATAAAGCACCCAAGATTCACTATATAACAATGAGAATATGTTATCTCATTTTTCATCTATACATCAATGCGCATTATCCATGATACACATTAATATTAATCTTTTGTATAAAGACAAAAAAACAAGTTTTTAGATAAAACATAAATGAAACATAAAAAATGTGGAATTACTATTGGGGGTCTATCCTCATAACCAAAATTTAGTGATTAACAAAATAAAACATCATGAGAATAAGTCTCAATATATTCTGAGCCACCAAAAATTGATAGTATAACATGATCTATTTTAGGATAGATATATGTCATCTAGGCTATATGATATATACTTAATAATATTTTCTTATAATTTCTAGGTTCTCACTATTATGTGGATCCTCTATAACCTTTTAGTATGAAAAATAATCTAATTAAATTATCAAATTAATGTCACACCAAAGAACCATCATAAAGTGATGATATATTTATTTACATTTAGTTAATGAAATGTAAAAAACCAATTTTTTCTTACGTTGAAATTCTCAAAATATGTATTGAATTACAAAAATCACTCCAGAACTTATTTTTTATATTATGTTAAAAACATTAAGGATATCTCTCAATGTTTCAAAAAAATATACATTAACCCTGGGTTTTTCCAAACCATACCCAACCTGACTAACCCGAAACAAACTGACCAAGTTGGGTTGGATTGGGACAATTTACATAGGGATATATAACTGTCTGGTTAGTTTGGGATGCATCAATATCAGTTTTGGTTGGGTCATGGGTTGTAAAAATAATGACACAACCCAACCGTACCAACCAAACATTCATTTTTTATTTTATTTTTACTTTAATTTCATTTTTCTTTAAATAGGTCCATGCTTTTGATTTCACTCGAATCGTCACTATATACCCCTTCCTCACAATCTGAAAATCCACCTCATGATGTCCTCTTCCCTTTAATATCATTTGATACATATTGGATTTATAGAATAATCACTAAATACATCAATCAAGGCCACACCCTTTCCAGATTTAGTCATTTCCCACAAATTCCCTTCATTTTACTATGAATTTCATCAATTATTTGTATAAAAACCCCACTTTTATGGTCTTATTATACATTATCTCCTTAATTATGTATTTTATTGTTGGGACCCTATCCTCGATTACCCCTATCATTCCTAACTAAATTATCCTAGAGGTTCATGTTCCGACATACCATCGGTCATGGAAATATATCTATGTTCTACCTCGATTTATGAATCATGAAGGCCATAAGAATGAGCCCCAATTTTATCCAAACTAAGGAAATACCAGTGAAACCCTTACATCTAAATCCACCATCATCTCACAATGTAATACTCTACCTAGGATATAAGTGTTGAAACCCAAATACTGGACTGATGTTATGGATGGAACTAAGAACTCCTACCAACACCAACCACTGCCTTTTTCAAGCTTCATAACATTGATCCCTATTTTTTGAACATCAATTATAGTTTTTTTTACGTGAATCTTCTGAACTAACCTGAACCAACCTGCCCCACTGCAATTTGGTTTGGGTTAGTTCATTACTAAAAATTACCTAAATACACGACATGAACAGACCCAAACCTATCACTTATGATGTGGTCGGTTGAAAAGTTCACCCAAACCTAAACCGTGTGACCAGAAACACACCCAACCAAACATTATTTGATACAATAATACTCTAATAAAATGTCTTTTCCACCTAATCTATTAATCTATATAGAATTATCTCTATTAGAAAAATTAATCACTAAATCAATCTTAAAAAATAATATCATAGAAATGTTTACAAGATAATAGAATCCCTTTTCATAATGCATCAAGTGACCATGTGACATAGATTATGTGAAACCCATATAGCCAACTCATATGTTCAAGATTAGTTGGGTATAGAATAACTATATTAATGAATACTTCACAATATATTCATATAAGTAGATGTTCCCATTGCATTCCCCTCATCAAGATCTAAAAGTACATCACATGTATCTTATCTATGTATGGATATACATTTCCTCTTTCATTAATTGATGGAAAGAATTTCATACTCACCATATGAGAGAAAAAATCCCAAAATTTGTAATTCCCTAATTGATAACATGATCATCATCATAGCCCCCATTTATTTAAGCACCGAGTATTTCATAAGAGTCATATCAAAGTATTAAGGTTCCCCTAAAATGTGTCATTCAACCCGAGGTATTAGGATTTCAAAATGACAATACTCCCCCAGTATACCAAATCTTTATTTTATGATACTTCATGTGGTATACTTGGTGGACCATCCAGCATAAAACTCTAATTTTGTATCTAATGGGAATATTTTCTATCCTCATATGAAATTAACTAACAATACTAACAAAAAACTTTCATCATAACCTATAATACTTCATGATACACATTTGTTAGAAATAAGTCAATGTCTTACTTTGAGAGGTCAATTATTATTTCATATAATGTAATGTATATATCCACTTCCAAAGAATGATAAAGTTGAGACTTCTTTTTTATATAACATGATATTTTTCATATTCTTAGACTTCATTAAGAATTGAAAAAACCATACATAAGAAATTTTCTAATCATATAATATATTATTGAACACTAAATAGGCCTTATGTTCTCCATAATTTTAGGGTTTTGTTAAACACATTACATCACTGTATAATTCATACCACATCTCTTTGTGGCCATCTAGTAAAATAATCCCACTAAACTCTTTTAGTGAGTGATGTATATAAGGTAAAGATATTTGAATTGTAGTGATAATAGGAATCACATATCGAATATTAATCTCTTTGAACATGGTATTATAACTCCTTTACTTCACAACATTAAATATTATGATGTTAGAAATACATTTTGTCTACATAGAAATATTTCCATGATCATCATTATTAGTATATATTTATGTTTTTTAAAAATATTGTTTTATATTGTTCTTTTTTATGTAAAATGATTTATATTATTATAACATTACAACACATCCTTAACCCTTGTACAGTAAAATGTGATGTAAACTTTTTTGTTGTAACTAAATATAACACTTAAAGTTTTCTTTTCAGATATACCTAAAATCTTTTACTATATTTAGTGACATTCCCTTTGAATTGTATTGGTGTAATCCTTTATTTTTCATAATTATAACTTCTCTAAGTCCCTACATAATGCCAATATCCTTTTAGAAGCTATATTCTCTCAAGAAAACCAAACTAATAAACCAAAAAATAAGTTTTTTAGCTAATAATCCTGATTTTATTTTAGTGGTGATATTTAACAAATAAAATATAAACAACCACATATAATATGTTATTAACTATATTTAGAGAAAAAATTGAAAATAAGTTATTATTATTTTGAATATTCCACTGATGGTGGTAGGAACTCTCACCATCATATTTTAAAAATATATCAGATAAATTTTTTAACCTAAATAAAAATCATTTTATTTTCATTTTTATTTTCAAAACATGTTATAGAATCTTATGAATAATAAACCATTTTTATCAAATCCATAGAAAGATATTATTCCTAGAAACTTTCTATTAATAAATAAATTCTCTAATATTGAATGATAAATAAGATAAAAACAATCCTCTTTTGTTTAGATCCATTAGTGCTCAAAATAATCAAATTTATTCAAGCATCATCAATCTATATCTTGATTATTAACACTTATAATTTAAAAAAGTATACATTTGGTATCATATACCATTAAAAATGAAATAATTTATTTCTATAACTTAAATACATAATAGGGAATTTACCTGAGAGTTTTAAAAACCCTTTAGTTATTTTGACCAACTCTATCGTATCGAATCATAGAAAATTTCAAATACTTCCTTGAACTTTCTTAAGGTTTTAGCATCATTTACTGCATACTTGAATAAAAAAAATTTGACTTTCCAAAAAACATTTATTCTTTTAATTTGACCATTTACCCACCAGTATTGTCAATACAACAACAAAATCAGGATATATTATGCCCAATTTATCTATTATCAGCACTTTCAAAAATAAAGACAACCTTATTTGAACCCATTATAATTTTGGTAACATTTCTACTGATGATTAAAAACTGAATTTCATAGCCATAACAAGAATAAATAAACTATTCATCTCCCCATGTCACTAACATACTTAATCATCTTGAATATATAAGTAAAGACTAATGTTCATTTTGTGTCTAATTACTTTTAAAACATACATTAATTATTCTATAATTATCATAAAAATATAGTGGAAATTTTTAACAAATTCAACATTTGGTTTCTCATGAAGGGGTTACACTAACACATATAATTTTCTTTCTTTTATAGGAATGATTCATGGGTTTCCATACTTATATGAAAAATTACATCCCAGAATTATTTAATTCTCAAAGAATGTTCCAAAATTTAATTTTTTAATTCCATTTAAAATACATAGAAATCTTTTAACATGGGATTTTGATTTTCAGCATTTATTTATTTAACAAATTTTTTATATATACTCCCAATTAAATTACTACCTATTTTTAATCAATCATATCCATTTGTGAGACGAGATGTATATTCCATCATAACATACACTATTTATTAATGTAAATATGTCATGAATATATATGCTAGGAAAAAATTAAATAATATCAAATATGACTCCTGGAATGTTTAGTGGAAAACAGTTTTCCAATCCTTCATATAGATTATCTAAATTGTATTCCTTTTGTACACTTATGGTTTTGGTTTCCTTGCTCAGTGTAAACCAAATAATATTCAACATAAAGGGAATATAATGGTAATGTTCACCTTATTTATTTCATTCCTCGCATAATATAATATAATGATATCCATCTTTGGCATAGCCAACCCAGTTGGATGGTTAAGATCTTTAGAATTTTTTGGGATGGAAGGAATATAACAAAATGTTTTTATGGGGATTTTTCCAATCATATTATCTCTTGTATTCTCTGTTAAATTATTAATAATTCAATTGAACTATTTTTAAACTCTTATTACTTACATTAAATCAATATATTTAAACGATGTTGATGTGTAACTCTTTACAGCAGTAACAACATCTCTAACTAACCAAAATTTAAAACAAACTATTTTATCAATATTCAAATGAATCATAATAATAATGTATGTACAACACATTAATATAAATTCATAAAAACATATGATATCAATAATCCCAATAATTATAATAATGGAATAATAAGTAGCTAAACCCCACTTTTATAGACAAGGCATAGGCCCCAATGTCATTTGGAAGTTCAAAAAAACATCTATTTACCCATGTTTATATGATTAATTGAGGTAATAATTCTATCACAATTATAACAACTAATATTAATATATTATATGAATATCCATATTTTATTCTCATAACCTAGTAAAGTCTAATTTCAAGGTAAAAGAAAACTAAATATATTATCATACCTACCATGCAACTCCTAAAATTCACGTGTGATAATTTAGAGAAGTTTTTTAAAACATTTAAACTAAATAATACATCATAATTCATAATATAACATTTATATTCATCAATAATAAAGCTAAGAATAATTAAAAATAATTAAACACTTTATAAATTTTAACATTAGATCAATATATTGTTATAATTTATAAATAAAGAAATTGTAAACATTTTATAATTTAGACATGCATTGTGGACATTCCATAATATAAATAAATACTTACTTTAAATTTATATCAATATGAAAACTATTATATTATAATTTACATTTTATAAAAATAAACTATTTCATATACCAAAATTTGAACTTATTTTTTATTTCCTTTATTATTATAATATAAACATTTAATACATTCAGTAGATAATTTACATAAATTTAATATCATGCATTCAATTCTATTTAACCTATTGGTCTCATCATCAAACAAAAGTCCTTTTGGAATTGTTTATATAATTTTAAAAATAAGGCCTTCAAATAAACATTTTATTTTAGAATTTATGAACTATTCATAGAAAAATAAAAAAATGTTTATATTTTAGAAAATTTTATAATTCATAATCACTTTTATAAATTATTAAACCATGTTAATCAACTTTATATCAAGGTAAAATATATTAAAATGATTTCAGTTCAATTTTTATTCCCCACCCTCATATTCAATTTAGCAAAAATATATGTAAATTTCTTCTCAAAAGGGGTTTCATAATAGTGTGGTCTTATCTGAAGTGAAAAATCCAATCAGGGATATACCATGACCATTATGGAGGCCATTTCAAATAATCCACAGTTTTTTGGCCTCATTTTTTTAGAAAGGTATCCATTTTTGTTTAAACATTTTGGAAAATCTATTTCACATAGCCTAAGAATTTTGGGATAATTTTCATTCTGATTATCCTATTAATTTTGATTCAATGTTTAAAACGTTGAAAATGGATTAAGAAACCTATTATATTGTGTTATATATATATATATATTGAAATATATTATTGTATAATTATGGGATAACCAGATCATATTGATACAGTCTTTAAATGATTGGGTTGTTAGGATTTTTTTTGAGATTCATGGACTAGTTATTTTGGGAAAACAATGTAATGGTGAATAAAAATTTGGAAAAAATTCCTATTTTCATGAAGACAATTACATAGTATGACATAATGAAGAACCCAAATACCTATTCAGGGTTCAATAAATTCATATTAAATAGAATTATCTTTTTCGAGTTTTATATATTTATTTAAAATCCATCCAAATATTAATAGAAATTAATATAATACCAATAACAGGTTTTTGAGGGATGAAACACATCATAAATACATGGGAATACAAATAAAAAAATATTTAACCCATAACCAGTCATTACATTTGTATTGAATATTAAAATATAAAAACTGTGAATACTATACACAAATTGATCTAAGATTCAAACAAGATCTTTATGTATATCAATGAGGATAAACTAATGGGATCCTCCCTCACTGGGTATCCGCATAATATGTTAATCTCATAATACCCAAGAATGATTTATTTTAAACTATGGGATACTATAAAATTGAGATAAAAATGAAAGAGAGAATAATGAGATAATAATGATCTTGGAATGGTTAAATTCTAACATAAACAAAGAGACTCATAATTATAATCCTATCCATATGGATTGAAAAAAGTTTATATTTTCTTAAAATTCAATTAAATGATCAATTAAAATTTTTATGATGTTACGTAAATACTTAAAACCACTTCAAATATATGAAATATATTTTTAAATCTTCATAATGAATTGTTTAGTGTTTAACCAATTCATTTGTAAGGTTCCAAATCCTCAATATCATCATCTCATGAACAATTAATCAAGTATGACAACATGAATAAGAGAAAATGGATACTCTTTATATTATTTTATATCATGATAATCCCATGAACACCACCAAAATATAATTACATTTACTATTTCATAGTTTAGTCTTTGTTGTATAAACTGCTAATGCACTGGACCCACATCATAGTGACATTCACTATGTTCTGGTGCATCATGGATTGAAAATTTCTCCATCAATATATATGTTATTAAATAAATATTAATATATATATATATATATGTTTTCATGTTTTTTATGTTTATTTATTTATTTTAATTTTTATATGATTCACTAGATGCTCATTCGAATCAATTTGAATTGTATGGAAATATTTATTTTCTAAATACAATGCATGAATATCCAAGAAAATGATGACACATTATGTCTCTTAAGAATTTTTAATATAGAATATTCAATATTTTATAAAAAAATATATCATTTGTTTTAAATGTACTTTACAATGATAGGGTGGTGTTTTTTATTATCAAAGGCATGGTATGAGGACATTCAATACACCCATGAAACATATGTATTTCTATCATTTGATAGGTATCAAAATATTTATAATAATATTTCAATATCAAAACATATATTCTAAGAAGTTACTTATATTTATCCATATTTATTCACTACCTAAAAAAATAATGGCTATTATTATGGTAATTATTCTTGAACATTTATAAGTGATGTAAAATTCTATCTGTAAACATGAATAATTGAAGAAGTATTTTTAAGAGTAAAAATTATTTAATTAATTTTTTTAATCATTTACAAATATATATTTCTCCTATTTGAAGGGGACATAAAAATGAAGACATATTTTGACAGGGAATATATATCTTGTTAAGATTGGTTGGGAATCACACATAGTGATTGAATATTTTCAAACATCTTGAAGTGGATGTTTCTTATCAAGTATATTATTTTTTTATTTAGTAATTTTACTACATGTATTTTACGTAGTTTTAAATATTCTCTATCTTTCAAATCCATTTTATTTCTTTTCATGCGTTCATCCTTATCCAATTTATTTTCTTGACCTAAATCAAGTCTTTAAGATATTGGTCATTGATTCATTTATGGAATATAGGAAAAACAAAATACAATCTAGGTTATGTGTGATGTGATGAGAATTATTAAAAGTGTATTTTTTAGGTTCTATAAATTCCCATGGAATGGTCAAAACTAAGATCAAATTGATAAAATGTAAGAAACAATTATGATATTTAATATTGATTAATTTGTGACCTATAGGTAAAAATGTCATGCTAAAACTAATTTTGATTTGTGTATACACACAAATACACAAACACACATAAAATTCCGTAAATTATTTATGATAATAATATGTTTCTAAATTGACAAAATGCTATTACATGATTTTTCATAAAATATGTACACTATTTATATGATTTTTATTCAGTAACAATATTTTATATTAAAATTTATTATTTTAACTTGTTAAATAGATAATCCCTTTCCCATATCAAGAAAAAATCACACTATAAAAGAAAAACATGAAAATGTTTATTTTTATAGATTAATTATTTTTTTATTATATTGGACTCTCATTATTTGTGACATGTATTTTAGATCAATGTTATGAAAATATTGTTGGCTAACATAAAACATTTAATTTATTACAGAATTAGAAGTAGGGTGTTAGTTGAAAAACGGAATATGTAAGGTGATAATATCAGATTATTAACAATTATCTTTTAGATTTTGTCCAATCCAACAACTACAGTATGAAAATTATGTTTTTCATTTGAAAACAATAATTTCTTCATAGTTAAAATTCCCCATGAATGGATTTCGCCACTAAAAAGGTTAGTTGAATCAGTGGTGATTCATCAAAATTTTATTATTTAGAAATATTTCTATATTATTAGTTTTAATTTTATATATACAAAATTAAATGTTATCCTTACCCAATTGAAAAAGAAATTAAATCAATATGGAGAACAAATAATTTTTTTCAAGGTTCATTCACAAGGTGGGAAACAACTCATTGTTGTTAATGTGTTGAGAATAATTAATAGTTTCTCTACAGAAAATCACTAATAATTATATGTTTTTTGGGGATATATATTCTAAACCATTATATAGGAATCATCAAAATCACAATTTCTATCTCCCAAAATCACTATCATCAATCGATAAGTATAACAATATTATATAGAATCATACTAGTTTATAAAAAAAATCAGAACTAAATGTGTGAGATTACATTACATTCTAATAATATTCTATATAATATAATTATCTTCCTATAGAACCTTAAAATAGAATGGATTAGAATGTGATCAGCTATTGAAGGATATTGAACAATGATATTCAATGTTGAAAATTGATCAGTTTAATTTGCTCACTACTTCTAGAACATTAATGTTCTACTTCTCAATATCTGATAAAAAAAATGTAATCTCCCTATATTTTTATTTATAGTGTTTATTTTATGGTTTAAATATATATTTTTATTAATATCACTCCTTTTATTTATTTCTATGTTCTCCCTAAATCAAGATTTTATATATTGTCCATAATTAAAAATTATAAAAATAATGAACCCATTAAAACTGGATCTAGAATATTCATTCAATTAGTTGTACTCCACAATACATTATGAGATTCCTTATTTAAATATTCATGTGGGTATGTTCCCCTTGATACTCATATAAATCTCCTGAAATAACCATTTTATCATTAATGTTGGAAATTAAAAATACATATTGATTTCCCCGTATTTTGTCACCAAAATTATTTCTAAATATTATCATTTGAAAATTTCAAAATTTTCTAGTAGTTATTACCTTCTTCTCTTCTCATTAAATATTCCACAGTCCCCAACACGAATAAAAAAAATCACCGTCTTGTGATTTTGAATTTACAAACATCAAAACATCATCCCAATTGAATTCCAAAAATCATGTTTTGAAAATTTTACATCTTCACAAATTATAACTAAAAAAATGGTTCATTATAGGATAGAGATGCTATAATTTTTTCCTTTTATAATTCTTAGGTTTTAGACTATTGAAACATACATAAGAAATTTTTTTCTTATGTATCTCAATGTGATTCAAGATTGAGATGAATTTCTTACAACTAATTATTAATAAATATATTTTCTAAATTATTATATTCAATTAAATATTTTAGAATTTTTCAAACTTTTAAGACCCAGTTTTATTGCCTAATAAGACTTAGAAATATTTTTAAGAATATTTCCAGTTCTGGGTGCAAAGATGGCGTGCAATTCTGAGGCCCGGTGTGCCCAAAAATATTTTTATAAAAAAAATTAAGCATTTTTATATTATTAAGGCACAGTTAACTAAAAAATGGTATAACTATTAAATAGTTCATTGGATCGGAAATCCGAGACCACATTTGGGTCCAGAATGCAGTTTTCCCCAAGGTTCAACATAAAACAAGTCGGCATAGGGTGTTTGGACCCCTTGCTCATTGGTGGTGTCTTAAATGGATAAATTAAATTATTAATTTATTCCTATAATATCTCAAACCCAAATATCTCTCAAATGGGGACATGAATGAAAAATACATGAATTCTAATGATCTCAGAACATACATTTTACCCTAGGAAGAGTATAAAATTTTTCGGAGCCGAGATGTTGGCATGTGTGCCATCATGGATTATTATTTTAAAAATTAAATAATTGATTATTTAATTACTTGATTAATTTATTTTATCCTATTTAGAGGTTATAAATTCTATGTTTATAGGGGTGTGGACTCATAATTCAGTTTGGCCCATGACATAAAACCCTCCCTTCCTCTCTTCTCATCCTCTTCCCGTTGACGAACGACAAATGAAGAAAAATGAACATCAAATCTAGGAGAATCGAAGCATGAAAAACACACCAACTTCTTCTAATCATTGCACAATTGTGATATTTTTCAACGACAACTGATCCAACCAGGTATGATAGATCTTTGTGGATTCCTTACCCTAGTTTTATTTTCATGAATAATGGGAATTAAATGGATTAATTCACGGATCGAAAAACAATTGGTTTAATCAATTTATTCTTTCTTAAATTGAAATTGAAATTCTTGAAGTATGAATAATATTTATTTTCCAATTCCTCCTGTTATTGATTCTCTATGAATATGGACAAGAAAACACAATTATCGATATGAAGATAGTCCATTCTCTTTTCTATTTCATTCTTTGCGTGTTCGTTATGCGTTCTTCAACTCCGTATAATTAAGAGCATCAAACACTCGATGTTTTGTAGAGAATATCATACAGATGCATAGATATTGACCTAAGGATCACATATCTGAATTCATCTCTTCATTCCAAGTTAGATCGAAATAGCAATGGCACATGGAATGATTCTATTGTGCTAGTCTGGAAAGGGTTCTAGCGATTCAATGCGGTAGTTATGGTGAGGCGAGAAGGCGACCGCGAAAGCTAGGTGAGGTATCTCCAGTGGCATGTGAGTTGGATCCTGTAGTTCGGGGTGGTGTAGAAGATCGAGCCAGCATGAGTAGGGTGGTTTGGTGGAGTGAGGTCGGTGCAGAGATCGGACTGGGGGTCAGGCGGTGTGGCAGGAGTCAGGTGCGAGGTGGCCAAAGATGGTGCAGAGAGCCACTGGCTATGTCTGCATCAGATCTGATCGAAGAGGTGGCAACATGAAAGGATGGTAGAGTCATCTGTGTCAAGGGTTGTTGGTTAGGGATTCAAGAAGAAAACTGTGAATGAAAGTTAATTTGAGAGAGAAACAAAAATGTAATAACAATTTCATTTAAATTTAATGCAATAAAATAAGAAGATTGGAGAGGCTATCAAGCATGGAAGGAATTTGAAAAAAAGGGATCCACTTTTGAGTTATGTGTGGCATGTGATATTGAAGGAAATCAATTATAAATAATAATAATAATAATAATAATATAATAATAATGATATTATTAATTTTGGTTGTCAACCCATAATTTGTCTGTAACATATCCTTGAAAGCTTGGTTTGACGAACCGTCTGCGGCAGAGCGACCCTGACATAGAGAAGGAAATTCCAAGTATGATATTTGATTTCTTTTGGGGGTTTTTATATCGAGTACCAAAAATGGCCATGAAATAATTGATTTAATAATATTATTAAATCATCATCCCTCCATAACTCTTACTTGCGACGTTCGATTGGCATGTACTTAGAGGTGATGTGATCCTATCATTATGAAGGATGCTTTAAGTCCAATTTTAAATATTATATTATGGTTCATAGCTCGGTTCCACGAAACACCCAATATTATTATTACTATTATTATTATTGTGTGATCTCGTATATGACATATCACGTTCATATGTTATCGGAATGAAGAACTATCGGTGATGTTGCAAAAATGAAACTAAGATGGATGTTTCAAGAACAATTTTGGATATTTAAGTTGAGGTCGTGGTGTGGGACTCATGATTCTGGTTCACGCATGTTGCAGTGAAATGCAACATTTTCATCGTGTATCTGTTTTGGAGAAATGGGTTGTCCATATCGTGTGCTTTTCTGTGAGGATTCCAATAACGTGATTCGTACCTTTTTTTAGAACCAAGGTGTGGGCCCCACCTTATTTAATTCAAGCACAATGCAATGACATATGAATTTTCCATCGGATGTCTCTTTAGGGAAAATGAATAGTCGATCTTGTGCATTGTTCTCCAAGGATTGTAATGGTGTGATCCATCTGGTTATCCAGTTTTGTTTGAGAGGGCATGCCAATAAAAGTACGTTTTTGACCTTTTTTAACAATGAACATTGTGCGCTCATTATCTTTTTGGCTAGAGATAACATGTACTCTTGGATTACACTAGCACGCCTAGGGGTACATTATTTTCAGTTTAGTACCCTAGTATGGAAAGGTACCGAGCGTCCGATTGATGTGTGGTCTGTCGCATTGGAACCCTTACAACAAGGAGGTCCTTGGGTTACTTCTATGTCGGGTGTCATGGTAGTTGAAGTACGACTGATGGATTGAGGAGAAAAATCTATGGAACTCAAGCGCACCAAGTGCGGGAATCTTGTGGATAGCTGTCAACTGAAGAGAGCCCTTTGTGGATCGGCATCAGAGCGACCATGAGTGGATCAACAGTAGCACAACCCAAGGAGGTCCATCCTTGGAGTGGCCCATCAGGGATCCGTGACTTACGACCCCATGTGGATAGATGACTTATGACCATGTGTGGATAAGCAGTAGCATGACCCGATGAGGAACATCCTTAGAGCATCCCATCTTGGATCATAGACTAACAAAACTGTGTGGATCAACGACTTATGACCCTATTAGGAACAGTAGTATTGCGACCCAACGAGGACTAGCCTTAGAGTGGAATGTCATGGATCAACCAATTATGACCCTGTTTAGATTGATGACTTTTTTCCCTGTGTGGATCGACGACTTACAACCCTATGTGGATCAGCGACATACGCCCCTGTGTGTATTGGTGACATATGACCCAGTGTGGATTGGCACTAGAATGACTTCTTCATGGATCAGTAGTGTAACTTCTCAATGTAATAAGATGAGTTAGCTTTATTACTAAACATCATAACTCATGTTCATTATATTATACCCGGTTTGAGTTGTGAGATGTAGATCCTCTTACTCTCTCATTTGGGTTTCATAGAACGAGCATATCTACTATTGGGTGGAGTTGTACTCATTCAGTTCTCTTTTATTGTACATTGTTATCTCTTACTACTCCCCTATTCAGTACCTCTATTGATTCTCCCTTGAGACTTCAGGTAATTCTACTGAGTATTCTTATACTCACCCCAGCTTGGGATTTTCCCTTGTTTGGTGTGCCATAGAAAATGACCGGCATGTTGATTTTGATATCAGTGGAGCATAGGGATGGAGGTTTCTTGGACCGTGTGTGGTGTTCGTAGCTTGGGATTTCGGAGTGGGACTCCCCCAACTATTTTACTTTTACACCCATTGCTGGATTGTGGAAATTTCATAGTTGGGTGTGTATTTTTCATTTCCCTTTAAGCTTTACTTTTTTTAACTTATACAATTTAGAGGTTGATGCATATATGTTGGGTTCCAATTTTATAGTAGTTTGGTAACTTTCTTTATTTTCCTCTACACTTTTTCATTTAGTTGAGTATGTGTTTGTGTGTAAAGGTTCATTGGGAATGTTCTCCCCGATATTGTTATGCCTTCGGTGTTAGTCGCCAGCCCCTAGCCTATGGAGGCAAGCTTGGGGTAGTTGCGGCTCTAGCCCCTGTACGGCATGGGTCATGACAATATTGTATTAGAGGAGGGTTTGACCATTGGAACGTTTTCTAGAAATTTCCCTAAAAAAATTGGTTGGGTTTATAGAAACAGTGTCCAAGAGTCTCAAGTGTGGCTCATAGGCTAGGAGGTCTAATGATTGTATGGGCAGCCAAAGTATCCATTCACTTGGACCTTGATTACATGTTTGTTGACTCGGCACCGTGAGACACTTGATTCAGGGAACAATGGTTCATGCATCATATAGTATTGAGTCCTTTATTATCCTTCATGAGTCAACTCCCCATCATTTTTGACCAATACATATGGTCATCAGATCGTAGTACTCCTTGAAAATATTCAGAATGTCTCTGGGATGAGAGTTAGCCAGGATAATAACTCTAGTTTGTGGTGGAAATTCTGTGAGCAACGATACCGTAGTTCAGGACCCATCATTCGAGCCCCTTTCTTCAGGTGGATAGGTAGCAACACCCCCACCTATTGAGCAGTATACATCCCTAGAAGATCGGGATGAGGATGTGCCCGGGATGAGCACACTTTACGAGCTCCAGCGCAAGAGACCGCTGAGGTTCTACGGTGATCCAAACCCTCTGACAATAGTGGTTTGGCAAGAGTCTTTGGACTTCTTATTAAGTCTTGTACAGACACTAGAATATCAAATGGTTTCTCTAAAATCCAACCTTTACTCCAGAGCAGGTAGACGTTGGTGGATCTTGGTTACTCAAATACACTATGAGTTGGCACTATCATGGGATGACATCTAGCAGCTATTTCATGAGGAGTTCTACCCCTCATGTTTGTTCTCTGTTAGACATTAGGTGCTCCATGAGTTATGGTAATGATGGATGACGGTGACTGAGTATTAAACTAGGTTCACAAACCTTGTAGTATACTCTCTGGACATGATATATAACAGTTACTTTCATACACGGAGGTTTGACCAAGGACTCTGGAAGAATATCCATGCCATCATAGTACCCTTGTGCATCCCCACCTATGTCGGGATGCTGGAGCATGCATTGATGACAGAGATATTTTTGTCAAAAGAACACCATACACTTGGTTGTGGTAGTGAGCGCAATAGAGATTAGACTTCTATTGTTGTTAGCAAGTGACAGATGATGAGATCTCAACGTAAGAGATATTTTTATGATCATTCTCATACACATGGTCATATGGAGGCCAGAAAGTGCAGAGGAAGCATTGTGGATGAGTTCATCTAAATTTTTCACACATGGTGTAATTGGGTAGCAGATTCCCTAAGTAGGAAGTGTGGGAAGTCCCAGAATCGCCTAGTGCAGGAGGTTTTAGAGAAGTTAATTTCCCAAAAGATGACCCTAGTGTAACTAGAGGGTATAACTTTTCTTTAATTGACGGTGTTGAATCCTTTTCTTCTCAAGCATACAAGAGAGTATCGGTTGTGATTTGTCAACTGTGAAATTATGTGTGACTAGATATCCTTAGGTGTTTTACCATAAGGATATTCTGAAGGATGGAATCACAATACCCTATTCAAGTGGCAAATAGTGATTCTAGTGGTGACATGGGATGTAGATGTTTATCCAGGGGGAAAACTATCCCACGAGTTCTATTAGGACATTCGAGACTGTGAAAGGAGATGACAAGGTTGAATTCCAACTTGCCTTACCCAAATAGTTGGAGAGGGTTCACGGCATCTTGCATGTGTTGCAACTGAGGAGATACACGTGTCTCTCTATACACGTCATCATCTAAAGAAATCCTTATGAAGTTTGACCATACCTTCTGTCCACATTCATTTATAGCATGGAAATGTACAAGATTCTTTAAGAGTAGGAGAGCTGAAAGCGGTCTTGGTATCCTGAGTGGTTTCCCAAGTTTTTCTTTTCGAGGATGAAAATCATAAAGGAGGGAATAATGTAGAGACCTAATTTTTTTCCTAATAAGACATTCAAATATTTCTAAGAATATTTCTAGAGATGGTCACAGAGATGGCATGTAATTCTGAGGCCCAGGGTGCCTAGAATTAATTTTATAAAAATGTTAAGTTTATTTATATGATGCACACACAATTAACTAAATAAAAAGGGATATCTATTAAACTGTTGATCAGATCAGAAATCTGAGATTGTGGTTGTTTCTGGAACTTAGTGTTTCGCGTAGGTGCGACACAAAATAAGTTAGCACAGGACATTCAGACATCTCTCTCATTGGTGGTGTGTTATATGGATAAGTTAAATTATCAATTTATTCATTTAATAGATCAAACCCAAATATCTCTCGAATGGGAACATAAATGAAAATTTTGAGATCATAGATGAACTTAGAACATACTTTTTACCCTAGGCATAGTATAACCATTATCTTTTTTGGGAGGTTGGCATGTGTGCCATCATGGATGATTATTTAAATTATTAAATAATTGATTATTTATTTATTTGGTTAATTTCTTCTAACCTAGAGAGAGTTTTTAAATTATTTTTTTAAAAGGGTTTGGCCTCATTTTTTAGTTTGGCCAATGATGGAAAACCCTCACTTCCCCTCATCTCATCCTCATCCCGTTGATAAACAATGAACGAAAAACAATTGGTTGAATCAATTTCTTACCCCGGTTGAATTTTGATGATGAACATGAATTAAATGAATTAATTTTTGGATCGAAAAACAATTGGTTGAATCAATTTCTTATTATTTACCATGAAATTGACATTCTTGAAGTATGATAAATATTTATTCTCCAACTCCGTGTTTTCTTGATTCTCAATGAAGATTCCCAAAAAAATACGGTCATCGATCTGCCCATAGTTCATGCCCTTTTCTATTTCATTCCTCACATATTCTCCGCATGTTCTTCATCTCTAAATAATTAATTGCGTCAATAAATATATGTTTTTTGAGCATGTCATACAGATGCAGAGATCATTACATGGGGATCACAAATCTGCATTCGTCTCTTCATTCTGAGTTAGATCAAAGCAGTAATTTTTTACGAAACGATTTTGATGCGCGGTTCTAGAAAGGGTTCTGGCGGTTCAAGGCAGAGGTTCTGATGAGGCGAGCATGAGACCACGAAGGCTGGGCGAGGCGGCTCTATTGGCAAGTGAGGCATCTTCGGAGGTTCATGGCAGTGTGAATGACAAGCCCGGCATGAGCAGGGCGGTTCAGTTGAGTGAGGTCAGTGCGACGAGATGAATGGGGGCCAGGAGATGCGGCTGGAGTCAGTTGTGAGGTGGCCGGAGATGATTCATTGAGCGACCAACTATGGCGAAAGTATATCTGGTGGAAGAGGTGGCTAGGTGAAAGGCTGGAAGATTTGGTTGCCTGAAGATCTAGCAGTTAGGGATGCAAGATGAAAATCTTGAATAAAAGTTAATTGGAGTGAGAAACTAAAATGTATTAACAATAGTATTAAATTTTAAAGCAATAAAAGAAGAAGATTAGAGTGGTTACCTAGCATGGAAAGACTTTGAAAAAAAAGGGGCACCACTTTTGAGTCGTGTGTTACCTGTGAGATCGAAGGAAATCAATTATAAATAATAATAATAATATGATAATGATATTATTATTTTTGGTTGTCAAACCATATTTCGTCTATAACTTATCTATGTGAGCTTGGTTTGATGAACCGTCAGTGGTTGTGTGGCCCTGACTTCGAGACAAACAGTCCAAGTCTGATATTGAATGTTTTTTTGGGTTTTTAGATTAGGTACCTGAAACACTCATGAAATAATGGATTTAATATTATTATTAAATATTTTACCTGCCATAACTCCTATGTGAGATGTCCTATTGACTTTCCATCAGCGGCGACGTGATCCTGTCATTAAGATGGTTGATTTAAGTCCAATGTCTAATATTAAATTCTGGTCTGTACCTCAGCCCCACGAAACACCCAATATTATTATTATTATTATTATTATTATTATTGTTATTATTAATATTATTACTATTACTATTATTATTATTATTATTATTGCGGGATCTTGTATTAGACATATCTCCCTCAAACAGTGTCGGAATGATGAATCATCTATACACAATGACCCTAAAATTAAAAAAGATGTTTGAAGAAATATTTTGGATATTTATGTCGAGGTCGAGGCATGGGGCCCATGAGGCCGACTCATGCATGTTGCTATGAAATGAAACTTTTTCACTCGATATCCATTTTGGTCAAAGGGGATTTCCATCACATGTTTTTTCATGAGGAGCGCAATGGTGTGATCCGTACAATTTTCTTCGGGACCAAGGCATGCACCCCACGTGACTCCATTCAAGCACGATGTGGAGATATATGACTTTTCCATTGGATGTTCATTGAATGTAAATGAATAGTTGATCTTGTGCGTTATTCTCCAAGGATCAAAATGGTGTGATCCGTCCGTTTATCTGGTGTCTTTTGAAGAGGCATGCCAGTAAAATTATGTTTTCCCCCATTGGTTCAAAAATGTATATTGCGTGCTCATCAGCATTCTGGCTTGAGATATCATGTACTGTGGGAGTAATATAGCATGCCTAGGGGTAAATGATTTTCAGTTTAGTACCTATGTATGGAATGGTACCGGGTGTCTAATTGACGCGACATCAATCATGTTGGAACCCTTAAGACAAGGTAGCCCTTTGGGTTTCTTATACATAGAACGTCCTGGAAGTTGATGTATGATTGATTTCTTGAGGAGAAGAATATAAAGAACACAAGTGAATTATGTGCGGTAATATTGTGGATGGCTTTCAAATGAAGTGTGTCCCTTTGTGGATCGGCATCAGAGTGACCCTGTATGGATAATCAGTAGTGTGACGCAACGAGTACCAGCATTATAGTGGATTATTATGCATCAGTGTCATGAGACCCTTTATGAATGGATGACTTAAGAACCTATGTGTATTAGTAGTAGTGAAACCCGACGAGGAAAATCCATGGATCGGCCCGTCGTGGATTAGTGACTTACGACTCTATGCGGTTCAACGACATACAACTCTGTGTGGATTAGCAGCAGCGTGACCAGACAAGGACCAGCCATAGAGTGGCCCGTCATGGGTCAGTGACTTACAACCCTATTTGGATCAATGCCTTATGACCCTATGTGGATCAACAATATATGACCCTCTGTAGCTCGACAACATATGAACTTATGTGGATAGGTGACATACGATCCGATGTGGATCGGAAAAAGAACGACTTCTTCGTGGTTCAGCAGTAGATGATCTCAATGGAATAAAATAATTTAGCTATTCGACTGAACATAATAATTTTTTTCCTTTATGTTATACCTAGTGTGAGCTGTGAGATGTAGATCCCCTTACTCTCTTGTTTTGGTTTTCGAGAGCGAGCATATCTACTATTGGGAGGAGTTTTACTATTTTTGTTCACTCTTGTAGTACCTTGTTATCTCTTACTACTACCCTCTTCAGTACCTCTCTTTCGGATCCCTCGTGCCTTTGGGGAATCCTACGGAGTATTCTTATACTCACATCTGCTTGGGATTTTCTTGTATTTGGTGTTCCCTTGTAGAAGATGGAAAGGATGATCATGATATTAGAGGTGCTTAGGGATACAGGGTGCTAGGACAGTGTGTGGTGGTCATAGTTTGGGATTCCGGAGTGGGACTCCCCTGAATGTTTTACTTTTTCAATCATTTCTAGGTTGTGACACATTTCTAGTTAGGTGTGTATTTTATCCTTTCCATTTTAACTTTACATTTTATTTACTTGTACTAGTTAGAGTTCAATGCATATATGTTTGGTTCCCTTTTTAAAGCAGTGTGGAACCTTGTTTTCTTTTCCTAGACACTTTTGAATTGAGTTGGTTGTGTGCTTGTGTACAAGTTCATAGGTGAAGGCCTCCCTGAGATTGTTGGGCCTTCAGCGCCATTCGTCTTCCTTAGACTATGGAGGTGGGCTAGGGTAGTTGCGGATCGAGCCCCGGTACGGTTCAAGTAGTGACAAATATTCTACACTACGATTCCAAAATTATTTTATTCATGCTAAAAAACATATGAACCGACTAATTTTTCCATTTTAAAACCTCATATTCTAGAGAAATATATTACATATTCAATGTAAACTCCTTGTTTTTTCACTTTTAAATGGTTCTAAATAAAATCTTACATTGATAAAAAAATATTACGTATCTACTACCATTTCCATTTCGAATTGTCCTCTTCAGTGAAATACATACTCATGTAAAAATATATATATCACTTCTTCATAAAATTTTTTAATCTAGTATGCTCACATATAAAAACCATACATACTGATATACTTTTAGAAACATTCACAGTGAACTTATAAATTCCATGGTTCATCAAATAAGCTATTAACCACTTCAAGTATTCCCTATAAATCTGCATCCACTCGAGCTCATCTCTAATACACTATAAAAAATTAAAAAAAAATTGTAGTTACATCCAATGATTCTAAATTATGGTTAATCAAACATATATTCTATCAAAAATTCCCCCCATTGTGTATTTTTTCAACACTAATAGCACATACCAAATTATATCAAAACAAATCATTTCTCAATGAAAAATTTCCTGATGCACTACTAGATGAAGAAATTTTTTTGAGAGAATTTCATCTCTCAATGACAATAAATATTTGGACAAGGGACTTACATGCTCTACCCCATAATCTATGATGTCAAAAGAAATTATTCCATTTAATTAGAATAATCACAGATTCATATTATCACATCTTTAAGTGAAAGGAAATATTTGGAGTAGTTATTTAGATAATCTACCCCTTAATCCACGATCTTCGTTAACTACAATCCCCCTTATTTAAAATAATAAAAAAATTATATTCACAATATATTAATAAATATTCTTACCGATCTACCCCTTTGAAAAAAATACAATGCATTGTGGGGTTTCTTCCCACACATTATCAAGTGTTAATGGAAGGATAATTATGAATTTTTATACTACCCTAAATAAACCTATCCCTTTGTACTATTTCAGTAAAAACTTGTTCAATATAGTAATTTTTTAATACATGTTATAAAATCACTTATCTATTTTCCACTTTTTCATTAATGAAATGATATTAAATATCAATGTTCTTGGATCAAGAATTTCAGAAATATTCTTTTAAATGTTCTATAGTGCTTTAATTTTCCCACGAAATCCCGAGTGGCTCGTCAACATCTATTTTTAAATATACAAGTGAAAATTTCCTCCATAAAATTTCAGTATAAGCATGTGTTATAGGTATATATTTTTCTTTTTTATTCTCAATGTCACTAAATTCCTCTTCTTACTATGACATATCAAATAATTTTTACCCAAAAAATAATGTTCCACCATATGTGGATTTACTATAATTGAAATCACTAACCCAATCTACATCTTTAAATACCAGTTGATTTAGTTATGCACTTTATTTTTTATAATATACCAAAAATTTAACATATCTAGGAATAATTTTTATCTTCATGTGAGACTACTTTGGATCAATTTGATATATTCAATAATGATTAAATATATAAACCATGTTTGGTGTTGATGTTATTATATAAATCAGACATCCAATAATCTTTTATAAATCATTCTAATATATACTTTTTCTAGATTCTTTCATGTTCAAATTAATTCAAACTATATTGAGTGTTAAAAATTCATTGGAATCTTCGAAGATAAATTAGTTTAACAATATGTAAGAATAATTTTATTCATAGAGGAAAATGTAGTAATCAATTTGTAAAACTTGTAATCCCTAAAAGAAACTTACCTCACCCACCATTTACATTTCAAGTAACATCTTAAGTTTATTTTCATATTTGTCACTTGAATAATACTTATCACCTATAATTATTATGACATCAACCTAAATAAATAATATATGAGTTCATATGGTCAACTAAATTACATAATAGTTTATATAAACATTTTACTTAGTAAAGTTAAATTTCATCATGAAATTGACCATTTTTTAGTATTAGGATATAGGGAACTATTTTAAACAATAAAAATATTTCTTTAATTTACAAACCATGATTCCATCACGTATAAATCCTCCAGGTTTCAAAACAAAGCCTTGTTCTTCGATGTTTCCATTTAATAAAGTGGGATTTACATCCATTTCATATATTTTGTAGTTTATTTGTGATGCCATTGAAATAAATATTTTAATATATTATAGAATTCCCACCAATGAAAAATTCACTTTATAATATATTCTTCTAACCCATGAATTACCTTTTCATAAAAATTTGAATTTTTTTCTTGAAAACATAACTTTCCATTATGTTTAATTATGAATACCAGTTCAAAACTGATAAATATTTTCCCTTTAGGTCTTCCTGCAAGTTCTTAAGTAACATTATCTAATATTTTAATGAGTTAATAATTTATGGAATTTGTCTATTTATAATGAACAATAGTCTCAGGCATTATTCTTCAATGAATCTGAAAAAATAGAGTTATCTAATTTCAAATTTTTAATCTTCTTCTATTATGTATTGTATCTTATTTCATTCTAAAAATGTTTCTTGAATCTATATGCATTCTCAATCTTTAAAATTTCAATTTATCACTACCACTAGTTTCATCATCATTACTGTTTTGGTCTGAGTTATCATTAATATAATTATATTCATTTTTAACTTCTCCATCGTTTTATTTATCGGAAACCTGTAATCAATTCAATTTATTGTTTAAAAAAATTATTTCATCTGGAACATATAATTTAGATTTATTATAAATAATATTTACATAAATAATCACCTAAATTATAAAATCATTTAATATGGTATCTATAGAATAATCCATTTGACAAATAGAATATGAATATCCCTTCTTCAGTTTTCTACATAAATTTTCCCAATTTGATTTCTATATGGAATACGGACTACCAAAAACTTTATTGTATGTATCTTTTAGATTTTATCGTCTCCAAATTTCAAATTGATTCATGTCTATTTATGGTATCAGTAAACATCTATTTTTAAAAAATAATATATAGAATTTCCATATATTTTTAATTATTCTTTTTTACATCCATCATTTTCCATCCATTTTCTATGAGAATCATTTTCATTATTTATGCTACTCCAATTTGATGGGCAGTAAAAGGAATAATGTATTAATGATTAGTTCTATGATATTTGAAATAAGTTTCAAAAAAATTTACATGTAAAACCCTTTTAATTATCAAATCCATATTTTATATAGACTTATAACCCCTCATATTTTCTTATAAAATATTTTAAAATTATAATTGTATATGACTTTTGATAAATGAACATGATATTTTTAAATCTGAGATAAATCATAAATTAGTAAAACCTAATATATATCATCTTTAGTAGACTGATTTCATATAGAAACACAAAAATATTAATTTTTTAGTTTATTTGTTGAAGTGGATTGAATATGTACTCTTTTATAAGTTCATTGAAATATCTATCCTTTCAGACATGTTCCAAAACAACATATCTTTCCATTTTCGGTATTGTAGATCTATTTACACATAATTCATTGAGATTATACTCATATAATTATATCCAACATGAAAAAAAATCATATGGTTTTCTATTCCATCACACTCAAATAAAAAAATTACAAAATTACTAGTTTGAAATGAATTTCCACATGTTCTTTAAACTTTTGGGATGACCCTTCCATTTTTTATATACTTAATGGAACATAAATCATTCAATAAAATAACCATATATCCATCATCAAATAGTTACTACATACTCAAAATATTATGTTTGATCCCTTTGACGAAAATAACATCATTATATTTCATCCATTGAGCATCTATCTTGATAGTACAAACCCCATTAATTATTAAATAAATATCACTTCTAAGAGTCAAAATCCCTATATCTTGTTATTATTTTATTCTCTATGATCTTTGTATCACAATTCATAATTCTGCGATAACCATATTCAAGAATATTTTGATTTATTTTATATATATTAGAAAAACACTTAAAATGAAGGATTTTTCAACCTTTTTCCATTTCCTGATTTCCATTTCCATTTTATCCATTTCAATTTTTCCCAGAAGATTGGCCACACAATCTTATGAATAGTGACTTTATTGGTCACATATTCCCCAAATTTCCTCTAACAATCCATATTTTTTTATTGATATTCCTAATGAAATTTTAGTCAAAAAATTCTTTCTTTAATTATACCTTCTATCTTCATCAATGTTTTCCACTTCATTAATTCCTTTTAATCTTCCATGTTAATATCATATTATACCAGTATATGTAGGCTTCATGCCAAAAAATTCTATAACACCAGCTGTAATCATTTAAATTGAATATTATATATTGAAAATAATTCTTTTTAGGAATCGGTTTCGCTATCCTTAAATATTTTATTCTTTCTTTTGTATTTGGGATAATGTTCTTCTGACATACACTTTTCATTCATTATTATAGAATAGTGTTTATCATATTTCATCATGCGCCAAAATTGAACATAACTTCTTTTATAACTCAAAAATGTTATATATAATATATTTATTCTAACATTTAGTTTTTTAATCTTTAACATTCACTTTTTAGTTCATCTCCATAATAACTTGTTAAGATTTATCATTGATTTCCATAGGATTATTAATGTCTTCTCTCATTTTCTTCAATGAATTTTAAACTTCATGGTGTCTAAAATTTCATTCTTTCATGTTAAATTTAATTCAAATACCTTTTTAATATGATATTCCTTACCTTCATTATTCTTAACACCTTATTTGTTTAATATCCGAGTTTCCATATTGATTTTTGTGTTAGTATCAAGAATGATTCTATGTTTAGTCATTAATATATGCCATATATATTATCTATTATTACTCTTAACTACATAAATATTCTTCCTGATTTCCAAACCGAGACATGGATATTATAAAATTTTCAACATATTCATATTCTAATTAGATACTCAAATAGAAGTAAAAAAATCTTATTTTCTCATTAGTAATATTATTTTTCTTCTATAAAACGTTTTCTCCCTCTAATAAAATTTTTTATCTTATTTTGGGAGTTTACCCAATTTATTTTTCTTAAGGTATCTCATCCTATTTTTCATATTTTTACTCACCACCTTTAATATATAGAAAATTAATTAAAAAATATTTAATATGACAATATTTAAATAATATAAGTTTAATTTTACCATTATAATTTCCCTTTACTTTTCTAATTTTTCTTTCATATAAGAGAAATATTTATATTTCATTATTCAACTTCATCTTCATCGTCATCATCTGAATCAATATGTTCTTTATCTTATTCATATTTGATATTAGTATCATTATTGATTTAAATTCAATTTATTCCAAAATTTTATTTTTTAAATTACAAAATTTCTCAATTCATAATTAAATTTTTTAGGTAATTAATTATAATCTAACCCCATTATATAATTTAATTTGAAAATTTTAGGATCAAATATTTCAAGAAAGTTCCACATCACTTCTTTAAAATTATGGAATCCTTTTATTTTTTATAAATTATACTAATTTTTTTTAATTTTTAATTCTCTATTGTAAAGATATCATAATTGTTCTCTTGATCATCTATTTAAATATATTTAAACCCTATTCTCTATGTTTTCATGTTATATTCATTAACATTTAAATTTACTTTGATTTTTTTTTACAGTTTTGTCCCATACCCTTTAACTTTTTGAAACCACATCACTTGGGTGTATTACATTTCTGATAATGAAATTAGTATAAGATATTTATCTTTTCCATCCTGTTCTAAATTACTCTAATTAGTAAAATAAATTGGTGATTATTTCTCAATTAATTAAAACCTCATAGTTGTCCCATCAATAAGCAATAGTCCAAGTGATAGAAGATAACACATCATAATTATTTTCATCTAGGACTGTTTCTTCCAAAAAGGGTTATAATGCCTATTATATTTATATAATTCTTGATTTCCAAATCTTACAATATTTTCATCATATATTAAGAACCTGGGATGCTCAAATTAGTTTTGGAATGCCTCTAGAATGGATTGCAACACTAATAAGGGGGGTTGAAACATTGGTGATTCGTATACAATTTTTTCATTTTAAATAAACCTTAATGATATATTAAGATATGATTCACTCAAAATTAAATCTTATCTCTAATATATTTAATATAATTCAGATAAATAAAAAAATGTTTACAAGGTTTGATCCCAATGCGGGTACCAACTCTATATTGTGATTGAGTGGAGAGTGACTCACAGATTCTCTAATAAAATCCATAACCAAGTTGTTTGGAGAGGTAAAATCCAAAACCCTTATATTGGAATCATCTAAATCCTAATATATATCTCCAACAATATCTTTTGTCTTCCAATAGGTATTACATGATTACACTAACTCCAAATTGTTCTTAATGAAAATCAAAAAAATTTGAGTAAGATCATTTTAGATTCTAGGTAGCATCTTCCATATATAATTTCCTTTTTATAAACTATTAAAATATATTGAATAAGAATATACTTACCTTTTTAAGGAATTTAACCTATTTATTCTATTTTGAACCCGGATTAATCATTTGTTCTTTCCATTTATAAAACATTAGTGTCTTAATTATCAATATTGGAGAACTAAATACGTAGGAAATACAAATTTATCTTTGGAGTATTGAATTCCTAGTATCATCCAAAATTTTAAATTATATAATACTTTTTAGTTATTTTCAATCTTCCCCTATAATAGATCAATTTATAATAATACATAATTATTTAAATTAAAAAAATAAAAGTGATTACTCAAATAAATTCCTGAATATTACTTTAATTGAATGTACTCCATGATCCTCTAGATACTTCATCATTCGACTATTCAATTTTGTCTATTCCTAACATTCCTAAAATAAATTTTGAAAAATTCTAATTTTCTTATTTAAGTTGATAAAATAAAAAATCTATGAATATATCTACATTTTAATAAAAAAAATTCAAATATTATTATTTGGAAATTCCAAAATTTTCGAGCAGTGATCAACTACATCTCAACTCATTAAATCTTTGAAAAATATCAATATAAATCACAATAAGATCATTAATTTGTGATTTTTATGTTAAGAACCACACAATAAGATTCTAGTTTTCATTTAGAATTATCTTCTAAAAGATCATCACCCTCTTAAATTCTATTAATAGAAAAGATTTACACTTTATATGGTAGACTAAAATAGGATTTTTCCAGTGAAATTATTTGTATTCCGACAATTGTCTCACATATAAAAAATGTTTTCTTACGTATCAAATTGAAATTAAAAAATTATGAAAAAATTCTCAAACTAATTATTCATATATATATATATATATATTCAAATTATTTCTTACAACATAAGATTCAGGATTTTTTTAAAATTACACACTTAGTTTCGAAAATCATCTTAGACATGCAAAAGAACATACATATCATCCATCCATTATTTCCAACTCATACTCTCGAGAAATAAAATATGTATTTTTAATGTCTTTTTGTAGGCATGAAATCTCCCTTCTTTTCCAATTTTTTGTGGTTCTAGATAATATCATAAGAAAATTAAAAAATTCATATGCATATACTTATTTTTCTATTTCTTAATGTGCACTTCAATGAAATGCTTTTCCATGGAATCATAAATCATACATATCACTTACTGACCCAATTTTCCAACTCTATACCACAAAAATAAAAAACCCATACATATTAATATAATAAGGAACATATTAAAAATCAAATTAGAATGTCAAATATTCATTAAATAATCATAGAACCACTTCAATTATTCATCAGACATCTCCAACCACTCTATCTGAGCTCAAAAAAATTAAAATCACTACAAAAAATGCAATATCCTCTAATGATTTATAAAAATGGTTGAAAACATATAAAATATTACTTCAATAGTTCAAAAGGTTTATAAATTATAATCATAGCCTATTAAAGGAAACATATAACTTTCATACATTTCATTTATGGAAATTACAATGACAAAGAGACTCGTTCATATAAAAACAAACTCAAGTTATTTTCTGTGGTAATCGGATTTGGGGAAAAATTACCAGTTTGTTATTTACAATATGATACTAGTATGATTGTTTAGGAGAGTATGACTCATATATTTATAAGGTGTGTTGAAAAAAATCCTTATTTCAATTTGTTAATGTATTATTGTTACTTAAAATTTATGTTTGTTCTTTTAATTTTAGGTATTTATATTATAATTATTTAGTTAGTACACAGGTTAATAATATTTTTCATATTTATAGGTCTGAATATTCATTATATAATTGGTATATATCATTAGTTTTTTTATTTATGTATGTTTGAAGTGTTTGTTTTTAATTTAGGAATGGCATTTTAATAAGAAACAAATGTGTCATGCACAAAATCAATATAATGATCTCAAATATCCATAAAACTCTAGAGAAATATTTGATTAATATGAGATATAGAAACAAATAATATGTATTTTCAATTCATCAGATTTTCAGAATGAAAAAAAGTAAATTTTTTATTTTAATCATCAATGAATATCAAAAGGAACTCACATATTCAAAACTTATAAAACATTCTCTAGTTATTCTATAACACCATAAATATTATCCCATATTCATTTTTCGAAAATATAAATTATTTTTAAGACATTTCAACATATTGTGTGGTCGGAAAGACTAAAAGTAAATGTTTAAAATTGAAAAGTGAAATTTATGTTAGAAAAACCTGTCACATAATCCAAACTGAGAAAAACACTTGGATTGTTCTGAAAGTTTACAAAAAATATCTCTAATTAAATTATGATAGGTATAAATTAACCTTGAGTCATTATGATATATAGTGTGGTGTGAATGATTGAATATGAATTTTTTTCAATTTAAAGTATCATTTTAGTTAAAAAGATATGGAATATACTTAAAACCAATAACTCTTTCTCATATTTTCCTAACACTATAAGAAAAATATATATGAATCTTTTTTAACATGTAGGAATTAAATTTATATAATTCTTACATATAGTCTGGTCGGTATCACATAAAATGAATGTTTTTAATTTTGAACATGATATTTTAGTATAAAACATGCTTCAAATGATCAATACCTTGAAAAAAATATTGGATGATCATGATACTTTAGAAAAAACTTGTGATTAATTTTCAATCTATTTGAATTAATTGTACTATATTTTTATGTTTGGTGTGGCCTAATTTCTAATAGAGTGTGTTTTAAATTTGAAAATGTTACTTTATTTCAAAATGTTTATCACAAGACCCAAACTATGAAATTGGACTTAAATTACCAGGACAATCATTTAAAATGTATGATAAATAATTTCAAACATTTATAAAAAATCACATTTCGTTAAAATGTGTGATGTTGTAGGAGTGGCGTGAAGTGAATTTTACAATTTTATGCATTAAATATTTTCAAAATGATCATCACATTCTTAAAAATAAGAAAATTTTATTATATTTTCAGAGGAATGGAGGAAAATTATTTTTTTCATTTATGATATTTAAAAATTAACCATATATAATTTTAATATATGGTGTGTACTATATGATTTACATTAGAAGTTTTCAATTTAAATAGGACATTTTAGATCAAAACTCACATAAAATACTCAAAATAAATAAATTTCACTCATATTGTCATGAAACTATATATAAAAGATCCTTAAATAATTATATATATATATATAAATGAATTCACCAAATCTCATTCTCACATGTAGTGTGAGAGGTATGACTTAATGGTCATTTATTCAATTAAAATTATATCATTTATATCGAAACTTGATTCACATTATCAAAACATAGAAAAAAATTTATTATCTGAAAATTCCTTCAAAATGAATTTTGATTCATTAGTGAAATTTAAGAACTAATTATAGATCATTTTGGTATTAGTTTTTTTAATACAACTAAAAGTGTATATTTTAAATTTTGAAGCCACATTTTAGATCACATCATTCTCCACATGCTAGAAATCATGTAAAACAAATTATATTATCATCCTAATTTTGGAATTTTATTGATGATTAAATTTTTACATATAAAAATTTACCATACTTCATTTTGATATTTTATATGGTCATAATGGTTAAAGGTGTTTTTCTCAATTTAAGAATGATATTTTTTTTAAATTTGTGTCCCTTTCTCGAAATAGAGAAAATATATTGAGATAGAAATGAAACTCTAAGAATATGTTTGATGATTCATTTGTGAATATTATGAATAAACCAAAGATAATTTTGATTTGTGTTTTATTCTAAATGGACAAAAGTTATTATTTCATTTTAATCTTCAAATATGTTCAAATTCTACATCACATATTCAAAACTATGAAAAAATGATTACATTGTAACAAAATATAATAAAATTTATTGTTTCTATTTTTTAAAAATATTAATTAAATTCATTTAACATAGATATCTGATGTGTCTGTTATGACTGAAAGTTTATGTTTTTAATTTAAAAATCAAATTTTAGATCAAAATGCGCATCACATGCTCTAAATAATAAAATATACCTGAATTTTCATGAAACTATATAATTTACGTTTTTTTATTTGTCGTGTTTAGATATTATATTAACCTAATTATGACATGTTTTGTGAAAATTCTGACTAAAAGTTCATGTTTTCAATTTAAAAGTTTCATTTCAGTTTATAATTCACATTACATTCTCAAAATCCAAAAAACATTCATAGATTTGTTCTAAAACTCTACAAAAATGATTGATGATTCGTTTTTTATATGTGAGGATGACAATTAAAACATTATAACTTGTGGTGTGGCCAGTATTATTGAATTTTCGTGTTTTGAATTTAAAAATTACATTTCAAAATAGGTGTTACATGCTCAAAAACAATGCAAACATAATTAGACTGTCTCAATAATTTATGAAATTCATATATGATTAATTTTTGAGCTAAAAAATAATTCTTACTTTATTAGGATTTTTTTCATTAATAGTGACTTAATTAATGTGTTTTAAATTTAAAATTGATATTTTAGTTCAAAATGCATGTCACATACTGAAAATTAAGAAAGGATTTTATATTTTCATTAAAATATTCGGAAATGATCAAAATTGAATTTATAACTATTATGAATCAAATAAAGGTCACTATGGTTTGCAGTGTATCCAAAATGACCAAAGGTGAAATATTTCATTTTAAGTGTTAATGAATTTCAAAATACACACTAATGGATGAAATCCCAAAAAAAAATTCTCATCCTTTTAAAAAGAATTTACAAAATGTTCTTTGGTTCATTTGTGACATATAGTAATTAACCTCATATCATTATTACATGGGGTGTGGTAGGTAAGACTAAATATGTGTCCTTTCAATGAAAAATTAAATATTTAGTTTAAGACATGCATCACATACACAAAACTAGGAAAACATGATTTAATTTTCATAAAACCAAGACAAAATGATCTTTGATTCATTTTAACGTATATGCATTTACATCATGTCATTACATTACATGGTGTAATCATTATGCCTGAAAGTGCATATTTTAAATTTAGAAGTGGTATTTTTGTCCAAAATTTACACCACATGCTCAAAAACCCATAAAAAATTAAAATTATTTTCAAACTATATTAAAACTATATATTATTATTTTAGTTAATATAGTAATTATGTGAAATTAATTTTTACATGTGGTGAGGCATATATAACAAAAAGTTCGTATTTTCAATTTAAAAGTGAAAAGTTTAGTTTAAAATGTTTGTCACATTCTCAAACAAGTGAAAATAAAATAAAATTATCATTATGATTTAAAAAAATGATCAAAAATTAATTCTTAACATTTATGATGGAAATGTAACTCATTCTGAGGTGTATTGTGGATGGAATGACTGAAAGAGTGTGTTCTCAATTTAAAAATGTTTTTTTAGTTCTAAATATGAATCATATGAACAAACCTAACAAAACATACCTATATTTTCATAAAACAACTTTAAAAGGATTGATAATTCATTTTTTATGAATGTGTCGTATATCATTTTGAAACATGGTGTATTTTATATGTTTTTAATTAAAATTTTACAATTTTAATGTTAAAGTTGTTCAAAATGCAATTCCCATAATCAAAACTGAGAAATATTTCTAGAATTTTCATAAAACATTATGAAAATGATCTATGATTCATTTATGGAATTTAGGAATTATCCCCACATTATTTCAATATTAGGTGTGTCTTCTATGTCAAAAAGTATATGTTTTAAATTTAAATTATACATTTTTTTAAAGAATTTATACCACATACTCAGAACCAATAAAGCATGCATGGATTATTGTGAAACCTAATGAAAATGATTTTTAAGGGTTTTTTACATATTGGAATTAACTGTATATCATTACAACCTGTGGTGTCGCTGGTATGACATAAAATCCAGGTTTTGAATTTAAAAGAATCATTTTAGTGTAAAACATGCATCACATACTCAAAACAAATAAAATAAAATATGATTTTACTTTTTCTTCATGATGATTTGAAGTAAAAATTTCATGTAAAATTAGTATTTAATATTATTATTATTTTATAATACTTCATTATATGTTTTGTTATGTATTATGTGATAATTTTATAATTAGATATGATATCTTATAAAGAAATATATTATCAATTAATAAATATAATCATGTATTATAAATCATTTAAATTTTAATATGTTTATATTTATTTAAGTTGTATGAATAAAATATTTAATGATTTTATTATAAGCACACACTTATTTTTCATGGGGTTGCATTGATCCTTGGAAAATATATTCAACAAGATAAATTCTTTTTGTATTTGTAGTATCTTTTTCATTTTTATGTTAATTTTATGTCATTGTAATTATACTATATTGAAATAATTCAATGAAAATGTTATTTTATTTAATTTTTTAATAGTAAATATATTTTCTATTGATTGATATTCTAATTTCTACAATATAAAATATATTTCTTTGTACCAACTATTGTAGTGTATTATTTGGGTTTTATCATATAAAATGGGGTTTTATAAATACTATTGGAAGTACTAATAATATTAACCCTTTTTCATTACAAATAAAATTATGATAAATTAAAATTTTTTACTACATATTTAGCATTCATAATGGTCTTAGACCTTTATTATCATTGGAATTTTCAGTGCCTTTAAATCCCTCAAAATGCCTCATTTTGATTGTTTGACACTAATTCACCAACCATGATGTCGTCAAAGTCATCACGCCATGGTTTTTGACTTTATATAGTTTTTATTGAAATTATAATGATCCTATGAAGCATGTTATATTGTATCATTATATCATCTCATTAATACTGATTATCATGATTATTTTAGCTCATTTACACATCACATGATTATTTATCGGTGCAATATTTATTTATAAAGGGGATTAATAATATCTTCAATGAATGAGGTGTACGTTAAATTTGTTTGATAATTTATTAACATATTAAATGTTATAACTCCGCGAGGCTCAATTATTTAATGAAGGAGGCATATGAAACGATGTATCTTGGACCGCATTGATTTGACAATATATTCTTATCATAAAGTCAAAGATCTCTCAAACTCTCTTCTCTCCATTTTCCTCTCGATTGGTCATGCTAACATGCTATTGTGGAGAAGGGGTCAAATAAAAGTGTCTTATGATTCTAGTGTCTAGTGGGTGCCATTGAAGAAATTAACATTTTTGTCCTTACAAATGAAACCTAATTAAACTCACTTCCATAAAATTTTAAAATCCTGGATAGTAAGGTATCTCATTTTATTATTTTCATTATTTCAACTTTTATATTCCCATATCAGTCAATCATTCCAGGGATTTCATGTGTTCATACATTGTAATTAGACTTAGGGGTATTCAATAAATTTGGTCAATTGTATCATAAAATTGTAAAATCATGAATTGATCACATGAAAATCATATTATAAAATAGGAATTAGATTCATCCCAAGTATTTTAGTGTGGTCCCACCACATTGCATGCCTAGTTTTATTTTCCTTATAAAATAGCATGGTAATCTTCATTCTATGCTATAATCAGTTTTTTTATAGAAAATTAATTTTTATTAAAAATTTCATTTAAATTAGAAAACATAACATAGAATCTATTATACAGTCACTAAATCATGGTCACCCAACCTCTATGTTATGGTCAGAGAGATAATGATGACCAACCACATCAAGGAGGATATTGAAAAAACCATTTTGGTTCATAGTGATTTTGAATAATTTATAAGGATTATATCACCAAAATGACATCCTAAATAGTTCGTACATGTTATGGTCCATGGTAAGACCGAAGGCCAAAATGATATATGGTACTTCGATACAGTGTGGTTTAAAAAGGATCAATGAAGATTATATGACATTACCAAACCATTGTATAAGTTGTGATATATAGATAAAACTAATAAAAACGTTTTCCCTAATAATCATTATCGACATGGGCCTGATGGTCTTAGAATTAACCTGAGTGACGTTAGACTATTTTAAAATTTGGATTGATTATTAGTATTATCTAAAACATGTATATATAATGTTCAATAATTTAACTGTTAATTTCTTTATGGAATTCCTATTTAAATATTGTTTTATGTAAATTGTTTGTGTGATGTAAACATTATGTAAGATTTAATTTATTTGATAAATTAATTCTCATGAATTTTTATACATTGCATAAAAATTGGATTAAAACCTGAGATAATAAAGATTTCATGGGATAAAATATTTAGGAAATACTATTTATAGGATGAATATAGAAATTGGTGTGATAGGGAAAAAACTAAATTAATAAGTGTGAGATTCATTAAAAATAAAAACATTTAAAGACCTCTATCATTCAGAATGGGTAACCCAAACCATTAGCTGTCCATGAATATTCTTGTATAGTGATAGATGATTATAGGTGAACCTAAATAAGAAGGGCATATATCTAATTAATATTTTTGTTACACCTAGCCAATAAATCCAAATCATTATGATATCATAGAAATTGAGTTGAGTGAATATATATGAAATATTAGGATAAATATTTATATACTCAATTATCAAAGAGTCATATGAGATGTGATTGAAATTATTATCTACGAGATATAGTCAGAGTTTGGTACCACACAAAAAGATTATTAATTCCATTAGGGATACAAAATTTAGAAATTTAAAAAGTGCATTGAATAGAAACTCACTAATTTACAATTAATTTGTATATGACATTGAAACTCCTATGGTTGATCCCAAAAAAAATATTGGAGAGTAAAATAAATATAATAATAAATAACTAAACAATGGATGATTATGGAAATTAAATATACACTAATGATCATAGAGAAAATAATAAAAATGTTATAAGTAATTATATCTCATGATTACTGAAATAAAAAATAATAAAATAATGAAAAAAATATCTAGTCATTGAAATCAAGTATAATTGATTCCCTTCATTAGGGTAGAAAATCTCTATTGAAAGAATACCCATTCCATATGGTAAATTTAGTTTCATAATCAAAAGATAGGAAACATAAAAACATTTTTAAACATAGTATACTATTAACCCAATAGTCATGGTAAAAAAAACTCATGTTAATTAAACAAGATGAAATACCTCAACCACCAAAAAGGTAATTTCCATGATTTAATGATTGGTAGTGGAAGATATATGAGAAAATAAATAAATACAAAAAACCCTTAGTTGAATTATTTTTTACAAATAACATTCCTATTACATTAATTCCACATAATTGAAATCTATGTGCATGAAGGAAACCACCCACTCATACTAACCATGAGTTGGATTGAAAATAAATAAAAGGGAAATCCTATAAAATTAGTGGACATGGACTGGTGAAGTACTCTACAGTAGCATAACACATTACCCTAGGATTTGATCTCCATCTCTCAAGAGGAAAAAACATTTCCTTTATTTTCAGAAAGGAACATAGCATGGGTTGGATGTAATCATTCATAAATGTTATCATTCATTTGGTTGAGTCTCTCTTATGGGTGAGGAAGAGAACTATATAATTAATTGTGTAACAGTGGATTTATTTCAAAAATATTATAAGTCAAAATTTTCCATCACATAGTTTCATGACATGAAGGAGGGTCTCACACTATTAAAATTTATTCCTTCATTTTTATTGTCTCTTCGTGGATTAAATTTTGAATATTAAAATTGGAATATTCATCTCTTGTGTGAAATATACATTTAGAAAATTATTTCTTCACATACCCATTTAATTTTCTTTTCTTATAACATTCACATTTAGATATAAAATCGTGCCACAAAAATCTCACAATGTGAACATGATTTTCCTAATTTTTTTCTTGATTAGATTTGATTTTTATTTTTGAATTAAATCTTTTAATGTCTTATACTAAAATATGACTATAAAAAATAAATAAATTTTCATGAATTATCTTTTTAATTACAAAATCAATGAATTTTATATTTGAAAATGTATTAATTAAATATAAAAATAAAATTACCCCATACTTGAACTCATTATTTTACTAAATAATAATATCACATCATATACACAAAGAAACCAAATCCGACCATTATTAAAAATAAATTTCAAAAATATAATTTTTTGAATATTGAATTATATGTTCATGTACCACATAACAAAATTTCATCAAATTATCTATTATTAATGAAATAAATTCAACATGTATTTTACTCTTCCTCCTTAAAGTTGAAAATACATTTCAATTATTCAAATCATATTTTTCAATTCATCGTTATTGTGTATTATAATTTTAATTTACCTATGTTTAAATTCATTCAATCATCATTCAATTAATTTTTTTAAATGGATTTTTTCTTATACCATAATTCATAATCCTTACCAAAGGCTTGTAATGCTTATACTTTATCCTGTATATCGAGACAAAGATAAAACTACTATTGAGGGATTCACTATTTGGATCGAATAACTATAAAGAGTTATGATTGGTGGGTAAATATGTAATAAATTAATCAAGCTCAAGATGATTCTAATATCTAAAGTAACTTGCATGATAATCAATCAACTCTCACTATAAATTTATCCATTTTCCCCCCAAATCAAATCGATGTCATAAAGTATTGAGTCAGAATTAATAATGCACCCTCTTGTCTAATTTTAATTTAATTTTTCAAAATTTGAATCAGTACAAGTCTCACATCCACCACCCTACCCCAAATGATAAAAATCATTTTTAACTAAAAGATATATTTTTACCCTCTCAGACACAACCCACGTGTTTTTTAGTAGTGTAACATAGTAAATTATAATTAATTTAAATCATGACCCTTCACAAATCCCCTGAAAAAACCCACACTTTTCAGTTTTATTTTCCACAACCCTTCCACTATGGTTCAAACCTCCCCACAGTTATCTTTTTTATTATCATGGAAAATACACAGAGTACTTTTTGGAAAGGATAATATAGGCCTATAATGTGTCTCTTCCCTAAAAAGTATATTCATGGATTAAATAATATTAATATTTAGTAATTTAAATGGTAGTGTTCCAGATAAATGGATAATAAAAATATTCCATAAAAGAGAATTTTTAATTTAATAACATTGAAAATATTCAAAGAAAGTTCTTTAATAATTAATGTCTGAATCTCTTAATAAATATTCTCATGAAAATAATAGAAAATATTTTTCGTAAAAAATATTTTATGAATGTGCACATGTCATTAGTAGAACAACTCATGGAACATTATAATAAATCTAAATTCTTGTTCAAAAAAATCAAACCATTAAAGATAGAAAATTTTCATTTATAAAAATTAATTAGTCACCCAAAAATATGATTTTTCATGTTTATGTTCTCATAATTATCTTTGTAAATTCATTTATCTATTTTTATCATTTTAATTTATTAAAAATGAAATTTAAAACATGGAATAAGGATTATCTTTACTAGTATTTATATCTCTTATATTTTCTATTAATGAAAAAAGGTAAAATGTGGTGTATCATTTTTTCAATTTAACTTATTAAGATAAAATTTTGGGGTGTAAGAAAAAATTATTAAATTAAAATCCAAACTCCCAAATTGAATTGTTTGGCGTCATAATGAACCCAAATATTCTACAAAAAACATGTTTTTTGTTATTTATGCATTCATTTTGGAGAAACATAATAAAATATATCATCAAATAACAATGTTAATTCAATAAATCGTTAAAATAAAATGGGTATTAATACTATATAATATACGAAATTCCTAATATAAAAAAATTCTTATGAATTAAAAAAATGTCTTAGAAAAAAAAAATATAGGTTTCATCCTAGATGATATTACTTTTTATGTTCATTTAGCATTACCTTTATCATAATTTGCTGATTGGATTATGATAAAAAACTAACCATCTCTGGTTTACCCAATTCATGGATTTGAAACTTATTTGAAACATCTCATATCCTCCTCATTGAAATTGGGTTTAAATCTTTATGTTTCTATGTTATGGTAATATTTAAGGTTTATAAAAATCATTCTAAATATTTCGTGATTTGGTAGTATTCTTATTTTTCAACAGTTGGCATCATTTCTCCAAATCCCTCAACAACCTATTTTTGTTTTGTGGAAGACTCTTCTTAATCTTACATTGATTTTTCATTTTATTTTTCAACATATGCATTGTCAGTAAATATTAAACATTCTCTTCTTCTTCATTTTCTAATGATCTCAGAACTTATAGAAATTTCATTATAAATATAGCAGTCATCCTCACCTATTTCTTGTTTAGACAACAAAATCAAGTTATTTTTATTCCTCTTTAATTCATTTGGTTTTTCCTAGACATGGTATAGAGAAAGAAACATGTATTTTTACTACTCTAAATACCATTAATAGAGTTTATAAGCTACCCATACATGAAAAAATACATTTTCATTTGTTTTTATTTTTTTTGTTTTCTACATCTATGGTGAGTGTGTCTTCCAAATAAATAAATTTTTCTTTAGGAATAAGGATTACATCAGGTTTGGTTTTAAACTCAATATATTTCTCATATGTTTGGTCAAGTTATTCTTTATGTTGGAATTACTATATTAATTCTCATCATACATCATTGGCATCCTCTCCAATTCACTTTATCTCTTTACACGCCTCATCAAAAAAGATTCAAAGACATAGATATTTTTTACATCGTCATTCAGGTAAAATTGTGGTAAATGTTTCTTTTATAGTAACTTTATATTATCTTTAATCTCTTCTATTTGATTTTATAGATCCATAATATTAATTATGAATTTTACAATCTCTTTCAGTAGGAAATAATTTCCTATCACCACAACTAAAAATACCTGAGTACATCAATGGAAAAAATGAAAATAAATAAAAAATATATTCTAAAATTATTAAATGGAAAGATATATGAAAATATATATCCTAAATTACTAATGTAAAAATAACCTCCAATAATATTAAATAAAATGATGATAAAAATTTTTTACAGCCTGAGGTCATTGTTAATTTTTTTGGGGATACAAAATTTGAATATTTATAAAGTAAACGGAACTGAAAGTCACTAACTCAATAATTATATAATATATGGTATTAAAAGTCCCAACATCAATCCTAGGTAGGAATTTTGGAAAATAATATTAACTTAATAATAATGATCTAATCTAATATTGATTATGAAAATTTAATCTAAACTAATGACCATTCATTTTGGGGAGAGTGATGGAGAAAATTAGAAAAATGTGATAAGAAATAAAAAATCCTAGTTAATAAAAAATGCCTAAAAATTTGAAAAAACAAATATCTCGTCATCAGAATCTAATCTATGTAAATCCCATGGTCAGGGTAGACACTCTCTATATCAAGGATCTCTATTTCATATAGAAATTAACATTGAATAATCAAAAGATTGTTTAGTTTAAACCATTTGGAAACATATAATGTAATTAAATCAATGTCCATGAAGGAAGAAAAACTCTATTTAATTAATTAAAAATAATTCTGTCACACATCGATAAGAAATTTTTTGTATTAAGTAATGCTAGAGGAAGAGATTTGAGAAAATCAGTGAATTAAAAACTACAATATAAATAAATTATTAAAAATAAAATAACAATTACATAATTTTCCCTCCATTGAATCACCAGGACATAGTCGATATTATCCTCGCATGATATCCATGATTGGGTGAGAAAACAATGAAAATTAATATCCTAAATAATTGCTCCTGATAGCCTGGGGAAGGACTCTATAGTAGCACAACACCTTTCCCTTGGCTCTGCTCCCCATTTTCCAATCAGTAACTACTTCTTAATTTATTTATATGAATGAAAATCACTCTAGTTGGATTCAATATTCCATAAATGTGGTCATTAATTGAATCTGAGTCAATCTCAGTGATTCCCGGGAGTCCAACTTATTTAATGTTGATATTTGGTCTTGATTTTAAGTATATTGGAATTCAAAATTTTCATCACACATATTCATAGCATGAATTACTGTTTCACATCATGAAAATTCATTCCTTATATTCTATACTAACCCTTCATGAAATTTCTTCAGGGAACAAACATTATAATATTCACGATATAGATAACTTATTCAATCCGTGAATAATTGTTTCCAAACCTCATTTTCTTTTTTTCCTTCAACCACCTCTTTGAGTTGTAAAATCATTCCATGAACATATCACAATATAAATTGGATTTCCATGACGTGTATCTTGATCTATTTGGATTCAATATTCATTAATCTCCTAAAAATATATTAATAAAGAAAATAACAATGTTTACAAGAACTATCATTTTAATTACCAAATACTTGAATTTTATATTAAATTTTTATCATGAAATAGACATATCGTGGCTTATGTTATAAAAATATCATAGATAATTCAAAATGAAATATGGGTTTTTGGTCACTAAATGGATATTATGTATGTGGTCATCATTTTTAATGGGTTTGATTTTATTAGTGGTCCTTAATGTTATGATATAGTATGTGATAACCACCCATAGATGTTTCTTTATTGTAGATTTTATCATACATCCTGATTATCATTTTTAGATTTATAATAGTTATGAATTTTAACAGAATTTTATATTGGTTTTTAAGATTTATATGTGTTCTCAATGAGAATAATTATGATAATATGGATGTGAATGTTATATATATCAGTTGAAATTATTCTAACTCACAAGTAATTCGATATTATGTGTGCATCAAACATTTGTGATGACAATCATAGACTCTAATATAGAATAGAATTAATAAAAGGTGAAGAGGATAAATGTGATTAAAATTGTGTAAGAATTACTGAATTATAGTTCAACATTTTGTATCTTAGTCTACCACATTGATAATTTCTAAATTTAAAAAGACTTATTACTATGTTCCTTCCATAAAAAAATTGATTTCTATATATTGTATTGAAAATTAATAATTTTTTGTTTTTGTTTTGAAAAATATTTGTTCTATATTTATATAAATGAAATATTTTATGGAATTACAAATATGATTAGTTGTTTATACAATTGATAAATGCATAATCCTATATATAATATTAATGATTTGAAGGTAAAGATTTGTTCTTACAGTACTTATATAAGGCATTATAAACATTGAAATATAAATGAGAAAAACTAATAATGGCTCCATAGAGATGTATTGTTGGATTCCCTTCATTATGAATCATTTGCAATTTGTGAATCCTATGGATTATGAATAATGGATAATTAATCTTTTTGTAAAAATAGGGAAATGACTAGTGGATTATTGGATCTTTTACATAGTGATCTGTGTGGTCTAATAGGTACTCAAGAGAGTAGTGGCTATATATTATTTATAACCATTATTATAAACATTATTCAGTATGGTTATATGTTTCTTATGAGATTAACATTTGATATATTTTTAAAATTAAATTTTTTTCAAAATGAAGTAAATAATAAATTGGTTATAAGTATTAAGGTTTTTTTAGATTAGGGTAGGGAATACTTAATTCATGAAATTACTAGTAATCTATGATATTGATGAATTATTTCCCAAATCAATCCTCATTAAACACCATAGTGGAATGGTGTTTCTGAGAGAAATATTCATACATTTTGATGTGGTTAAATTAATGATGAGTTAGTGTAACCTTTATATATCTTTTTAGGGATATTATTTGAAATTATAAACTTTCATACTAAACCATGTTCCATTTAAAGTATTCATAATGTAACCATATGAAATATGGTATTGGTAAAATTAAAATTTTCCTTTTATAAGTATTTGGTATTTTTAATCATGTATATAAAATTTAACTTATGATAAACATAGAATTAAAATGAGAATTTCATTTTTTTTATTTGTTATTCCAAAGATACTAATGATTAATACTTCTATGATCCTACTGAACACAAAGTCTTTGTGTCCTAATAATGTATTTCTTAAGGAAATGATCACATTGTTTGGGATGTTTTTTGAAGGAATCCTGAACTAGTATAATTTTGGGAACAATTTATATTGAGTGTTCATGAGATGGAGATTAATGTAATTCCTTAAGGAGATTTAGGGAGAATAACTAAATCATGTTATACAATAAAATAGATGTTCTAGTATGATTCATTAAAAGAATGAATGATATGTATTTTATATGGAAAATGATAATTAATTAATATTTATAAAATATAAACCTTCTACCTACAAAGACTCAATTGAGATTTATGATTATGATAAATGGTTACAGGCTATGAATGCTGAGATGGACTCCATGCACACTAATGTTATTTAAAATTTGGTGGATGCACCAAATGGGGTGAGAGCTATAGAGTTCAAATGGTTTTTTCAGTAAGAGAAATGGAATTAATGGAATAATTTCCTACTTATAAGTAACTTCTGGTGGTAATGGGTTATAAAAAGGTTCTTGGTATTTAACTTGAAGAAACCTTATCACTAGTTGTGATGATAATGTCATCTTGGATATTTCGGTTGATATCATCGCATTATGATTCTAAGATATATCACATACTTTTCCAAAACACATTTCATAAAATGAATTTATTTTGGGACATATATATTATACAACCTAATGGTTTTAATATTTTCAATGAGTTTGTAAATATTATCATGTTTCAAGGACCCATTTATGGATTGAGGAAATATTCTTATTGTTGGAATATCTAATTCGTTAATATGATCAATTGTTTTGGGTTCACCATGAATGTGTATGATAACTGTGTATATAAATGGGTCATTGGAAGTGTTATGGTGTTTATTATATTTAATGTGGATGAAATAATATTTATCATAATTTATATTCAAACATTACATTCAGTATAGTTGAAGTTAGGATATTTTTTATCGATGAAAAACGTGGACAAAAAACCTGTATACTGGGTATGAATAGCTATATAGAAAAATAAAAAATTTCATTTATAATATTTTCAAACACATATATTTTTAATGTGATAATGTAATTTATTATTGTTATAGTAACCCGAAGTTGAAATTTAGTTTATAACCTTAGTACAAGATGAAAGGGATGACAACATGGAAGATCGACAATTCTAGAAGTCTTGGAAAAGTACATACACATAATATTACAATATTAGAGTGAAAAAAAAAACATATTATAAGAAACAATCTTAAATCATTATAATCATTCAAAATTTCATTTTTCAATAACTAGTAGAGGAAAATAAAAATGTGTGATCTCTATTTCTCAAAAAGGGTTATATAAAATGAAATTTTTCATGGCAAATTATGCAATAATCAATATGGAATAGTGGCTAATAAAAACACATGTCTTTTAATTAGAATCACAAGTTAAATGAAAATCCCTGTCTAATCTCATCATAACAATAACATAGATAATATAAATTAAAATCTCAATAATATAAATGAATAAATTTATAAATTGAGTATCATTTCATAACGAAATTGGCCAAGTTATCATGAATCTTAGAATTGAGGAATCATCCAACACATCATTATTAATGACTTAAAAGGTGTAAAACAGATACCCATAAAATATGGAATTCTATTTTACATTTTCTCATGATATATGACAATGTATCGGTGGGATATCTACAACCAAGTTACGAACTAAAATAGTGTTTTTCATCAAATGGGATGTAAAAGTTTAAAATTTAATTTACCTAAAATAAAATAAGTACAAAATTTAATAATAGTTTTATATATGGGTTTATTCCCCTAAATAGAATGTTTATAAAATTTAATAGGTTCAAATTTTTTCATGATTACTAAAACTAAATCCAAACTAGATAGCAATAAATATGGATTATGTCTTGATGGAATTGATGAAGATAAGTGAAAATGAATCTAGGGATGATTGTTGAAAAATAATATTCAATTCAATTTCACTTGTGAAAATGACCTATTCATTATCCTTAATAATCTTTAGCTATTTATATCCAATTCAAGCATCATAAACTTAGAAAATATAATCCCACATGTCCCTTATTTCAAGGTAACCTAAACAACATAGAGCCATTATGTTTAACCACAAAAGTTGATGGTGAAGTTGTTGGTGGGTATCTCTCCCCAACCCCTAAATAGTAATGTATATACTTCTATATAAATCATAACATATTCTAGACTCGAGAAAATATCATTTGAAAGTAATCACAAATTAATGCCCAACAAATATAAAAACATCAGAAGTAAGATAGAATGAAGCATTAGGTACACACCACCTTCCCCAATCTCACCATCCCTTAGAATACCTATCTATGAATAAATATTATCTCATTCACCATGAATAAAATATTCATTAAAGTTAGGGGAATATATTATTATATTGATAAAAAACGTTCATGAGACAATGTTGAAATACTTATACTACTCTTACAAATAACATTGGAATCAAGAGTTAAAACAAATAAAAGATAAAAATAAAATAAATACCGAACTATGTGGAATCATGATTGATGAAAATCGTCCTCCTAAATGATCACATCAAATATCATATATATATATATATATATATATATATTTCAATTTTCCGCCTAGGTCAGTATAATCAACTAGCATCCCAACCTCTGCCTCTATATCATAGAAATATTGGGCTCCTTTCAAACTATCTTCTATCTCTTTTTATTAAGAGTATTCCCTTGATGTTTTTATTTTCATATTTCCTATATATTATCCTCTATCATTATATTTTTTTTAATCCCTCTCTTAGTCATATCTATTCCCCTTTTAAATTTCATTATCCTCATGGATGCCCCATTTTATAATAATTCTTCAAATATCTAAGAGAAATTGATATGAAAGCCTTGGATAGCTTGAATATATTTGAATATGTAATCAAGATATCTATATTTGAATTATATTATAAATCCTTTAATTATAGTCTTAGATCCTCATGAAATTGTCCATTCAAAACCATTGTTTGGTGATACTCTATAAACCTTATCCTCTTCAAATACAATTGAAATATTTTGGTGGCACGTGTATAGTTAAAAAGGATTTGGTGTTTGAATTTATAGTGGATAAACCATATATGGTGTAATAACTCTAAGGTGACATAGCTTCTTTCTCCCTCGAATTCCCTCAATGCATGCATCTGTTGATAGGGTGTATCCATCCAACTATGGGTGCATCCTCCTCTATAGATCATACCATCATAAGTTCAAATTTTAACCCTTTTATAACATCACCAAAAACCCTAACAACATTGATTATTACATCATGAAATCCCATCTACCATCTATGTCCATTCATAGTGGAGCTTTAAGATGACAATAATGAATCATATTCTATAGGCTGAGGCTATAATGAAATTTATGAACTATTGTACATCCCTCATTCATTATATTGAGCTCCATGGTGACTATGAGATTGAAGTAGGCATGTGGTGTGTCTATCTTAATTCTATAGTGATTCTCAATCCCCCTCTTCATCGACCACAATGGACTATAGTAGAACAATATGGTGATGGTGCAATGCCTATACGAGGAAGATGATGTGGTCCCTGACATAATGTGGTGTTTCGATTTATGTGTAGATTACCAAAGTAGAGCCGCATCCCACATCACAGATTTTTTGTGTTGTTACACCTCTAAATAATATATATTTTGGCTAAAATCATCATTGAACATAGATGGGGTTTAGAGAACACCTATTACTATCATGAACATCCTCACGCTAGTGAAGTTATCCTCGATCTACTACACAAACCCTCCTCACATTAATCAAGGATTTTCTTCCCCCTGCGCACACCATGCATATATATGCATCTCCTACCACCCCATATGGCTCTCCCCAAGCAAAAACATGGTAAGATGACCCTCATGGGTCGGCCATGTATCATTCTCCCCATGGGTGGAGGTCTATTGTTGTTTGGACTATTTTTTAGTTAAATTATATTACCTAGTCCTTTTTCATTTCATACTCCAAAAATTATCTATTAAAAAAATAAATTGAATTATTTCATTTTTATAATATATTTTCAATAATTTTTAAAAAAATTTATTATCATAATATGTGATAAATAAATAAATGTAGGGGAAATATTAATCAATTAAATTCAAAACATAATGAAATTCAATTCAAAAATTATATTCATAAAATGCAACAATCAACAAACCCCACCCATCACCTATTCATCCTATAAATTCCAAATATATTGAATAAAAATAAATCTCATTCTCAAAAGCCTTATAAATAATCATTTATCCATATTTAATCATTAATATATAATATTTCAATATTAAATGATATAAATTTCATAATAAACCTCCATCAACTGATCTTCTATATAGAAATAGTTTACAGCCGAGTAATCACCAATGTAACATAAATGATACTGAATTCATACATGATATTGAAAATATGGACATTAAGAAGAAAGATCATTGACAATAAATACTTTAGAGAGATAGAGAACATGATCAATAAAAAGTGATTGATCATAAAGTAAGGTATATTCCATTATTATTAATGGCTGATATAACACCCTTGATTCATAAAACTAATTTTTTCATAGTAAAAAAAATATTTTATAAAATAAAATACTATCAATATACTAAAAAACATTTTTATCTTCATTAAATAATGGATTTATATATAAATTGTTAAAATTATTTACATTCCATTAAATATAATATTGTTTTCTTTTGATAATATTATATATAAGAACACCGAAAATATAAAGAAAAGGTAGATATTTGAAAAAAATGAATCTTGGAAATGAATATTTATAAAATATTATGATTATGATGGTGGGAAAGGGAATGCAAGCCATCTACATAAAAAATACATTATTATTTAATTTTATAAAAAGTTGAAAATAATCTATACGGTAAAATAGGAAAAGATTAATTTTTAATTATTTTTAAATGATATATAAATATATTTAAATATTCAATTTTTCAAAATTTGATTTATAAATAATATCATTTTGAAACATTTAAAATAACCTCGACATGGATGAAAAGTGGTTGGAAGGAATACATTAGAAAATCTTTTTTTAAAAGAAAATTCTCTTATATGTGACTTACTTGATTTTTCTTTATCAAACAGTAAAATAAATGTAAAAATAAACAAGTAAAACAAAAAACCCCATATTAGAAGAAAATATATGGGTTTTCTGATATTATCATCATAAAATTATTCCAAATTAAATATGAACATAAAAAATATTGAAATAAAATAACATTTCAACATAGATCTCTTCCCTTGGGTGTTTATATAGTAATGAATGTTTTATCCTCATATATATTTCATATAAATTAATTAAATATATTTTTAAGATATCATTTATTATATGTTAAATTTTCAAAATCCTTTTATAATCATTTAAAATCAATTACTTGAATTATTATTGCCTACATTGAACACTTTATGGTATTTTGGTAAATGTATCCCAAATTACTTACTATATTCTTCATTGTCAAATAGTTATGTAATGGCCACAAAATCAAAATAATTTTTTGAATTTTAAGGATATAATTTTTATACATTATAAACAATTTTATTGTCAACCATGCATTGTGGTAATAGAATAACAATTCGAATTGTTTTTAGAGGTGGTAATCCACAAGTATGCATGAGCAACATAATCATTTTACAATGAAGGGATGATTGAAAATGTAGACAACATATTATACATAAATAATCATAATTATTTCATAAATTTCATATTTACTCATTAATTTCACCATTATAACTATCCAATTAATGAGTTGACAAAAAAAATAAACTATAATGTGGAGATTAACGGCCATACGTACGCAAGAACAATGTTTTCATTTTCTATAGGATAGAAATTTTCTGTAAAATGGTCATTCCAAAAGCATCATAATATCTCATAATATTTGTTAAATTTTAGTATTTATTTTTTTATTTATAAAATAGATTAATAGACTGTATAATAAGAAATCAACTATGAAGGTGTCTGGTAAAAGGATTACCACTTCTTTGGACTACATCTTTTGGAATAAAAATTAAGCATTACTAGGATGGTATTAAGGTAATATCATGAACTAAAGAATTATGTAATGTAATATATGAAGTTTTGTTAGAGTAGGGATCATACTAGATTGAGGTCTCATGTATTGTTAATAAGGGAGGATAAGAGGTTCTATTTTATAAGTGATTGGAGTGACAAACTTGAAATTAAAATAAATATTTATATAATAATGTAATTTTATGATTTATGTGGCACCAAATTAATATATATTATAATATTATAACGCTAATTTTTAAATATAAAAAACAAATAGGTTTAATAAATTATTTTACATTATCATGAACCCATATACCTTTATTTTTATCCCTTTTAACTCATTTTTGCCTTATCTAATATGATAAATATTTTCTATGATCGTTATTTATTATAACCTGAAATTTATTTGAGATTAATAAATAAAAAAATTATTATGATTCAAAATATTTAATCCATTTTAAATTATTAACCACTAATAATTATTAGAAATTACTTTTAATATATTTTTTTAAAATGAAACCAAAACTGTTTTTTGAAAAATGTTTATTTTAAGCATAAAAATGATTTTACAAAAAAATAATGTATAATTTTTATTCCAACAAATTTTTTTGAATTATATTAAATAATAATAAAATTATCTTACTTTAAAACAAAAAAAACATGATGGAACCTTGTAAACACATTATTAATAGAAAATAACAAAAAATAGTTTCTTTTGGAAGAAAAACATTACTTAGATTTCCAAAATGTTAAGCATATATTTCATAGTTCTAAAATATATTTTTATATAAATTATATTCATTATTATTTATATATTTTTTTAGGAAATATTTCTCATAAACATTAATTTTATTATTATATCATTATAATTCCATAAAAAGGACAATTCTATTGGTAATATCGGTATTTTTCACTATTACCCCAAAAATCAACTATTTTTTTAAATCTCAAATGTACCCATAAGATAATATTAACATGATCATTTAAAAATAAATTAATTTAATAAAATTAAATTTATAATATTTTTTAATTTTTTTTTTAATATTTTTTTTTGAATAAATCATTGTACATTATGTTAGTGTTTCTTTATAAAGGAAATCCTAAATTCAATAATTGAATATCATTTGTTACATTCTTCCCTTAAAAAACATTTCCAAAAAAATTCTAGAATATCCCCTCAATAAAAACTTCGGGTAGTTATTCATCATAACTAATTCATGTTCCAATGTTTCCAGTTTTTTATTATGATTTATCCAAATTAAATTCACTAATTGAGTCGTCTAATTCTGTAAAACTTGTTATCTACTGTCAAGAATACAAATATGATCGTTATTGAAACATAAATAATGCTCCAATTATATTTCCTTATAAGTGATAACATGAATTGGTTATTGGATGAACTTCATTAATAAAATGATATGGAACACATCATTAAAATTAGAGGGCCTCATTGGAATTTCCAAATAGTAAAAAATAACTCTAATTTGTTCCAGAATATCTAGTGGATGATATACCAGGGGATTAGTTTCACTTTATTTTTAAACCTCATAATTCTCTTTCAAAGATATAATTTCATGATAACATGATCCCCTATATGAATCTTCCAAACCATCCTTCAATTATACACATATATCTTTTTATTTCTTGGAGATTCATTAATATGAATCTAATAAATATTTAATTTCACCATTGTTACCTCAAAAGTATTTGGGCCTAAAAAAATCCTTTAAGAAAAATTATGCAAAAAAATTATTTTACAACATTTTCATGAACTAGGCTATAATTCCATATAAATATACATATTACCTTTCATAGGACAAGGCCCGAAGGGTTTTCACGATACCCACGTGCTAGAAACAAGCTCCTGGCATCAATTATAAACCAAGTGGTAATGATTTCATCTCAATAACTAGGATAAAATAAAATAACCGAACAACCAAAAGAACTAACGAAAACCAATCTTAATAAATATAAAAAAGTTATCCAGATAGATGATTTAACTGAATAATCTAGAAAATAAATAAAAAACCAAAAAACTACCACTGGAACAATATCCATGTGACCTCATGATCATCCTTATCCACTAACTGACCAACCACATGGCCAACCTGCACCATTGATGAGCACTCGAACCAGAAAACCTAAACCAGAAAAAAAAAACCCGAGTCTACCGACACTGAATCATAAAAGTACAGTGTGTGCTAAATAAAATAGTAGGAAACCACCAAAGAATACATTTGTTTCCTTTCCTAGAATCATTCCATTACCACTAGTTTGAAATATAGTTATAAAATAGGTTTTCCTCATTTTACAAGAATAATCACTTTTTTCCATTTTTCAAAACATTGGACACCAAATTTCCATTTCCAAAGTAGTTTACCATTTGAAAACACAAACCGAAAACAAGGGATACTAGGATGTTATGAAGATAAATAAGAAATAAATGATGTGAATAATAAATTAATAAAATAATCAAGCACAACCAATTTAGTAACCATTGTCTATTACCGAACATCCATAGAGTAATCCATTGATGGACTGAGTTCAAAAACACTTATCGGCATATGGTGATGCTCCCTAATCTATAACCAACTTTCCTCCCTCAACCTTCTAAACTAGTGGCACATCCCACCTATCCGATTAACAAATCCATGGGGTATTATCCCCTATAATCGAGGTTGATAAGAAACCATCTCTCAATCCTCTAGAAGACACCCATGAACTCTTGGTTATAAATTCCTATGTATATAGGAGGCCCTCAAACATGTGACCCAGCTTACCTATCATCACTACACATTCCCACCCCCTAAAAAAACCCCACCTACATGATAACCCATATATATTAATCAAAAATAATTGTTCCCGCTATATATGTTTCATATCATCAATGGTTTTAATCTGTCTGTCACATCACATAAGCTTATGAAACATTACTTAAACATTTCCAAATTGTAATCAGGCATTCACATCGGAAAAACTACATTTATTTTCAAATATTACAAGATTCCAACCGAGACTTGTATCAAGTCTATCCCAATACACCTTCAAAGTATCTCTCTATCATTCTCAAATTTGATACAAACATTCAATTTCAAGATCACAATGCCAAACCGTCCTTTATTCCAGATAAAAATTTATTTTATGACTGAGATAAAAACACATAATGCATTTAAATATTCTAAATGTGGTTCTATATCATTTATAAACCATAATGTTTTTACAAAACTCCGAATTGGCCATAACATTCAATAAAATCGTGAATGCTCATTATGTCATTTGGGGAAATATGTTACCATTTTATAAAAATAATGAGAAAAGGAAGATGAGGAACCTATTTAGAAATACAACCTTAAAGATGGGATTAATGACATAATCATTTGAATCCCATCCATGTGTTCACTTTATGAACCCATGGGGGTTCCCACATCCAATGGCATGCCTCGAGTAGTTTTTTTCATCTAGGCAATTTTTAATGAAACAACACTTTCTTTCCAACCAGTACAATGAACATTTTTATAAAAATTACCATATTTCACATAAAAATCAAAAACACAATACATTCATTTTAATAAAAAACATCAATAGAAAAACTCAACACAAATCATCCTATTATACCCTTTATGGCTCGATTAACATTTTATCAAAAATGTTTGGTGTGTATTCACATAGGAATAAATAAAGAATTCGTTTGAAAAATATGTTTAAAACATTATACCAATAATAAAACAATAAAATATATTAACCATATGAATTATAAATATTTAAATAATGACTAAAAATTAATTGAGTCAACCATTCATCAAATGTTTTTCATCCGAATGGAAATGTGCGAAAAAACCTACATCAATAGTGTGTGAGTGTGATGAAAACTTCAGGGAAGACAGATTTGGAGCCCAAGGAAATTATGCACACCCCAAATCCAAATAAAATCAATCTATACATTAGTCATAACATCTGGGGTTCATTGAAGAGAGGGCCTACAAATGAAGAGCTAAGAAATAGAATGGGGAAGATTGAAAGGAGACAAAAATTACAAGGAAACCCTAAAACTCACCTTGGAATAGAAGAGGAAGGACCCTTTGAGGATGAAGAACCAAGGAGATTGACCTAGGATTCTCCCTTCATGCACCAAAAATGACCCAAAATGAGGGTGAGTCATTTAGGGTAAAAGGAGGGAGTGGTATAAAAATAAATTTTAAAGCTTAAAATTTGGGGGCAACTTTCATAGTTTTCCAAACCGTGCACCAAAAATTCGCCCTGCACTATCCATAAGGTACATCCCGCACAGTTTGGCCACATAATTTGAAAACAATGGAAAAACATTACCAAATTCTTATGCCCAAAAAAGACTCTTGGACACATGGTTTATTAACAAATGCGAACAGTTTCCTCTAAACGTGCATAAACTTTGTGCAGGTTAATACTCACCAGAAACCTCCAAAATTTGAAAATTTAAATCATGGATGAATCTAAACCACAATCAAACAATATAAAGAGAATAAAAGAATAAAATAAATGAGTTTCAAAGGTCAGGGCGTGAAAATTATCCCCACCGTAGTCACTTTCTTCTCCCAGAATTCCACCCATCCGAAAGACAATCAAAATTAGAACCCATACTCAAATTACTATGAGGGGAAACCAAAAACCATGGGGTGACCATTCACCCCATGACTCACAATCGACTAATCAATAAGAATATATATCATGATAATGACGGTAGAACATTAGGGGGTTCTCCCCACAACATGAACTCAACTTATTCAATCATCATTTGTACCCCCAAAACGATGACACCTACACAGGAACCCAACAACTCTACCTCAGGTTGTCTAATATGGGAACTCAAAAAATTACTGACATTCATTTTCCCCACACACAAAGAACACACCAACAAGACATAAACAAGAAACCCACTACATGTAAACCTAGAAAAACTAGACACCTTGTTGAGGGAATTCTCAACCCACACTGGAATTCTTCCGCATAAGAAGAACCACCAACATGAGGGAAAACAACAAAAGAACCAAAACCAAAACAAGAATAAGTATATTTTATTACCAAAAAATACAAGCACAGACAAACTATCACTAAAAAATAAAACCAACCCTCACAAGGCATGATCACAAATAAAGAAAAAATGAACGATTCCAAGAGACAGATTTTGATGAACATGATCATTTAGATCATGAATAAATAAGATGAGAACACTTTTAAAACTAAATATGAACTTACAACGTCATAAAAATAATAATAAGGTGACATTAAAAGCCCACATCCCAACATAGAAGTCAAAATTGGGACAAGGACTTCCACATCCCCTGGAGGCTCCTGATTTTATGTAAGCTTCATTCTGAGGCATGTGGTTGTAGCCCAGCTAACTGAATTTTCACCTACCTCATAGTAAGGAAGTTGCATACTTTTGTAAAAACATATTATTCAAGAAATTTTTACTATATAACTTCTCAATATGACCCAAATGACCACAATAATTGAAGGTATTCTGAGGGGGTCAATAAGATGACTTCGAATGCCTGAACTGGCCCTACTAGTGGAACACAAGCGAATGGTCTGACAAAATGGAGGCTAAAACCAATTATGGATAATACTTTGAGGAATGGTCTTATAGTATAAAATCTTCAACATATGGGTAACCTCTAAGAGAAACAAGAGACCTTGTATTTCCAACTATATGTGCTCTGGAAAATAACTCAACTAGAAACGCTTCATCCACCAACTCTTCAAAACAAAGGTACTTAAAAGAGAGGACCTGATCATTGATCTTATGATGAAGAACCCGCAAAAAATTGAAGCCATAAATAGAACCTACAATCATCCCTCTTTAGAAAATAAAACAAACTTCTTGATGTTTTTAACATAGGACTTTTCCATCTGTTAGCCTTGCTGAATACTCATGATATATTCCCTTTTCATTATCTTTACTTCCTCAAGAATAAACCATCAAAAAAAGATGGAATTAAACACTTCCAATATCAACCCAACTCACATAAATGGTGGTTCAAACAACTCCCATTTATCCAATGATAGACCTTAAAAAAACCTGAACACCCCACACCCTGACATCGTTGGGAGTTCCCCACAATCTGAATACATTTTGTACTTCTTCAATCCACTCCACTTCCTCTAAAGGAAATTGATCAATAAAAAGAATAGTAAACACTAGAGAAGTATCATAAACTAGGAATGAACCATTAGATACTTTTTGGACCTTTTTGGGAGGAATTTTCAAAACAATACGAGGAACATGAAACCAAAGATAACATCAGACCAAAGAACAATTAGAAGGAGGACCTCGAGACCAAACAACTGGTTCACAAGCCGAATACATAAACAATATAACAAAAATAATATCTTCAAAAATCCCATTTCCATTTTAATTTTCAAAACCATCTCATTATAAGGCCACTTTCCAAATAATGGAATCCAAGTTTCACCATAATAACTCTCTAAAATAAATCAAATTTCCAAAATCGTTTTCTCACTTAAGGACAATTTAGAAAGATGAAATCCAGCTCAAATATCAAACACTCTCTTGTGGTATCTTTTCAAGCATCATATGTGATTCCATCCAATTCATCTCACATCATCAAAAAACAAGTTCCCACTTTAATTTTACATATATACCCACACACATATGACCATACATAAATAGTACCAAGGGCCACACACCTCTTTTCCTCATCAAAACCCATGCATTTACCAATTTTTTAAATGAAATTTATTTTACTTTATAACCCATTTTATGAATCTCAAAATTATTTTTTTATAATTCCTTTTCATTTTAAAATCAGTTCTCATTTTCAAAGAACACTAAGATCAATAGTGACTAAAACAAACCACTAATCACACCAAACCACCGAGATGATGAACTGGTATCCATGCCGATCATGATGACATAGTAGTTCAAAATACCCCATGTGAGAATTAATAAGTAAGAGGACCATGAATAATGATATTGGACTTCACATGGGTCAATAATCTATGTGATGTCACAACATGACATCGGTTCACCTTCATTGTCATCCCTTAATCTAAACAAAGACAATATACTCAAATCTCGTACTACCCCTAGTAACTTAGGACTCATCATGAGTGGTGGTGATCATGAACCATCCCATAAACCACCTCTAGAGCCCAAAAATTTATTTTTATACAACTACCTAACACCCAAAAAAAGAACCCCCTCTAATACCATTTTTTTCACGAACATGGCCAGGATGTTATCCAACCCGACACCCGAACCGATCTAAGACAAGGACTGAAGGGTATTCCGGATCCCCACGGGCCGACAACATTTGAATGAAATAAAATATAAACCAATTGGGAACAATTTCAGCCTAATAACAAGGACCAATTATAATAACTAAAAACCCCTAAGAACTAATAATAACTGAATCCCAGTAAATATACAAACTGATACAGATACATGATATAACTGAACAATATAAAAACTAAATGAAAAACCATACCAAACATTCACTAATATGATCTTAATGTGACCTAATGGTCACAACCATACAATAATCATCCAAACACATGGAAAAACTGTGCTAAAAATGAGCACTCGAACTAGAAAACCAAAACTGGAAAAATAGCTTGGGTCTACCAACACCGAATGGTACAAGTAGGATGTGAGCTAATTATCTTAGTAAGAAACCACCAAAGTATCCATTTGATTCCATTCCTAGAATAAGTACATTAACAACATTTTGAAATATAGTTATAAAATAGGTTTTCCTCATTTTAAATGAATAAACATAGTTTTTCCCTTTTCAAAACATTGGATAACAAATTTATATTTCAGAAATAGCTTACCATTTTAAAACCAAAACACAAAACAAGGTATAATAGGTTGTTTTAAAGATAAATAAGTAATGAAATATGTGAATAAGTGATTACAAAACACAAAAAAGAACCAAGGATTTAATAACCATTGTATTTTCATAAAAATCCTTACAGTAATCCCTAGATGTACTCAGTCTGGAACCACCTATCGGTATATGGTGAAGCTCCATAGTCTATAACCAAATCACATCCTTCAAGTCACTAATCCAGTGGAACAACCCACCTGTACTCTCAGAAAATATTGGGGTTCCAACCTGCCTAATCAGGGATGATACGTAACCATCACTCAATCCACTAAAATATGCCCAGGAACCCATGGTAATAATATAATCTGTTAGTAGGAGGCCTTCACACTTGTTACTCACCTCAATTGTTTTCACCGCACTATCCAACCCCAAACATGAACACCACTTATAAAATAACGCATATATGGTAATCCCCAATAGGATATCCCACTATAAATGCAACGCATCATCAACGGTCAAACCCGGGATGTCACATCACATAAGCTTATGAAACATTTGTTAAACATTTCAAGATTCCAATAGGGTGTTCAAATTTTCAAAACTACATTTATTTCCTAATATTACAAGGTTTTTCCTTATATCAACTCTTTCCAAAATAATCATTCAAAACATTTCTCAACGATTCACATATTTGATACAAAAAACCACATTCAAGAGCGCAATTCCAAAAGGGCCTTTATACCAAATCCAACATTTTTTCAAGACTGATTAAAAACACATAGTACGTTTAATGATGCCAAACAGTCTTCCATATCATTTAGAAACAAATAAATATTTATAAAACACAAAATGGTTTATAAATTTCAATACAATCTTGAAATCACTTTATGTTATTTGGGGAAACATGGAATAATTTTATAAAAAGTAAGAGAAATAGAAGATGGGAAACCTTTTTAGAAAATGATCTTTCAATGAGGAAACAATGACATCTTCATTTCAATCCCATCCATGTGTTCACTCCATGAATCCATGGTTGTGACCACATCCAATGGTGTTCCTCAAGTTGTTTTTTTCTTCCAAAAATTTATCAAAGAAACGACAAGTGATTTCCAACAAGTACAATAAACAATTTTATAAAAAACACCATGTTTCACATAACAATCCCAAACATACCACAATAATTTTAATAAAAAAAATTATATAGGGAAACAATAAACAAATAATCCAATTATAACCTTAAAGTCTCATTTAACATTATATAAAAATGGTCTGGGGTCACCACAAAAAATGAAATATACAAATTGAAATTTATTGACAGATGATATATCCAGTGGTAAAAAATGAGAAATTCCAACAGATAATAATTTTTATTGGTGTAGATTTTAAGTACCAACACTTGTTTTAACCAATAGTCATATCTTTTGATATTGATTTTCTAACACTAAAAAATCTTTTACCAATGGTTTGATCTATTGCATTACCATATCAATACTATCATTTTTTACAAACAAATGAATCGATTAAAATTAATTGTTGTTACCAAAAAATTGTTTACCATTATAAAAATTTGTCACAATAAATTATCCAATAACATAAAATATTTAACCAAAATATAATATATATATATATATATATATATATATATATCATTTTCTATAAATGTTATAAATTATAAATATTTTAATAAAATCATATAATCACTTCTTTTCATTGACACATTATAGGTTATTGATAATATATATATATATATATATGATATAAAAATGATGATAAATGATTATAATTTTTGGACACTTGAATAATATTCAATGTATTAAAAATTAAAAAAAGATAGTCATGAATATTTAATTTCATTATATGTGTATAATATAATTTTTTATTCAAAACATATATAAAATTTAATTCATTTCCATTACATGTAAATTATATATAAATTTATTATACATTATGAATTTTTTATAATTATAAAAATAATATGACTCTTCTTTCTAAATTAAAAGTTTTGAGTTGGAGTGATCAGATCACTATTATCGTGTCTCCAATTGTCCCACCTGTCCCAGTTAATATCATTTTATTGTAATAAAATGATGCTTTATTAATAATAATAATAATAATATTATTATTATTTTACTTTATTTTAACTTTATAAATTTTCCATTCTCCCCTAAATTTCCCCACCCCCTTCCCTTCCCATTTGTGTCACATGCCCCATCAAAGAGGAACCCTAGAGGTGCGCCACCATTATTTGGCCATGGAATGTGTCGATTGTGAGTCCTGATTGTGGTCAATTTTAGCATCAGTGACTTTTGAGAGAGAGGGTATGGGATTTGTCCCTTATCTATTCTGATGGGTCATGAGTCGTTCTTCTTATGAGGCTTCATAGTCTCGTTTTTTCCCGGGTGAATCCTCCATCTAACACAAATTTGTTCATCGATAATCAGAAAAGTATTTCCATCTTAGATCTGGCATGGACTCACATTTGGAACTAGAAGCATATGGGATCTGTATCTAGGGCTCCGATAAGCGATCTCTCTAGATCACATCGTTGTCTCTCCATAGAGCTCTATTATTTAGATTATGTCACTGTGCTTCCTCCTCCATCAATATTTAGGCCTTCTATCCTCTCTTATCCAATATCCCATGGTGTTCATGATGGTGGTGGTGTTTGGTTCTTCATAGATCAGTTTTTTATGTGAGTGTTTGTGTGCGTAGCTTGCTGTTGTGTCCGAAGTGTGTCATTGGCACTATTGCAGCATTCAAATCCATGTCTAAGGTTCATTTCTTACCCCGGAATCATACTCCAGTTACAGTTTTTATTTTGGTGTCTAAGGTTCACATCTGTGCATATTTCTCTCTCATGGGTTATCTTATCAAGGAATATAGCCATCTGATGAGTGAAGATATTCTTAGAGATATATCTTTAATTTATTAACCTTCCCTTGTGGATGCTACAAATATTTATGACGTGGTTTTGAAAATTCATCCTCAAACTCTATCCTAGTATTAGAGAATGACTTTTAGCTTTTAAAATCTGTTGATGTCAATGTAAAATTCAGGAAATATTCTATAAATTTCTTCATTTTCCTTCCATTCTAGCTGCTACAAGCATTTATTATAGGTGAATCTATGTCAAAAAATTAGTTTCTCATTCTAGATTTACATCCCTCAAATTCTTGAGAATATGGCCTGATTGTAACCTCCCTCTTTATATATGGTATATCTTAGATAGCTTTTCTGGAGAATGGTTGGGATACTTAGGTGAAATCGTGATCTCTTGTTCTCTCTTATATGTGTGTTAATGTCACCTATACTTGAAATCTATTTCAATTACTTGATGGTGAAATTGTACCTTATGTATGCTGTGAAACTTGAATTTTTGTTAATATTTTTTTGGGGCATGGGGTGGAAAACCAACTCATGCCTCATATGGTTTGGACTATATTATAAAATTTTGAGTTATGTGTAAATATTAATGGAATTTAGTGTCATTATAAATGGTTTTTGGTTGCATGTGAGATAATCTTTATGTTATTTTTATATCATCAGTTGTTATTTTAATTTGTCTTGGTCACTGGACATCTTCTGTTAATGGGGTCACCTTTTTGGCTGCCATCGGTTCCTTTAGTAATTTTTATATTGTTTTGATCAGTAGTTATTTTTATATCAAACATTATGAAAAAAAATTGGTGTTTATTATATATTTTTATTGTGGTTATGATAGATAATTTTATGGTTGTCGTGGAATATAGTTAGATTATATTACGGTTGTTTAGGTATTTAGTTGGATTTTATTATGGATGTTTCAACTAGTTAGATTACCCTCCTGTTGTGGTCACTCTATGTTAGTTTTATATCATGTGTTATTATTTTTATATCTAGAATTTGAATTGAAACTATTTTCCAATTTTTTTTTGTTTCTGTGATCAGAACGTTGCATATGATGATGCTTGTCTAAAGTGGAGGGAGTGGGGACATGTGTAGCTTCAAGCATATAAGGGTGGTCCACTATAGTCAAATTGATGATGGTGAAGTTGTGCATGTCCGGATCCACTACATTAGATAATTTCTCATGTGAAGTTATAGAGATTCCATGATAATGAAATCTAATGTTTTCGAGAAATAGATTTCACATGATGTTTCATTGAGTTCCATGTAAAGTCTATTTTTATTTTTAAAATGTTTATATATGATTGTAATATGGTTCTGGTAGATTCTTGTCATTTCCCAAAGTTTGAACTTGTATTTAAATTATATTGGAAAATGTTTCATTCAAATAAAGTCTCAGTTTTTTGGTGTTTTATATAACCTAATTTTTTAATTTTTATATAATAAATACTAACATATATTATATAAAATTAATTCTATAAATATACTATAATATTTTAATAATAAATATAATAATACCAACATTTAGAGCATAATTTACAAAACTATATTAATTTTTGATATTTTTTATAAATGTTAATAATGTTTCCAATAGATATCTTAGTCATTTTAATCTGTTGGTAAACATTTTCACCAACATATATATTATATGTTGGTATTATTATAATTTCAACATCATCATTTTATCTATCACAATAAAATATAGCGATGGAGTTTTCACCAATAGTTTAGTGACAAGGAAATTTTTGTTGGTAAAAGTTTTTACCAACAGAAAATGCACTTTTACTAATGGATATACCTATGTTGGAAAAAACTAATTATTTTTTAGTGTGTGCATATACATAGGCATTAATGATGAATCCCCTTGAAACCAATTTCTTAAAAATTATACCAAGAAGAAAACACCAAAATAAACTAACCGTGTGCATTATAAATATTTTATTCTTCTTTACAAATTAATTGAATCACCCATTCATCAAATAGATTGCATCATAAAGGAAATGAATGGAAATGTCGACCTAAATGGTGTGCGAATATGATGAAATGTTTGGAGAGGAGAGATTAGGGCCCCAAGTATGTTCCTTGCACATTAGATCCAATGAAAACTGAGCTTCACAACAACCCTAACATCAAGTGTTTGGCCAAGAGAGGGCCTACCAAAGAAGAACTATGAAACAGAGAGGGGAAGATTAAAAATATAGAAAAATGACCAAAAAACCCTAAAAATTACCTTACAAGCAATGAGAAATCACCCATGAAGGATGAATTAAGTGAAGGGTCCTAGGGGGCTCCCTTTGTGCACTAAAAATGACATATGATAAGGGGGTTTTATTTAGGGTGATGGGAGTGGTTAGATTATGAATTTTAGATTTTAAAATTTTTTGGCATATCGCACGGTTTAGACGCACAGTTTTCAAAACTGTGGTCCAATCATGTGGCCTTGACTATCCATAAAATATACCCCATATAGTTTGATTACATGTTTTTATAATAGTTCACAAACCATGCCAAATTCATCTACTCGAAAAAGATAACAGGCCACACGGTTTATTGGGAAAGGTTCATGATTTCCTCTAACTGTGCGCAAACTGTACGTAGGTCAAAAACGCACAAGAATCATAAAAAATTAAAAAAAAATTATGAATCAACTCAAACCACAACTAAAAATATAGGCAGCTAAGAAAATAATAAAATAATAGAGTATCCATGACCGGGTTTTAAAAAAATATTTTCCTGTATATTAATTCATAAGGTTCCTTTTGAGTTCTCTAATAGAGGCTATTATTATATTTAAATTCTAGAAAAGGTAAATACAAATTCTATATTACATGAATGAAAAGTGAGTAAGACCTCAAAATATCTTCTAATGATTTAATAGTTATTTTGGATAATCCATACGTGTATGGATGATAAGATGTTCTCAGTTATAGATCGATGTCTAGAGTATTTTGTAGAATATTCCATAATTTTGATGTAAAATATGGATAATGATTAGATGAAATAGAAAGAGGTGCACCACGAAATATCAAATCATCACTAATTTAGAGAAGAGTAGGTAAATCAAGAGTTTTAAATTTTATTATAGAAAGGAAATGTGTGCTCTTGGTAAGGCGATATAAAATAACCCATATATCATCATTATTTCAATGAATCACTATAATTATAGAGAGAAATAACATTTTAATATCATCTCACATTCAACCAGAATTAGGTACCGATTTTAGGAATACTTTAGTAAATTTCCCCTCTTCCATTACCTATTTAAAACCCAAGAATGTTGAGGCATATGCTACAATTTTTTATTTTATATTGTCCCACCAAAAATATTCCTTCAAATATTGACAAAATTCATTGCTACCATGTTGTATATATAAATTTAAGAAATTATCTTCTTCCAATAATTATTTTTTAGCACATGCATGGATGGAATACATAATATCTTTCAAACTTTCAAGAAAATTTCTTCATATATGAATTCTACCTGCATCCAACCATTCATGGCATTAATTTTATTTTGAATATACTAATTATTAATCTAATAACTTTTTATTTACTCTAATAAGGATGGTATGGAAATAATTTTTAATAGATGTCATGTTGCCCCTTTTTAAAGGACTCCCAAATCCATCATTACTAAATCCATAAATACATGATCATTTCAAATCCTCTCTTAGTCAAAATCTATGACCTTTACTACTAAAGGAATCAACCTCTTTATATGATTTCCCATGGTGGAAGTGTATTGAGAAATCATAATCCTATAGTAATTCTAGCCATCATATTTTCCTCATGATAAACTCTATATACGATAAAAATGTATTTAAAACTTTTGTGATACATTTATATTTCAAATTTATAATAATAATGGTGATGAATCCATATCTTCAATGTATATATTATAGCTATAAAGTCAAGATCAGGTGTTTTATAATTATTTTCATCAATAAATAACTACCTTGATTCATAGAAAATAACTCTAAAATTATACATAAGGACAAATCTATGTCCCTTCTTTGATGCATCACTATATATCACAAATCAATCCTTTCCTCGTGGTAATGTTAATATCATTGTGTTGATGAATTTCATCATTATTTATTAAAACATTATTTACATTCTGATTACCAGATCAACATAACCCCTTTATGTTTCAAATTAATTAATGGGCTTGCAATTCAAGAATTTTTTTAACAAATCATCGAATGTAACCTACTGATCCATGGAAACTACAAACCACAGTTGTATTCATTGGTGTTTTTCATTAAATCACTTACTTCTTCTTTTATAGATTAACTAATATTACATCAATATAAATAGTATAGAAATGAAAATAAACTTCATGAATCAATAATTCACATTTGAAAAATTTTCTATATAACTCGATTTCTCTCTGATTCATAAGAATGATTCACAAATGACTCTTATTATCATCCAATCTTTTATAATATATAGAAATAGAATCCATAAATACCTTAATGACATTATTAAGATAATACTTGAATAAATTGTTCATTATATCTATAAAAAGTTAGAATTATTCAATCCGAATAAAATTTCAATAAATTAAAAAAGAACATACCTCATATAAAATATCAATTTTTTAATATCTTTCTTCTTTGCTCATAGTTGATGATACCAAGAATGAAGATTAATCTATGAAAAATATTGATCTCAATGTAGTTGATTGAACTATTCATCAATTTTGGTAAGAGAATACTTTTTATATTTAATAAGAAAATTTATTTACCTATAAATGATGAAAACCCAGATAGACTTATATTTATTCTTAACAAAATGAATAAGGTATCCTTATGATGAAACAATAGTGTGTATAAAGACCTTATCACACAAATCCTGCAGTTCTATATTCAATTAAACTAACTTTAATATGGGAATCTTGTAGGGATTTTTAAACATAGGTTTTGAAATAGGCATGGCATCAATGGAAAACTCAACATCACGCTCACGTGGATGTCAAAATTGTTCTTCTTGAAAACAAAAAAATGTATTCTTAAATAGTAGGTACATACACTATTCAAATAATAACCTTCCCATTTATAGGTTTTGTCTACTATATTTATCTAATAATATTATTTAGGATATCTACTATAGGTGGATTAAGATATGATTCAGATGATATAGTTTCCCATTGGAAGATAAGGGATTCCACGTCTCTTTAACAAATTTCTATCTCCTTCTCTTAGAAATAAAATTTTAAATTATCATTTTAAATAAAATTAATACCTAGTATTATATCAAATTCAACCATAGGTATAATAAGTGTGTTTTCAAATACTGTATATATATGTATCATAAAAGGAATTCAGTAACACATCCTTTTTGTAAAAAAATTCCACTGAGATTCTTGATTTAAAACTCCACATTTCTCATGCTTGGGAAGTATCGAATTTTCCTAGAAAACATGGAATATATAAATGATTGTGAGTATAAAAAATAAAATAAATCATTAATTAAATGTGAAATTTTGATCAAAGTAACTTCCAATACAAATTTAAGAACTTCAACCTCAGTTTTCGAAATCACAAAAACCTAGAATTCTCCCCATGGCCACTTCCGGAGAAAATTCTATTGATTCTAGTGGCACTGATTTGAATCATTCCTCATATCTTTATGGATAAATCACTAGATAAACATGCTTCATATATATCACTTGAATTTCTGTTCCATATATCCCCTTTCTCCATACTTGAATAGACTCATATTCCTATTTATAAATTACCCAGTTGTATCTTTCTACCATTATCACATTTTAGAAATCTTATATCCCTTTATTTTGATTTCATTCATTTCTTGTTTATTGATGCTCAAGTGGCCTCAAATTTTCTAGATTTAGCTTTAAGATATATGACATATAGAATCATCTATTTATCTTCATTCCAATTAATACTATTTTATCATATAATGAAAATGTATGAAAAAACCAATGCCCTTCAAAGACTCGACTTAATCCCATCCAAGATAAGCTCAATATTACATTGCATATTATATATTTATTCCACCAAATATATAGATAATATTAAAAATTTAGCCTTATAATATGTAAAAACTTCTTATTAATTTTGATTTAAAGAAAAAAACTTCTCCTCCCATTCAGCTCATTGCTCTTGGCGAAATTATTTCTCAAGGAATATCTCATTAAAAAATTATTGAATAAATTTCAATTTGAACAAAAAAAATTTGTTCAATAATAATGATAACCATTGAAAAGTATCTCCCATAATACAATACACTAATTAAATATTCATTTATTTCTTCCCATGGTTATAAAAATATTTTTGAGGAATTTAATAACTGAGTCAACTACCAATGGATCATTAGTTCCATTAAAAGAAGAATGGTTCTATCACATGAATTAATCCAACCTATGTGAATTTTATTGAGTAATAATAGGTTTCTCTATAAAGAAATGGTTATTCATCATAAACTAGGTCAATTCCCTTAATATTTCCATGATCTGTTCAGTACCCACACGAGTTGTATTGGCCTACTCAGTATGGCATTACCCACATTGAATACGTGATTTGATTCCCTTTCATCTGCTAGAAACCAAATATAATTAATGAAACACACTAATTTATCTCATAATCATCATAAATAATTGTCCAGAAAATAACAATCGATGTTTTGTTTAATTTTCACAAATACCCTAAGGGATTATCATAATTCTTATGTTATCTTTTTTCATTTAAAATCTAGTTCCCATGGTTAGTTTAAAACATTCTCTAATACCAAATATAACACCGTAACTCCAGTAAGCTATATCAGGTTCATACATTACTACATTATAATAAGATACAAGGGATCCCACTATTTTGGATTGATCATTTTAGTAGTTTTTTAAAAAAAATATACAATCATTATTCCCAAATTACATTACAAATATAAAAACATATGAAAAGAAACATTCTTGAATCCTTGAAATCATACAAATTATCCTTCTTTATATCCTGATGAATGGAAAACCAATAAAATTTAATTGGAAATGCTCATTAAGGATTATGTATAGTGAAATATATCCTGATAAAATAATACATTATCAATATGACAGAGTGGATAATCAAATCACATGGCATTAAATCTATAACATCATTTTCATGAACATCTATGGATAATAACAACAAAAAAATCACACTGATAATGGAATCTAAAGACTCCAGAAATGAATTTCAAAAATATATACATTCATGAACATTACATCAAGTCCTAGAACAACATATTATTAATCTTATCATCAAGGCCTCAGCTAAGAAATCATTTTTAATCAACAGGACGATGTAAACTAGCTACCCATATGATATTTCATTTCCTTCTATTTTTTCTCATGAGACTTATTGATGAATTTATGAGATAACTATAACCAATCCCTACCCATCAATTTCACATTTTATTCATACCTCATATATTAAATTATCAATATAATTCTTTCCCAAAATTCTTCATAAATCTATATTTATCTATATTGAATAAAGAAAATAAACTATTTTCCCAATCAATGAAATAAAATTATTAATAAACATACATCAACTGAAACCATATATTGAAATTTTATACAATTCATATATAATAAAATTAAACAAAATGATACTAAATTCATATATTATTTCAGAAATATCGACATAGAGAAGAAAAATAATGTCCAACAAATAATAGAGATTGATTGAGATCTTGAACATAATATATAGGGAGATCTAGAAAATGTAAAAACCATTATTATTAAAGGGTGATAGAATATAATAAATTAATCATAAATGAAGGTTTTTGAATAAAAAAATCCATTAAAAAGAAAAATAGAAGGTGTACATTAAAAATAACAACCTTGTACTTTCATTTAATAATGGAGTTATAAATCACCTTTCAAAATTAATTTCATTATTTTATTGAAAATAATACAATTTTATTTTAACATCATTTTAAGAAAATCCTAAAATATAGTGAAATCTATTTTATTTAAAATAACCATGAAAAGTTTTATAGGAGTCCTGATAATCTATAACAACTATGGTGGTGTAAAAGAAAGGTCAAGAATTATGCCTAAACAAATTATTCTTATACTTTTAAAAAAATTAAAAAAATATGTGGTAAACATTGAAGAGATATTTTTTAATCCTTTGTAAGAAATTAAAATATATTTTATAATTTAATTAATAAAATTTGAATCATAAATAATAACATTATGGACAAATTTAAAAGTGCCTTGGTATGGAAGAAAAATATTTGGAAGGAGTACTTTAAAAACATATTTTTCTAAACAAAGGTCCTTTCATCAAACATACATGTTGATTATTGATCCAGCATAATAATAAATAGAAAATAAAAGTGAAAAAATTAAATAATAATAATAGGATAATAAAATAAATGGAGTTTAAATTACTAGGATAATATAATTTTATCAAAGTAAATCTGAACATAATCAATTGCAAAGTGAAATGAGAGTCTTAGAGAAATACCTTACCTTGGGTATCTTCGTTATTGTGCATATTTGATACTACTATATAGTTATTATAATTTTATTAAATAATTTTTAATGAACCTTTTACAAATATTTTCCATTTCTAATTCCCTTTTATAATCATATGATATCTATTCATTGAATATTTTGAACATATGTCAATAACATTGATGTTATTTTGTTAATTTCTCTAAAATTACTCCGTTATACTATTCATGGTCAAAGGAGTTGTGTTATTATTTAATAATATAAAATTGAATATAATTTTTTGAATATAATTTTTTTCATTATATTCAATTTTAGAATCATCCAGGCATGGTTTCAATTGTAGAACAAATTACATCGCTTATTGGAGGTGGCAGTCCGCACGTACGCACAAGTGACATTATAATTTTATAATGGATAGAAGGGTAAGATGATATATGATATGTTATTCTTATATAATAATAATTAATACATAGATATCCTATATATTTATTATTTATGAGATTATAACCATCCATGTAGAGTTGTGATGTAAAATTAATTACACTACAACGTGGAGATAGTAGGATGTACACACGCACAAGTGATGTTTTAATTTTCCATAGGATGGAATGAATGTTGAAAATGGTTACCCCATAATTAAAATAACATATTAGTATATTAGTGACTTGGATTAATTATTTTAGGATTGGTAAAATAGATTTAGAGTAATTCTAAAGTGAAATAATGTTTTAAAAAGTATGGTAAGATGATAACCTCTTCTTTGAAAGATCTACATTTCCTTTGACTATAATCCTTATTAAGATGTTCATAATATAATAATATGACCTCAATAATTAATGGATAGAATATATAATGTTTTGATTAATTAATTTTCCAATCTATAGGGATAAAATATTGTTAATAAAGGGGGATAAGAGGCTAAAGACACACATTAAATTTATTACAAGATTTAAATAATATAAATTAATTTTCTAGTGAATGGGGAAAATCATTTTCATATATTCAACATGGATTAGTTTATGGTGAAAATAAAACCTACCAATTAGGTTTAAGAAATTATTTCATGACATCCTAAAGCATTATTCATTTGTTATTAACATTTTAACTCATTTTCTTTTAACTCGCGTGATTAATATTTACCATGGTCACTATTCATTATGACCAAAAATTAAGATTATTTGAATAAATAATATCAATAATTATGATTATATAAATTGAATTCATATTGAAAGATTAAACTCATATGAGTGCTAAGAATTACTATATATATATGCTCAGAAAATGCAATGTAAATTGTTTTTAGAAAAATATTTATTTTTACCATACAGATGACTTTATATAAAAATAATGCATAATTATGCTTCAAATGGGATAATTGTGATTAATTTTAATAAAATTAAACTTATTTGACATAAAAAACTAAAACCCAAAATGAACCTTATAAGTACTTGATTAAGAAAATGAACAATGAATAGATTCTATTTAACAAAAAAATTATTTATATTTCCAAAAATGATAAAAATATATTTCTATGTTTAATGTTATATTTTTTTAAATTATTTTAATTCATAAATATATATTTTTTCTATAAATGGTATCATAAGCATTCAATTTATGGTTATATCATTATAATTCCATAAATGTGAAATATGTTTTTTGTAAAATCGGTATTTTTCACTATTCACCTTGAAATTGAGTATTTATCAAAAACCAAAAATAATCACTCTATGGTAATTTTCACATGTCAATTTCATTAATAAAATTAATTTCGTAAAATTAAAATTAAAAAATTGGGTAACTTATTTTTTAATCACATTCTTGAATTAAATCAATTTTTATTGTGTTATTGTATAATTATAATGAAAGGATGTCTAATATAATTGAATATCTTGTATTACATTCATAGAGATCTCGAAAATGGGTTATTAACTAGTGTTATAGTTATTAATACCACCCATATATAAATATCACATCTTATTAGATGAATAATCAACACATACCATTGTGATCCACATAAGAACAATAAAGGTTCAGTGTCTTTGGAAATTTGGATACATAAAAAACTAGTTCACAAAATATATAAATCATCTCCCACATGATTCTTCAAAACTAGATCCATTTTTACATAAATCCTACTGGATACATTTCTTCATATACATGGGAAATATAAACAAAATAAAGGGTGATATCAGATTCTCAGTAAGGGTAAATTGGGAGATATTATTTATCATTTAAATATAACATGATCATAATTGGTATGAGAACATGATTAATGGATGAAATATTGTCAGTTTACAACACATAAATAATATTGGGAACAATTTATATAATCCAAGAAAATATAACTTTCCAATAAGATAATTTCATAAAATACCGACATAAAGTTTGGCATAATCATAAACATAGAAAACATTTGTTAATGTGACCAACCAATACATTCATAACATGTTATTATTGAGATAACTTCCCCTATACCGACATCATTGAAGGTATATCCTCCCATGTAACACCATTTTTTGAACGAGTTTTTACTTCCCATATACCCTTTGATCTTATAGAACATTTATCTTTACCCAATTAATTTGGGGGATTTATATTTACAGGCCCTCCCATCTCATAATCATAAATCTATATGAATACATTCCATAAAATAATTAAATATTTCCTAATAACTTAACTCATGTAAAAGAAAACCTTCCTCATAATCACATGAACATTTCATTATAAAATAACCCATATAAAATAATTGAGATTCATAAACAACTCATTTTCAAAATCATAAACCATCCATAGACAAAATTAGGATGGAATTATTGGATCATATCCCCAATAATGAATTAGAAATGTCAATGGAAGTCATCATAAATGAAAATTACATTAAAGTATCACCTGAAATATTTCTTGTGAAAGTTACCCTTTTAATTTAAAAACACTCTATAAAATCGAAAAATTAAAAAATATTAAGGAAAACAATTCATTAAAAATAACCTTAGAAAATTTTAAAGGAAGATTCAAATAAATGAGAATTCATGATGGTGGGAAATTTCCAACATACTATTCATGTTAAAATATTGCTTCCATTCATATTTTTTGAAAAACAATTCAAAAGTATCTCTTCTAAAAAAGAACTATAAGATTAAATTTTAACCATTGTTTACAAAACATTAAATCATGGTTGGAAATTAATTTTAAAAATTATTTCATAATATTATACATATTAATGAAAAAAAAATATTAATAAAACATGGACCGGGAAGAAAAATGATTTTTGACCAAAGAGAGAAATAATTTTCTTTTTCATTAAAAATATTGTTTTCCTCTATAAGGTACTTAAATATATGAAAATGAATAGGAAAAATGTATTCTAAATTATTAAATAGAGGATAATAAAATAAAATAGACTTATTAGGAAAGGATATGATAATTTGCTTCAATGGAAATTAATTTAAAAAAAATCCTGATTAAAATTAGTTTGAATCATAAATCTCATACCTTATGTTTCAAAAAATTCAAATTATTTTAAACCTCATATATTATAAATTTAATATTATTCTAAATATATGATAGAATAATTTAAATAGTAATAATTTCATATATGATCCCCTTATAAAATTTCAGTATCTATTTATTAATAATTCCTCAGTAAAATCATCATTTCATAGTGCTAATTGTTTCATTTTTCATAATATTTTTTTCGGTACTTCTGATCATTGAATGTTAATAATTTTTCTAAAATCTTCCAAATTTTATTTCTGATATAAATATCACATAAATTCAATATATACATATTTAATATCATCTATAAAAGTTATAGATGAAGTTTCAATTACACCATTCTTGGAGACAGTAGGTCATACGTACGCATGAGCACTTTTTTCACTTTTTTGGAGATGGAATGAAAGAAAGGTAAATAATAATTCAACTTTAAATCATAATCATTATATCATTCATATAATATAAAATAAATATATATATATATATATATATATTATCTACCATATAAACCAAAAATGAAAGACGACGTATACACAACCAATATTTTAATTTTCCAACAGATTGGAAGGTAAAGAGTTTTAAATGATATTGTAATGAAATAATAACTTTAATATTTTAAATATAATATAAAAATACTAAAAAATAAAACTTATCTCTGAAATATGGTGTAGAGAAATGTATTGTACCACTATATAGAGGTGACAGTCCACATGTACGCACGATATATTAGTACACTACACATTTGATTATAAATAATGGTAGATACATTATTATAATACGGATGTAGTATATTGAGGGTACTTAATATATTATTTTTTGATTCATATCTTAAATTTATATATGTTATAAGAAAAAATAAACTAAAATAGCCATGGTAAGATGATTACCTCTTCTTCAAGATACCTCCCTTATATCCCTTCTTAATAACCGTTGAAATAGTATTTTATGAATACATGAACCTATAATTTTTGGATAGGTAATTTCAGAAGATAATTATATTGGTTTTTTCTATATAAAGATCAAAGTGTTTCAAATAAAATATATTAGGGGTTCCCTTTTATAAGGGAGGAAAATGACACCCTTATAATTACAGAAACCATTAAAATATAACAATTTCATTATTAAGAAATATAAATACAAAAGGAAATAGATTAGAATAAATATAATATAAGGTAAAAATTTCATTATAAACATACATTTATACACGTTTTCTTTTCAATTTAAATCTTATATTATGGTTTAACCCCTTCTTTAACCAATTTTAACCTTAACTGTAGTAATTAATTTTTAAAATTTTTAGGGATATATTATTACTTATAAGTAATTAATTATCTTATAAATTGATAATTAATGAAAATTTAAACAATTTATCATCCTATTTTCTCTTTTTAATTTTTTTTTATTTTTACATTTTTAATAACATATTACTTAACATAAAATTTCATTACTGTAATTTTTCACCCTATTCGTTTAATTTTACATTACAGAGAACAAGAAAAGAAATTAATTTAATTATAATACCATAATATTTTATGATTTTCTATAAAATTTATGCAATTCTATAAATTTCTAAAATATTATTACTTCTAGATTCTTTAAAATAATTTACATGACTTTTCAACGGTATGCATAAGCTTTATGTGATCATTGTGTGAGAATTTAATGTAATTATTCAATCACTAAAAATTAAAATTTATAATAAAAAATTTTGAATATAAATTGTCTCATTTAATACTTATTTAAAAAATTTATAGTTATTTATGGTAATAGAGTTTTATTTTGGAATTTTTATTACATAAAATAATATGAATTTCATTATCAGGGAAAAATGAAAAATTACATATAGTAAAATTTGGTATTTATGTGGTCTAATTTATTCCATAAAATTAAATAAATTCAAGTGTTTGGTTTAATTTGAGACCTTATATCATGTATTTAACCATATTTTACCCATTTCACCCTTATTGAGATGGAACATATTTTCTATAGACACAATTTATACTAACTAAAAATAAAAATAGATCAATTTACCAAATCATAACCTCATAATTCTAAACATGAAATAGATTTTTCAAGATTCAATTTCCATAATTGTAATAAATTAATTTTCAAATAATTGTGCAAAACATGGAAAACACATTCATTAGAAAAAATAAATTTTACGCATAAAACAGGATTTATTCTTATTTAATGTACATGAAAAAATTTGATGAATGTTAAAAAATTTATTTAATATATAATATATAAATTGCATTAAAATAATTCACCAATATTTATTAAATTAATTTATTACAACAAAAGCACATTGTACCGATAAATTTGTTTTTTAGAATAAACTTCTATTTCACTTTTAAATGATTTTCACTTTAATTTCTAACCATTTGATAACAAATTAATAAATTTAATACATGTGAAAACCATTAATATTTCATTATTTAGTTTTTCTTATTCAAACCATCCAATCCAATGGCTATATGATAACATTCTCATTAAATCATAATATTTCAATTGTATATTGCATTTCTTTTAAACATGATGTTGTTTGTAAAGCATTTTATTGAAGAAATACAACATATTTATAGAAAAAATGTATTATTAATTCTAATTTTTTTATATTCTACCCCCCTTAAAATGAATTATACACACAAAATTCCTATCACTCTAATACAATAAAATGAGGATATCTCTTTTCATCACATCTTGAGATTACTAAGTAGCATATTTGAAATTTTCTATTCCTCAAAATAACATTTACTAGGGAGTAGTTTTGTTCAGTAGTAGCTTTTCTCTATAATACAAGATTTTTACTAGTTTTCCATCTTATGAATGATAATTTTCTAGTGCAACAATATCTATGTTCAGTACAAGTGAAGGATCAGGTGTGTACAACCTTAAAAGAGATATGTGGAACACATCTTGAACATGAGAGAGAGAATATGTGTAAGCACCAAGCGATAAGGTATCATCCATACCTGATCCAAAATCTAAAAGGTCCAAATCTACATAGGGATCAACATTCTCTCCTTTGAAAATCTCATGAAATTATTCCATGGAGAAATTCAGAAGAATATTTTCTCACAAACATTGAATTCCATTTTTTAATGATGATTTCTAGCCTACATTTTATGTTAAAATGGGTTTCTCTTATTTTTTGATGAATGGATCTTACCTTATCTATCATTTCTTCAACTATCTCAGGTCCCAATATATTTATTTCTATATCTTCATCATAGTGAATTGGAGTTCAACACTTTCTGTTATAGATGGATTCAAATTGAGCTATGTAAATGCATTAGTGAAATCTATTATTATAAGAAGACTTTACTAGTGGAATATTTTGATCCCAACCACCTTTTAGAACCCTGGAACAAGACATCAGCATATCCTACAGGGTTTTAATAGTTCAATCAGCTTCACAATCTATCTGAGCATGATAATCAATACTACAACACAACTCTGAATCCAAAGTTGGCTTAAGATTACACCAGAACATCAAGGTAACCCTATAATCCTTATTAGATACAAGAGAATGTGAGAGTCTCAAAAAACAAACCATTTAATTAATGTATATTCTAGAGATTTTATTAATAGAGAAAAATTATCTAATTGTAATGAAGTGTGTTGATTTCATTAGTTGATTGACTATAACCCAAATAGAATTATAGCCTTTAGATATTTTGGGGAGTCTGTTGAAAAAATATATGGTAATGTTTTCTCATTCCCATTCTAGTATGGGTAATGGTTAAAACATCCCCATATACTTATATCACTCATCGTTAACTTTCTAATATACTAAGAATCAAGATTTATACTTAACAATATTTCATTTCTAATTTTCCTACTATAAATACTTTTAAAATATCAAATTTTTCTATGTATTATTTTTGAATACTATATTTAATGATTTCAAGGACAGACACTGACACAATGTGTGATTCTGATGCCCAGTGTACCTGAGATATATATTAAAATATTTAATATCACATTGACACATTTTTTAAATAAAAGTTGAATAACTCCAAAACGGATGCCCAGATAAAAAATATGAGGACGCTGTTGAGTTAAGAATAGTAGCTTTACCCTAGGTTCTACATAACTTTAGTCATCATGGGTCATCTGTTGAACAAGTCACTGAGTACCTAACCCTAAATAAAATTGTTAAACAAAATTATTTTATTTTTTTGTGTTGATGTATTGTTTGATAATCATTTAGTATATTGTTGTGATGAATTTATAGGGTTATCTGCAAAGACATTGAAATGTTGGATAATGTTTGGAGAGTGATTCAAGGATTCTCTCTCAAGAGACAATGACAGATCGTGGACAAATGACCAACACACCAAGGATTCAAAGAATCATTCTAGTGACAATGATATGGTGATTTTTCTTCATCAGTGAGAAATATGAATCGAGGCATGAAGTGTTATTTTTATCATCTTCCACACTCTAGATTTCAATTATGAACATGGACTAATCCCCAAATATATTAGCCTGAAAATCGATCATACTTGTGGGATGGATTTTTTTGGGGGTTATCAGGCTTGATTTAATTGTTTTTTCTAACCCAAATTTTTCTGAACATGATCATTGGACAAGAATTCTTGGACAATGATGATAAACCACCGTAATTGTAACTTTCTCCCTATTTTCTTGCATTATTCATCATTGGAACCACGCAGTTCCTAGCTTGACATTATCAGGTAATTCTGAACATGATTGGACCCCCATATGTGAGGAGTATCAGCAATTGAGGCCAGATCTATGTAGATCGATTCCGACAGAGCACACATCTTGGACCATTAAATTTTTTTTATCCTCAGAGGTGGCACAAACGTTTGCTGAAGGAAACACTAGAATGGAACTGGCGTCCAGGGGTCGGTGGTGGTGAACTGTGGTGGATGCATGTGTGAAAGGTGTAGCTAGTGGTGGCTGTGGGGGATGTGAGGGGAGAGCATGGCGGTGGTGTCGTGAGATGGGAAGTGGCAGGGAAATGGTATTGACAACCACGGTGACACGGGGACCGGAAGAGGCCAACATGGTGGTGACCGGGGGAGGTGGACACAGAGTTGGAACCGTATGGGGAGTGGGCCAAGCAGAGCAGACCATATCTGGTAGGTCGGTCTACATCAACTGGTCATGCTAGGCAAGCAGGGTCTGGTGAGGTGGGTGTGTTGGGTTGGACCGGGGTTGGGCCCACGTAAACTATAGCGAAGCCTGGTGGCAGCCGACCATGATGGTATACCACGACAGATGACCATGGGTTCAACGATAGCCTGATCATGCCACATTGTAAGTTGATGGACCGTGGCAGTCGACTACAGATTTTGGTATGCATTCCCTGGTTGGAATACGAGTGGACTCACTCAAACGAGCATATATCATATAAAGAGATTCGAGTCAGTGAACCATCTATGGTATTGAGACCCATACGTTGATATAGTCATTTTGAAAAAAATTATGAGTTTTTAGTTTGAACCAATATAGTATGAGGGTGTTCCTTTGGTATTTTTCATCGAGTGTTCATTATGAAATTACATCCACATCACTAGATTGTAATCTCCTCAAGAGTCCGAATATAATATGTAGCACGGTATCCCTCCCCAAAACTACAGTGAGATATTATATCACCCCTAGTGGTGTTTGTGGAATCATTAAACCTCCTTGAATAGGGTGATGGTCCTTCATCTATTGGGCTACATTGATAAGGCCTATGGAATCCCTCAATCAGTTTTAGGCATGATCCCCTATGTAACAGGTTGATCCATATTGGGTATATGGTATCCCCTAGTGAGTTTGGGTGTGATCTGTGGTATCCCCCAGTCAGTTCTAGGAATGAAACCCTCTCTTTGTTTCATAGTATTCTTTGACCAATATGTTCTAATTTGGGAAGGGCCCATATGATCTAGACCTCTTCATGAGTGTATTTGATGATATCATGGCTTGAGGAGTGAGTTCTACCAGAATGAGAATTAATTGAGAAGACTCATGTGGTTGGATGTTGGTTCGGACTGCCTAATGGGGTGGGGTCTATCTTGAGTATATCTAGATGTTCATGTTATATGTGTTGTAGAAATATACCTCTGTATAGATTATTTTACCTTCCTTAGTTGTGTTTATTTTTTTTTTGGGGGTGTCCTACTGATTATTGTTATACTCACCCTAGAACAAGATTTTCCTACATGTGTCATTTCTTGTGCAGATGATATAAATTGTGATGAAGTACTATGTAGACAAGGAGCAGATTGTTCTTAGTGAGACTAGATAAATCGATGTGTGTGCCTATGGATTTCAGAGAGTAGTCCCAATATGTTTACTTCTAGGTTGGACTTTTTTTATATACACTTTTTGGTTGGATTTTATTTGGACATGTTTACTTTTCAGTACATTTATTGTTTCACTATGTTGTGGGATCATAGTGGTATGAATGCATTGTTTAATTAGTGGTTTTTTACATTTCATCATTCTTTGGCATGAAGATATTTTCATGTGTACATGTACTTTATGATAATTCCTCCCTTTTGTGTGCTATTCCTACTCAGTTCTTATCACCAACCCCTAGCCAATTAGAGGTGGCATTGGGGTAGTCACTGTATGGGCCCCTCTACGATGAGTCATGATAGAGTGGTATCAGAGGGGGTCAGTTCTACTTTAGGAGTAGAAGTCTATGAGGTTGGATTGGGGAAACAATGTTAAGTGTTTTGACTTCAGATTTCAGGCTAGGGACTCCAGTGTTTGTGTGGCGACTAACATATCCATTCACTAAGACTATAATTTCCTACATTTCGGCTCAATACATGAAATCCCGAGTTGGAGGGGAAAACAATGGGAAATTAATTATATAAAAATGGATTTGTCTTTTATGTCCTTATTGAGTTAGGTCCACAAATATACATAATTAATCATGGTACATCTTGTTTCATTTCAGGATGCCTCCACGTAGATTGCCATCAAGGATTCCACCACATGATCGTGGGGACGATCCACCTATTGATGCGACGTTGGTATAGGGGTTTGTACCATAGATAACACCACCAAGTTTTTTACCATCTCTTCCACAACCAGTTGAGAAGAAGCTACTACCAGCACTACCATATTAGGATGCATGTAGGTAGAGTCTATTTCATGAGTTTCAAAGGTAGCAGCCTCCTAGGATCCAGGGTGACCTAGAAGACCAGTTGGCATAGGATTGGATAGAGGTGGCCACCCTTGTTTTCATCCATGTGAGGACGCCTACCGATTATATGGGCATCCTTTCCATGAGTTTTCTCCAGGGCTATGCGGGGAAATGGTGGATCTTTGTGACTCAGTCACATGACGGGAAAGATCCCTCCTAGATAAACTACAAGAATCTATTCAAGGAGGATTTATATCCATCCATTTTGGGATAGATAATCCTGAAGGTGCTTCTTTATCTACAGTAGGGATGAATTACCATGGAAAATATTTGTCAAATTTTACTGATCTTTCGCACTACTCCATAGACATGGTAAAAGACTAGTTCTTCAGGGCTTGGACCTTTGAGAAAGGAACATACTAGGACATCATAGAATAAATGGTATCCCATATCAATCCTATCTCTGATGGGGTACTTGATAGAGACCTGTTAATGTAGAGTTTTCTATTGAATCAGACACTAATAGTGGGATCAAGAAATGGGCACTGGGTAGCTGAGACCTCAGTAATAAGCATCTGATGGTAGTCATAGAGATCCATGTGGGTTAGGGCTTCTGGGGCCAATGCCAAGAACTATGACCGCCTGATTTGGACTCCAAATGTGACTCAGGTCATCCTAGGGACTTGTGGTGTTACTCAAATGGGGGTCGGGGACATTTGGAATGCAATTTACTCACCCGTCACACAGTTTATTGGGAGACGATAGAGGGACTGCCAAGTTAGTGGCAGAGATAAGGTAAGGATGGTCCTAGGGTTATAGGATGAGGAATATAGGAAGGTATTGTAGTAGGAGGTGGTTAGAGGTTCGACCTATTATATATACCACCCCCCTTGTAGTCCTCATCAGGCTTAGGGAGCTTGTGTATAGAGACGAGGCTAGCTATTGGTGATGGAGGCATATGAACCCAGGGATCCAGGGATGATATGAGGAAATATCTGTGTTTTTTCATCATTAGTTGTTATTTTGATACAAAAAGGTTCTAGTCATTTATTTCTTTCCATGAACTTTGTTCGAGGCTTTTAGATTTATAATGAACCATTTACATGACCCTTACAATTGGAGACTACGGCTAGAAGAGATTTGATGATAACACGCTGGTGCTGATAGTATGACCTGAATCTAGGAGGCGGTATTTTCAATTGGTATCTCTTAGTTTCATCGTTGATGACTTATGCCATCATTAATAGTGTGGATTGGTTATCCACATCTCATTCTCATATTTACTATTTTAGGAATATAGTCTATTGTGTTCACAGTGATGGATCCAAGTTTTCCTTCATTGTGAAAAGGGAACACTGGTAGTGCATGATGGACTAACACACAGGAGTGGGCATAAAATTACACACTAGTTTTCTAGACTCACCATCGATGTAGTTGATGAATTGAGTCATATGTTTCATGTAGTGGTGGCAGATTATGATGACATATTTCTTTAATATTTTACAGGTTCACCTTCCCATTGGTATATGGTCTTCTTTATTTATCTACACCCTAGGATGACACTAATATATACAACTGCATATCGGATGGTTCCCGTAGAGCATCGTGAGCTGAGGATACCATTGAGGGACTTGTAGAGGAAGGGCTTCGTGAGACCCGTTGTCTCTACCTCTGTAGACCTAGTTATGTTTTCCATGAAATAAGATAGGATCTTGAGGTTATTTGTGGATTACAAATGCTAAAACTAGGTGACTGTGAAAAACATGTACCCACTACCAAGGATTGATGACCTCTTTGTTCAGTTGAAATGGGCGATATGGTTCTCAAATATCAATCTTAGATCAATCTATCGTTATGTGCGAGTACAAGAAGTGGATATACTGAAGATGGAAATTGGATGTCGTTACAACCACTATCCAAACATGGTGATGTTTTTGGGCATTATAAACACCCCAAAACTTTTCATGGGACTCCTAAACGGAATATTTTATCCTTACATAGGCCAATTCATGGTGGTCTTCATTGGTGACAACATAGTGTACTTGACTTCTGAAGAGGATCATGTGAGATGCTTGAGGATAGTCATGGACACACTCCAAAAGAACCAAATATATGGAAAACTTTCAATGAGTCTGTTTTGGATTTAAGAGGTCAATTCTCTAGGAAAAATAATTTTAAAGGCTATAGTGGCAGTGGATCCATCAATGGTTGAGGCTGTACTTGATTGGGATCAACCAAATAGTGTTACAGAGGTGCGGAGTTTCCATTGATTGGAAGGGTACTATTAGAAGTTTCTTCCATACTTCTTCACAATGGATGCACCCTTGACAACATTGAAATGAATGGTTAACCATTCATGTAAACAAAATAGTTCGAGAAGTTCTTTTAGGTGTTGAGGAAGAGGATGACTACTGCTCTCTTCAACAAGTTACTAGAGGAAGGCATTGAGTACATAGTGTTCTGTGATGCATTGGGGACCGAGCAAGGTTGTGTCCTGATTTAGGGGAAAGTAGTGATTGCATGTAACTCACACCAGTTGAAAACACATGAGAAAAACTATGAAACACATGATATTTAGTTATTAGTTGTATTATTCACATTGAAGATATGGAGACACTACTTGATAGAAGAGTGTTTTATCATCTACTCTGATCACAAGAGTCCCAAGTATGTCTTCTCTCAGAAGGATCTGATCGTGAGACAGAGATGATGGCTAGAGTTCCAATAGGACTATGAATTTGATATTGTCTATACACTTAGAAAGGGGAACATGGTGGAATATTCCCTTATAATGAGATCTATTTAACAGTTTCTAAATAAGGTATAAGAGCATTTGGCCTCATTGCAGATATACTTTGTGGCTGGGGATGAATCATCATAAATCCGATCGATGGTCATAACCCCAATAATTTTACAAAGATTCAAGGAGGAATAGTTTAGGTATATTGACTACGAGATCCTACATGCTCATATGTCCAAAGGTCATTCCCCTAATGGATATTTGAACTATGGGGATCGCGTAGTTGTTTTGAGAGGGAGCACAGTAGTACCGATGGCATTGTGGGGGGGGGAGTTTTGAGGGAGTTCTATACATACAATTTGATAGTACATCTAGGTGTGGAGGAGATATACCAAGACATTATAGATACATTTTGGTGGCCAACGATAAATAATGGAGTTTTATATTTTGTCTCTCCATGCCTCACTTTTCTGCAAGTGGAGGATGATCCCCAGGTTCTAATGGGTTTAGCTCAATCCCTTGAGGTATTGGAATGGAATCTGGATACGATATCGATGGAATATACATTAGGTTTACCACATATTTCTAGGGGACTATATACCATCTGGGTGATCATTGACCAAATCACTAAGTCATTACACTTCCTAGCTATCTGAGAGAAGATTTCAATAGAGATCTTGGAAAGCATCTACATGAAAAAAAATAGTTCAACTCCTGGGAGTTCCATAGAGGATAGTTTTGGATCATGATTTCCGCTTTACATCACAGTTGTGGAAGGGATTACAGGAGGAATTTGGGACTTATTTATTCTTGAGCATATCATTTCACCCATAAAAATATGTCCAGAATGAGCAGAACATTGAGGTTCTGCATGATAATATGAGGGCTTTCATGTAACACTTTAGTCTTAGATGGTAGGATCATCTACCACTAGTTTAATTTTCATACAAAAACAACTACCACTCCACCATTCGTATGGAACCATTCATGGCCTTGTATGGGTGACCCAATAGGTCACTAGTTTTCTAGACTAACCAAAGAGATTCAATACTCTTGGGCATAGATATTGTGTTACGTACTACAGAAAATGTGCATATCATCCAGTTTTGGATGAATACCATGCAAAACTGTTAGAAGTCTTATGATGACAGGTGATGGAGACCTTTGTAGTTTGAGGTAGGATACTATGTGTTTCTTTAGGTTTCACATGGACAAGGATTGTAGATATTTTTTCTGGGTATAAATCTATCTTTAAGGTTCATAAGTCCTCTTTAGATACTTCGTAGATTAAATGAGGTGGCGTACCTCTTGGCTCTATCACCATAGTATGACTAGGTACATGACGTCTTCCATGTGTCAGAATTATAGAGGTACATTCATGATCTATCGCATGTCATTGAGTGGGGAGAGTTTTACATTGAGGATGTAGAGAAATTTTTTGAGTAAAAAATTGATATCAATGATAGGGAAGATATGATCCTTCATGGGAGATTGATTATTTTTATGCATGTCTGGTGATAGCAGGAGAATCTCTAAAAGAGAACATTGGAATAGGAAACTCAGATTCTTTCTCTGTACCCACATCTATTTGAGTATCATTTTTTGGATTTTTAGTGACATAAATCCCCAAGGTGTGGATAATGTAAAATCTCTTAATATTTCATTTATTATTCTGGAATATTATATGCAATGATTTCAAGATCAGTTGCTTAGACGATGTGAAATTAGGAGGCATAGTGTACCTAGAATAAATGATGGAAAAATATTAAAATATTAAATAGTATGCCAATGCAGTTTTCTTAAAGTAGTGGAATAACTCCTAAAAGGGTGCCTGGATAAAAAATGTGATTCCATCATTGAGTTTAGAATAGTGGATTTACCCTAGGGGTGAATTATCATTAGTCAGCGTAAGTTTTCTATTGAAAAAGTCACTGAGGATGTAACTGAAAATAATGTTATTAAATAATTAAATTTTATTTCATTACATTGAGGTAGTAGCATGGAATATTTTAATACATTTTTATGGATAATTTTAATGGATAGTTTCATAATCTTTGAAACTTTTGAGAACCATTGGAGATATATTTGAGGATTCTCTCACAAGCGATAGCGACGAATCGTGGAATGAAAACCGAGGCCCTCTAGATTTAAAGGATCTTGCCTACGATGATGATGTGGAGACCATTATTCATCAATGATATATCTGAATTGAGGTAGGATGTGTTATTTTTATCTTCTTCTTTGTTCTATATTTCTACGATGAACGTATACTAATATACGTATAGATTAGGCAATAGATTGATTGTACTTGAGGGGTGGGTTTTTTTGCAGGTAGTCAGGGTTGATTAAATATGTTTTTATAACCAAAATTTCCCCGATCATGATTATTATCCAATAACACTTTAAAAATGATTATAAATCTTCTTTAATGGGATTTTATCCCCCTGTTCTTCATGTACATCATTATTGGATCCCCGCGGTTCCTGGCACAACATTTCCAGAAGTATCTAAAAATGATCAGACCAAATGATTTGAGGAAAATTGATAATTGAGGCTGAATATATGCATTTAAAGACATATGGATCTCAGATCTATGATCGCTCATTTTTTTCGTCATCGTAGGAGTTGAAGTGGTTTGTAGAAGGGACCACCGGCAGGGCACCGGAGACCGGATCTCAGTGGTCGAGCCGCGTGAGATGACAATGAAGATAGTGGAGTGTGGCGGCATCTATGTGGGATAGGAAAAATCAGATATTCTAGATCGGTGGTGGTGGTGACATAGTGGCTAGTAGTTGTGAACACAATGATGACCGACGATGGTGGATGCGGAGGCTGTGCCATGTGGGTCGTGAGCCGAGGATAGAGGGCCAGGTAGAGAAGGCCAGGCGCAGCAGGTCAGGCCAAGTGGGCTAGGCCATATCAGAGGGATGAGTCAGGTCAAGCTGGTGTGCTAGTCCAGGCTTGGTTCATTGCCATGGCAATTGAGGTGGGGCCCGGTGGTGGCTGACCATGACGTTCGACTATGACGGTCGACCTCCAAGTCGTGACAGCTCGAGCTATCAATGGTGCAATGATCGCAATAGTCGTCTCTGATGGTCGACCACGGTGGTTGAAAACAAGTTTAGTGACAATATAGTCATTACATATAGTATTTTGACACACCCTGGGGGTCGACTATGGTGGTAGGTCTGCATACCGTAGTTGGCATATGGGTGATTTTTCTCTAACAAGCATTTCTCATAGGCAGAGCATCCAATCGACGAGTTGTCTATTATGTTGGGACCCTAACATTTAGATTGTCCTTTTGGGAAAAGCTTTGAGTTTTTTGTTTGTAATAGTATAGAATCATAGTTTTCACTTTTTCCTTTTCTTTCTAGGGTTCGGTATGACATTACATCCACATCACTAGATTGAAATTCCCTCCATAGGTAAAGTCTCATCTACAGTATGATATCTCTCCCTGAGACTTAAGAATGACCCTCTATCACCCCTAGTGGAGTCAATGGAATCATTAAACCTCCTTAAATAGGGTTTTGATCCTCTATCAAGAGGATAAAATTTGTAGGGTCCATGGAATCCCCTTGTAGTTTCCGGGCACAATCCCCTAAGTAGAAGGTTGATCCAGATTAGTTATGTGGTATCCCCAAGTGATTCTTAGTAAGACCTATGGTGTCCCATGGTAAGTTCTGGGAATGACCCCTTTCTATGAATCCTAGTATTCCTTGACCATTACATTCTCATTTGGGTAGGGACCAACTGAGCTAGTATTCTTCATGAGTGTCTCTAATGATATCAAGGCTTGAGGAGTGAGTTATCCAAGCATGAGAATGATTCAAACAAAATCCTATGGATGATAGATTGTTATGACCGCCAGATGGTTTGATTTTTTTCTCAAGTATATCTGGATGTTCTTGTTATATGTGTTGTAGAAATATACCTATATATATATGATTGTCCCTTCCTTTTTTTGTAGCTATGTGGTTTTAATGAATCCTACTATGTATTGTTATACACACATATGCATGGAATTTTTGCACAGGTATTGTGCCTTGTGTAGAAGATTGACTTTTTGATGGTGTCGTAGGTACACCAGGACCAGATAGTGCTTTGTGAGACCGAACATATTGTTTTGTGATCCTGCAACTTTCAGACAGTAGACCAAGTAAATTTACTTCCAAGTTGTACATGTGTTATAGACTCATTGTGGTGGGCTTGTATTTGGCCCAGTTTCTATTCCAATAATTTTTCTGTCAGACTTTGTTGTGGGATATTAGTTTTATGAATTCAATGTTAATTCATGGTTTTTAAATTTCACACTTTTTTGTCTTGGGGACGTGTGCGTGTGTAAAAGTAATCTAATCTAACGACTCCCATTTTTAGGGATATGCCTACTTAGTTCTATTCCCAGTCCCCTGGCCTTATTGGAGTCGGGTCTGGCATAGTCACTACATGGGCCCCTCTGGGATGGGTCATGACAATAATCTTTTATATCTCTATACAAATTCATACTTCTGTGATGAATATATAATGATTAATGATGAACATAATCAAATAACACCTTCTTCAATTCTGTTATAGACGGGTAATATACACAATTTCACAACCTAGTCATTCCATCTCAATCAAGGTTGTACTCATGAATATTTATCACCTTATTTTGTATCTCTACATATTCCTTTTTCATCACATTAATCTTTACCTAGATCGATGTCGAACATTAATTTCAAAAAGATATGATTTGATCCCTTCCATCAATATTTCTTGATATAACCTTTGAAAACCCAAACATAATGGATCTTGCGTGATCCTCATCACAGACAATCTATCATTATCTTTTCAAATAAAATAATCAAAAACCCTATTCTTCATTTTCGATTGGTAATGTATGTAGTAGGCATAACCAATAATCATCTATAACCATATTTTATGGATGATATAGAACTATTTTTGATTGAACATCTATTTTTAAATTTTATGATCAGTGTATATATCACACCATTCTTCATAGAGATAATTCATTCATATCTTTAATGCAAAATATTACCACAGTAAACTGCAAATCTTTAGTAGTGTAATTTTCTCTCGAACCATCAATGGGAATGAGTCATAAGATATAACCATACCAATATACATGAGGATGAATCCTAGTACTTACTTTGATGCATCACAATAGATTACGAACAATTCTACACTATAGAGTAATGTAAGAACAAGTGTGTTTCATAACCTTCTCTTCAGTTCATTGAAATTTAATTCCCATTCATTTCTGAAATGGAACATGGATCCACTCTGAATTAATTTGATGGTAATATTTTATAGCAATGAGAAATTATCTAAAAAGTGTAAATATTATATAACCAAGCCAAGAGAACATTGGATCCCAGTCAGAGTGTTTGGTACGGGATAATGTTCAATAACATATTTCTTTAATTAATACATTGATATACACTCACATGAGATTATATGATCCAAAAATTAATCTTTATGAATCCAAAATTCAAATTTTATAAATTTTAAATAAATCTTATCCTCGCTTATGGTATTTAGTAAAATCCTCAAGAAATATTTATGATCTTTTTTCTCTTGGAATATATAATAATATCATCAATAAATATATCCAAAACAAATAAAAGAAATCTATAAATAATTTATTCATTAAATACATAATTATAGTGAGGTAATTATTTATAGAATATGGAATCACTATAAATTCATAGTTTCCATACATCATACATAAGGTTCTCTTGAGTATGTGTTCAATTTTAACCCTCCGATAATAGTAACCAGATCAAAGATCAATCTTGGAAAAATATTGAGCTCCTCATAATTATCATAACAAATAATCAACATTAGGTAGAGGCTAATTATTTGATATTGTAACCTTGTTCAATTAATAACAACAAATTATGTGTATCATTGATATATATTTCATCCTAACAAAATGAATAGGCGCACCCCATGGAAATGCACATGGATGAATGAATCCAATATCATGATTCTCTTGATTTTTATATTTAATTCCTAAAAGTAAATTGGGGACATTCAACACTGAGTCTTTGAAATGGGTGTAGACATGTTATGAGTTCTAATGAAAAATAAATGTCTCAATTTGTATGAATTATATGAAATAATTATGTAAAAACATCAAAAACTTCAATTAAAAGATGCATATATTCGATGTTTATCTTCTCCCAACCATCTAAGATAATCACCATTTTTGAATAAAAATAAAGTCCTATAAATTGTTGAAATTTCCCTTGGAAGTTAACATTTATCATCAAACTGATATAGGATCATAGTTTGGTTCATAACATCATACATGACTTCACTTCATCAAAAATTGATGTGGGGTTTATGTAAATAATATCAAAACATTCATATGATAACATCATACTCAAATAGAGGGTGAATAATGAGATTTACAAGAAGAACATTCAAAAAACATCAATCAGAGAAGAATTATAAACCTAATATGAGATCATCATACCATTATGATTTTTCAATATTAATTAAACATCTAATAATTGAGGGCATGAATTAACATTCATTGACACTTTTCTTGATATACATTGATTCATATAACTAAAATCAAATGGGGTACATCAGTATTTGATAAAAACTTTAAAAAATTACATTATCATTCTATCATCAATCCCTTACTAATACCAAAATTTTTATCAAGACCATTATGTATTGTTAATTAAGGTGATTAATCATGAAAAGGTATTCATCGGATGTCTATATAATGATAACATCTTTTCAATTAATGAAATAATTAATTTAACCTTGGTAGTCCTTGGTTATCATCAATTCAAATCATTTATAATAGTCTATAGAGGAAATTTGAATTAACCTAATAATATCCCCTGAGAGTATCAAAATTGGTGCACAATAATGGATTTTCCCCATGAACTAGTATGATGGTTGAGATGTACTCAACCAAATATTTTTTTGGGATATTACCCCTAAATGAATCTATTCTATAACCATATCCATTTGTAGTATTTAGAGTGGGATACATTTCTAGAAAACCAGCATAATTTATACCTCACTACAACTTTAGGATGTTACCCTATACTTAGACATACCCCCAGTATTTTGATCAATGTTCTCAATTCTTAATCTACAATGATTGACTAAACCCTACATTGATACCAACTATAGAATACCATACATTTAATAGATAAACATTACATATTAATATATTAATATTCAATATATAACTTTATTATCCACTCTATAAATATAATGGGTTAAAGTCTTTTAAAACATTGATTGATAAAAAACTGATTCATAAAATATTTACATTTTCTCTCACATAGATCTTCATAACTACAACTCTTATTAGACACATAATACATAAATTTTTTCTTCATATCTTCTTGAAAAGAACATATAATAAAGGTTGTCCTAAAATTTTCTATTATGGTAAATAAGGGAGATATCAATTATAATTGAAACATAACATGAGAATAATGGGTATGAGAACATGAGCTTAACGTTTGAAAATGAAACCCATTATATCTAGAATCATAAACAAGAGTCTTTGAAAAAAATATTTTCATTTAATAAGACATAATTCATAATGGGATTAAATAACATAATCTATGAGAACATTACATTAAAATAAGATCATTTCATAAATGAGTGGTATAAATTACGGAACAATCATAAACATAGAGGTATTTTGTCAAGGATACCCACCAATATGTTCATTACATGTTCGGTTTTGTATAACCTCTTGTGTACCTACATCGGCCATGGGATAACCTCCCATGTACCCACTTTTTTCGAGCATGGGATAACCTCCTGTCTATCCTTTAATCCCATAGAACATTAATATTTTCCCAATTCACTGAATATATATATAATTCCATGCCCAAACATAAAATATTCATAAAAATCATATTTATACAATGAGGTCATAAAAATATTAATCATAACCTAACCCATGGAAGAGACATGGGTTTCATATAAATTTCAAATTTTCATTATAACATAACCCATGAAAAATAAATAGGTTTCATAAATATTTCATTTTACAAAAAATAATCTATTGAGATAAATAATAAGGATGGTATCTTTGGATGATATCCCCATTCTATAATAAGTAACAACAAAGAATTTCATATTAGATGAAAATTCAATTAAATGATCACGTGGAATACTTCTTGAGGAAAATAATCATTTCACTTTAAAATCACTTGTTTAAAATATAAAAATTTGCATAATATTATATAAATAAAATTCTTTTTAAATAACCATAGAAAATTTTAAATCAATCTTCAAAGGATTGAGTGGTCATGATGGTAGGATAATTTTTTCATGTCGTATATGTTAAAACAAATATTTCATTCACATTATTGATAAAAAGGTTAAACGTACATCAATCAGAAAAGGATATGAAAATTCATTATAAACCATTTTTAAAAAAAATAAATCATGGGTAAATATGAATTTAAAAAAAATAAAAATGTAAAAACATTATTGAACAAAACTTTATAAAACATTGATATGAAAGAAATAAGATTTTTGACTCAACAGAAAAATAAAAACATTTTTCCTTCAAAATATTCTCTCTGTCACTTGATTAGTTAAATTGTGGAAAATGAATAATTGGATGAAAAAAATTATTCTCAAGAAATAACCATAGGAAAAAAATTAAATCAATTTGTTGTGAAAGGATCAAATAGGTATGCTAAATGGATATTCTAGCATAAACAGATCCAATTAAAATGAGATTGAAACAGAAGTCCCTTACATTGAGTTAAAAATTCTTTGAAATTAAATTAACAACTTATATAATAAATTTTTATTTATTATAATTATATTTAATCATTATTTTGATACTCGTAATATCACATATTATCATATAATAACTTTTTCACTCCCACTTATTCAAAATTCCTTACTTATGTCATCATTTCTATGTGTTAACTGTGTCGTTTTCAAGGGAATTTATGATCAATAGTTCTAGTCCTTGTAAATGTATCATGGATCAATAATATAGGGAAATTTATTTATGATATTTATATAAAATATAGTTATTATATATATTTGTTATCTTCCATTAATGGTAGAGATTGAAAACTAAATTACACTATCCAGGGACATGGTAGGCCACACCTATGCATGAACATTGTTTTCACTTTTTGATTAATTTAAAAAAAATTAAGTAATAATTAAACATTATAGAATCATTACTATATTATAAATATCATATATATTCACTCTATATATCTTTATTACCATCCATGTAAAGTGAAAATGAAAAATGGATCACATCACTTCGTGGATGTGGTCACTACAGTAAAATAAGGCTATACTCACAATTTTTGGAAAAAACATGGGTATAGGTCACCCATATTCCCATATATTTCCAAAAAATATTACTATAGGTTTTGGTTAATAACCTATACTCATGGTTTTCCAATAACTTCGGGCGTAGGTAACACCTATAACCACGGTTTTGGAAAGAATCTAGGTATAGGATATGGTTCTGAACCAATACACCTGGTTCTCCCAAAACTATAAGTAAAATCCGAACCTATACCCACAGTTTCCCAAAAAACATGGGTATAATTCATCCCTATAGCTAATGTTTTTTTAACTCGTCAATATAGCTTTCCCACACAACCATAGGAAAGAAACCCATAGAAAAACCATTTTCCACATTTTTTCATCTATAAAAATGCTTTGGATATATATATATATATATATATATATATATATATATTGATACCCATAAGTGGTTTAGTGGTTAAGGGCTTAGATGGTATAGAGTCGGGATAGGGTTTGAATTGGGTAGGAGTTATTTTTTTCAAATCCCATAGCCAAAATTTCAGAATTGTTGGTATATGGATATTGACATGGTAGACTATTTCTCAAAAACTATTTCCCCCAATACATATCCATTTGTATATAATTCTAAAACTATGGCTATAACACAGACTTATACCAATGGCTTAATATCTCATGGTTCTTGGAAACATGGTTATCATCTATACCCTCAGTTCCAAACCATAGGTATAACTTAATTTTCTAGTACTGGGTAGTCCACACAAATGCACGAGCGACGTTATCATTTTACAATGGATTGGAATGTAATAAGATGGATTTAATATTTTAATTTTAACATAATAATAATTTCATAAATATAATTTATAAAAATTAATCCCATCTTAATTCCCATCTATGAACGATGAAAATGAAAAATGAATTGTATCACTATGTGGAGCTTGTACTCTGCATGTACCTTCAAGCGACACTTTCACTTCCCATTTAATAGTGGATAATGGAAAATAAGTAATGATAATAACATCTAAATATATTAAGTCTAATTAAGTTAATATTTTATGATAAATAACAAATATTTATATATGGATGAGGGAAAATTAAATTTAAAGAGGTTGGGTAAGACAATTATCTCTTCTTTGAGAGACGCCATTTAGATCCATTGTTAAGGAAACTTGGAAATATATTTTAAGAATAAAAGTACCAATTTTATATAGATATAAAAGGTGAGAAGAGAATTTTTTAGGGTTTCTACAAGATATATGGATCAAATTGGTTCAATAAAAATAGGGAATTTGGTTCTTTTTGCAAAATATGAGAATGAATCAATTGGAATTACTAGAAAGATTAAAATTAAATTAATCCATTATCAATAAAAAGGCTTCCAAATGACTCTATATTCAAATAAAAATATTATATATTTGAAATGTTATCTTAAATTGAAATTTATACAAGGTTTCATTTTAAACCTATCATTTAGTTTAACCCCATCATTAAAATTTTTTATCCATAACTGTGGTAATGACTTTTTCAATCTTAAAGGGTTATAATTTTACTTACATGTAAACAATTATATTATAAATGGGAATGAGGTGACATTTAAGAGCTTTTATCACACTAATTTCCCTATTTTATTATTTTTATTATTTTTAAATAATTTTATAAAATATTATTTAATATAAAATATCATTAATTTCATTTTTCACACTATTCATTTAAATTACCTTTAAAGACCAGATGACCAAAATAGAATTTCAATATAATCCTAGAAAAAATTATAAATATGTTATATTTATAAATAAAATTATTTTAACACCACAAAATTTAAATGTATTAGATTTTATGTTTTTTATTTTTTGATATTATATTAATTATTTTTAGACCATACAGAAATGCAGTTTGTGATTATGAGGCCCAGTGTGCCTATAATAAATATTTGAAATATATTAAATAGAATTAACAAAATGTTTTCTTAAAAATAGTAAAAACTCCTGAACTGGGCCTGGATAAGAAATCTTATAAATTCATTGAATTTATAATATGGGTTTTTCCCTAAGCGTGATATAATCTTGGTCGACATGGTCCATTTCTGAGAAAGATATCACAAACATAATTTAATGAAACAAATTACATAATAATTTTTTTTATTTTTTAACGTAGTGAGGGTTTCTACTTTAAATTAAAAGTTATATAATTTCCCTAGTTTTTGCCTCTCAAACCCTGGAGATTCAGACAAACCATGGGAGATCTTTTTATGGTGAATGATGATATATTATGATCAAATCATATATCGCCACACCCACGGAGTATGTGGATCTCATAAACAATGGAAATACAATAGTATTTCCTCAAAGATCAATTCAAACTCTAGGTTGGATGTTTTACTTTATTATTTTCTATCTCATTCATCAATCTCGGGTGAACATAAATCATTTAGACAAATGGAATTGACTCTCCCATCATTGGTAGATTTAATTTCCAAGGATTTATTTAATTTTTCATTGATTTATCCCTTTTTCATACTTTTTATGATAAATAATATAGTAAAAATGAAAAAAGGACTGATTTTTGTTCCTTACATTTTATGGATTTTGGTTTTGTCTCTTTGTTCATTGCATATTCATCATTAGCATTTTCCTTTGGACCACGATTTGAAGAATATCTGGTATTTTATCATCACATGAATCTTATTTATAACAACAGATTGATACTATATGTTTGGTTCATAACTAATATCATGATCGGGGTGTGATTTTGGAAAAAGATGTTTACTAGTGGATCAGATCATATTTGAGGGTTCCATTCCTCTTGGTTTTGATCCACAAAGATGAATAGCTCGATAGTTTTTTTTGTACAGAGATAAGAGACTGGTTTTCCATTTATTAGTGTTGTAATGGACTGGAAGAAAGATGATCTACATGTATCGGTTAGGGTAGTGGCTCAAGTGACGCATAGGATGACATGGAAGAGATCATAATGGATCTGAAAAATCTCGAGAAACATTGTGTGTACATTGGGTCACACGATGTGTGGGGGCCCCTGGTTTTGATTCTAGAGTTTCAACCATAGTTAAGGATGCATGAAATTCGACCCCTATCAAACAGTGTGTGAATGCTTCCTTGTGGCTTAGATTGTACATTGGAGAGTACATAGACATCGGAAAATGTACAGGATTAGGTGGAACACCATGTAGTTATACACACACATGGCTTAATGTAAATAGGTTTGTATACAGACCTGGCCACCATACACTAACACATCCTGAAGATATGGGGAGGATATTTTATGTGTCTACACATTGTGTGCTTCTTATAAACACTATCTAGATGGATAATAAATGTTGTGTGAGGATCTTCCATATGTCCAGGCATGGGAATAGATGGACACACCACGTACCCTTGGATACATGTCATATACCCACTTCAAGAGTGTTTGTGCCTCTTAATTTTTTTATTTTGGTGTTGAATAGGCTGAGTAAGTTCCCTTGTCCCTTTCCCTCAAGGATTCAATGTGTAATTATATTCATATCACCAGATTTTGATCCCCTCTAGTGGCTGAGTCTCAGATAGAGTTGTGGTGTATGTCTGTGAGACTGGACTGTGATCTTCTATCATGGTTTGTACACTAGGAGAATTTTGTGGAGTCGGTGTGACCTCCATGAGAAAGGATTTGATCCTCCATCAATAAATTATTATATCTATGGTTTTTGAAATCATTTATATATGATTCCCTACGTAGATCATTAATCTAGATTAGGTTTGAGGTGTCCCCTAGCAGTTTTGGTAATGTCCCCTTATCTAGGAATCAAAGTCTTATTAGAATATTTATCATTCATTAGGCAGGTATCATTGAGCTAAACTACTTTTTTTAGTGTCTACGTTGATAGCATGAAACCTGGAGTGGATTCTCTTGGAACGAGCACTGCTTCGTGTATAATCTTGTGGCAGAGAGTCGGTTATGTCCACCCAGTGGTGTGGGGTTTTTATAGCGTATATCTGAAAATTTTAAATATACATTGATTTTTATATCATTTATTGACCTTAATGTCCTTGTTTCTTCATGTTAAGAGTATTTGGAGTGTTCTACCGAGTATTTTTATACTCACCCATGCATGGGATTTTGCCCGCATGTGTTGTGTCTTATGAAGATGACGACCCTTTTAATAGGATTCTGGGAGGATATGGAGCACTATGTCATGACATGAAATGTTGTCCTACTAGGTTATTTATTTTGAATTCATTCACCTCCCTTGGAGAAGGTTATACTCTTTGTTGTTTCTGGTTGGGATTATATTTGTCCCTTTTCTACTATCAATACTTTTACTTTCGTACTCTATTGTGGGATCATAGATTTATGCATGCATTGTTTTAGTGGTTTTATATTTCATAAATGTGTGGTCGTGGATATTTGTGTGTATAGGTACCATAGTCTAATGTCTCCCATTTTTGCGATATTCCTACTCGGCACCGGTGCCCATCCCATGGCCTATTAGTGGTAGGATTGGGGTAGTCACAAGTCATAGATCATCAGTTTGGGTCATGGAAATCCAATATGATATTATTTAATTCTAACTTAAGACCAGAGTCAATATGATTAGTTTGGGTTGATAGTATTTAGTATTTCGATTTCATCTATTAGGATAGGGACTCTAGTGTTAGTGCAGTGGACAACATATCCATACAGTAGGACTCCAATAACCTTCCTTTGGATTAAGTGAATGTAAACATTTAGGGCATGGGAAATTTTTGGTACATGAATCATATATGAATAGTGGTGTTTTCCGTATCCTTCTAGAGTCATCTCACTTAATATTCACTTTTGAATGTCGTAAATCATGTTTTATTTTAGTATGCCTCTACATATACTACCAACCAGAACTCCACTGTGTGATCATGAGGAATATCTTCCTAGTGATGAGGCATTGGTATAGGGTTATGTACTATATATAGCACCAAAAGGTGGTTTACCAGCGATTCCACCAGTCGTTGAGCAGTAGCTAGGGATGGCAGAACCAAAGTAAGATGCTCGTAGGTTGAGTGTGTCATAAGAGTTTCATACGTAGCTACCTTCCAGGTTTATAGGTGATCCAGACCCCCAGGTGACTGAGGACTAGCTAGAGGAAGTCACTCGAATTTTCTAACTTGTCAGGACACCAACTGAATAGATAGAAGTCCTCATGGAGAACCTTCTTTAAGGATATGTTGGGGGAAGGTGGATCTTGGTGACTTAGTAACATGGCGAGATACCTCTCTTATAGATAAAATATGATCGTCTCTTTATGGAGGATTTCTATCTATCCATGTTTTTATTGGTACACATTTAGGATATTCTACATCCACATCATGGAAGTAGGACCATGGTAGAGTACTCCCTGAGGTTTAGTGATCTCTAGTATTGCTCTATGGATATGGTATAGAACCAGTTCATCTTATCTAGGACCTCTGAGTAGGGATTTCACATGGATATATAGTGTTTTTTATTACCCCTTTTTATTTCCACCTATTTCGGGGGGCTTGAGAGACATTTATTGTTGGATATATTTCTTGAAGTGTAGACACTGCTAGTGTGAGATAGCAGTGACCACCTAATAGTAGAGACCATAGTAGGAGGTAGCCAATAACAATCATAGGGATCCAAGAATGTAAAATATATCATGAGTTGATTCTAGGACCTGGGGCCAGTGGTATAAGGCTCTCTAGGTGACTCAAATATTTCAAGGGACAAACAATGTTTCTCCAACAATGATTGGGGCATCTGGCTCAAGATTTTATGACATGTCATACAGATGATCATGAAATGGTTGAGGGACTGACAAGGTGGAGAAAAATAAGAGTTCATGGTGTTTTTTAGGGTAGAAGACATAGAAGAGTGGTGAAAAGGCCAGTATGAGGGGGTCATAGGTTCGAGCTACGATCTATGCCACCTCCAGGTGGTCCATTCCAGGCTTAGGGGTCTAGTGGGTATGGATGAGGATAGTTGTAGTCTATGGATTCCTACGAACTAGTGTCTCCAAGGATTATATGAAGTAAGATATGTTTATTTTTTACATTAAATTCATTATAAATAGAAATAGGTTCTAGTAATTCTATCCTAGACATTAATTTGGCTTGAGACATAGAGATTCTAGTCAGGTCATTGGCTCAACCCTACTAATTAGTGACTCTGAAGGGTGGTGACTCAGCGATTTCACACTTATATCAATAGTATTATATAGCACTTGGAGGTGAGAGTTTGGTATGAGATATCTTCATTTCATAAATGAGGTTTTATGATGTCATCATAGGCATGGGTTTCCTATCCACATTTCATGCCCAGATTTACTATTTTAGCCAGAGAATGTGGTGTGTTAGCAGTGATGGAATGAGGTTTCCCTTTATCAGGGGAAATGGAAACTTAGTAGAGAAGGACGAGCTCATGAATATAATATTGTATCCAATTACTCAACACATGGATAGAATGACTATTGGATCCTACCAATTTCATGTTGTAGTGGGGGAGTATGATATAGTCTTTCTTGAGGACGTACCAGGTTTACCTCCCCACTGATAAATGGAATTCTGCATCGACTTGTATCTAGGGATGACACATATATCTACACAAAAAAATAAAATAGCCCTCATAGAGCTTCGAGAGACAAGGATGCAGTTGAATGACTTGCAGGAGAAGGTATTTGTGAGACACAATGTTTCCCCCGAGGAATCCCCAGTGCCATTTTCCAAGAAGGCGGATGGGAGAATGAGGATATGTGGATTAAAGGTACTTGAATATAGTTATTGTGAAGATTAAGTATCCACTACCAAGGATCAATGACCTTTTTGATCAGTTGATATGAGTGTGATGGTTCTCAACGACTGACCTCAGATTAGGTTATCACCATCTTTGAGAACCAGATGAAGATATAACTAAAAAATATTCATAAATTAATACGGTCACAATTGAGTAATTGGTGATGTTCTTTGGTGTGATGAACACCCATGCAGTGTCCATGGGACTCCTAAACTAGACCATTCATCCCTTAAGAGACTAGTTCCTAGTAGTCTTAAACAATGATATCCTTGTGCACTCGCCTTCAGAGGAGAATAATTCCAGAAAAATGAGGATGGTCCTGAACACACTCTGAGAGCCCCAGCTTTATAGGAATCTCTTGATGTGTCTATTTTGGATTTGAGAGTTCTACTTTCTGGCACACATCATCTCAAAAGATGGTGTAGTAGTGGACCTAGTGAACGTTCAAGAAGTTCTTTCTTGGGAGCCTCCCAAAAAGATTACAATGGTGCAGAGTTTCCTTATATTGGTAGGTTACTATCAAAGGGTTACACCCAGCCTCTCTAGAGTTTCAGCAACCATGATAGATTTGACTTAGATGGGGAAGCATTTTTTGAGATGAAATGTTGCCAAAAGTGATTTTTGGAGCAAAGAAAGTGGTTAAGGAGCCCTCCCATATTGATATTTCCACAAAAGGGTGATTAGTACATAGTCTTCTACGATTTATAATGGTTTGGATTTTGTTGTGTGCTGAGGTGGAGGCGGGATTCCATTACATATGGTTCATAGAAGTTGAGGCCACAAGAGTAGAACTACGTGACAAATTATCATAATTTTGAAGTGGTAGTCTTCACTCTGAATATATGGAAAACTTCCTAATGGGAAAGGGGTTTATCATTTATTCTAACCATTATATTCTTAAGTATATCTTCTCTTGGAAGGATCTTAACCTGAGACTATGGAGATAGATAGAGTTCCTCCTGGACTATGACTTCGAGATTTTCTATACTCCTAAGAAGGGGAAGTGGTGGGAGACTCTCTTAATGGGGGATCATATTCTATGTTGATGGATGAGGAATACGATTAGTTAGCCTCGTTGGAGTTATCATTCATAGTTAAGGACAGCGCTTCATATCTTACGTTGATGCTTGTTAACCCACTTAATTACAGTGTTTCATGGATGCTCTGCATAGATATATCGGCTATACGACCTTATGTACTAATATATATACTGTAAATTCTCTTGACAGATACTTTAAAGGTGGGTATCATGTTAGTAATTTCATAGGATGGATTATGGTACCTTTGACATTGTGGGAGGATGTGTGGCAAGAGTTTTAGACAACCCCATTGGTGGTACATCTGGGTGTGGAAAATATGTAACTAGACCTGTGATTTTAGTTTTTCTTATTGGTATGAAGAAGGGAGTTGTAGATTTTTCTCTAGAGGCCTCATTGTCTGCATGTAAAGGTTAAGCACCAAGTTCCAATGGGTTGATCTCAACACTTTGAGGTTCCATGATGCAAGTGGGATTGGATTTATATGGTATTATTTATGGGATTACCACATACATAAAAGGGGAGACGATTCTATATGGTAGATTTTTTACAATCTCACCATGTCATACCACTTCTTAGATATTTTAGAGAAGTGTTTAGTATATATATTTGAATGCCTGTGCATGTAAGATATTTTATGACTTAATGGATTTCCCTTGACGATCATTTTTTATCATTTTTCTCTCTTCGCATTATGGTTATGGAGAGCATTATAGGAATCCATTTGGACTTAGTTACACTTGAGCATGGAATTTTATCCCCCAACTGACATCCATATAGATTAGATCATTGAGGTATTTTAGGATAGGCTACGAGCTTGAATGTTGGACATTGGTCATAGTTGGGTGGATCAAATAATCTTGGTGGGGTTTTCATAAAACAACATCTATCATTACACCATTAGTATGGAACCATCCAAGGCATTGTATAGGCAAACTCACAAGTCACTACTTGGTTGGACTAATCAAGGTGATTCAGCACTCATGGGCTTGGAGATGTGGTCCAAGTTACTACTGAGAAGGTGCAGATCATCCATGAAGAGATAAGGATTATATAGAGTCATAATAATTCTTATATAGATTGACGAAGAATACATTTGGACTAATAGTAAGGAGACCATGTGTTCTTGATATTCTCACCTCAAAATAGATTGAGGATATTTGGAAAATATGAAAAGTAATCTCTGAGAATCATTGGTACCTTCTAGATACTGCATAGAGTTAACGATGTGGAGTGCCACTTAACTCTCGTATCATAGCAAGACTGAGTACATGATGTCTTCCACTAGTCACTGCTAATAAATTATGAGAATGTCTCATAACATGTTATTGACTATGGTGAGCTAGACATAAAGGATGGAGAAACATTTGTATAGCACCCAATGGAGATCGAGGATCGGTAGAAGAGTATACTATGTGGGCGATTGATTCCCATTATGCATGACTGGTAGAAATTTGAGAATCTTTGGGAGAGAACATAGGAGTGGGAGGCTCAGATTCATGCTTAGTACCCATACATTTTTGTGTTTCCCTTGTTTTTAGATTTTTGGGATCTAAATCCCTAATGTGGGGATGATGAAGCATCTATGATATTACATTTATTATTTTATGATATTATATAAATTTTTTTGAAGACTATGCATTGAGATGTTATGTGATTCTTAGGACCATTGTTGCCAGAATAAATGATTTAAAAATATTAAAAATATTAAAAAATCGCATGCGAGCAGTTTTCGTAGAAAATTTGAATAACTCCCAAACAAGGGTCTCATATCAAAAATCCAAGGGCATCGTTGATTTTAAAACAAATGTCTTACCCTAGGCAATACATAATCCTTATTAGTGGAGGAATTTCATGAAAAAATAATCTTGGGTGTAATTAAATGAAATAAATGAAAATATTTATTTTTTTTTATTTTATATTTTGACAAAGTGACAGTCTCTTATTTAAATTTATGGTTATATAATTTCCTCAGGGTTGGATACTCAAACACCGGAGACTCAAAACAAAACTATTGGAGATCTTTTCATGGTGGATTAAGATAGTTTAGGATTGGAACTTGGATTTTCATGCCAATAGATTCCATGGATCTCATCAATGATAGAAATGTAAACATTTATCATCAACGATATATCAAAAATGCAAGTAGGATTTTGTTCTTCATGAATTTTCATCATGGTCTTCAATCCTATGTGAATGTGAAACAATTCCATGAACCAAAACGATTCATGCATTTCCAATAGATTTAATTGTGATGGAAGTTTTTAATTGTTTATTGATTTATCCCTCTTCATCCATCCTTTGTAAGACAAGGAATTGAGTCCAAACAAACAACAATTGAGGTTCATTCGTCACATTTTATATCTTGTGGTTTTCTCCATATGATCATTGCACGTTGATCATGGGTTATTTCTTATGTCCCATGGTTAGATGAATACTCATTATTTTAGAATTGTTTGACCATTATTTAGAACAATATATAAATAATATAGGTGTAGTTCGTGACCTAGGGTGTGATCGAGGTGCGAAAATGGTAGTAGATGATCGATGGTGGATCAGATTGGATATCAAGGTATTGTTTCTCCCATATTTTATGCATGGGGATGAATGGTAGGAAGTTTTGATTTCTGAGCAAATTTGAGTCCTTTTTTTCATCAATTAGTGTTGATAAGGACTGGAGTAACCCTATCTATAAGTAACTCTAAAGTTAACATATCTAATGTTGTGTAGGATGAAACGAAAGATATCCTTATGGATCATGAATATCCCAATAAAAACATAGTGTAATTCATGTTACACATTGCATGGGGCCCCTTAATTGTGTCATCAGAGTTTTAACTTGAATTAAGGATCACATAGCATGTGAACCCTATCACATGGCATGTGACCCCTTCTGTGTGGTTCGTCATGTAGTTTAGATAGAAAACGAGCATGGGAAAAGGTATAATTCTAGATGGAATATCATGTACTTGCACATAGACATGACTTAGTGGACACAGGCTGGTACACGGACACACAAAGGGGACACAGGTAGGATACCATGGTTCTTTACATGTCATGTAATTCTTATACATATCATTTAGATGGAGACTACATGCCGTGTGAGTCTCTTCCACACTGGCAGGCATAGGGATAGCTGCAGACATCATGTACCCCGGGTACACACTCTATACCCCTTAAAGAGTTCTTTTGGCTCTTAGTTTTCATAGTTTGGACCAGTACAAGTTGAGTACCTTCCCATAGTCCTTTCCCTCAAGGGTACAATACAACATTACCTACATAACATAGGATTTTGATCCCCTATAGAGGTTGAGTCTTAGATAGAGTTATAGTGTCCCTCCATGAGACTGGAGTGTGATCTTCTACCATACATTGTAACCTAGGTGGAGTTTGTGTTACCAGAATGACCTCCCTTAGAAGGGAGTTGATCCTACATCTAGAAGTTCATATCAATAGGGTTTTTGGAATCATTGACATATGATCCCCTATATGGAGGGTTGATCTAGATTGGGTTTGTGGTGTACTCAAATGATTCTGGGCAAGACCACCTATCTGTGTATCAAATTATTCTTAGACCAGTGAGATTTTATTGGGTGGGTTCCAATGATCTAGACCACTTCAAGAGGTGTCTCCCATGATAGCATAGATCATGGAGTGGATTTTCCAAGAATGATTGTTACTTCCAGCATAATCATGTGGCTCATAGCAGGTTATGAATTCCTGGTGTTTTGGTGTATTTATTGAGTATATATAGGTGTTTATCTATATATTGATTGTTATATCTTGTACTGAGTTGACTGTACTTATTGCTTCATGTTTATAGATTTCAGGGTGTCCAACTAAGTATTGTCAAAATAACCCCTACATGGTATTTTTTCCACATGTATCATGTCTTATGTAGACAATAACCCTTTTAATGATGTCATGGAATGAAAGGGGTAGGTGGAGTGTAGTTGGAGCTTCATAGAATAAAGTGTCTTATTAGGAGCTTAATTTTGACTTTATTCCTCCTCCTTGGAGTAGGTTGTACTCTTTATATATTTTGATTGGGATTGTTTTTGGCCCCTTTTCCACTTTTAGTACTTTTATTTTCATACTTTGTTGTGGGATCTTAGATGTATGCATGAATTGTTTTAGTCCTTTTACATTCCATCATTGTAAGAGATTGGATATGTGTGTTTGTGTGTGTGCAAGTACCATAGGCTAATGCCTCCCATTTTTGGGATATATATTTTTGAAACTAATTGCCAACCCTTAGACTATTGGAGGTAAGATTGTTGCAATCATGGGTCAGACCTCTGATGACTAGGTTGTGGCCAAAATAGCCAAAAATTATTACTATTATTTTTTATGAAATTTACTTTATATTTTTACTAATTCCAAAAGATCATTTCCAACGTTGTGTAATCATTTAAGGTAATTAATCGATTACAAAAAAAAGTAATAATAAATTTCCATTATAGTAAAATTAATTCATATTTCAAATAAAAATTTATAACTAAATTTATTCTCTTTTTACTCTTATGTAAAAAAAAGTAGATATATTAATGTTAAGAGACAGAAATTTTAAAATTTCCAATACCTAGAATAATATGTATCAATGGGAAATGGACCCAAAATTCTATTTATTATAATTTTATATTTCTATTTGTTGAATATATTCTATACAATGAAATAAAAAAGAGTTCTATGTTGAATTTTAGATATTATCTCATGATTTTAACCATCTTTTAAACAGTTTACCATTACTCAGGTCACATATATTTACCACAATTATAATTAAAATTGGCTAAAATTTAATATAGCTATTTAGAAAACATGATACCCTTGATTAAAAATATGGAATTCATTTTTCATGATTCAATGTCTAAAATAGTAATAAATTAATTTTAAAATAAGTGTGTAAAATGCATTGAACCCCATTTTATAGAAAAAATAAATTTTATGCATAAATTTTGGTTTATTCTTATCTCATGCCTAGAAATTATATTATATGATTGTCAAAACAGACTGAAAATTAATTTTTTTATTAAAAAACCCTCTTTTAATGGGTGAGGGGAAACCATCCTGACCTCAATGACTTAAAGACAATAAAGCCTCCACAGTCCGTTCAAATCCCAAAACAACTCATTAAAAACTACATCTAAGGTTGGGGGTTCAAATCCCTTGGAGTGTAGGTATTGTAGTAGTATTGTAGCAGCGGTGAGCCCTATAACATCAGAAGGCACTATGTAGGTAGTATAAAATCCCTAGTACTGTATCAGTACTATTCACAGAATGGGACATGGGCCAATATTTCATGCCGACAAGCCATGTAATGGGATTCATTCCCACCGGGCCTTTGGGAAAAAATATATATAATGTAATAATGTGGATGGTTGGGTGGTGTATCCCTTGGGGGGATATGGTATGCCTTTCAGGCCTGTGTGTGTATGTTTATTATAATTGTACCCCCAAATACCTAATATATATAAATTTCCTTAAAACCATTACCAATTATTGATTGATATAATTTAGTAATATATAATCACATTAAACTCATAAAAATATTTTTTCACAAAAAAAAAGATCTTTTACTTTTTAATGATTTTTATATTTATATATAAACACTTGAAAACCAATGAATTAATTTTATACATTTATAAACCATAATTTTTTTTGTAATTTAGTAATACCCATTCATACTCTCAAATACATTTTCTAAGTGACTACCATAATATTAAATAATAGTATTACAATAGTATATCATAGTTCTTTTAAACTATGTGTTTCCAGTAAAACAAGTTGTCAATGAAATCAAATTTATTTATGGAAAATTATATTATAAAAACATTGGGTTTTATCTATGTTTCATTGAACAAGTATTAGGAATATTTTGGAGTCTTATAAGGATTTATAAAGGATGGGTGTATTTATTCATCCATCCTGGACAAGATATATCATGTATGTCATGTTTGGAACTTGACCTTATGTCATGTATTCTTTAAGAATATCAAGTAGTTACCAATACAATATGGGTGAGAGTCCCTGGATTGATTTCAAGAATATAATTAAGAAAATAGTTATAAAAAATGATATTTTATTGGTAATTAGAGGTTAGGATAATGTCATTATAATGGGTTACAATAATGATAGTTTCTATACAAAAATATATGTATGACATTTCAATATGGTTTGGATTTTTCCCCAATGATGTAGTTATTAGTGTGAGGAGGAAAAAAAATCCACCCTGGTAGACTAAAAATTATAGGTATAGAATATCCTTGTATCATATACTAGTAGATAATATATTTGGATCAGTAAGTAAATTATTTAACCTATAGTGGCAACTATAATTTTAAGACAATTTGTGATTTATTATGGCAACAATGAGGTAATTTATTAGGATAAGGAACCCTAGTCTCACCAATAGTTCAAACACATCCTTTGTAGATACCATATCATTAGAAATATCAATGATATGGTTGACTTAAAGATTTTTTTGTGGAATAAGTGGATATGTAGTAAATCAATTCATAAATACACTATCATATAAGAAGAATAATGGTAATATTGAGTCTCTTAGTGTGGGATAATTCTAGTTTTCTAAGGATTAATTAACACTTAATCAACATAGTAGAAATAATTAAATGACATAAAACCATAGAACAAGATTCAATATATTGAAAACATATAAATAATAAAGGAATAATTTATACCATACACCGGATATTGGTTATGATGATTCCTTTGATCTATTCTTGAATAATATCACTATGATCAACCAACAGACTCTTCCCTCTAAGGTGGATTCACCAGCTATGTTGAATAACCACAACAGTTTAGGTAGGATCCTTCTATATTCTATGATATTATAGTATCCCAATATATAATTTAGTAAGGAGGATGAGAAATTCAATTGGGATAGAGTGTCATTCATTATCTTTCTTAAGTAATTCCCACATCATTTTTCATATCCAAGAATCCTTTATATAGAATTTGGGGGCATGCCACGAGCTCCTGTATTTACTCTTGCATTTCATAAATGTATTAGTAAGTAAATTTTAGTTACGAATTTTAAAACATTGGGCCATTATTGGTATCATTAATGTTTTATTTAATTATGAAATTTGTGACAGACTATGATTGAAGAATTAAAATTTTTATAATTTAACATTCAACTTCCATTATGTCAATCATAAACACCATAATAATCCTACAATATTATTAAATATATTGTACCTATTATGATGGTTTAGAAATATGGCCTTATAATGAATATGAATAGGAATTCTATGTGGGGACATGCCATATATTTCCCTTTATGAAATCTCCAATCTAGGTAATACAATATTCCATTCCTTTTATATGATTAATACTTTAATTCGTACATATAATACAATATTATATATCTTCAACGCATCACACGCATATAATCATTAGGGACTATCTAATGAAATATATCTATTACACTAAATCCTTATAGAATTTTTTCCATTTCACCTTATATAGTATCATATAAAAAACATATAAAACCACATCCAAAACTACATTTAGATATATTCTAAAATAGTATTGAAAATCCATCATCAATTTCACTATGTGTCACATCTTATGAAATACCATTTAAATACTTGTACAAAACTCCATATAGATCTACTCTAACCATTTTATAGCGACTCTATTTGTTTGGAAAACTCAAACCCCATTTATTTAACCAAAATGTGTGGACCCATAAGTCTTTTTATCATTCACAACAAATATAAATTCTCAAATTTTTAAATTTAAAAATGAACAAACTCTGTCAATGAATCTGTGTTACACATGTTACAAAAAGATATAGAATGATATTTATTATTATATATATATATATATACCTGTTCTCACTAGTTGTATCAAATGAAATCATGATTATTCATAAAATCCCTTTTCCCATGATATTGAGTAGTTATGGGAAACAGAACATGTGAATCCCATATAGCCTCCTCATGCGTTGTTGATTCTCTCTGTATAGATAGAAAATATCGATGAATACATCACTTTTCACACATTTATGTGGATATGTATATCTTATTACACTCACCCAATTATATGAGAACTTCATATATACCTTTCAAATATGGATTTAAATTTTCATACTCTATCCAATGGAGAGTTCAGATGTCATATTCATTATATGGGAGGATGAACCACATCTTAGTTAAAATCAGACGACTGATATGATTAACAACATACCCAACCTAAACCCAAATTAGATAATAATAAGGTCATAAATAAGAAACAGATAAAATTATATTGTTTTTAATTCTATGTATCTCCCTAACCTTAGGTATGGTAATTCTATAGGAAACAAGCATCCCTAGTATACCAAAGACATAGTATATGAAACTATATGGGGTATTTTTCTGGATTCATAGAGCACATAAAGCTCATTTTATGCCTCATGAGAGTATCTTATTTCACAATAAAATAATTGTACAAACATTAGCAATAATACCCTGATATTTTAAAAGAACAACATTGTGTTTGACATCATATACAATCAAAAACATTGAGCCTAAATGAACCATGATATATTTCTTACATTTTATTGTTATAACAAATCCATAAAATTTTGAAATATTAATAGGAATAACCACATTTTTATAATTATTTAAAATTATTTTATATGAAAACAATATATTATCAAATAATGACTAAATTTTTAGTGAAGTCATTACATGCATCAAAAATGTATTTTTCATCAAAACAATTATTTCTTTTTGTGGGATAATAATATAAATAATATCTAAAAATTTTAAAAATTTTATTTTAAAAATTATGTTCATTCTTTAAATCAAAATTTCAAAATTAACTTAAGGATATTTTTTTAAATTTTTCCAAATAGAGTGATTTTTCAGTGAATGGTGAAGAAAAGGTTTCTGTAAGACTGTAATTTATTTTAGATAAATTAAGTATTTTAAAAGTCCCACATTTTTTGGAATTTTATTTAAAAGTAAAATAATTATTATTTATTAATATTTAATAAAAATTTATTACATTTTAATCATATTTTAAAAAAATTATAAGTTTATTTTTAGGCCTAAAATGCATAATTCTGAAAACTATTTCAAAGTGCATATTATTTCTCTATTTCAATTAATTAAAATAACCCATACTAGGGAATGATTTAAGTAAATTTTACAGATTATATATCTATAAATATGGATTTAAAATCATAAAATAAATATTACTAGTGGTATATTTAATGTAAAATCATCGTTTCCATGGAAAAAATCTTTTCTCGAGAAACTATTTTTCATCACACATTACAAACTTTTTATAAACTAAATTTATTCCACTAATAATTATTTAATTTGATAAAATGGATTAAATATTTTTAATCATCACAATATATATTATTTAATAAGTTCAAATTAATTTTTCTCATAATGAATAATAAAAACCGATAAAAAATCAGCACTCTAAAAGGATAAATAAGGATAACCATAGTTAAAACTAAGTAATAAGGCCACAGATTTTAATATTAGTACTTATTAGATGAATACATTTTTAACCTTTTAACCTTATTCCTGAGAATAAATTATTTATGTGACACTTTTCTATAATATTGGAAAATATAATAATTTAACAAAAGAAAAAGATCAAATGACACTTTCTTTCCTTTAAATATCTATTGTATGTTCACATTGAGATAAATATATGAGGTGAATGAATATTAAATTTTATCTTCATTATAATGAAATTATTTTCAAAATTTTAATATATTTTTTATTTTTTTATGGTTAAATAATAACCTTAAATGCATATAAAATGCTAAAAAGTGCTTGTGCAAACAGGGGAAAACTCCAGTTAAATAATTTTTTAAAAAATAAATGTTATGTTTTTGGGATGAGTTGTGTATAAAGAATAATTTTATAGTAAACAATGATATATTATTGATGTTTAAATAAATTATATTTTTTATTCATTATTATCTATAGTTTTTTAAAAAAAAATGAATAGTATCATAAATGACATTAATGATATTTTATATTAAATTATATTTTATTAAATGTTTTAAAATTCAAAAATCATGGAATTAGAAAATTAGGATGATAAACAGTATAAAATTTTTATCACATTTCATTTATTATCCAATTTTTGTCATATAAAAATGATTATAACCCATTCAGTTTGAATTTTTTTTCATATTTGTTATGTTTAACCCCAGTGTACTAGGGGTTAAACTAAAAATATATGGACTAAAATGACCTAAAAATTTATCTAATTTCTATTTTATATACATATTTTTAATTTACCACAAAATAAGTTTAGGAATTGAATATTTTGTAGTCATTTTTTGTGAATATTATTTTAAATTATTTTATAATTTTCATAAAATCCAATTGTCTCATCTCCCCCACTTATAAAAGGACACCACCAATTTTCGTATCTCCACGCATAAACAACCTTTTTTTCCTAAACCTATCCATATATCTTCCTTACATACCTCCCAATGACATAGTGTCCTTGGTTTGATCATTATCCCTCTTAGTAGTGCTTTAGTTATAACCCTAAAAAGGTTGTGTAAAGTAGAGGTATAGTCATTAACCATGTGTTTTCATTTTATTTCCTCTTATACCTCCTTTAAATCCTATAAAAATATGATTAACTAATAACCCTTATATATTACATATAATGAGATATTATTATGTTAATGTAATAACATATATCCATCTTCTCTTCTATAAAATGGGATATGAAACCATCTATTGGGTGTATGAGGGACTAATGCCTTGCGAAATTATGTAATTCATTTTCTATCACTCCCACTAATGGATTTATATAATGATGTTTTTAATGTAAATATATTATATTTTTGAAATAATTATACATTTTTAATTATATTATCAAATAAACCATATAAAAACTTGGGTTTCTCACACATGGATGCTATATCTCTTTAGATGAATATTCATTACATAACACAAACACACACCTAAGGACTGTAATACTTTAGTGAATTTGGAAACATGGATTTCTATATTTTTAATTTATGAAATTTATTCAATGTATCCAATAAATATACTCCCCCTTTTTACTCATACATAAAACCATGATTAATAACCTTAGGAATGGAATCATAAGAATGGGTAAACTCACATGAACATAAGGGTTTGAGAACATGATCATAACATTGGAATAAAATACCCTATATATCCAAGATCATAATATTGAGTCGCAGAATAAGTATTGGAATTTCATAACACAAGAATCACAAGGGAATTAAATAACATGATCCATGAGATCATAATAAGGGCGTAAGATAATGATTTTTGTAATTCACATAATAATATAATGTATTATGTCAAGGAAACCCACCAAGACATTAATAACACGTTCAGAATTGGATAACTGACATTATACTAAATAAAATCTTGTTATGACCTCTCGCGTACCCTCTATTTAGCTTGGGATAATCTCATATGTACCCTTTGAGATCATATAACATTATTCATTACCCAATTCATTAGAGATAGATATATGTCCCACCCATCTCATAATGAAAATCATATTTATGTTTTCCAAAAGATCATAAAATATTCATTATATCATAACCCATTAAATGAATTGGGGTTCATAAACATTTCATCATATAAAATCCTATATAAAAGAGACAGTTTTAATAATTATTTCATCATGGATTTACATGTTAAAAAAGAAGCTAGTTTCATAATATTTTTATCATGTTACAACCAATGGATGGTAAATTAATTTCATAAACATCACGCCATCATAAAAAACCATTTACAGAAATTATAATAATGTTATCTTGGATCATATTCTTAGTATGAAATAGCTAACATCAACAGGTCTCCTCTTAGATGGAAAATGATTTTGAACGATAATTTAAAACATTAGTTAAGGAAAGTACCATTTAATATTTGAATAAAACATTTAAAACATAAAAAATTTGGAGAATATTTTTATTTTAAAATAGCCCCGAATTCTAATAATGTAATATTTAAGGAAAATAATTATTATGACAAAAAAATGTTTTGTTCATCTCGTACACATTTAAACATAGATTCCGTTCACATTTTTGATAAAATCCAAATAGGCATTAATTGGGAAACGACAACAAGATTCATTTCAAAATATTTTCAAAAATATAAAATATCTGGAAAATGTTATTTTAAGATTATAAGAACAACAATAAAAAAATTGAAAACATTTTTAGAAAACACGGTTTTGGAAAAAATCAAATTCTGAATTAATAGAGAAATAATGATTAATTTTATTTTAAAAAATATCAATTATTTGAAGTACCCAAGAGTGTAAAAATTTTAATATTACATGAAAACATCATTAATAAGCAGATGAAAGTACATTTCAACAATTTTTTGAGATATTAATCAAAAGTTTTAACATTGGAAATATAATCATAAACAATCATGATAAACAATCGGATTGTGAAATAAAATCATTAGCATTTGGGTATCTTTGAATTGAATAACTATTAAAGATAGATCATGAAATAGATATATAAATCCAAAAAATAGTATAATAATAGTAAAATACATTCATGTTTAGCATATACACCACATAATATAAATCGGTGGTGAATATGGCTTGTGGCACATAGAAGTAAAAAAGTGAGACTGAAATCCCCACCACATTAGTAATCTCTTGAATAACAAATCCCTATAATGTGTAACATCAAATGAAACATTAAATATAATGTAAATTATGGTATTTTATAATATAATATTTCAAATTTTAATTGTAAACACCTCATAAAAGAAGATATGTGAGTAACATAACATAAGTATCAAAGAAGGAAAATTGAGAGAAAAAAATCATACGTTAAGTCTCGAATTCCTTCATACATGTTTGAAACTCCTAAATAATAAATTTTGATTATTATAAATCTATTGCAGAAAAAGATATCGTATATAATTCCATATATTATATACATATGTCATTTTATTACCCATTTATTAACAATTTCATATTAACGTCGCATTTCATGTAATAACCACGTTGCTTTCTAATATGTTTTGATTTAATATTTTCATTCCTCTTACATTGATCGTGGATCCATCACATATAGTGTAATAAGAATTTAATAATTAATGTATTTAAACATTAATTTTAATTTTAACACCAATTAAGAAAAAAAAATTCATAAATGATGTATGTTATGATCATAGGGACAGTAGGTCGTACGTACGCATGAGTAATGTTTCAATTTTTTAACAATAATTATGGAAAGAAGGTAAGTACTTCATTATATTTATAGAATAATAATCATATCATAATTACCATATAATTTATTTAAATATAACTATACATATCATCCATGTGGTGTGGTGATGAAAATAGAGAGTCGTGTTTCTTCATGAAGGCGGTAGTCTGCATGTACACGAACAATGTTATCATATTTTAGTGAGTGATGTGGTAAGAAATAAAATGATATTTTGTATTTTAATAATGATAAATATTTCCTTAATATAATAATTATTTCATTATGTTCCCATATTTTAATTAAATTTCGCCTTATTAACTCCCATGTAATGCGTTTGTGAAAATGAATCACATCACATCATGAGGCATTAGTCAGTTGTACGCACAAGAGATGATATTGTATCCACTATAGAATGGAATGTAAAAATAAATAAATATTATATAATAATTACATAGTTATGAATATATTATAAATATAATATATATACTTTATATCAATCATCATAACCAATCATGAGTTGTTCGAGTGGAAAAATGAATGACATTGGTTCGCAATGTGGTAATCAATCGTACACATGAATGATGATTTCTCCACCCATTTGATAGAAGTGGAGATGGTTGTTGGTCATGAAGATAAAATTAATGAATATAAGTATATTTAATTTATTTATTATTTTATATATTCATGTTTTACTAATAATTGAAGGAGGTGGAGCAAGAAATAAAAAAACGACCGTCAAAGAAAGTTACCTCTTCATTGTGTATCCTCCTTAGGATTGCACCAAAATCCTTTTTAAGTCAGATTTCTACACACAAAAATGCCTCTAGGATTTAATTATGATGTTTTGGAAGTGAGTTTGGTAGGTATTGGCCAAAATAATGGGTTTTTGAAGTGTAAAGAGGATAGTACTAGGGGTAGCTTTTTATAAGTGGGGGAGAGGACAGACATGGCATTTTTGTAAGGGATTGAGTGATCTCAGGATTTTAATATCCAAAAAGGCCCAAAATGGCTCATTATCGAATGTTAGAAGATTAAGTGTATATATATGTCTATAAAATAGTTTTTATACATAATATTAGGTGATTTTAAGTGTCACTATTTAGCTTAACCCAATGATAAACCCATTTCTAACTCACATGCAGAAATATATTTTTATAGTTTTAACTAATAATTTTGGACGAAAATTATGTTTAACATATTAGAAAATATAAATTATTATTTTTCCAATATTTAATACAATATTAAAAATTCAATTCACCTAAGTGGAAAATTATGATTTAAAATTAATCCCACTGACGCGATGGGGAAGAGTGTTTTGATAGAGAAAATGTTCGAAGTTTATAAAGTTTTTACATCCAATTTCAACATGAAATTTATTAAAATGATTTAAATTGTATTAATATATGTATAATTTATTTATTTTTAAATTATATCCAATTTAAAATATAAGTTAACTTTTTAAATAATTTAAATGAAATTTCATTTGTCAATTAAAACTCAGTATTTTAACTATTCACCAAATAATTAAACCTTTCAAACAATTATCATAAATTCACCCTAATATAATTGGGTTGGATCTTTTCCGAAATAATGTTTATTTTATAAAATTATTTTTCAAAATTTGTTGAGGATTATTTTTAAAATCAATGTATAAGAATTTTAATAAACTACTTTATAGAATAATACAGTTTTAAGCATAAAATTGGATTAATTCGTATCTATTTTCTTAAAAACACATAAGATGAATGTTAATAAATTTATTTAATATATTCCCTATAAAATTATTTAAAATAATTCACCAAAATTTGTTTTTTTATTTAGTTAAAGCATGATTGTTTTCATTGAAATGGTTTTTCAAAAATAAAATATTTTATTTATTTTGTATCAATTTTGTCATTAATTTTTTACTTAATTGGTCAAAAAATAATTCATTCTTTATACTTGTGTAACACAAATATTTTCATAATGTAGTTAATTTTATTCATAATAAAAATCATAATGGCTATGAAATAAATGTCATAGTAATGATTTAATAATATTTGACTTTGATTTAAACTCAATGTTTTTTATATTGCGAGATAAGCTCAGTGTTGCTTGAAACACAAAAAAAACACGATTTGTGTGTAATTCAAGATAAAATCAGTGTCTTTTCAACTCAATATAAACATAATGTTGAGTATTACACAAAATATCCTAATGATTAAATTATCTTGATAAAAAATATTTCATTAAATATTTCGATGTCACATTCTACCCCCTTTAAATGAATTTCAACATCACAATTCTTATCATCCATAAAAAGATTAAAATATGAAAATTACATTATTGAAACACATAAAATAAAAATGAATAATAAAACATCCCATAAAAATTTAATATTTTAAGCATAAATTTGACCTAAATAAACTCATATCTTGGTTTCCATATAGATGAACATATATGGCATGAAAATACATGGACGTGGAAGAAAAGTGTAAATAATTTTAGAGAGTAATAAAGATAACTGACCACAAGTAAGTGGGTGATCCAGATATTGTTAAAAAAAACCATAAACTAATTTTTCTTGAAAATGGTGATTGATATCATAAAAAATGATTATAATTGGACAATAATTTATTTCAAGATCCTGTTCCTAATGTTGGGGAGTTTTTTTATATCAATAATAAATATATATGAAATCATACATAATAGATATATATCTTTTCATATGACTAATTTTATTTTTTAGTTGTTCCTTTCTCAATTTCAAGTTCATCTATTACTCTATGATATGAATTTTGTTCATATATTAAGCACTAGATAAGATTCATAAAATAATGATAAGGCATTCCTTATGTCTCTAGTTAAAAAAAATAACATTGGTTGTCTCATTTGGATAAATATTCATATGGTGAAGTAATGAATTAATCTCTAAAACATCATCTAAAGTGAAACACAAATCATTCCATAAATGGTGAACCTTATAACCCTTAAAAATTCATAATTTATAAAATAGGGTCACTAAATTTCTCATAATCCACATTGCATTAATCCTTGATATATAATAATGTGTATCTTTATTGTCATATTACAAACATGTGAATACCTTTATCATGTATTCTATTCAAAAAATTTAATAAGATTAATAATCATAAAACATTAATGATAATATACATATATTTCCCTTCCTTGAATAAAACCTCATATTATAGAATATATTCTGTAACTACAATAATTTTCTGAACTCCATCGATGATAACAAAAACCACTATTTATATAAATCATTAATCTATTCCAAGGTCATCAATACTATCAAATTTAATTTATTTATGTCCAAAATCTCCTTATCCAGGAATAATTATATCAACATAATGAAGGTATTAAGGTTCGTCATCCAATGAATATCACATTTACTTTTTATAAATTTTCTAAGTCATCTGCACCATTCAACGTATTCTTAAAAATCCTTAATGAAAATATTATAATGAAAAATACATATTATTTTATAATTATTGAATTCCAAAACATAAATACTTCAATCACTCTATTGCATTCTTAAACCATTAAATAGGATTCATCATTGAATTCATTAATACCTATTTGCATTCATATATGATTCATAGTCTCTTCATCATCAATGAAAAAACCATTACTCAAACAACCTTTCTGATTATCTTCTTCATATTTCCCCATATGAAATTTATTTTCATAGTTCTTATACATTCCATTGTAAATGATACATTTGGCAGGACATTATTCTCATCAATTTTATTTACCAAACATCATTTTTTCTTTTTAGTAACATGATTTGTGTCCTTTTATAAACCCAAAACAACCCCTTATTTCGTTGAGAAATTACCTTGAGTGTTTATTACAGTATTTTTGGAATATTGAAAACTGAATATTTCTTCCTCCAAGGTCTCCACTACCTGAAAACTTAATGAACATTATCATTCTCTTCTTTGATGAGTCTAAGAGTTGGTTAAGGGTCATGTTGTTTATCATGTTCTATAATAACTAATTTTGTATAATCAAAATAACCTTCACATGAGTTATTATCCCATTTAGATACTAATTAGAAAATTTTCTATCACATTATATTTTAATCCACTTCCTTTTGGTTCCAAATATTGACTAAAACCAATAATCATAGTGTGATAAACACTCATCATTGTGAAAAACCACAAAATCATGAAAACAGAATTATATAATATCTAAATCATGGTAACCACTATTCAATTTATGATAATTGATTATAAAAAAGATCATTCATGGCCATAATCTATTTAAATCATTCATGATGATTCATAATGATTTGTTAATTTCCAAATCATATCCCCTGAGAGTGTCAAACTAGCACTGTTGAAAGGGTTGTTGTCGTACCATTTACTAGTTGAGTTTACCTTAACATGGTGTTTTTTGGGATTATTCCAATACGTAAATTTGTTTTAGATCCACACACACTTTTTGTTTCTAGAAAGGATTGTGATTTCAAGTAATCCACTTGCTCTATCCTTTACCAAAATTTCAACACATTTATTTTTACCTTAACCCATCCTTAGACTTATCCTTATACAAAACCCCAGACATATCTATTGAAATATCACTAGGTATCTCACTAATGTGTTCACATCCTAGTTTGAAATTTTAACAAATCATTTCCTTTGATACTAACTATAGTGACCTACACTTAAAATACATGTATATCACATCTGTTTAGATTAATATTCATTATATTACACAAACGCATGCCTAAGGACCAAAATAGTTTAGTGAATTTGGAAACATTAAACCCAATCTTCTTAATTCATAAAATGTAATCAATGTATCACATAAATATATTATCATTTATTACCCCTACTTTATAATATTCTTCATAACCTAGTGAATGGAAACATAAGAAATGGGGATCTTAAATTCTCAGTATTGTTAGGAATAGATATATATAATCATAAGATGAATAAAATGGTATGAGAACATGAATATTACATTTTAAAACTATACCTGGCATATCAAGAAAAACAATATCGAGTCATGGAATAAATATTGGAAGTTTATAAGACATGAATTTCAAGGGAATAAAATATCATGATCCATAAGAGTATAAAATTGGAATGAGAAATAGATTTGGGTAATATGTATAAGCATAGAAAATATTATATCATGGATACAGACTAAGAAATTACGAACATGTTAGGTATAGGATAACCACTTTTGTACCTGATTTAGGATTGGAGTGACCTCCCTTATACCCTCTTCTATGTTTTGGATAACCTCTCGTGTACCCTTCAGGCTCATATAACATTATTCTTTACCCAATGCATTGGAGGGAGATATAAGTCATTCTAGTATCATATTGAAAAAAATATTTCAGTGGGCATCAAGATCATAAAAAAATCATTATTTCATAACCCATTAAAAGTAATGGGTTTTATGACAATTTCATCACATCATTTACATTAGAATAGATATAGGTTTATTAATGATTTCATTTTTTCATCATATCATAACCTATGGAAAAAAAGTGTATTTCAAAAAAACTTTATCATGGTAAAACCCATAAAAGTGAAACGGGTTTCATAAACATCATACCATTATAAACATAAACCATTCAGAGAAAGAATAATAATTATATCCTTGTATCATATCCCTAGTAAATCATATGTAACGTCAATACATGTCATCTAAGATAGAAAATTATTTTGAATGATTATTTAAATAATGTATTATTGAAAAATCCCTTACACATTGAAAAAACATTTTAAAAAATAAAACATTTTTATAATATTATCCTTTGAATATAATTATGAAAATATATAATGGAATCTTCAAATAAAAATTTTAAAAAAAATTTATGTTTATGTGATTTTTTGTTCATGTGATACATGTTTAAAAAATAATTCCATTCCCATTTTTAGTAAAATTAAAATGGACATTGTTTAGAAATTGACATAAATATTGTTTTCATTTTTTTAGTAAAATGGAAAATATTATTAAAATTTACTCTTAAAATCATATGAGAATAATAATAATTTTGAAACATTTTTATAAAAAATGGTTTTGGAGGAAAATGTATATTTTATCGAAGAGAAAAATAAATTCTTATTTTTTAAAAACATTTTCTCAAATAATTGAATTAACATAGTTTAAAAAATGGTAATATAACTTTAAAATATCATGAATAACCATATCAGTTTAAAATTCAATAGTTCCTGAAGATATGGATCATAATATTATATCATTGGAAATGTAATCATAAACCATCATATTGTAATATAAACTATTTACCACTTTGGTAACATTGAATAGAAATCATCATCAAAGAGAGATGATAAATTGGTTATATAATTCCTAATAATTTTTAGTAGAATAATAAAAAAAATTTGTGGGAATTATATTCACCACAAAATTTAAATAGGCAGTGGATATGGAATGTTTCTCATATAATTAAAAGGTAAGACAAAAATCCTTACTACTTCGGTAATCACTTGAATTGTAATAAAAAATAATGAAAAGAATAAAATAAAACAATAAATATTATGTAAATAATTGTATTTATGATATAAATTTTCAAAGGGAGACTCTATACACCTCATAAAATATGATAGGTGTTAAACATGATATAATTCGTTAAAATATGAGATATAAATCACTTACCTAACGTCTCGACTTATTTCGTTCATGTTCAAAACTCTTGTATAATAAATATATGTTTAATATAAATTTATTATAGAACCAAAATTATATATATCATACCATATATGATTTACTTATTTCCATTTATTACCAATTTTTTAACTAGCCTAAATTAAAGTCGCATTTTAGACAATAACAACTTTATTTTTCATAAATGTTTAGATTTGTTACATTCGATAATTTTACATAAATCATGATCCCTTCATCACCAGAATAATAATAATGACATAATTATAATATGTACAAATAAATTTTAATATTAATACCAATCCTAAAATATGTTTTTTGAGAAATAAAGTATGTTATTATAATGGAGTGGGAAGATTGTATGTACACATTAGTAGCGTTTCCATTTTTCAATGATAATTATAAAAAAATGGTAATTAATATATTATATATGAATAATTATAATAATATAATAAATAATATATTATTTAGTTAATTATAATTATACATATCATCCATGATTGGTGGTGATCAAATGATAGGGATTTATATCACTTTCTGAAGGCATTGCACACAAACACGAACGATGTTATCATATTTCAATGACAGAAGAGGTAAGAAATAAAATGATATATTATCCTATTAGATTGATAAATATGTCACTAACACCATAATTATTACATTTATGTGACATATATACATTAATATTATCATTATTATATCCCATGTTAATAATTAGTGAAAACAACTCACATCACTTTGTAAAGCGGAAGTCCACCATACATGTGACCGACGTTATCATATCCAATACGAAATGAAACATTAAAACTTATATAAAATATAATGACTAAAATTTATAATTATGGAATAAATATGATACATAGAATTTATATCCATCATCATACCCAACCTTGAGAGGTAGTAATGGAAAATTGATTGACATCGGTTTATGAGGTGGTAGTCAGCAGTACATACGAGTGATGAATTTATAACCCATTTGATGGATGTGGGGAAGTTTATAGGTAATTAAACTAACATAAAAACATATCAAAATATTAAATATACTATTTTTTTATATCTTAATGTTTTATTAATGATTTCATGATGTTGAGGAATAAATAAAATAAAATGTTTGTTGAGAGTGTTAGCTCTTCTTTTGGAATCCTCCTATGGTTCGAACAAAAATCATTCTTAAGTTATATGTATTAAAAAGTAAGTCCTATAAGATGAGGGGAGGGATTATTTTAAGTTATTCATCCCGTTATGGGATGAACCAATGGGTTTTGGAAGTGTGAATATGAGGGGAGATTAGTACCCCTTTATAAGTGGGGGGGACAAACATGACATTTTTCTATGAATTGAGTAGTCCAACGTTTTTTACATTCCAAAGGGGAAACAATGGTCCATTATCAAATCATAGAGGGTTAATGGTGAAATATACCTATTAAATAGTTTTTATACAAGTTTTTAGGTCATTTTAATCCTTATATTTTTAGTTTAAGCATCTGGTAAACGAATTTTTACCTTAAATGAGATAATTAATTTTTATTGTTTTCACTATTCATTTTGCCCAAAAATTAAGTTGAAATTTTTAGATAATATAAAAAATTATGATTAAAATTATTGAATCCAATTTTATAACTTCAAATCATATAATTGGATTATTTTGATTTGAAATTAATCCCATAGATGTAACAAGAAAGCTAGTTTTCAAAGAGAAAATGATCAAAAGTTTATAAAGATATTATATTCAATAACAATAAAAAGTTAAATAAAATGCCCAAAATTATATTAATAGATATATAATTGAACTAATGTTTTTAAAATCAATTTAAAATATAATTTAAATATATAATAATATAAAATAAATTCAATTTTTCAATTATAACTCATTATATTTCACAATCATCAAAGAAATTAAATTATCAGAAATTTTTTAAAAATTAACCCTAATAAACTATTGATATAGTGATTTAAAAAAATAGGTTAATTTTTCAATTAATTTTTATAATTTATTCAAAAAAAATTAAAATAAGTGTGCAAAAAGGTTAACAAAACTACTTTTAATAATATTACTATTTTAAGCATAAAATTGGATTTATTATTATCTCTTGACAAGAACATACATAATATGAATGTTAACAAATTGATTGAATATATAATATATAAATATCATTAAAATCATCCACTAAAACTTTTTTTAAATTTATTTAGTTAAAACATGTTTGTTTTTATAAAATATTTGGTAGAAATACTTTCTTTATTTTCAAATAGTTTTTATTTTCATTTTTTAATTAATTAGTCACCAAAAAATTCATTCTATATACACATGTAAACCATTTAATTTCATAATTTAGTTAATCCTATTCATAACCACTATACCAATGGATAGGTGATACTTGTCATAATAATATTTTAATAATATGTCACATTTCATTTAAACTTAGTATTGCGTGTAAGGCCAGTTAAGTTTGGTGTTGTGTGTTATATAAGACAAACTTAGTGTTGCATAAATAAAACCTAAACTCCGTTTTTCGTGTAATGAAAGATAAACTCATTATTTCATGTAATTTGAAATTTTTTAAATAATAAATTGATTTGAAAATAATATATTTTTTATAAAATCTCAGGGCATTACATTCTTTTTTTACATCCAATCCATCAAAAAATTATAACATTGCTCGTGTGTATGTGTAAACTTCCACATCCACAAAGCGATGAGATACATTTTTTTATTTTATTTTCTTGTGTATGGTAATATTGATATATTTACTGAATATATATGATATATTTCTTTTGTTCAATTGATTGAAAATATGTAAACTACATTCATGTATATGTACAACCCATCATCTCCATGAAGGGTATTATTCATTTTTCTATCTATAAATTTTCTGGATGACTCTAAATATGCATATAATTAATGAAAATGATATTAAATTCATGATGAACATTTTTGGAGATTATGTAATCATGATCAATGTATAAAGATAAAAACTATAGAATAAAACATACATGAAAAACAAAGTAGTTATTACCCAGAATAGTGAGTTTAATGAAGAATGTTTAATAAGTGGGTGATAAAATATTATAAAAAAATTATATAATGTATTATATATATGATTATTTTTCTATAAAAGATATATAATAAATTTATATTTATTATATAGGATGTTTAGAAACATATTAACGAAGTCGAACACGGGGTAAGGGTTCATTTCACAATATCATTATTATTGAATATTATTAATGTCAAAGACTCCATTTGGGAATTTACTAAAAAAAATTATCTTAAACATAATATATTTTTTATCCCCCTGTTGTTTATTTCTAATAAAATTTTCCCGTCATTTTTCTCTCTTTTAGTTCCATGATACCAAAACAACATTTTTATGAAAAAACTACATTCTTTCTCTCTTAAGTCGACAATCCATTTTTTTATAAATATCTATTTTTCTAAAAGAATTATAGAATTTTTTTAACATTAATATTATTGATTAATTTAAATTGTTACTATAATTAACTTTTTAAAAATAGTATTAAAATTAGTCTTCTTTTTTTGAATGAGGTAATTTTTGACTTTTTACAAAAATGGAAAACGAATGTTTTTTAACGTATATGACATGAATAGGGTTTTTTATGTTATGAACACTCATTGATTGGAATATTCCATTAAATTTTATAAGGTACCTTTCAAATTAAATTTTTTACTTAATATTCAGAATTTTTTCCAAATGGAAAGTTTATTTTCCTCAATAAATCATATTGTGATCTTTTTGACATATATTACTCTATTTTAACAACCTTTGGTGGATATTATAATTTTATACGGATGTACTATTTTGATTCAATTAACCATATACTTTTAATGGTATCTGAATATGATTACTGGATGTGGAGTGTATAAACATTTCATATGATACTTTTTAAATATAACTGTTTACATTGATTATTTTTATCCCCTTTTACTTGAATAATGTGTTGGACTTATCAAGTGATGGGTGGGGCTCGTTATATACACTCAACGAATTAATACAAATCATGAGACAAACTATATTGGGTTTTTTGGTTGAGGCTTTACACATTTATCTATGATTTCTTGGAATCAGGCCTCAAATTAAAGTTCATAATGTCTTAAATTAATCATTTTCTCATTATCAGATTAGTTAATTATGTACATTTGATTATGTGATTAAATATGAAACCCATAGATATTTTTCCATATCATGTTACTATTTTTTTGGAATTATTTTATCATCATTTATTCCTATAATATTATTATTCATTGTTAAGTTATTGATTAGATGGTGTTTTTTAGATTTTCTCATTTTATATTGATTTTCCCTTATTTATTAATTATAACATATGTTGTACGCATGCCCCTACTTACCATCTCAGATCAATTATATCTTATGTTTTTTCTAAAGGATTACATTATATGTATTTTTATTAATATAAAGTGATATGATAAAGATAATATTAGTTCTTTTAATGAAAATAATATTTTACATTTTACATTTTCGAATGCAATGTGAAGTTTAACTATGTATCTATTTTTTCACTTCTATGAAACTATTCAGTCCTTTCAGATGTGATAACATGTATCTATTACCAAGATAATAAATTAACCCATAAATCTAATATAAAAGTTTAGGGTATTTATAGTTGGTATCATAAAAAGTTTAGAAGAAACATTGAAAAGTAAATTTAGAAAAACATTGATTAAGGAACAAAACCTTATGATAGGAATTGTGGAAATTCTACTAAGATGCTAATTTAATGACTTAGATGAGGATATTTTAATATTTTTAGTTACAATCCTAGGTTAATAATTATAAGTATGATTATATGATTAATGTTTCATTTACCCCTTATTATATTTTTTGTAATGAAGGTGCCATTGATACATTTATTGAGTTTTAATAGATGTTGGAGGTAAATGTGACCTTTATGTATAACTTGTGGTTCAGTGAGAATTTTATTTCAAGAATAATTATTTTATATTTTTTGTAAATATGTTTAACATTTATTTAAAATATTTAGGCTTAATTTGGTTATTTATTTTCATGTAATAAAAATTAGTTATGATTATTTGATTTTGTGAAAGAATTTGTTTTATTGAAAACATTTTTGTTAAAAAGTGATTTGTAGTTTAATAATATTTTTAAGGATGTTCATAATATTATTGGTAAAATTAAAGTAATTATATTAATATAATTTTAGATAAAATAAAACACGTATGTTGGATAAAAACACTTCACATCTGGCATAGCTATGGGGATGAACAAACTGAAGAGTGATAAGGATGTGGCCCATTCCATTGGCCTACGTGTTGACCACGTTAGTATAAAATTGTTTTAACTAAATGGATTGATAGATAAATATTATTTTTATAATGGAATAGATATTATAATATCAAATAATCTTTATATTGATGTTATTAGTTAAATTTTATGAGATGTTTTATTGGGTCGAGGAACATATATAACCATTAGGTTTAATGTGAATTATTATTCAGTAAGAATGAAATTTAAGTCTTGGGTATGTATGTTAAAACATATGAGATAAAGTTTGTGGTGAAAATATTCATTAATGTTAATAATATTGAGTTCAATTTGGATTTTGGGTTTTTTTTTATTAATCTCAGTTGAGCCGTCGGTGGACATTTTGAGGTAAATGTATTATTTCTTCATATCGAGGTTTATACATTTTTGTTATAATCATACCTTTTCTTAATAATTTTTTTTGTTATATATTTATATCTACAATGAATATATCATTATTATTTTATGTATCATATGATTCATTAAATTTTAATTTTATTATTTTGAGAAAAAACATATTCTTATTAGATATTCACTTCATGGAGTAAGAGATGAATTGGAAATTGACCAACAAACATCCAAAGGATTAAATTGTTATTATGAAATAGATATATATAAAGTAATTATATTTACTTATTTTTCATACTATATTGTAAATTAATTTCTAAAATCTTGGAAAATGATCTTGAATCAAAAAATTTATTCGATTACAATCATTTCAGATGAATTGATGGTCCTTTCACATATCACAGATTTACAGTTTTTTGGTTATCAATTTCTCATGATTATATTCTATATCAATCCATATTTTTCATTAGTTGTTAATTCTCTCATCATTTTTAATATTTTCAATTCCCATTAATGTTATAAAATTTTGAAACATTTTTTCAGATTATTCTCTATGACCCTCATATTTTCCATTCGCTCTTTTTATGAGGAACTTTCACTATCCTTTTTATGATGTAGGTTTTAGAAAATGGAATTTTCAAATGTAAAACCCTTGATTTCTAGAAACAAGTTTAAAAATTTAGTATATAATTCATTGAATTTTTGAATAATTTGTCACCCTGAAATTTCAAAATAATATCATTTTGTTTAATAGCATAAACGGCATGAAACATCAAGACTAAACGATTCATGATTTACTTTATAAATGTGACCATTAAAACCTAACTATTAAAATTGGAGGTATGATTAGGAATATCCAATATTTGAAACGTATTTATAAATATTTTAGATGAAAAAAATATATTCGTAAATAAGGTCTCAATTTTTATTAAAGTCTTTACCTGATTCAAAAATTATTTGTCGTCATAAATGTTCTGAATTGATTTTTTTATTAAAATATAAGATAATTAATTTCTAAATAAATTTTTAAAAATTAACTTAATATTTTAAATCATAGTTTCAAAATTTAATTCGTGTCAAATTTTGATATTTTTTTAAAAATAGTGATTTTACATTGAATAGTAAAAATATTGTTTTTATAGAACGGTTATTTAATTTCAATAAAACAAATTAATTTAGAAGACCCATTGTTCTATTAATATTATTTCAAATTAAAATAATTATTTTTCATTTATATTTAATATAATAAATTATATTCAAATCCAATTTATATTATATTTTGGTATAATTTTGTTTTTAGGATTAAAAATGCATTTTTTGAAAACCATTTTTAAGTGTATGTTGTTTCTACATATTAATTTATTAAAATAATCTTTATTAATGAATTATGTAAATAAAATGTATATATTATATTTCTATCTATATGAATTTAAATTCATATTATTAATATTACTAGTCATATAGTTAATGTAAAATCATTTTTTCCTTGAAAAGGCATTTTCTAGAAAATTGTTTTTCATCAGGCTTTGTGGTATACAAATAAAGTGAAATGTTTACAGTCATATAAATTTATTTCAGTAAAAGGGTTCCTTACTTTTAGCCAGAAAATTAATATTTTTAACAATTTTAACTTATCTTTTTCTCCTAATGAATAGTAAAAACGTAAATATGTGTCACCATGATAAAAAGGAAAATTAGGTTAACATACATTAAAACCACATGATAGGCCACCATTTTTCATCATAATTTTTATTTTATGAATTTATTTACACCCTTATAACATTATTATGTATATTCTATTTTGTATGGGATACATTTCCAGGATTGTGACCTATATAAAAATTTATGAAAAGAAAGAGAAAAAATGTCACTCTATTTCCATTAAATATCTCTTATATATTCTCATAAGTATAAAAATAAGTGGGGAATTAATATTAAATTATATATTTAATATAATGAAATTATTTTCATGATCTTATTTTAAAATATTTAGTCGACATATGGTAAACATAATAACTTATACAACACTGACATAGTGCTTATTCAAACATTATAAAACTCAAGGAAAATAATTTTAAAAGGATTAAAAGTAATGTTTCTCAGATATATTCTAGTTCCAAACTAATTTTATATATAATAATTATATATTATTTATGACAAAATTTATTATACTTTAAATTCATTATTCTATACATTTCATTAATGTCAAATTATAATAATAATGGAAAAAAATTACATTAATGGTATTTTATATTAAACAATATTTTTTCTAAATTATTTAATCATTCTAAATATCATAAAACTATATAAATAGGGTGATAAATGGTCTAAAAGTTCATCAATTTCCATTTATGGTCCAAATTTTATCTTCGATGTAAAATTATAACCCTTTCAATTTGAGAAAGATGATACTGCGATTAAGTTTACAACAAGTTTACCATGGGTAAAACTCAAAATATGATGGTTAAAAGTATATAAATTTTTTTAAAATTTATATTGGAAGACCATATTTCCACCTTATCTCATGTAAGGTTTTGTAATAATCTATTTTTGGAGCCATTTGGTGTGAATTAGACATTAAATTATTTGATTATTTTCAAAAATTCCTAGTATTTCCTATCCTACACTAATAAAAAGAAAACAACACTTCTCTCATATCCATACATCATGATATTTTTACTTCCTCCAAACCCATCCCAAATCCCTTCCATTAAACCTAAATAGGTTTTCAAAAGAACATGTATAGTTCTTCACCATGCCTTTTCGTTTTATTTCTTCATATACATTCTCAAAATATTATTAATCTATTCTAAAATGACAACCCAAATATCTTATGTATACTGAGATGTTATTATATTTATTTCAAAACTTATATCCATTCTATCTTCCATAAAATGGGTTATGAAACCCTCGATGGTGTGTACAGTGGACTCCCGCCTCATGAATCTATTTAATTTTATTTCCCCAACCTCCTCTCATCGATGGATATAATAGTGAATTTAATTTATATATATGATATTTATTATTTAATGATACATATATAATTATAATATCACATATACCTTTTTACCTTATAACCTAGTGGAAAATTGAAATATCACTCGTGCATACGTGTGGACTTCCATCTTCATGTAGAGATGTGATATGTTCTTCCTTTAATTTATTCATTTATGGTAATAAAGATAGATTTAATTATTATATATGATATATAAGATATTAAAATGGTTTTTAAACATGAATTACAATTTACATTTCTTTTTTACCATCTTTTATAAAAATTGAAATGGTGTTCATGTGTATGTATTGCCTACCATTTCCAAGAATGGTGTAGTTTATTTTTCTATCTCTAAATTTAATAGATGACTAAAAATATGAATATAAAGAAAATATATGATATTTAAATCAATATTAATTTTTTTTTCTATTTAACCATGATCAATGTTTACAAACTAACACTACCATACCAAAACAAACAGTAAAAATGAAGTAGTTATTACCCAAAACAGTTATTATAATGAATAATTTTCAACAGAATAGTGATAAAAGATGATAATTAAATAATATAAGGTATTATATATATATTTTGGGTTCTATGATATATTTAGAATAAATCTATATTTGTTATATAGTACTTCGGGACACATACGAAAGAATTCAGACCCGAGGTAAGGGTTTATTTCATAATCTCATCATAATTTTGGGTTTTTTATGTCAATGTCTCCATTACGGTAATTGTGGGATATTTATATTGTAAAACCATCATATTTTATTCTACTAAATATATTTATTGAAATTATTTTTTCCCTCATTTTTCGTCCCTTTAGGTACTCAATGTACTAAAATGAAATTTTTTATGAAAACTGCCATTATTTCTCTCTTCGGTTGAAAATTATTTTTCTTCAAAATCCATATCTTCTAAAAATTCTTTCAATGATTGATTTTAATATTAATTTGATGTATTAAATACATTTTACTCATTTATAACTTTAAAAAAAATATTTTAAAAAAAATTTACCTACTATTTTATGAATTTGTTAGTTATTTACTTTTTAAATAAATATGAAATGAATGTTATCTTTTAACAAAAATGATATGAACAAAAAATTTCACCATCATGAAAAGTCGTGAATTTTGATGAGACTTTTATAATTATAAAATGTTACCTTAAAATAAAATTGTTTCCATAGTGTGTGGTAAATTTTTATTTCAAAATGAAAATGGTGTTTTCCTTAAGAAATCATTTATTGGACCTTTTAGAGTATATTCATCTATGTCAACATCCTTAGAGAGATATTATAAGTAACTTGGGATGTACTATTTTGATACAATTATCTATAAAATATGTATGGTTTATGAATATTTTTATTAATTAGGGAATGTATTAACATTTAGTATGATATTTTCTAAATATAAATGATCGAATTGATTAGGTTTCACCCCATTCATATTAGGAATTCTTTAAAAATTTGATTGATTATCGAGGCTTACTAAAGCCCCTTGATGAATTGATATGTCTCATGAGACAAACTAAATTGGGTATTTGGAGGAGGACTTACCCATTTATGTAATAAATCTTGGAAAAGGATTAGATGACATGTTTATTGTATCCATCATTGTGAATTACCTCATATTGAGATTATTTATTGATGTCCATATAGTTATCTTATTAGAAGTGATACCCATGGATAAGTTTCAAGCTCATGTGATTTTTTATATGGTATTATTTGATCATAATTTTGTATTTATATATTATTATTCAATCTCAAGTTATTGATTAAATGGAATGTTCTCTTGGATATTTAAGATTTCATATTTATTAGGCCTTTATTATTCATGATAGCTTCATCAATATGCATACCCTTACTAGGCATCTATGCTCACCCATTTCTGAGGTTTACCTTCCATGGGATTCTAGGAAATGTATTATGATTTATATAAATGGACATTATAATGTAAATAGTGGTGTCCTCAAAGAAAATATGATGTTTTATTTTAGTTATTCCAATGTAATGTGTAGTTCAAGATTATATATTGTCTTATAAGTCTACTATGCTATTCAGTCCTTTAGGATGGTATAATTTGTACCTTGTACTAATGAAAAAATGTAACCACCAAATCATGACTAATAGGGTCATGTTTTTTATTCTCATCATAAGATTTCATCACAACCTATAATAGTCCCGAGATAAAATTAATTAGGGGTAACTTAGAATCATTATTTGAGAGGTTATTTATCATTTCACTTCACATGTATGGGTAGACAACATGAAATAATGATAATGTATAGAATGAAGTTCCTATAATATAATAAATTTTATATACTTAATACACTTTAATAATTTAAAACTATACATAATAACTTGTCTCATCATGTAACATGTCATATACATCTACATTGGACTTGTGTTTTCATCACATTAAGGGTATTCTTAAACTCAATACATCTCTATGTAATTCCCACCACATATTTATGTGACCATCTGATAAATCTCTCACACTAAACTCTATAGTGAGTATCATTTATGAATAAATCAAATTCTATAATAGTGAGAATAATAAATCCAATGCCTTATGTATAACACTTTAAACATAGTATTCAAACTCTTTTACATAATGATATAAAATGCTATGAGGTCAATAACTTCAATTGTTTATTTTTAACTTTGTCTCAGTTAATCATCATCAACAATATAGGAACAAATTCCATCAAAAAATTTCCAGGATGTATTTTTTCAACTAATTTAATGGTCTAAATTAATCATATACTAATATACCCTAAACCCTTTAAGATATTGAGTGACTTTCACTTTGTATTTTGGAATAGTACAACACATTATTTTTAAACTTATAACTTATCGACGTCTAATTATACTCCCACTAGCTTTGTAGACATTTTATTCTTTTCATAAAATCTTACAAAGACACAAAAACCCCTTTTCCATTGGTAATTACACTTATTTTCTTTAGTGGTGATTTTAACAAATGAACTATTATTTCAATATCATATATTGTATCCCTTTGAATATTAAATATAAAAAAAATTATTTTCATACATTTTATAGAATTTGATCATTCATAACAATGTGTATCAAAATAATCATCTCATTTATTAACAACACATTTCTTACAACTATATTACATATTATATATGAAGCAAAAAATATGATAATAAAATGATCCTTATTTTGAACCAATAAATATTGAAGAAATAAATTAAATCAAAAGTGTGAATGTAGAAACTACATAGTCCTTTTTTATAATATATAATTTAATATCTAATTAACAATATTTAATTACAAATGGGATATGAAATTTTTGTGATGGGGGATCAATCTTATCATAAATAATATAAAAAAATTAAAATCATTAAAAAAATTAAAATTAAAAATCATTACAATACTATAAAAATAGTAAAAAATTTAAAAATTTTAAAAAATATATAAATTTAAAATACAAAATATTACAAATAAAACCAATTATATATAACTATAAATATCCAAATTAATAACAATATTTAAAAATTTTGTTCACATAAATGTTTATCAAAATAAATGTGAAAAAAAATATATCACTAAAGAGGGTATGTTCAACTTAAGTAGGTGGTGAAGGGGACTCCATCCCTATAACATGCACCAAGCATCACATGTACTCCATCATCTAATGTTACTGCTCATCCGCTCGATAGTTCTCCTCCTACAACATCTCATGATATCAATGAAAATATTTCTTCTCTCTATGAAGGGTTTATATATCCTCATCATAAGATCACAGCTTTCCTCATACTCTAAATATGATGGTGATGACTCTCCATGATATCCCCTTGAGCTAGATGTTGAAAATGTAGTAATATCATAATAACTGTCAGGACACAATTGATAAATGATACCAAAAAAATATCCTTTCTCAAAAGAATACATTTAACATACATCTATGATGGTCATCAAATCTTACTGTACTGCTGTCATGAACCTCCATGTTACCTAACACTCATCATGTTATTGGGACATGGAGGACTAATAAGAGTTCAATAAATTCAATTTGAAATTTAAATAATTAACAATTTATTTTCATTTAATTTTAAAACTCAAATAAAATTTAATGATAACAATATGACACTGTCAACCACCAATAACATCTCCAGTACCATGGTTTGTGTAAATCCTCTTATAAGCCTAAAAATCTGTAATTTTTGGCTGCTCAACTGCCTATATGAATAATAAAATAAATAGTTTATATTTATAGTAAAATAATTTATTAAATAAAATTATTTACCAGATGTCCACGACTGTACTGAATGTATGACTACCAACTCTATGTGCGACCTCTTACCTCCCCCAGTTTTGTAGAACTAATTATAATCCCCTCTAAAAACAATCTTCCATTTGGTATTAGCACAATCCTTTCCAAGCATGAGATGAGATGTAATCAGGTTGATGGTTGTAGTAACACTGATCAAAAACTATGAAACTATATTTCTGCATGGATTTATTCCTCATATTATGAAAACCTAATGAAAAATCTCACACATACAGGCCACCCAGATAGAGGTACTCATGCTATCATCTATGGGATACCATAAACCCTATAAAAATTAATAATATGATGTTATTAATTGAATAAATTTTAAACTAACTGTTATATATTTACATACCATTCAACGACCAAACATGTTCTTTCAAACGTTAGTGAGAATATAATCCCACCTCACCAAGACTCTGGAAAAATAATTTCTCAAAATACTACACCCATGTTCAATAGATATATGCAAAAACAAATTTGGTAAAAGAAAACAAACAATAAAACAATTAATACATAAATAAATTAATGAATATTAAGGATATTAAAAATTAACTAAATTGAACAATTGTACAAACCTTCACATGTGTTGATAAAAATCATGTTATAGACACCAGTCCGGAATATGGTCGAAAATCATCAATATCAAAATTCCATGACCACTTCAAGTTGACACCCAGACTATAACATAAGGGTTTAATGATGAAGATTTAGTCTCATCACTAGGAAGTATTCCTCCTCGAGCCTATAGAACTTCTCATCAAAATTCTTATCAACCATCTGAAACACAAAAAAAAATGTTTTTAAAAAATAATTGATGATGATTGTTATATATATATATATATATTACTTTCAACAACAAGTAATTGGGTCATTATTATTCTTTATCCTCATCTTCATATATTATGTTTTGAATATCTTCATCTTTTCTCCTCAATATCATCAATTTATATTGGTGTTTTAGCATCATCATCTATTTTTAATTCAAATTCAGTTGTTATATCATAGACCTCATCATCTCCATCGACTCATAACACTATAATTTCATCATTGATATTCATTTCTATTCATTGAAAATACATATTTGGATATTATATTGAAAATTTTCATTTCATTTAACTTCAACAAAACCACATTCACATTGCATAAAAATATTTTTATTGGATTTTATTTTTATAATTCTCCGACATTAAATTTCCACTACTAATGAAGAAAAATAATTTGAATAACATATTTCACGTGTTTGGTGATCCCAAAAAAATATATTACTATAAAAATGATTCTTATTTAATATTAATGATTCCTTGGTGTAGATGAATGCACAATCCTATATCAGTATCTGACCCATGGAATTTGTGTTAAAACCAAGGTTTTTCTTTTTCTAGAAATAGTGTTTGTTTTTTTTGTAATCCAACATTGGTTGATTTGGGTGTTTCAAGGAAACTGATTTTATATTAAAAACTAACTATAGTTTTGAAGGTTGTATAATTTATTGTGTTTTAAAATATAATTGGTTCAAAATCCAGAGGGAGATTCAACCACCATGAAAGGATATTATATGGGATTTAATATTCATAAATATGTTAATGTAATGGGTTTTATCCTGACTACGTTTGAAAATGGATGAAATTAATAAAGATGTGGAGCATCCTGAATAAGAATCATGGATGGAATGATGGGTTGATAGAAATATTAGTTAATTAGATATGTCGAGCTTCATGAATGCATGCAGTTCTGATGGTAATCTCTAAGACTACAAGAACCTTCGTGAGTGAGTTAAATTATAATTATGATTCATGAATGAATAATATTCATGGAAATTGATTTGGAGGATCACCAAAAATGCATTGAAATCATTGCATATTCATGAAAGGATGATAAAATATATATAGTCATACCCACACTTTTTTTACAGGAAAATAATTATAGAAAAAGGAATAATCACTCTGAATTCATGAAGGCTAAGAGATTCACAAATCAAGAAAACATTTTGATATTGAGTGTTGTGAAAAGAATATATCAATATTAAACAATGCATAGGTATCATGGAAATGTAGTTTCCTGATTATTGGGTATTTTGTGATTACATAGTGTGATTTATAAAGAATTTTTGTTGGTGATGTTTATTTTCTTCGCAATGGTTTTTAGCTTTGTGAAATAGCTTTATGAAGGTCATTCACAATCAATAATATTGAAAATATGACTTACGTAAACATTGGTTACAAGTTCATCAAATCAATACATCAATGCATGTAGAGTCTCACTCTATTTAGTGATAAAGACTTAAATTTTTATCTACCAAAGTAACCTTGATGTAGTTAAATAAAATTAGTCCTCTCCCAAAGTAGTGAGTAAGGGGGATTCGAAAGAAGTGTTCCGATAAAGGAAGTTTTATATACATAATATCATGAAATGGAAGTGTTATTGGCATAGAGTGACGATGTTGGAACTTTAGTTTCCCAAAATTAGTGAAGATTAGTGAATTTTGGTATGATCGAATCACTTTCGGTGTATCCTCCTTGGACAAACTCTTAGTGATGAACCAAGTAATGTTGTTGTGTTGTCTCTCAAAATGTGAATGATTAATTAAAATACTTTACAATCAAAATGATTTAATAGGTTCTTACTAGTAGATACCTGGAGCATGACGTACATGGACATTACATTACTTTTGTGGAATACTTAATACAAAACAAAAACAGACACACAAGGACCGTAATAGTTTAGTGTCTTTGGAAACTCAGAATATAAACATCTAATCATGTTTAAAGATCTTTAAAATCTCCCATAACGATCTTCCCCTTTTTGTTTCCTTACTTAAAACCTTTCTTTATTTCTTGGGGAAAATAAAACACAAAAGGGTGAGCTCAAATGCTCAGTAAGGGAAAACATAGATAACAGAAAACAATCCATAAACATTTGAAAACAAAAACTTGAACATGAAATCTAAACATTAAAACCATGAGCAAAGACATAAATCGTGGAAGTACGTACGTCATATATCATAAAGGAACATCAATCATGATAAAATAGCATGGGAATAAAACATGTAATTGTGGAAACCATTCAACAAATGTCATGATTTCCATAGTAGCCAAGGCATTGCTGGCAAGACCATCTTAGTGGACAAAGTCCCTTTCTGAATCGAGTTCACTCCTCATTTCAGTCCTGTAACACTGAACCAGATTAACATATCATTTCAGCCATGTCTATCTCATGAGATAGAAATCTTTAACCAATGAATTGGAGGTAGAAATAGGTCCCACACATCTCCTAATGAAATCATTCTTACTTGTGCCACAACATTAACATAAATCATTCGTCATAACCCAAAGAATAAAATGGGTTTCATAAACATCATTTCATCATAACATAATCCATATAAAACAAATGGATATCATTTCATCATAAGAAAAGTGAAACCATGTAAATAATAGAGACACTATACTTGAAACATACACATATTAAATAATTTCATCTTAGATGGAAAATGGTTTTAATAAAACAGTTTAAATTAATTCTTGAGGAAAATATCCTTTCTTTTTCAAAATAATTTTCTTTTCACAAAATGTCATGCAATTTTAAAAGAATAGGATTATGTTGAAAATAGTCAGGAAATATTTTGGAGGAAGCTTCATGAAAATAAGTCTTTATAAAACCTTAAAAATCCTTTCATTCTGTATAAGTTAAAAATAACATTTTTCTCATACTTTTGCGGGAAAAGTCAAAAAGTATCTCGTACGAAAAACGACAAAATATTCCTTTCATATATTTTACTAAAAACTGACTGAAGGGTAAAATTGGGTTTAAAAAATTTTAGGAGGATAGAAATAATATTACATATTGAAGTAACATGGATGTGGATGATAAAATACACCCCAGTAAATACCGAAGTATAAACAATCTCAAATAAAAATGAGATTGTGAGATTTTCCCTTACCTTAGGTCTGATATGCTTCGTACGTATACGAAACTCCTGTATAATGATTTAAATAATTTCATTGACTTATTACAGAATCATATTCATTGTTATTATATCATATATGGTTCACTTATGACTTTATATTACCCGTTCTTTTGTAAATTCCATGTTAAAGAGAGTGTTGGGTAAAATCGTTTCATTTATCGTCCATGTTTTGACTTGTAATTATTCATATGATTACTTAGATCATGATTACATAATTCCATAATATAAAACATGATTTAAATATAATATATATTTATAATATACATATATATAATAGATAGATAAATGGAAAGAAATACACCGTTCATGGAGATGGTAGGCCGTACATACGCATAAACGTTGTTTTCGTTTCCTCGTTCAATTGAATGGAATTAATTGGATGAAATACATATATATATATACATAAATACAGTATCATTATTATGTCATATATTTCATGATTACTTATTATATATAATTTATAATCATTCGTGAATGGTTAATCATTGAGAATGAATCTCATCGCGACGTGGAGACGGTAGTCCGTACGTACGCACGAGCGATGATATCGTTTCCATAATTGTTGAATTAAATTGGAGTGGATGATACAATATATAAGAATCAATATGATGTTATAATAACTGTGTATATTTATTCTTTACACCATTATACCCATCCAAGTAAGGTGGTGTTGGAAAAACAGATTACACCACGGCGTGGAGACGGTATTCCGTACGTACGCACGTGCGGTGATTTTGTTTTTCCTAGGATGGATAGATGGTGAAATATGGTTGTTTCATACTTATAATAAAATATCAGTATATGATTGATACTTATGTTATTACTTCATAATGAAACAACTAAAGAATATGGAGTAGAAGAAGATTGGAACTTGGAGAAAACGGTAGAAGGTATTACCTCTTTCTCGAAGTGCCTCTTTTAAACTTTTTCTTAGGGCACTAAAATCGGTCTTTGAGGAATACCAGGACCTATAGGATATTTCTAGGGAAGTGGAGAAGAGAATTTGACAGGGTTTTGCAGAGCTTGAAGGCTCAAAGTTGTGTAAAGATGAGAGGGAGGAGGTCCCTTTTATAAGGGAGGAGAGGGACACCTTTGGAAATGTTAAATATATTAATTTATAATAAATCTAACCCCACTTAAAAACCACTAAAAATGACTCATATTAGAATATTAGATGAGATAGGTTTGTAATCTCATCAAAAAATAAAATTAATACATGTTATGAATTTATTTTAAACATTATCAACTTGATTTATCCTTATTTAATCAATTTTATTTTATTTGTGGTAATAGCATTCTAAATTTTAAATTATAACAAATAATTACATATTTGTTTTGAATTGTCCATAATTAGATACTTTATAACCTTTTATACCATATAAATTTAAATTAATAATTTTTAAATATTTTTGTGATTTTTAAACAATTTTATAATATGTTATTTTTATAAAATAACAATAGTGTCAATTTTGACACTATTCATTTATTTTTATTTAATTAAAATATATACAGAAGATATGCTCGAAATAAAAGCTTTAATAGATTCATAAAAGGTCATATGTGTCTATAAAATTATTGGAGAACATGAAATAGTTCATATAATATTTATTTTATTATTTTTAAAACCATTTATTTGGTTTATCTCTTAATAAAATAATTACGACATCATTTTTGTATAATTATTTAATATACTTATTTTTTGTATAAAAATTAAAAATAAAATTCTATGATGAAGATAAATATATTAATATTCACAATGATACTTTTACTCTATTTTATAATCTTAAAATCACAGTATTTAAATTGTTATATTTATTAAATTATGAAGATGATAACTTTGCCATCATTTAAAATAAAATAATATAAGTGTCATAATCCCTTTTATAAGGCTCCAAATGGTCAAATATTCGACCATTGGATGATTATGGTTTAAAGGTACATGACCAATAAGTTTTGGTCAGGGTTTTGTGCCTTTTATGGTCACTATTAGTTTAATAAAAACTATATTCTTGATTTTCCACTAGATAAACAATTTCTGCATCACTATTGTGTCACAATTAATGATAATTATTTAATCCCTAAAAATTATAAATAAATTCATATGATGTAGATAATTTCATTAGATTTCTGGAGACTATTCATGTTTGAATATTCGTGAAGTTTTTCACTAAATTAAAATTAATATACTTATAAGATTTAAGAGAGTGACATGTTGTCACTTTCTTTGGTTTTAATAATAATTAAGTTATTTTCATGGACAAAGGTCCATTAAATGATTCTAATCCGCCCCTTAGGTGATATGGGTCGACTTTTAGTCATCCAATAGGATTTTTTCAGGTGTTAGGGTAATTTTATAATCTTATATTTACCCTTAATTACCCGATTTACCATTAACTATGGTAAATAAAATTTACCGTAGTTACTATTCATAATGCCCAAAAATAAAAAGTAGTCTATTAATATAATTTGGACCCACTGATTCAAAATATGGAATCCATTTTTTCAAATTCAATATAGTGAAGTTGTAGAAATTAAATTTAAATTAATCCCATTGTCAAATGAAAATGGGTTTTTGTTTAAAACATTACAAAAGATTGAATTGATTTAACATACAAATTCAAGGTAAAATCAATGCTAATGACATAAATTATATTAAATGGTAAAAATATATTCTATTTATACTTTAAGACCATTCAATATTATAATTTAACCACATAAATTATTACGATGAAAAAAGTTGTTTTTAATTAAAATATACCGTGTTTTTACTACTCATTAAAATATGAAAGTTATCAGAATAACATGAAAATTTTATCCAAGGTAAAATTTTATATCATTATTCCAAATAATAATTTTATTTTGTAAAATTTAACTTATAAAAATTTCAAAAACTTGATTTAATGTGGGTACGCCATCAAAAGGCGGCAAAACTGCATTTTTTTTAAAATACTTATTTTACCCGAAAAATTTATTTTGTTCACATAAAATGTTTTAGAAAATTAATAAGATGAATAATAATGTTATAAAATTCAAAATGCGGTTAATTTTATTCATAACGGTAGTTCGTGATAATATTCTAACTATATATCGGGTTGAAACCCGGTATTGTGTACAACACAGGCTATCGGGGAAGGTCGTGATTGCGTGTAATGAAAACAATGTCAGGGTTGCGTGTAGTGAAAGACTCCTTTGTTGTTGTGTATAAAAAATCCAACCATATTTCATTTATACATTGAATATATATATATACACACTCAATGTTGTGTAGAATAACTTCTATCAAATGAACTTGAAATTGTGTATAACACGTTCCAAGAATTGTGTTGCGTATACTACAAGATAATACAGTGTAGCGTATAGCACAAGATAATATTGTTGTAGCATAAAACACATGAAATCAAATAAATTAAAAAGAATACTTATCATAAAATATCGGTTTGTTACATTCTACCCCCCTTAAAATGAATTTCACCCTCGAAATTCATCGGGGTTATACATGGTTTTCTACTTGAAAGTTTCTTTAATTCTAACACACATCGTGAAATGAAAAACCAAAACTTATCTTTAAAAACTAAAGAATGAAACGCAACGGTTACCCAAATTAACTAATCACTGGGTTTCCACATAGGATAGAATAGGTGGAAATATGGATATGGAAGAAAAATCTGACCATCATGTTCTGATGGAGAGTGGTAGAGGACATGGCTATGAAAAAGCCAAAAATCACAAAGCCATAAATTTGTGATGATCTAAGGTACCATCTGATTCATCGGATATAAGAGCACTAGGACAACATTTTTGGTTTTCAATATCATTTCCCTAAAGTTGAAAATTTTGAATTAGAAGAAATAATTTCTTGATTTTGGTACAATCTCACTGTTGTCCGTGATTTGAACAATTTACACTTCATCTCTTAAAGAAATGAAGTTGAATTTGTTATTCGTGAAGTGTTAATAGGTCATGTGATAAAATGAAGGGTCATTCCATCTGTTTCAAACAAAAGGTTAGAAAATGATATCAAATATACATAAGTCCATATATGGTGAGGTTAACCATATACGATTCCAAAAATGAACTTATACTTCATATATCATACCACTTAATAAAATAAAACTATTTTCTACTAACCAGGGACTTCCTGTAGGCCAGTGGTAGGTGATAAAGGCCAGTCGCACTTCGGTTTTGGGTTCGATTCCCACAGCCTTGTCCGACGAGATGGGTTGTCGCCCCTCCTACAGGTTGTCCTTTTTTTAAAACTACATTACTATAACATCCCATCAATAATATCGAAAAAAGTTCTATCATTAAACAATACTAACTTATGTCCAACATAATCCATTCCAATCTTTAGGCTTATCTAAAATACATAGGTCCAAGCTCATAGTATAATGAAAACAATTACTAGAAAGGTTATCTACCAAGAATGTGAATACAAGCATTTATCTCACATATATCATAAGATATATCTTATTGGTTTCATTCAAAACACATGAATACCTTAGTCATATATTCTCTTGAAACATAAATTACCATAGTAACTTAGTGAAAACATGAATACTATCAAAAGGTAACCCTTTCTACATACCAAAATCCCAAAAAATCTATATAATCAAACCATAATATCACTTAGTCCTTATATCAGTCATGAGCTCATGAATACAATCAAACATCTCATTATCTTCTTATCCCTTCATTATGCGCATATCAACTACTTTCCAAAAATATCTGAATAACCTTTCATGGTTACCGGTACCATTCAACATATACTTTCAAATACTTTAGGAAAAAAAATAGTGTAACAATCCTTAGATGATTATTTATTCCATAGTACCATTCATTATTCTTTATAAACATACTATCATTCCACTAACTTCTTAAACCACTGACTGAGCTTCATCATTTGTTTCATCTCATATATCATTTGTAGTCTCTTCATCATCATCAACATAAATACTACCCATACGACTATATTGATTCTCTTCATGAGACTTTCCCTTAGGGCATTGGTTTGCATAATACCCGTACATTCCACATTTAAAACATTTAACCGTTGTTGATGTCGTAGCAATACCATTATCCTCATCCTTGGTGTTAACTGAACCTTTTCCTTTGCACTTACTGGCTTTGTGTCCTTCTTTTCCACACCCAAATCATCTTCCAGTTCCTTTGAAACATTCTCCTTGATGATTCTTCCCACAAGATTTACATAGGGGAAATTGAACTTTCTTTCCACTATGATCATCATGAAACTCCATCTTTCTCTTATCAGCCGAGTCAGGAAACTTACCAAATTTGAGTTTATTGATCATATTATGAGATTGCTGATTCTAAATAATAATGATTTTTGGACTTCCAAATCCATTTTCATTTGGTTTCTCATGAAGAATATCATTCCATTGTCCATCATATCCTCCATTATCGTGAATCATCTTGTTTCCAGCCATTTTCTAAAACCCAAAAATAATAGTGTGAGAGGAAAAAATCATAATAAAGGGGGAGTTACTTCAATATCTAACATCTTAGGTTTAATTCAAAGATCATTACCGTAATTCTAGGACTATAACCTATACGTATACTTAACCTTATAGACATCCCTAGACATACTTTAAAATATCTCTAGGGATCTCACTAAAGTTCTCGCATCCTAGTTTCCAAAGGTTGACTAATCCTTTCCTCTGATACCAACTGTAGAGACCTGGAGCTTGAATTACATGGACATTACATTACTTTTGCGGAATACTTAATACATAACAAAAAAAGACACACAAGGACTGTAATATTTTAGTGTCTTTGGAAACTCGGAATATAAACATCTAATCATGTTGAAAGATCTTCAACATCTCCCATAACGATCTTCCCCTTTTTTTTCCTTACCTAAAACCTTTCTTTATTTCTTGGGGAAAATATAACGAAAAAAGGTGAGCTCAAATTCTCAGTAAGGGCAAACATATAGAATATAAAACAATCCATAAACATTTGAAAACAAAAACTTGAACATGAAATCTAAACATTAAAACCTTGAGAAAAGACATAAATCTTGGAAGTACGTCAGGAATATATCATAGAGGAACATAAATCACAATAAAATAGAATGGGAATGAAACATGTAATTGTGGAAACCATTCAGCACATGTCATGATTTCCATAGTAGCCAAGGCATTGCTACCAAGACCATCTTAGTGGACAGAGTCCCTTTCTGAATCGAGTTCACTCCTCATTTCAGTCATGTAACACTGAACCGGATTAACTTACCGTTCCATCCATGTTTATCTCATGAGATATAAATCTTTACCCAATGCATTGGAGGGATATATAGGTCCCACCCATATCATAATGAAATCATTCTTACTTATGCCACAACATAAACATAAATCATTCATCATAACCCAAAGAATAAAATGGGATTCATAAACATCATTCCATCATAAAATAATCCATATAAAACAAATGGATATCATTTCATCATAAGAAAATTGAAACCATTTAAATAATATAGACACTATACTTGAAACATACACATATGAAATAATGTCATCTTAGATGGAAAATGGTTTTAATAAAACAGTTTAAATGAATTCTTGAGGAAAATATCCTTTCTTCTTGAAAATAATTTTCTTTTCACAAAATGTCGTGAAATTTTAAAAGAAAATGATTTTGTTGAAAATATTCATGAAATCCTTTGGACGAATCTTCATGAAAATAAGGCTTTATAAAACCGTAAAAATCATTTCATGTCGTATAAGTTAAAATTAACACTCTTCCCGTACTTTGGCCGGAAAAGTCAAAAAGTATCTCGTACGAAAAACGACAAAAGATTCCTTTCATATCTTTTACTAAAAACTGAACGAAGGGTAAAATTGGATTTAAACAATTTTAGGAGGATAGAAATAATATTACATATTGAAGAAACATGGATTTGGATGATAAAATACACCCCATTAAAAACCAATGTATAAACAATCTCGGATAAAAATGAGATTGTGAGATTTTCCCTTACCTTAGGTCTGATATGCTTCATACGTATCCGAACCTCTTGTATAATGATTTAAATAATTTCATTGACTTATTACAGCATCATATTCATTGTTATTATATCATATATGGTTCACTTATGAATTTATATTACCTGTTCTTTTGTAAATTCCATGTTAAAGATCATGTTGGGTAAAATCGTTTCATTTGTCATCCGTGTTTTGACTTGTAATTAATCATATGATTACTTAGATCAGGATTATATAATTCTATAATATAAAACATTATTTATATATAATATATATTCATAATATACATATATATAATAGATCGATAAATGGAAATAAATACACCGTTCATGGAGACGGTGGGCCGTACGTACGCATGAACGTTGTTTTCGTTTCCTCATTGAATTAAATGGAATTAATTGGATGAAATACATATATATATACATTAATTAATTATCATTATTATGTCATATATTTCATGATTTCTCATTATATATACTTTATAACCATTCATTAATGGTTATTCGTTAATAATGAATCTCATCGCGTCATGGAGACGGTAGTCCGTACGTACGCACAAGCGATGATATCATTTCCATAATTATTGAATTGAATTGGAGTGTATGATACAATATATAAGAATCAGTATGATGTTATAATAACTATGTATAATTATTCTTTACACCATTATACCCATCCAAGTAAGGTGGTGTTGTAAAAACAGATTACACCACGGCGTGGAGACGGTATTCCGTACGTACGCACGCATGGTGATTTCATTTTCCCTAGGATGGATAGATGGTGAAATAGGTTTGTTTAATAATTATAATAACATATCAGTATATGAGTGATACTGATGTTATTACTTCATAATGAAACAACTAAAGAAGAGGGAGTAGAAGAATATTGGAACTTCAAGAAAATGGTAGAAGGTATTACCTCTTTCTCGAAGTGCCTCCTTTAAACATTCTCTTAGGGCACTAAAATGGTCTTTGAAGAAGACCCGGACCTATAAGATGTTTCTAGGGAAGTGGAGAAGATAATTTGTCAGGGGTTTTCCGAGCTTGAAGGCTCAAAGTTGTGTAAAGATGAGAGGGAGGAGGTCCACTTTTATAAAGGAGGAGAGGGGCACCTTTGGAAATCTTAAAAATATTAATTTATAATAAATATAACCCCACTTAAAAACCTACAAAAATGACTCATATTAGAATATTAGATGATCTAGGGTTGTAATAGCATCAACTAATAAAATTAAGACATGTTAGGAATTTATTTTAAACATTATCAACTTGATTTATCCTTATTTAATCAATTTAATTTTATTTGTTGTAATAACATTATAAATTTTAAATTATAACAAATAATTACTTATTTGTGTGAATTGTCTATAATTGGATAATTTATAACATCATATACCATATAAATTTAAATTTATAATTTGAATTTTTTTTGTGATTTTTAAACAATTTTATAATATGTTATTTTTATAAAATAACAATAGCGTCAATTTTGGCACAATTCATTTATTTGAATTTAAATAAAATATATACAGAATATATATTCAAAATAAAAGGATTAATAGATTCATAAAAGTTCATATGTATCTATAAAATTATCGGAGCACATTAAATAGTTCATATAATATTTATTTTATTATTTTTAAAACCATTTATTTGGTTTATCTCTTAATAAAATAATTACTACATCATTTTTGTATAATTATTTAATATACTTATTTGTGGCATAAAAATTAAAAATAAAATTCTATGAGGAAGATAAATCTATCACCATTCACAATAACACTTTTAATCCAATTTATAATCTTAAAATCACAATATTTAAATTGTTATATTTATTAAATTATGAAGGTGACAACTTTGGCATCATTTAAAATAAAATAATATAAGTGTCATAATCGCTTTTATAAGGCTCCAAATGGTCAAATATTCGACCATTGGATGACTATGGTTTAAATGTACATGACCAATAAGTTTTGGTCAGGGTTTTGTGCCTTTTATGGTCACTATTAGTTTGATAAAAACTATATTCTTGATTTTTCACTAGATAAACAATTTCTGCATCACTATTGTGTCACAATTAATGATAATTATTTAATCCCTAAAAATTATAAATAAATTCATATGATGTAGATAATATCATTAGATTTCTAGATACTATTCAAGTTCGAAGATTCGTGATGTTTATCACTAAATTAAAATTAATATACTTATAAGATTTAAGAGAGTGACATGTTGTCACTTTCTTTGGTTTTAATAATAATTAAGTTATTTTCATGGACAAAAGTCCATTTAATGATTCTAATCCTAACCTTAGGTGATATGGGTCGACTTTTATTCATCAAATTAGATTTTGTCAGGTGTTAGGGTAATTTTATAAACTTATATTTACCCTTAATTACATGATTTACCTTTAACTATGGTAAATAAAATTTCCTGTAGTTACTATTCATAATGCCCAAAAATAAAAAGTAGTCTATTAATATAATTTTCACCCACTGATTCCAAATATGGAATCCATTTTTCCAAATTCAATACAACGAAGTTGCAGAAATTAAATTAAAATTAATCTCGTTGTCGAAATAAAACGGGTTTTTGTTTAAAACATTACAAAAGATTGAATTGATTTAACCTACGAATTCAAGGTAAAATCAATGCTAATGACATAAATTGTATTAAATGGTAAAAATATATTCTATTTATACTTTAATACCATTAAATATTATAATTTTACCACATAAATTATTACGATGAAAAAAGTTGTTTTTAATTAAAATATAGCGAGTTTTTATTATTCATTAAAATATGAAAGTTATCAGAATAACATGAAAATTTTATCCAAGGTAAAATTATATATCCTTATTCCAAAGAACAATTTTATTTTTTAAAATTGAACTTATAAACATGTCAAAAACTATATTTAATGTGGGTGCGCCATCAAAAGGCGGCAAAACTGCATTTTTTGAAAAATACTTTTTTTACCCGAAAAATATATTTTGTTCACATAAAATGTTTTAGAAAATCTATAAGATGAATAATAATGTTATAAAATTAAAAATGTGGTTAAATTTATTCATAACGGTTAGTACGTCATAATATTATAACCAGATATCAGGTTGAAACTCGGTATTGCATACAACACACGCTATCGAGGATGATCTCCATTGGGTGTAATGAAAACCAGGTAAGGGTTGCGTGTAGTGCAAGACTCCTTTGTTGTTGCGTATAAAAAAATACAACCATATTTCATTTATACATTGAATATATATATATATACACTCAATGTTGTGTAGAATAACTTCTATCAAATGAACTTGAAATTGTGTATAACACGATCCAAGAATTGTGTTGTGTATACTGCAAGCTAATACAGTGTGCCGTATAGCACAAGATAATCTTGTTGTAGCATAAAACACATGACATCAAATAAATTAAAAAGAATACTTATCATAAAATATTGGGTTGTTACATTACCAATATAGGAATAGGATATGTCATTTAAAAAAATTAGAACCCTAATTCAACCCTCCCTTCTTAGGGTGTTCTGGGGACCTTAAAGTTGTATAAGAGTGAAAAGGTTTTGGAGTTAAATCGGTTGTCTATTTTTTATGAAGAATTTTGTAAATATTAGCGCACTACCACTATTTGATGGAGGAAACTTCCAAATTATGAAGAACAGGATGACATATCACATAATATCCCTTGGAATGGTTTTTCTTTTTTCTAATGTTCGGGGGATTCAGGTCTCTAATTCCACATGATTTTCTTGGACTGAAATAGATAGGAATATGGATGATGTAGATAGAAAATCAAATAATTCTTTTATTGCAGCTCTATCTGATCAAATCTATCTTAAGGTGATTAATTTTACTTCGTCCAAGTATATGTGGAAACTAATAAAGAGTATATATGAAGGTAAAAACAAAGTGATGGAGGAAAAATATATGTTTTTCATAATAGGTTCAATAAACCTTAAATTTTCCCTGATGAAAATGAATGTAACTTTTGTAATTGAGTTACTATTGTTTTTAAATAAATTTGAGTACTTGGTGACATAATTAAAAATATTGAAATTGTGAATAATAGGTTAATAAGGATTCCACTACTGTATAATATAAACATTTTATCCCTTGAGGAAAGAGGTCCCTCTAAACATTATCTCGATGATCATCTAAGCAGTCCTATGGATTATGAAATGAGTGAACAACTGAAAGATGTGTCAAATCGAGTAATAAAGGTAATTTCATTCAAATCCATGTAAAATTTTTACTTTTCCAGAGTTAGTTTTTATGAAGATAATGAGGAATACTAAATCTTTCAATTTTTTTCAACAAATTCAAGTTATGAAAAGTGATATTTGAAAATAATCTTCCCCTATAATATTTTAGATGTTGTATACATGGGTACATTTCCTCTTAGGGCTCAATGAAGTTCAATGATGAATAAAGTGAAGTATGCTACTTTCATAAGTCTCAAAAAAGATTTCCATAATAGGATACATTAAATCAGGAGAGAAATTAATGACAATGAGTTTCATATTTAAAGAAGAACAAGATTATATTGAATTTTTGGAGGATGAATAAATATCGTTTAAATTTTAAACCCATGCTTCCAGGATGGTTACAATAGAAAAGTAATAACCTTAAAAAGATATATACTTTTAGTTTATCAATGTTGTTGATATCAAGGTGGAACTTGACGGTGCACTAAGTATGCTTAACGACTAAATAAAAAGAAACCGAAAATTAATATACATTCAATAAAAGTTATCATATTATTTTTATCTTCTTGAAGTAGAAATTCATCAACTAGAATAAGAATAAAAAAACATTCAAAAACTCTTGAAAGCCTACTAGAATTTGTGGAATTTAAGATCAGGATTTATGATCAAAAAAATTTCAATAATGGATTTACATTAAGACTGGAGGGTAAGACTATGATAGTAGGGGGGACATGAAAATGATGTTCTTACTCAAACTATAAAACATGAAACTGAATCAAAATCACTATAAACAAAGAAGAAATTCCAATTTGAAAAATTATCAGATGTGGAGCAATTAAAAACAGAATAAAATGGTACATAAGGAGTGGAGAAGGCCTTAAATTAATAGAGATCCACATGTATAGGAAAAATTATATTTTGATATGATGTTGAAACATCATATTATTGAAGCAATATGATCTAAAATGAAGGGAAAATGAATGTTGGACATATCATAAAGTCGCCTAATGTCCAAACAAAGGAAGCATCAAGTCAAATAGAAAAGAGAGATAAAAATTATCCTCAAATATCCAGAGGGGGTCTCTAGTCAAACACATTCACAAAATAATGTGAAATGAGGTGGAAACGAATTGGGAATACTTTTCCACTCATGAAATTTCAATTATATGGAATTATTGGACATACCATGTATTATTTTGAAGAGGAAAGGACCTATATAAATGGGGAAGCACTTGGAAGTTAATAAAGAATAATGAGAACTTATTATTCAACCAATATAATAAATAGTTTTTGTGGATATTGTTTTCATTACTCCAACAATGTCCATTACTGTTTTCATTACTTGAATCGGAAAGGACAGAAAATTATCTATCGAACTTAGATAAACTTTTATACCCCCCAACCAGGAAGAGTTTCCCTTGAAAATAGGTATTATAGCATAGAGAAAAAATATGTTTATAATATACCCATTAATATGGAAAAGATATTGGAAAGGCCATATTTAGTCTCCACTCAATCAAATATCACATGGAAGAAAAGAAGAAAATTGAGAACCAACTGTAAAGAAATAGATCTCAAAGATAGAAATAATATCAGCACCTAGATTCTATATAGTGGGTTCATATCCCATATGAATGGAAATGAAGATTTATTTTAGAATGTCACAAAAATTCGTGATTGAATAGTGAGGATTGAAAATGATGGATCTCTAAAAATCGAAGTTAGTGGAAGTACAAAACTATAAAATGGAAAGCATAGGAAAACCAAAGTTCACTTTGAGGAGGGATTGCATCAAAATCTCATGAGTGTGAGTCAACTCTATGTCTAAGGATTGATAGTGAAATTTAATCAAAATGGTTACACTATCAAGGTAAAGGTAGGTAATTATATCATGAAGGGAAATAGAAAATGTGGAAATTTATGCCTGGTTGATAGTAAAGATAACATTTTTTACATAGTCGTTAATGAAGAAAACAACTTGTGGCACCTGAGGAAGGCTTAAATTGACCAAAAAATATTTGAAAAGATATATATGATGAAGATAGTAATTGATATTCACATTCTAATGCATGAATGATAAAATAATTATCATTCTTTCAAGAGAGGAATGATGGTTGGGAGTTCTTATCAAACAAAGAACAAATGGGTATAAAATCTACTTCATCTCATCCACACAACTGTATGTGGACAAATAAATGAGGATAGAATATTTAGAGGGTGGAAATTCATTCTTTTAGTGATAATTATAGTAGAATGGATTTTTTTAATTATTATACACATGAAACAAAAAGTTATTGATTTCATGAAAAGTTATCATCAAATAGTTCAGAATGATACTGACTACCCAATTAATGTTCTACAATCTAAAAATGGAGAATAATACACATCAATTTAATTTAAAAATTACCTAAAAAACATGGAATAAAGAAGGAGTGGATGTAGTGAGAACCCCACCTCAAAATAGATTTTTTGAATGCCTAAATCATCATGTGAACAATACTTTAAAAACTATTATGATTGAGATTCATATCTGTTATCACTACCAGAAAGAGGTTCTTCAACCTGTAGTGTACTCTAAAAATTGAATAATGATTTTCATGGGAGAAACCAAGACACTATATGCATTATGGTATGGATGGAATCCATATCTAAAGTATTTTTGTGTCTTTGTAATTAAATGTTTCATCCAAAATAAAAAATGAATTCAAGAAATGTATAGTGAATAATTTTATGAGAGAATATTCCTTGGATATTCAATAATGATAAAATCCCACAAATGTTACAATAATAATCGTGGAAAAATTATGGAAAGATGTTATTTCAAGATCATTGAAGATAAAACCATAAATACATGGATGAGCTCATATGATGTTATGATTTCAGCTAAACAAGAAAGTGGAAATGGGATATATTCAAATGCATATATAGTGGAATTCTTGAAAAAAAAATTGTTCTCACAAAAACACTGATGATTCAAAAGAATAACCAAAAGATGAAAACATGGTTGAAGAAAAATAATTGGAAACTTATTTGAGAAGTAGAAGTGCGGAATGTGATCAGTTCAACATCATTAGGGATTGGATAGAACCTAAATAGATGGTGAGAATGAGTAATGAAGTACAATCTTCCTTCCCATTAGTTTTTGAGCCAAATGTGTTGGAATAAGTTTCAAATGATGAATCTTGAGATAAGGCCATGGATGAATTGTTGGATCATATTGACAAGAACTGAAAATTTGATCTCATTTAGAGAACTGAACATGGCAATATGATTTTAAAAAATGGATATTTAAAAACAAATTCGATGATCAGGGAAATGTGATCAGAAATAAGGCATCTTTGGTGTGTAGTGGCTATGATTCTATTGAAGTCGTTGATGGTGAAAAAAACTTTCTCTAGTGGAAATACTATAGTCGATCAGGATTTTCCTTGCTATCAAAATTCAAATAGGATTAAAAGTGTATCAAATGGATATTGAAATGAATTTCATAAATTTAGTTCTTTAATATAAAGTCTACATTGAACAACTAGTGAGATTTATGATTGGAAATAATGAAACAAAGGTTTGTAGCCTAATGATGGATCTTTATGGTCTAAAGTAGGAACTGCAAACAAGGTATTCGTGATTGGATTCTTATCTAAAGAATAATCAATTGAAAATATGTGGTTTCGATCAGAATATATATATAATGAATTCATGGGAAGATAAATTCATGGGGATTGTGTATGTGGATGATATTATATTTAGAAGAATCAAAATGATATTAGTGGAATAATTTTACAATCGCATAAAATATGATTTTTAAATTTCCATGGTTTGTGAACTCACATACCTTTTGGGATTATAGATGATTCCAAAGAAGGATGACGCCTTCATTTCCTGTTAAATAATTTCAAGAGAGATACTGAATAAATTCAATATGAATGAATCCAAACTAATGATGACGCTGAATGTATTTTGGAAAAAACTTGGAAAGTATAAGGATGGGACATCTTTGGATCCTACAATGTATAGGAGAACCATTGGAAACTTATTAAACATTACTGAAACACGGCTAGATATTGTATTTATAACGTACTTATCGGCCCTCTTTCAATGTAATCTTAATTAATAGAATTTTTCAACACATATAATAATCACAAGATATATTCATTTTACTAGCAAATTTTTCTTATATTTTTTCTGCAGGAAGAGATAATTCATTGTAAGAATTTTCATATGTAGATTGGTCTAGCGATGTGGTGGATGGAAATTCTACAATTGGGTGAGACTTCATCAAAGGAAAAAAATGTGCGTTATGGTTGAGTAGGGAATAAGAAATCACTTACCTTAGTACAAATGAAGAATATTAAATCTCTACTACAAAGAATTACACTAAACTATTTCATATGAAGAAACAACTATCAAATATTTTTGATGAGGTGAAATAGCTGATGATGGTACACTCTGACAATAAAAGAGTGATCAATCTTATGAATACTCTTCTTCACCACTCTCATACAAAACATAATTATTATATACCACTCCTTCAATGAAAAATTTGAAAATTTATTATTAAAATTTAGCATTATGGAATTGATGACCAAGTCGCTGACATTTTGCACAACCCATTAGTAGCACATGTTTTAGAAAAACATTTGTTGAACCTTTGTGTTTATCCACCTCCCAGTGCATGAGGTGGTTAATTTTGTTGTTCTCTCCCCATTTTTGAAAACTGTTTAAATCTATTTGTGCAATTGATGTATTTTTATGGGGGATATATGATCTAGGGGAGTTTGTTTTGAGCTCTATTATAACCAATACAGGTTCTTTGGATTCCATTCCAATGGGGAAGAAAGTAAGAATTCAATAGGTTTTTTCAAAGCCTCAAATGTTTTTATGGTTGTAGGTTTTATGGAGGAATTCAATGGGTTTATTCAACATCTTAAAGGGTTTTGTAGTTGATGTTTTTTTAACCATTCAATGCTTATGTGAGATGATTCGAATTCAGTGTTATGAGGAAATAATTAGAATTATCTTGGACATCATTATGCATTCCAAATCATGAGATCCCAATTCATGTTTCCCCTCTTTTTTCTACCCTTTTATTTTATCATGTATACGTAGAATTATTGGATGATTTTTTAAAACTGTTTCAGGTTTTGTTATGGTTTTTATTGAGGATGGTGCGTTATTTAATTTTTAAATAGATTTCAACAAATGCAAGGGGGATACTGATGGAACTAAGGCTATTCATTTCTAGAAACTGAGTATCGTTTGTGTTTTTTTTCAATCCATACTAGGTTGATCACGAATTTATCAAGGTAGGAGTTCTTATATTATAAACTTACTACAATGTTAAAGGTGGCTTTTGTTCCTAATGTTTTCCAATTATCTGGGCCCAAAATATGTTAAAAAAGGAAAGAATCATGAAATGTGTTTTTCTAAGATTTAATCATCATAAATATATTAAAGGATTGAGTTTAGTGGTGGTTAGGTTTCAGAAAGGATGAGATTTGTGAAGATTTGGAGGATCGTGAATAATAATCGCAAACAACATAATGAGTTGACAATAATCTCCATGACAACGTAAACTAAAGTGTCATAAATGTTTAATGTGTTTATGGTAATCTCCATAAATATAAGAATCTTCATGAGTGGGTTAAATCTCACATGGGATTCATGAATGAAGGATCTTCATGAACATGGATTTTGAGGTTCATGAAAAATAAACTAGAGGTATGAAAGATTTTTTAAAGGATATTCCTATAAATATGAGGTTATCAACACACATTTGAAATGAAAAGAATTTAAGAAAAGGGTGACTCGCGATAAATTAATGAATTATAATAGCTTTATGAATCAAGTATACATTGTGTTCTTGAGAATCACAAAAGAACTATATTATTCTTGAAAAATAATTAGGTATCTTAGAATAAATTAGTTTCACAGTGATTGGGTATACTATAATGACTTAGTGAGATTCATTATAAAGTGTGTTCCATGAAGGTAGTTTTCTTCATGAAGGTTTTGAGATTTTCAAAAGATCTTTACAAATAGCTATATTGATTATTTTATTTAAGAGAACTCTTCTTTCATGTTCGTCAACTTGGGACATTGATTCATGAAAAGTTTCGCGACAGTTAGGTATAAAGACTCAAATTCCAATATACTGAACTGCCATCAAGTCAATAAACTAAGTAATACCTCTCTTAAATAAGTGATAAAGGGTACTCTATGGAATTGTTCTGAGGGGGGTAGTTTTTTAACTATAAAATCAGGTAAATGATGTCTTCTTAGAATAGTGTTATTATGTCTGGACTTCTATTTTTCACAACTAGTGATTATTAATGGATTTAGGTATGATGGAAGCTATCGGCATATGCTATATATACTAGACCATAGCAGTGAACCAAGTTAAATGGTAGTGTTTTCACTTTTCATGTAATTGTTTTATTACTACACTTTACCACCGTACAATGTTAACATGTTCTTACAAACATGGGAATATGTTCTATCATTTGAAAAGAAAAAGTTGATTCCCTGATTCACCCATCCCCTCTTTGGGAGTTCAGGGGACCTACAATTTAAACATTGTAAAATTATTTAATTTCAGAACATATGATTTAATTATTTTAACTATAATTCCATAAAAGACAAATTCACTTTCTCTATGATGAGGTCCTCTCAAGAAAACACCACTAATAATTGTTTTCATCATTCATCATATCCACATGTATGGAGTTGGAAACCATTCACCACATATGAATTATAATATTTAACTATTCTGGATGGTGGGTTACTCAATACACACATTCTATTATTAATTTAATTTTCATACCGTGACACCTAAAAAATTGAAACATAATTATTAGTATAAAAAATATTAAATTTATTTCATATTTTAAATAATCAACAATTTACAATACTACTCTTTGAAACAAGTAGAAAATACTATGTTGTTAATGTTTGTTTAGGGAAGCAGGTGTATTTTGTGAAAATTATTTCTTGATATAATCATCCTATAATATAAAATTAACATAATATTAATTTATATTTAATAAAATTAAAGAATAGGTGATTGTAGTATTCGCTGAAGAACTTTTTCATTTTATCACATTTAAGATGAATGTTTGTATAATCCTTGTTATGTTAATAATATGGAATCCATCATTTATGAACTCCAATAAATATATGTTTCGGTTGATTAAAAATCAATAATTGAATGTTTATTCAATTTTCACAATTTCCCTCATTATGGCCAATTCACTTATGTTTTGATGGATATTTAGGTAGGAAGTAATGGGATGATTAAAAATATATTTACTCTTTAATAATTATTTTGTAATTGACCCTCTAATTGATTCTTTATTACATACCTTTTTCTCTAATTTTTGAAAATATTTATTTTATGGGTATATCAATTGTAACTGTATTGACCCTTTACATATTTCATCTTGTGGAAATGTAAAACAAAATTTTCTATAGAATTAATGAAATAAGGTGGAATTTTTTTTACATAAAATTAAAACAACATCTTATTCATGTCTACTAATTGCATCATAGATAGTTGTCGTTTCACAAAAGTATGAGTAAAAATATGATATTTCAATTATCACATCCCAAATCAATGAATTCTATAAACCGCTAAGTAAAATATGTAGAATTGTCTCCATTATAACATGATAATAATGAATTTTTAGTTTGGTAATATGACTATTTATGACACATATAGCCAAATTGGAAACATAACCATATCATAGCCTAAAATCCAAAATCCACTGAAAAAAAATACACTATTTTGTTTGGAAATTGTATAATCCTATTTTGGATTTATTAAATTCAATGATCTTTCATTTTCAAACTACTCAAGTTCCAGTTTCCTGTAAATTTGGGAAATATCCAATTATATCTTTATATTATCTTTGGTCTTATTTGGTGTGTCCAAAATGGTATAAAATTTATTAATTATATAGTTCTTTCCCATATGCATCGAAATGAACATGTCATGACATAATAAATCTGACCAATAAGGGAGCTTCCAAAAAATACATTTTTTAATTCAATTGTGATCTTTTGTAAATACAACTATTTTTTATTGGTTTATAGTCATTCCAATGGTAAATGGAGGTAATTAATAGACAATAGATTTTAAATCAATACCTAAGATCAATGATGGTGGTTCGCCTCTTTTAATTTTACGTTTTTAAAATGATTTATATTTTTTTGTAAAGGATGATCAAAAGGAATAAATCAACAATAAAGGTTGAAAAAACAATGTTATCAACCATTGATAAGAATAATCTATTTTTTATTACTCACATGGTATAGAAATTATTTTGTACTATATGTAATCCAAACATATGACATGTCTTATGTTTTGAAAAATCACTAATTTTCAAAATTAATTCCTCTTTCACTAGGAAATTCAATTTTGCAACAACATCATATGTACTGACACCATAACTCTAAAATAAATTTACCACATCAATCTATTCTTCCAAATATACATCGATATTATTATTTTTTGATGTTTTAGAATTAATAATGTTAAAAATATATATGTTTCATTCATCAACAACCAAGTAGCTAAGTTGTATAGTGTTATAATGATGGGAAACCAAAAATATGGACCATCGTATGAACCAAATTGATAGAATCTACTAGTAAAATGACCCAATCACACATTATAGAATTTTGAAGAAAAAAAGGATGTAAATTTTTAAAATTATTCCATAAGTCACAATCAGAAAGATGAATTACTACTTTAGCTATATAATTATTGTATTTCTACCCTGAAATCTTCGATGTTTTGTTCTGAGATATAAATTAACATTGAAATCAGGGTGTAAGTGGGAAATACTTCAAATTTTTTATAGAAAAAAATCTAGACTTCCCTTGTTGAGCCTCCTTGCACCTTGATATTCCACGTATAGGAAAAATAACTAACAACCCATTTTCCACATAATATATGATGAAATCGTTTGAACATGCATGAATATTTAGATAACCATGACCCAAATTATGAACCAGTCTTTTTCTATCATATAAATTGGTAGCAAACACATTTACTTTATGTAATAGTGATTTAACCAAAGAAAATATCTAATTAAAAATAGTTATTTTCCTTTTCATTATCTGATTTAATAGATATATAGTTTATAACCAAATCAAATTTTATTATCTTGAAACCAACACATAAGGAATCTTCAACATAAATTATCTATTCATAAAATCAATATAGTTATAACTCATGAGTTATGTCAATATCATTCTTTGTTTTTATTCTTTAAAAAGATGGGCCATAAACCTTATGTAATAATATTTGAAACCAGGATGGATATAGAACCAAATTATTAGTATGTTCTCTGAAACTACATTCACCATGTTGATGCCAAAAAATAAAACATTTCTAAAAACCAAAATAAAATAGATGACCTCAAATATTGAATAATGTTTCAAATCTCCTCAGATAACATTTTCTACAAAAACACTTAATTTTCACTTTTAAAAATAACTAGTTTAAATGATATAATTGATAAAAAATCTTTAAAAACATCAATATATAAAAATTTTATACCAGAATTTTTTAGATCCTAGTGAAGAATTATCCTATCATGATCTTGTAATAAAGTTTTTGTCTACTTCCTTATTCAATATTTTCAACAAAAAAAAATAAAAATATTGTTTATGATTAATCGTATATAAGGACGATACTATCCAAAATAATTATAAAATCAAAAAACTAATAATTTTTTGTGAATATTATTTACTCCATCTAATTAAAAATTACTTTTTCTAATTTCATAAATTAATGGTATTTTTTTCAAATTGTAGAATTTTTTTCGTATTACCATTACATACCATTAATGGAAATCAAAATATGAACAAGGGCTGAGGTAAAAAAAGAGTGGATTGGGCGAAGGAGATGATATAATGAATAAATTCTAGAGCCCATGTGTTCAGAATGTTTGTAAGAGAGGAATTCATGGGTAAACATGCATGTTTACCAAGACTGCCCTCTCCTCCAAACGATCGAAACGTATGAGCACTAAATTTTTTTAAATCTATCAACTCCTCCATCCCCTCCCCTCTATGATTTTCTTTAGGGATGTATCGACCTGAGGGGAACAAAGATACAAAAGAGGGAAATAATTTTGGCACTATTGGGTTTAAAATAATTGGATAAGAGATATGAATGGATAAAATTATTAGTAATGGAAGATAAAATAGATGTGACATATAATAATGAAACTCTAATTCGATTATTTCCCTTTTTCAGTTAAATATATCATCATTAAAAAAAATCTGATAATCATGCATTTAAATAATGACTATTATGAAAACATTATTTTCTCATGAATAGGGATCGAACTAAAAAAGTCAAAAAAAACTCACTATGAATATCATTGTTATCTCTTGAATTTGTATTACCTTTCATCACTCATATTTTTACTTATTACTATTTTTCGTCCAAATGTTTTGATCTCAGGGGAACCAAAATTATTTCACTTTACCATTTTTTTGTCCCCACTGCTACATGCTTCCCTCACGTCCCTTGGTTGGCCTAATATTTCTAATTGGGGTTCGTTGTTTTAAAATGTGGTTATTTTTGGTTATTTTTGTTTATTTTTGTTAATTATGGATACTTGTGGTTATCTGTGGTTGACAGTTGTTAATTGTGACTAATTATGGTTAATTATGGCTAATTGTGGTTTGTTATTTTTTTTATTGTCTTTATTATGTCACATTAACAATAGTGATTCCTAATTAACATTTTCTACTAGTGAATTTTTCTAATTACCACTCATTATCGCTATGTTTTACTATTTTCAGCTCATTACCGCTAATTTTTAAAATTACCACTCATAACCTCTTCATTTATTAATTATAACTTTTTATCACTAATTTTTAATAATTAATGCTCATTGCCATTAATATTTAACTAATTAACAAAAATTATTCACAATTTTTATTAATTACTTTCCATTACCACAAAGTTTTACAATTTCCCACTCATTACAGATAATTTTTACTATTTAACTATCATTACCACTAATTGATACTAATTAATGATCATTACTAGTATTTTTTTAATAATTTGTACTTATTATTGGTAATTTCTACTAATTACTGGTCATTATACATTTCTTTCTATTAATGCTCATTATCAGTATTTTTACTAATTAATTCTCATTATCGATATTTTAAACTAATCAACGCTCATTACTGGTAATTTTAACAAACTAACACTCATTACCAGTAATTTTAACTAATAATCACTCATTACAGCTAATTATTACTAATTCTCGTTCATTAAAACTAATTTTTACTAATTACCTCTCATTGTTGGTAATATTAACAAATTACCACTAATTACCGATAATTTTTACTAATTATCACTAAATATTAGTATTTTTTTTACTAATTTGCACTCATTAACGGTTCTTTTTACTAATTATCAATAATTGCTAATTATTTTTACTAATTACATCTAATTTCAGTAATTTTTACTAATTACATATCGTTACAGATAATTTTTCAAATTAATGCTAATTATTGTTATTTTTACTAATTACTGCTCATTAATAGAAATTCTTACTAATTACAAGTCATTACTGATAATTTTTAGTAATTAATGATCATTTCACGTAATTATTCCTAATTATCACTCATTACTGATAATTTTTTCTAGTTAACACTCATTACCGATAATTTTTACTAATTATCGATCATTGCAACTATTTTTTACTAATTAACGCTCATTATCGGTATTTTTTTACTAATTACTACTCATTACTGGTAATTTTTAATAATTACCACTCATTACCTATATTTTTAACTTATTACTGGTCATTAATTATATTTGTTGCGAATTACACCTCATTACCTATAATTATTACTAATTACTGGTATTACCAGTAATTTTTTCAAATTAACATTCATTTTTAATAATTATTACAAATTACCAATAATTCTAGATAATTTTTACTAAATAATTATCATTAGTAGTATTTTTTACTAATTACTACTCATTATCGATAATTTTCATGAAGTACTGCTCATTATTAGTAATTTTTACTAAATGAAATTTATTATTGGTAATTTTTACAAATGAATGCTCATTTCCAGTAATTTTTACTAATTCCATCTCATTTCCACTAGTTTTTAATAATTTCCACTCATTTTTGGAAATTTTTACTAACCATGGCTCATTTCCACTAATTTTTTATAATTTCCACTCATTTCCGATAACTTTTACTAACTACTTTTCATTTCTGGTAATTTTAACAAATTAATACTCATTTACCATAATTATTACTAATCTGCTCTTGTTTCTCAAATTTTTAATAATTACCACTCGTTTCAACTAATTTTTACTATTTTTCACTCATTTATGCTTATTTTTATTTGTTCCCTCTCATTACCACTAAGTTCTACAAATTACCACTATTTTTTTATTATTACCAATCATTTCTAATAAGTTCTCGTAATTTCTAATAATTACTATTAATTTTTACTAAATACTACAAATTTTTACTAATTAGTGCTAATTTGAACTAATTAGTTCTAATTTATACTAATTGTTTTTAAATTATTAATATTTTCCATTAATTACAAAAATTACTATTAATAATATCTAATTACTAGTGACTGTTAGTTATTACTAATTATTGTAAAATATTATTACGTATTAATAAGATCTAGAATTATTACTAAGTTTTTTTAATTACAACTTACAAATCTATCAATTATAAGTAATTATTTCTAATTCTAACTACTTAAAAATATTTAAAACTAATTACTCCTAATTAAGAATAATTAATTCTGAACAAAAATAGTTACTATTAAATAAAACTAAATAATTCTAATTAAAAATAATTAATGTCACTCAAAACTAATTACTACTAATTAAAACTAATTAAATATAATTTAAAAAATTACTGATAATTAATGGTAATAATTTCTAATATAAAAAATAATTAATTTAAATTTTAAAACATTAAAAATGACATCAAAATTTATGCTTTTATCGGATGAAAATTTATATGATTGCTTCCCTATAAAAATTAATACTTTTGAAGTAATAAATTTAAAGGAACATGGGAGAGTAGTGGAGAAGGGAGCGTATAAAATCGTAGATTAAAACTCAAGGAGGAAAATCAATTAGGAAGGGGCATATATATAGGTCAGATTAGTATCAATATGACTATTTATAACGGTATTCCCATTGAAAACAATAGTATTTGTGATGGGCCCCATCACAAATAGTACCTACCATAAAAATGGATTCAACGATAGAAAAATAATTTGGGATGGTTTCCATCACAAATAATATTATACTGACACATTAGCTTCTGCAGGTTATTAATTCCCATCACAAATAACTATTAAGATTAATAGAATTTTCTACACGAGAAAACACCAATAGCAAATAATAGTCCCCATTGTTTGGCGCATAGGTGAGCCAAATGTATTTGCATTCAGAAACCTTTTATGTCATAGATATTTATTTATTTTGGATTATTTTTTATAAGAAACATATCCCATCGTAAATAGTCCCTCCTTAAGGGCTAATTACCACTAAAAATGGGCTCGTCACTAAAATGTGATTTTCCCATAGTGAGTAAATTTTAAACTCAAATATTTTTACAACACATTTGAAACATATATTTGGTATAATATAATCTTAAAAATATAATAATTAAATTTTATAACATTAATACCTTATGTATACACTCTACATAGTTTCTTGAAATCCTTTCAGTATTTTGAATAGTCTTATCTCAAATGTTAGGGTATTACTTAATGAAATAATTTCGTTCATTTTCTCTATATTTTATGTTGTTATTGTCTCTCCATAACCTCTACTATTATCTATATTTTCCAATCATTTACCCTTTCTTTTTTACATGAACATCAATGAAATTATGTCCTGGCCTACTATGTCCTACTCAACAATCCCTAATATGTTAAGTAGACTTGGTAAAACATTATTGAACTAATTAATATTATAATTCTCAATAAACTTTCAGAACCATTCTAATGGGGACTATCGAAAAATGTTTATAGGAAGATAAAGCCTACGAGGAGACCACAGTCTCTCCAATCCACTGATATACATAATAACTTTGTGTAAATGAGTCAATAAATATGTAATTTCTACCATATTGCATTGAAAGGAATCCTACAACTCCTTATACTTCTCATTCATTACAAGTTCCTAATAAAAAAATTTCATTTTTTCAATAGTCTGGTGTACATAAATATTCTCATGTTATTTTTCAATCTTGGGTTACATGGTAACATGAATGATATTAAAGACTTATGCTTAATCTGTTCAATTCTTACCAAAAGTATCAATTCCCATTTGTTGAATAAATTCAACAGTGGGTTGTCCATGAAGGGGTTTCTCTAACACATAGAATTATCTATCTTTCTTAATAATTATTCATTTGTTTTGTTACCAATTAATGAAATTACATCCATTAATATTTTATTTCTCTAATATAGATCTCAACGTTAATATTGAATATGATAATAGTGCCATTTTTCAAAAATATAAGATTTTTTGAGTTGAGAATCATGTTTGACATCAATTTAATAAGGACACTTTTTAAATGTTATCAAACTACAATGATGACCCCATTTAATTTCATCATATCCATTAGTGGAACATGATCTATATTTCACTAAAAATGATTCTTTCATTCAATTCTCTCGCCACTGGCCTATTAACATTGGATATCAAGCTAACTGTATAAGATTTGACTATTGGATAGTTGAGCAGATAAATGTTCCCCCAATCAGTCATACAAATAAACTAAATAATATTCAAGTGGTAACATAGTCATATTTGGGTCTCCCATCTTAGTGTAACCCAAATAAAATGACAAAAATAGGGACTTAATCCAATTTCGTCTACCCATTAATTTCATTCCTTATATAAGTTAATATTGGGGCACCGAGAATTATCATGACCAACCTAGTAAGATTTTTAAAGTCTTGTAAAGTGTTCAATTTGGAAATAATATAACACATAGTATTTTTAAATTGATTTTGTATCACCATTTTATCTAATGTTATTCCTTTTCCATATATATATTATTTGAGTGATTTAGTTTGGAATCAAATTACTTCCACTAAATCATTATGTTTAAACGATATTTTGGTGTAAGAGTTTACAAAATTCATATCATGTGTTACTAATAATAAATAAAATCCAACTATGCTCCTATATATCCAAATATATCCAATATAAATGGTACATAAATCCTTTTCATGTAATGTTTTTGAACCATATGAAACCAATAATCAATGCAAGGGTAAGCTAATAGAAATAGATAACCAATGACCACTTTTCTTTTTAATGTGTGACTCTGGACCAGTGAGTAGTTTGACTCAAAGTCACTCTACCCAATGATACTTTACTTTAGTGAGATCTCAATAACATTGTAATTTTAACACCTAGTATGATTAAAATATAATCATACTTTTAAATTCAAGCTCATGAAATAGTACAATACAAATTCGTGGTTGAATAAAGATAAATCAAATATAATACCAATTATGTGAATCTTAATACGAATGTATTGAAATTTATTAAAGTAGTTCAAAAAATTAATTTAAATATACCGTAATTCATAAAATAAACAATATATATTCATTAACATAATAGAGAATCAATAAATAATTAACCAATTAATTTATTTAAACATGAGATAATCTTTTTACAAAAAATTCATAATTAAATAATTTATATAAAAAATATAACCCCGCAATGAATAATAGATATTCCATAATTAATATAAATATACACACATTATATTTATTCTAATATTGACTCCTTCACACTATCCTATTATATGAAATTACACTTAAATATATAATATTAACGACATGTAATCATTTTATATTCAAATATCTATTATCTAAATAATTTTAAAAATATCAATAACATATATTTAAATTTATTTAAAAATTTATCATATCAGTTAAAAATTATTATTTTGATTTAATTTAAATAATTTATTTAAATATAAGGCCAATTATTCACAATTCAAATTTATTATTATGAAGATTTCATCATAGTAAATAAAAATTCTTATATGTTTCCATATTCATTAATTTAAAAACACTTTATAAATTTCCCATATAATTTCTATATAACCATTTTAAAGTTAAATTAAAATTCATGTCATTTAAATTCAAAAGATATTTAATAATAATAATTAATAATATGGAGTATTTATTTGATAAATTCTTCTTAAAAATTTAATTTATTATTTATAACATTTTTATATTAAATTAATTTTATATTAAATGAATTAAATAAATATTCCAAAATATATTTTCTATAATTTATAATCAATTTGTAAACCGTATAATTCAATTTTAATTTGAAATTTAGTGAAATTTCATTTTTTTGGATATTGTATTTTATGATATACCATATATCATAATTTACATATTATCATGTTGCGTATCATATTTTATGTTTGATAATATAAAATTGTGACATCATCCTTTGGTTTATTGGTTTCATAATAATTGATATCGCATATAACATAAGGGTGGTACGATACTCTTTTTTTAAACATGGAGTTATGTTATCTCCACATACAATATTTCTGAACTGAATGATATGTTTTTTGAAAAACAAAAGGATCTCTATTGAGTCGCAACCTATGATATCACATATCCAAGGGTGCTATTGTGTCATGATTTACAATACCACATGAGGTATGGAGAGCCACAGAACAAGTATTCATTCATTTTCATCAATTTTCAATATGGTATCTAAAGGATATTCATTTTCTTCATTTCAAAAAAGATTTCAAAAATCAAAATACATGGAATGGATCTGATTCCACTGTTATGTTTCTAAGGATCGACTAAAACAAAATCAATTCAGTAAAAATCATTAGAAACCATAAACAAAAGAACACCATGTTAGATTGAAAAAAAATATATATTATAAATATTGAAGGAGTATCATACACCATATGTCAACTCTTATGTTACGGTAAATCACTTTTCTAAGAAGATAAATTATAATAATTTTGTAATTAATATATTCATAACTATTTATTTACTCCCTTCATTTATTTTCTAAGAAAAGTGATTAATTTCTGTGAAATATTCATGTTTTAATATTAAATATAATTTTGGGCACTATTTGGATTATTCCATATTCAAGTTAGTTTATTTTTTTTCATAGATTTTATCCTACTGATTGAAATTTTTTTATTCTTAATTTCATGATTCCTTATTGAATTTCCATCATATCATTATAAATATTACCTGGATAATTCTTTTATGTAAATGGTAATATGTTCAACATAAGAAGGGATAATGAATCTGTCATGAAACTGGACCATCCATGATGAAAGAATTTTTGGGCTCAATCCAGATACCCAAATTTGATGAAAATAAAGAATATGTTCTTAATTATCAAAATTATTCATGTAAAAAAAATTCAAGTCCCATCACCATCAAATATTTTCCCAAATGTGTTTATGAAGTCCATCTCACCATTTTTTCTTGAAATTAAAACTATCACAAAATTATGGATTGTTCCCCTGATATAACATCCATTCAAGCTAATATTTTTTAGTGTGAAAGATAATATATGAAAGGCCAACATTTTTTAAGGATGTTTTTGAATTAGAGGCAATTTACTTGTTTCCAAACCCATTCACATTTTGGCCTTTGAAAAATTATGCATTAAAATGGACATAAGTGAATTATATAGTAAAATAGCCATATCATTGGATCCAAAAGACCAATGGCATTTAAATTTTGAGGTATGATAGAAAAAATCAATATATACATATTTTAAGAAGATAATATCTCGTGATTCATCTTTCAAAAGTCCAAATAGATGATCCAAGTGGAGGAGAAGAATTGAAATGCAAACAGTCCAACTCATTGGGCTATAAAAGAATCAGCATCCTCTCCTTGCAAGGAGTTGGAATTTCAGAACATAAAGAAGATGTTTTTCATTACTATATAATTTCCAAGGGCCAAGGAGGACATTCATTGATCATGTTTCAACAAGATATGCATCTCATGTACTTTTAGTTTCATGATCCTTTTTGTTTGTTTTAAATTGTCTATGTGTAATCTGTTTTCAATTTCATTTCTATGTTAATAAAAGTTTCTTATTCATATTATCTTTTAATCATCAAACCAATGTTATTAAATATTAATTCTATTAAATTATATTAAATAAAGTTTTAACCCATTCCCTCATTTTTCTTTCTCATTCAATATAAATTTGATTTTGCCTCTTCGTCATTTGTGTGTGTGTTTGACACACTACTCTTATCTTGTCTCATTATTTTCATTAAATTTATAATTCAACACCATAAAAGATATATAACCAAATAAATATCAATATAAATGGATTATTTAATTAATTATTAGGGTGAGTCATGATTTGTCGATATTATGTGATTGAGGGATTTTGCTCGTTGGGTATTCATTAAATTAACATTATGTGTGTTGAACATAAAATGTCATAGATTAATGACATTTTTTGTTTAACAAGTGTATTGAATGGATTATTAGATCCATAAATACACTAACACAAACATGTTTTAATTGATATCATAACAATAGATAATTTATGTCTTGGATAAAATCCATAACACTTGGGTATTCTGTTCAAAATTATCTTTGTAGTGGGTGATAATTTATTGAAATATAAATAAAAGATCAATGGTATCATATGATTAAATCCACAATATTAAACTAACCCCAATATTTATAATTTTTTTAAAACAATCCCAATCAATAAATCATTTCATTTTATCTCAATAAACAAACCCCCAATAAAAATAAAAATCACTAAAACAATCAACTATTAAAAAGTGTCATCATCGAGGATTTGACCCGAGTGCCTCTATACACATTTGCAGAGCACTAGACCCATGAATGGTCGATAGGTGAAAATCGGCCTCACTTTAAATGGATCTATTTCAAGGTATGGGACTATTTTTAGTTGGTTGTTTTTGATTTTTGAAAAATAATTAAAAAAAAATCAACAAAAATTTATGAAGTGAAACACATTGAAAAACCAGCCTTTTCCTAAAAATCATAAATAGAATAAACCAAAAATAAAAACCCATCTTCCTAATCCTTCTTAAACATCTCCAAAATCTCTGTAGCCAACCAAACAATCCAGCATATTTTTTTATCCTGAAAATTGAGCAACCTTTTCGCCGAATCAAAAGGGATGTTAGGGATAATCAAATCACTCCAGAACCAATCATTGTCCTACCAATTATTCTAGATATGGCCAATCCTAGGGAACAAACCCTTAAAGAACTCACTACCCCTGATATAAATTACCAACCTCATGGTATTCAATATCCATATATTGAGGCTTTTTTTGAACTCAAATCAGTTTTGATTCATCTTCTACCTCATTACCACGGGCTAGCCATTGAAGATTCTCATCTTTGCCTCAAAGAGTTCAAAGTGGTGTGCCCTACCATGAATCCTTAAGGGGTTTCTGAATAACAAATAAAAATTCAAGAATTTCTTTTATCCTTAGATTACTCTACCATGTAATGGATCTACTACCTCCCTCCTATTTGAAAACCCACATGGAATGACAAAAAGGGACTCTTCATAGAGAAATTCTATCTTGATTCTCGTACCAATTCTATCTGAAAGGAAATAAGTGGTATTCATCAATTCCCTAATGAATCATTCCATGATTGTTGGGAGAGGTTAAAAATCATGTGGTAACCTACCCACACCACCAAGTCTCTAACCGTCTCTTTATCCAATACTTCTGTGAGGGGTTATTGGCTATGGAGAGAACACTCATTGATACTGCATGTGTTGGTGCTCTTGTTAAAAAAACTCATGTAACTATACAAGATCTCATAAGAAATATGGATGAAAAATCTCAGCAATCTCATACTCGAGAACTTTCTCAAGTCAAACAAGTCCAAGAGATTCAATCTATAGTGACAAACAAGATGACTGATTGGATGAGTTAATATACTGGTCTTGTGAGACAACTAGAGGTGGCTGCAAAATCCCTAACCTCATCTTCTCTACAATCTCTATTCCTTGGACCTATGAGGAAGTGTGGAATATATAGCTCACTTTCACATCTAAATGACATATATCCATAACTTGAAGAGTATCCATCTGATTCAACCTGACCAATGAAAATGAATGTTACATATGATCAGAGGAAGACCAATCCTCGACAATCAGGTCGGTTTATTTTAAACTTCAACCAACCCAACCCTGAGCCCTTCTCATCTACCTTTAACTAAGTCTTCTGATATGGTAATCCCATTTATAATCCCCCTTAGTTACCTCCTAAAAACTGAACCAATTCCAATATGGTCAAGGTGGTGGTAACATCCAACAACCTTACCCTTTTGTTCCCTAACCTCAACGGTGTAATCCTCCTCTTTCTCCTCTAAGATTCCACTATCCTAAAAAGACTACTCAATTCCCAATCCGATATGAGCACTTTATAAAGAACCAAAACAAAGGAAATCCCATTGCAAGATATTCCTCTTCTTCTAAGAACCCATGGGAAAGAATTGTGGAAGACATTTCCCCCTTCACCCTTTCTAGCCTAAAAAACATTAAAACCCAAATTGGTCAACTTCCATCCCACCATAGCCAGCAAGAACCATTCAATTATTCCCACCTTCTAGCTCAACTATTTCCTATCCCCAAGTGTAATGTATGTACCATTTCACATAGACCGGGAAAGAAAATAACTATTCCCCTTGTTGAATCCTCTAACTCCCCTTTAAATGTAAACCTAGAAAATGAAAATAAAAATAAGACAAAAATAGTTACCTGAATCCACTCCCTAACCTCCTTCCATTCCTCTAAGGAACACAATTCTGTTTCCACAAGCCATTTCTAAGCTAAGGGAATCCTTTGAACCTAATTCGAAAATAATTGAAATGTTTAATCATGTTGAATTCAACATACCCCTATTAGATTCCATCCAAAAAATCCTATTCAAGTCATGTTTCTTAAGGAATTGTGCACTCATAAGAGAAAACATAGGACCATTGAGAATGTTTGAACTCAAAAATAAATACCCATAAAAGTGAAATATCCTAGGACCTTTATATTTACATTCCATATAACAAGTTCCAACATCGATGATGCAATCATAGACCTAGAAGACTTGATAAATTTCATACCAAAATACATATTCTCCAACCCTAGTGTAGGTCCCTTACATCCAACTGGTGTTTTCATCTAGTTAGCCAATCGAAACACGACCAGTCCTGATGAAATAATTGAGTTTGTCCTTGTCTGAGTTAATGATAGTTTCTTCCCAACAGATTTCTATGTCCTTAACATGGAAGGAGAGATAAACTCCTCTAGATCCCCCTTATTTCTTGGAATAAAATTCTTATTGATAGAAAGAACTAAAATTGATGTCCATGAGGGCATCATATCCATGGAATTTGGGGACCAACTACTCAAGTTCAACATTTTTCAATCCATGCAATACACATATGAGGATTAATCTACATTATCAATCTATTCTTATAGGGAATCTTCTGAGAGTCAGTTGAACCCCATTCCACCCTGATCTTCATGTTCTAATGAGAGAGGATATTGTGATATTTTTACCATGATTAACCAAGTCATAAATGGGTAAGATTATGTTGGTCTCTCATTCATAGAATACATCAATCTAGAGGATCTTGAAAACTCTCTTGAATCCCATCGCAACTCTGATATCGATTGTTCCACCTTGGACAGTATTAAGGAAAATGGATCAAAACCAATTGAAAGCCCATCCTCCATTCCCGAGTTATCTAACTCATAAATTAAAGATGATACTCCTCTGAAACCTCTTCCTATACACTTTAAATATTCATTCCTTTTCCATGATCACTCTTATACTGTCATTGTATCTCCTACACTTACTAAAACTTAGGAGTCCAAAATTTTTCAGGTGTTAAAGGAAAATAAAAGGCCTTAGGTTGGAACCTCAATTACATACCTGGAATCAACCCATCCCTTTGAATAAATCACATCCATCTTGAGGAATCATTCCAACCAATAAGACAAACAAAAAGAAGACCCAATCCACTCCTCCTTCAGGTAGTTAGAGAATAGATTACCAAGCTTCCCCAAGCTAGTATTGTCTACCCAATTTCTATTAGTGAATAGGTTAGTCTGATTCAGATTATACAAGATTTGGATGGAATAACATTTTCCTAAAATGAACATAGGGAGGTATTCAGAACCCGTGTGAAAAACAAACGGTGTGTATGCATTGATTATCAGAAATTGAATGCTGGAACATGAAAAGATCACTACTCACTTCCATTCATTGATCAAATGCTTGAATGATTTGATGGAAAGTGACACTATTTCTTTCTTAGTTGATACACCGGCTACTTCAAAATCCCAATAAAACATTAGAACCAAGAAATTAAAACTTTCATGTGCCCCTTTGGAACATATGTATATAGAAGAATTCCTTTTGGCATTTTCAATGCTCCTGCAATATTCTAGAGTTGTTGGATGAGTATCTTTTCTGAATTCATTGAGCATTGTATAGAGGTATTTATGGATGAATTTACCATTTATGGTGAGTGATTTGAATCATGCTTCGAATCACTCTCTGAGGTCTTAAAAAGTGTGTCAAATGTAACCTTGTAATGAATTATGAAAAATCCACTTCATGGTTAATAATCGGATTGTTTTAGGGAACATAATTTCTCAAGATGGTACTCAATTCAATCCTTCAAAAATTGAGGTGATCCAATAAGTTATTGAAACCACATTAGTTGTAAACCTCTGATCATCCCTTGGTCATGTCGGTTTCTATCGGTGATTCATCCATAACATTAGTATAATTGACCTCCCACTCACTTAGGTACTCCAAAAATGATCTCACATTTATTTTTAATGAATCTTGAAAGAGAGCCTTTATTGAACTCAAATATTTTCGGACATTTCTAATGATTATCCAAACCCTAGATTAGTATTTACCCTTTGAATTGATGTGTGATGCTTCTGATAGGGCTATTGGGGTCCTTCTAGGTCAAAGAACATAAAATATTCATCATGACATATATTATTCCTTAAAAACATTAGATGAAACTCAATCTCACTAAACTATCACTGAAAAAGAACTTTTAGTAGCGGTATTTGTCTTAGATCAATTCCAGACCTATCTCTTAGGTGCCAAAATCATCATCTTCACAGACCATTTTTCTATAAAGTTTTTTCTAAAGAAAATTTATTCCAAACCAAGGTTAATAATATGGATCATAATGCTCCAAGAGTTTGACATTGTGATTAAATATAGACAGTGAAATGAAAACCTTGTAGATGATAACATGAGTAGAACTTCTAATTATTTTCATTCTGAAATAATTGATCCTAAATTTATATATGAGGACCTCTCGTCTACTAGTGTATAGATACCATGGTATTCCCTAATTGTAAACTACTTGGTTGCTGGTGATTTTCTTGAAAAATTTTCAAAAGGACAAAAATTGAAGCTGAATTGTGATTCAAATTTCTATTTTAGGAATATAATAAACTTTGGAAAACTAAAGAATACATGGTAATGTGGAGATGTGTCGAGGAATATGTATATTCATCCATATTGGAATTTTTCACTCAATGCCTAGTGGTGGACACTTTTTACCACAAAGTACATCCCAAAATTTCCTTGAATCTAGATTCATGTGGCATTCACTCCTCAAGGAATCATGTGAGTTCTTTAAATCATGTCCCACTTGAAAAATGTTTTTGAAAATTTAAAAATTAAAATAAATGACCCAAAATCCTTTAATTTTTTATGAGATCTTCATTGTTTGGGGCATCGATTTCATGGGACCATTACCCCATTCCAAGGGATTATAATTTAATATTCTAGATTTTGATTATGTTTCTAGGTGGTTCAAGGCTAAATCCACTAGAAATGATGATTCACATACTATTATTTAGTTCTTAAAAAACCATATTTCCACTAGTTTGGAACACCATGTGCATCAATAAGTGACTTAGGAACTCATTTCTATAATCGGACCATGGAATATCTTTTGAAAAATATTGGTTTTGTACATAAAACTTCAACTACATATCACACCAAAAAAAATGGTAAGGCTGAAATTTAAAACAGAGAAGTGAAAAGAGTACATGAGTGATTTCTAAAACAAAAATACTTGATGAAAAGACTAGGTGAAGCATTATGGGATTATAGAATGGCCTATAAAACACCCATTGGATGTATCCTTTTAGGCTATTTTTTTGTAAAACTTTTCATTTACCAGTTGAAATCCAATATAATTCATTTTAAGTAGTGATAACATGTAATTTTGATTTTTAAATATTTTGTGAAGATAAATTGTTGTAGTTAAATGAATTTGAGGATCTTCAAATCGATTCCATTGAGAATTCCAATCTATACAAAAAAAGGCCACATTACTCCATGAAAAACACATCCTATGAAAGGTATTTCATGATGGTGAGAAGGTAATTATATTTGATTTTCAATTTTGACTTCACTCAGGTATGCTTAATTCTCATTGGGAAGGTCCTTTTATTATTACAAATGTTGACCCATTTGGTGTAGTGAAAGTCCAAGCCCACTCTTCCAAAAGTACATTCACGGTTAAAGTACATAAGTTAGAGAATAACCATGAGAGGGAATACATCCTGGGAACCACATATTCTTCCATCAGATCTATAACTTCTAAATTAGAACCACCACTAGATGGGGATGATAACCCACCAAATCTAAACTAGGGGAACCTATTTCCCTTTAAGTCTCAATCTCTTCTTATCTCTGCCACTTTCTTCTTCTTCATCTCTCTATTTTCACCACTTCCTTCATCAAACCCTTTATTTTTCACTTTATCTTTTCTGTGGGTCTATATTTTAAAAACACTAAAAATATATAAGAACTAAACAATGAAACAATAAAATAAAAAACGAGTCATACTTACTCACAATACACTTTTGAAATTTTTTCCAACCATTTTGGGTAGTAAAAAATAGATGTTTTCATCTCAAAAATTTTGTATTTTCATCATGAATTTTGATAAATGATCTTATGTCCGAACCAATACATTTTGAATTCATAGTTTAATATTTGTAAAATAATTCTTCCACAATCATGTAGAACACAATTATATTTCATTCCAAGGTCACTTATGATCATCTTTTCATTTTGTGCATTTTTCACCCCTAATTGTGAGTCTTTAGTTTGTGGACCACCAAGTTGAATTTCCTAAATTCGTGTTCTTGAATATCATAGAGGTATTTTATGAACCAAAATAGAATCACCATATCCAAATATCATCCCATTAACCTTATGTTAATCCAACTTTTTAAATCCCCATCAATCCTTCGAAAACCTATTCTTTGATAGCCACATTACAAACCTAATACCATGTCCCACCCAACATCTACATGTAATTATATTGTACAATTTATTGACATTTATGTGTGGGGTATGGATTTCATTTTGGGTTCCATTCCCTTGATTTTCAATAAGTTTTCATATGACACACATCCATTTATGTTTGTGGGAGGGGATTTCATTCAGTGACTATTGGGGAATGGACATTCATTTATGTAATTTTATAAATGATATTGAAAAGTGTTAAAAATTATTAATGAAAAAGATCAAGAGAAAAAGAACAAAATATGATTTTTTTTATGTCTTGATCAGGTCAAAAATCAATCTTCATAAACCATTTATCATATGATAACTATTGAGATTATGGTCATGAGGAGATCAAACACGGGTTGGGATATGAGTGTGAGATATTTTTCAAGTTCATCTTTTGAAAAATATGAAAAAAAAAAATAAAAATAACACTTATGTCATTGGGATATGTTTTGTGTTTTGTAAATATTTCATCTTCTCATCCCCTTCAAATTTTCTTCCTCCTTTGTGTCTTTCATCACACAATCATGCCCTTATAAATACGTGTTTCCATTTCTTTCAATGTTTCATTTCAATAAAATTGTGCATTGTGTTACCCATGGTAAAGTTTTATCCCTCTTATCCTACCTCTTGAAAATTAAATTCCTAACACCCATATCCATAGAAAAACCCCATAAAAACACCTCTTGATTATTTTTCACATTAGGATAGGCAATAGAAGGTGAGAGATCTTTCAAACTCTAAGAGTTTCACTTTTGGTTAGTGAATGAGAGAACGTCCAAAACAAAATCCTCCTGAGAGGAATGAGTTTTTAGTTCCCACATTTTCCATTTCTAAATTTTGATAATGAAAATTGAATTCCTTATAGAATAATGTTTTTTGTAAAAAGAATTTGGAAATAAATATGGATGAGTGAAGTGGTATAAACCTCCCCTAATTGGTGAAACACAATTTTAATATTTGTTCGTGAGTGAGAATGATTTTTAATATTTTTATATGTTTTCAACATGAGGAAATTAAAAGTAATTTTTGTGGGGAATTGAAGTTATTAATATATTCATAACATTTTATTTACTCACTTTACTAATTTTCTATGGAAGGTTCATGATTTGTGTGAAATATTCATGTTTTAATATTGAATATAATTTGGAGCACTATTCTGATTAATCATGATTCAAGTTAGATTATTATTTTAATAATAACCTTCATCTTACTGACCCAAATTGTGTGATTCATGTTTTTTAGGATTCATCATTAAATTTACAACATATCATTTGAAGTAAAATTTGGCCAATTCAGCAATTTAAAGGGTCATATGGTCCACACAAGAAGGGCCAATGAATCTATCAAGAAACTGGTCCAGCAATGAAGATATAATTTTTGGGCTTAATATAAAATCCCAAATTTTATGAAACTCCTGAATTTGTTCGTGATTATCAAAATTAATCTTGTATAAAATTTTCAAGGCCCAAAACCACAAAAAACATTTCCCAAATGGTTCTATGAAGTCCAACCCACCATTCTGTCTGGAAATTAAACCCATAACACAATTACGGAATGTTCTACAGATATAAACATCCAATCCTAATGATATTTTTCAATGTGAAAGATAAGATATAGGTTTTCACTGTTTTTTATGATGGTGATTGAATTTGAGGGAATGTTCTTGTCCCAAAATCCATTCATATTATGGCATTTGAAAAAGTATGGATTAAAATAGAAAGATGAAAATTATTTAGAAAATTACTCATATTTTTGGATCCAAATGTACAATGGACTCAAACCATTTGTGTAATATAGTAAACATAAATATCTATAACTTTGTAATAAGATCATATCTTTTGGTTCAGAAATTTGGAAGGCCAAATTGGAGATCTAAGTGGAGGAGCAGAATTATAACCCAAATAGTCCAACTCCTTGTGCTATAAATGCCTCACCATTCTCTCCTTGCAAGGAGATAGAATTTCATCACATAACTAGGATTTTTAGCATGACTAGAGCCTTTATAATGCCTTTTATGGAAATTCCTTGATCTTGTTTCAACAAGAGATACCTCTCCTCGACTTTTATTTTCATGTTCCTTTGCATTTGTTTTCAATTGTATTCGTGTAATATATATTCCATTGTGATTAAATTTTAATGAAATTTTATTATTAATATTATCTTCTAATCATCCAAAATCTATTATTATATATTAATTCTAATAAACTAGTTTAAATCAAGTTGTAACCCCATCCCTTCTTTTTCTTTCACATTAAATCTAATGTGTGATTTTTCCTCTCTTCACGGTTTGTGGGTGTGTTCGGCACACTAATCTTATCTTGTCTCTTTCTTTTAATTGTCTTTAAAATTCAGCACAATAAAAAATATATAACCATATTAATATCAATATAAATGGAGTAGTAAATCTACCATTTGGTTTATTCATTATTCGGGGATATTAAGTGATTGATGGATTTTTCTTGTTGAGTATTATTGAAATTAACATTGTGTATGTTGAACTTAAAATGTCATCGATTAATGACATTTTTGTTAAGAAAATGTGGATTACCTGGATTATTAGAACCTTAAATTCTCTACCATAAACAAGTTTTAATTATTATTAGAACCATAGTTAAGTTAATTCTTGGATTAAAGCCTTAACACTTGGGTATTCCAATCAAAACTATATTTTGAAGTGGGTGTTAATTTAATGCAATATAAAGAAAAGGCCAATGCTATCATAAGATTAAATCACCAATAATGACCTCATCCTCATCATTATAAATTTTTAATCATTATAAATCAATCAATCATTTCATTTTAGATCTAAAAACACCCCCCCCCCCAATTAAAAAGAAAAATCACAAAAAAATCGAGTATTAAAAAGTATCATCATCGAGGATTCGACCTGAGTGATTTTATACACATTAGCAGAGCACCGAACCCTTGAATGGTCGATAGGTGAAAATCAGTCATGTTTAAAAAAAAATACTTTTCCCTTCATTATGTTTCCACAAGCTATATCGAATCACCCAAACTCTTTGAGAAAGAACCATTTATCTTCCACGATATACTACCATATGAAGATACATTAGAGGAAGCGGGAGGTAAACATCAAGAGGGAGAGAGTATTAACCAAACACTAACTTAAGTAATACCCAAAAAAAATTATCATGGCCAAGCCTTATTAGTATATTCTTTAAAGATGGTCCTCTATCCCATGGATTTACTCTCATAATTCATAAACATTTGAGTAAATTCCTTCATATTACAAATCTTATAACATTTTAATGTTACAGTAATCCAAAATGTTATATGAGATATTAAAATTCATGATATCCATTAATTGATGATTTTTAACATCTAACCCTTAATTCTCCACTACCATTATATCAATTATAAAAATAATATGAATCATACAATACAATTCAATATATCATAACTATTGTGATGGGATTATAATTTAGACATATCATTAATATGTCATGTCTATGATAGTGGGGAAATATCATATATTTTCCATTAAAATATCTCTAATCCAAGGCATATGATACATCTTGGATTTCATGTAAGCTATACTATATGACATATATATTATACCATATGATACAGTTTCAATGCATCACATGAATTGATGATTTTGGTTTTATCTTCATCAGATACATGAAGGACTCGATGTAAAAATTTTTTCAATGGGATTGTATCATGGGTTTTTAAAAAATGACATCATATTTATAATTATTTGATGTGTTATACATATATTATATGAAAATTTTAATGATAAAATTCCCTCAAAGAATGACATTTGAATTATTGCTAATTTATGATCATTATAAATTATTATGGGTTGTGGGGATATGACAAGATTATTGCGAGTATAATCTAATATGAATTATAGAGTAAACTCATGTTATAAAAAGTAGAGTCTTATTACAAGAATAAACCCATTAAATTATATCACAAGGAATATCGTATGAGCAATAATGTATTGAGAAGTTTTTTCTTGTTGTGAATCCCTATTACCTATGGTTGGAAATATTCTTATCATTAAGACAATTATTCTTTATAACTTTCTTAAAAACTCCTTAAGGTTGAGCTAATCAGTGGTGTTTGGGTATTCTTTTAACGATTTCATTATTCGAGGACAACCAAGATAATATTTTTCCTCTTGTATGGTTAGTAAAAAATATGGCCTAATGATTGAATTTGATTAAATAAATGAATTTATATACTTAGTTGAGTGACATGTGATGTTCTCACCAATATGGATGAATGAAATGTGATGTATTTATTCAAAATCGTTAGTCTATTTTTGATCATAGTGAATTTATGAGATATCTTATATGAGGTTACCACGTTCCATTTACAGTGTTCACTTAATATCATAGGCACAAGGATTATATAATCTTGCATCTGATCTATAGATATACATGTTATGGTGGATATGTTTTTATGGTGATATGAGTGTGTTTCATCAATATCATGTCAGGACACATTATAGCTTTGTGAGAAATGACATTTTTCTATAGTCCAAACATTTCATTTAATTTTGGATTATAAAATTCATAGTTGGGTTTAACACCGCAGTGGAAAATAAGATCATTCATAAGACACTTTTTTGAGAATAAGTTTTTGTATAAAGTGTTTATTTAGTGTTATTGATAGATTATCATAATAATTTCCAAAGGAGTTTGGATGGATTAACAATGTTATACTATTTTCCATAAATTCTATGATACTTCCTGGAAATTGGGAGATTTTGAGTATTGAACACTGAACCACCCAGAAATTCATGGTGAAATTCATCGCAATGTGTTGTGCATCTTCTCATAGTTCTTGATACTATGTCAAAGTTCCCCTGAATAATAATAAATGGTATCGTTAAAGAAACTCTCCCATACTAATTATAATGTTCATTTTGGCTCATTAAAACCTCACATGAGGATGTGTAGATGTAATATTGATTTTTATAGGATCTATATTCAGTATAATGAAGTGGCTGGAATCTAAATGGTTTTTTCAATTTTATTACATGGGAAACATTATAACCCCATGAGGCACCATCTTTTAATGAATGAAACCTAAAAATTGTTGTATCATAGACCTTATTCATGTGAAAAGGTATTATTATCGCATTTTTTAATCTATCTCAAATTTGTGTCTCTTAATTTTATTTTACAGAGGATGTTCTAGTACACCATTTTAGAGATTGGGTCTTACAAAAGCATTTAGTGAATGAAGTGGTTGGTGGGTCTTGTCAAAGGCACGTACTTTTTGGTATTTATAGACCGAACATGGTCAACTACAATTATAATGAGGACTGAAATTTTGGACAGTGACGTACACTATTTAATAGTTTTCATTATTTCTTTTCATCTATTATTCTCTTGGTTGATTTTTTGATGTATTTCATGTTTTATCCACTATAACTAGAGATAATGATGTCAATGGAAACCCTTCACATATCACACACTAAGAAAATCTATATCTACAATAGTGTGATTATTTTTCCATTTCAAATTAGTTTTAAATTTATTATGTGTTGTTATCAAAATGAATATTCATTATTATTATATACATATTACCTATTTTAGTTACATGTATATTTATTTGGTTGGATAAAAGTCAAAGAACTGTTGATTCCTTGAAAAACCTTCATAAATTTTTTCTAATAATGTAAATGTTGTTTTTATTAATATTGTAATGAAAATTTATTGGGAAAATTAAGTTATTAAATAATAATATTTATCTACAATATAATAAATTTGGATTTTTGTGAATCCCAAAATCGGACAACCACTTATGGTGGTTGAAAAATATCAAACATATTTTTTATGAAACAAATCATGTCTTCATATCAGATTATCATCTGCAATCACATCACCCTCTTCCACATACATTCCCACATCGTATTCTCACATACATAATTGGATGACCATTACCTACTAACCTACATTATCTTCCTCACATTATATATTAATTCCAACAATAATTCACCAATTTCATCCTCCACTCTCTCATTCTACCCTATGGTCACTAACTTCACCGAGAACCTACTATCTACTAGAATGCATCATTTCATACTCACTCATGCTTCCTTTTACCTTCCATAACTATCATATTCTCTTTACTCATTCATTTTTTAACAACCATGGCATGATTCCCAAAAACATTAATGGGCTGGGTTACCATATAACTCAGGCTCACATTATAATTACGAGAGGCCAGCATAAACACTGGTGATTAAACAATGCTTCATTAGGATATAGATTCCCCTTTGGAAACTAATAACCATTAAGGGTATTCCACAAAAATATTTCATCATGATCCTTGGAATTAATATAAATATTTCCTATAAACACTAGGGACCACTATAAGAACCCATGTAAAATATAACACAAACAATAAAATGTGAATAATCTATATCAATATGTATACATACACAATCCATGTCAAATGTATCCACAAGGACCACCAAAATTTTTAATCTAGTTAAAAATATAATATACATATAAAACCCAAAACAAACATGACCCGAGGACCAAAAGATGAGGATCCCCATGTGGATTTAACCATAGAATTTATCCAGGTAAACCCTATGGCTCTCAACTATATGCCCTCCAAAAATAATTGAATCTATCATCTGCACTCTTGATTCCATATGGTATTTTTCATCATGTTATGATATTTTCTATTATATGGATCATGTTCAATGTGGTTTAAACACTAACCATAGGTTCACATACATGGCGTGATTATAATTACTAAACAGGCAGTCTCCACCCCACCCCTATTTATCAATTATAAACTCAAATGTATGAAGCTAATAATATATTACTATAGAAAAAATGAAACAAGATTAACAACATGATTTAAATCCCTGAAATCATAATATTTATAACTAAAATAAATAATTCATTATACTAGGAGTTCCCTTAACTTATCATACCATCTTTAGGAATATCCTGGTATCAATGTCAGGACGGTGGTAGTGAAATATTCTTTCCCGTTCCAATAATGAACATGAAAATACATGATTTAAGGTAGAATATCATTCCATGGAAAGGGAAATAGGTACCCAATGTCATAGATCAAGCTTGTACTGTGTAATTGGGGAAGGTGTACACCAAATCATGGTACATTGAGCCTTTTGAAACACGAGACTCTAATACAAGGTGTTCCAGGTTATACAAAATATAGAATCCATATATGTGTTATCGTGTGTGTATTAAACACCATGTAATATGTGAAAATATTTCACATTTCTAGTAACAAATAACATGGAAACACACTTTAAATTATATTATAAAAAATCAGCACACATACTACAATTACTCTTTTTACAACTATGAAATCAATTATCATTTCAATTTTCATAAGTTAAATAATGATAAATTTTTTAAATGAAACATCAAAATCACATTAGGAATGCTTATCAAAAAGTATAAATTTAATAAAAAAACAAAAAAATATTATACACTCTAAAAGGTGAATTAGGAATTCATTTATTATAAAAGATATCATTTAAATGAAATATACTCATCCACATGCAATTTACATTCATTACCGTAAGAGTATGAGAGGTAAGATAAATAAACATAGCGGTTTAGTTTTAGAAGGTTTATTTAAAAAATAAAGAGATAAATTAGGCAATCAATTAAAATAACCATTCAATATAAGGGATCTATGAATTCCTATTGATGTGATTTAGTAAAAGAATAACTGTGAAGAGAAACCATTATGTTACCTGTAATTCACCTAAGATAAGAACTTATATCAATTTAAACCGAAATAAAAAAGTATTTATTGAGATTCATAGTCCCTAGATTATTGATATCAATAATTCCATCTATTTTCTTGAAGATGAAGGACGGAAAATAATATTATAGGGAGAAAACATCCCTACATTGTTTAAGAAGAGATTCAATGACCACCAAATTTGATACAGCCAAGGTTTGAGGAAGGGTTCACTTGGAATGAGAGGTAGAAGGAAGGGAAATACATGGGAGGATTCATAGATTGATAATGAAGGATGAACATAAAGGAAACATATTTTAGGGTGAGACCCCTAGGATTTAAATTAATAAAATAACCTTTCTTTAGTTTATTTTTTCATGGATTGTACTAATTACCCGGTTGAAGGCCACCAAGTGCTGAGTTGAGTTAAATACAACTACTTGTACCACATGAACCTCACTGAGAAGACAATTCTAGACTATACCTCTCACTTCTCTACATAACTCCTCATGTTCACCTTTAATTCCCTCCAACACCCCTCAACATAAACCAAAAAAATGTGTAAATTTATGATAACATTTATGGGAGAAATTGAGTCAGGATGATGAGGGTCATAACATCCACTAACCTCACTTCCATCACACACATAGAATTTCCATACACACACACATAAATAATAAAAATTAAATTGAAATAAATGAACCATAAATTATGTTAATTACAACATCCCTGCCATTTGGCTTCTCATCCCTAATAATTATCTCAAATATTTTATTATTTGAAAATTATCAATTGGATATACTATTTCCAAATAATTTAATGTTCAAAAAAACGTTATGAAATAAAAAAGGTATACTCCCAACTATTAGTAACTTCTTTGATATAGAAGACCAACCAGTACAAACCAAAGATTATGGGAATATTATAAGTAATAAATTATACACATAATCACATTAAAACCCACAATATAATATTTTCTTTGTGATAACAAGACACTAAATACCAAAAATTAATACTATGATAGATATATAGAAATCTAATCACCTAAAAAAATTATAATACATAATGCACCATATGTCACAATGATTTATGATTCATTCAACTTATATGGTAGAGAAAACAATACCACTTAGATTAGGAAAATAAAGAAACAGTAAAACATTTATCTTCTGAGATACTAGGAGGCATGATATCATTACATTAATTAGTTACATATATCATACAGTAGAAATGTTATGAAATATCAATGAAATATATAACTTATAAAAATAATCAATTGGATCGATATATATTTTTTAGATTGTATTATCACTTTTTTAACCACATACCTTCATCTATACTATCAAAATAAATTTCATGACAAGTTTCCTTTGATAGAAACCAATTTAATGAAAAATAGTGAATTAATTATGTTTTCAATGAAAGTACTATTTTGGAGAAACAGTTTATTATTTAAGATTGTTTTTAAAATATAATTTTGAGTTCCAAATGAATGGAAAACACCAATCTCTAGTTTTTCAAAATAATTTACTAAATTTGACTCAAAGGAAAATTTTCAAACAAATTGTTGAATTTTTAAAAAAAAAATCCTCAATTAAAATTGTATAAAATTATCCCAGATAAATTTAATGGTTTAGTGATAGTGTTGAAGTATTCATAGATCCTGGTTTTTAAAATAAATAAATTTTCACTTCCTTACAACCATTACCCTTTTTCAAAAACTCAATTCGTTTTTCTAATATTCCTTGTTAATAAATTTCCCAATTCAATCCCATTTTTATAAAAACCACCATAAATAAATTAGTTTAACTCATTCTCAGTGTGTGTAGACATTTTTTCATGTAATGTTTGAAAAAATTATTAATTAGTATGTTATTGTATGGTTAATGGATTTTAACTATATAAAATATATAGTTTTTAATAAAATAAAAAACAAGGTGTGTTATCTTATTTTATGTTCCTTAACTATCTGTTTATCAAACACTTTTAAATAGTATATAATTTCCCAATCTCATAGAAAACATATTGAATTTTAGAATGGTTTGTAAATAGTACATAGGAAAGTTTAAAATTAAAATTTCCTATGATTTAATTAAAAGTAAAACCATATCATCATTACTATGTAACGAAGGTATATAAAATGGTAACAAGGAATAAAATAAAAATAACCATTTTCAATTTTTTCAAAATATCTCCAACATAATTATTACTGACCATTGAAATTTTCTGCAAGGTGAGAATCTACTTATAAATACATATATGATTTTAAAGATAATAAATATGAATAAAAAATAACTATTTTCAAAATAAATATCCCACATCTAAAACAGGATTTTTGTAAAAAAATTCATCAATTGGATGAGTTTGTTTTTAATAAATGTGGAAAATAATTTTAAATGAAAAGTATGATTTAATAAAACCTTTGTTTTAATATAATTTAAACACCAGTATTATTTTTCAAATGAAAATTAATTTGTGAATTAAAATAAAAATGTAAATTTATTTCCCTTCTTGATCAGTGAGGGAATAAAATAACTCAATTATATTCGAGATAACATTATGATTATATTATCCATATAATAAATCACCCAAAATGTGGTTACAAAAATAAACCATATATATTTACATTAAATAATATGAAAAAAGGAGAATACCTTAACTAGGATTTACTTCAACCCATTCATGGTAAAATTTAAAAAATAATCCATCGATCAAGATTATTGTATTGTTATGAAATTATAGAAAATAGTGTGAATGAAATAATAGTTATGGTCACTATAACATATATGATTTGAAACCATATTGGAAATCATAATTGGGGAAACTAAATGGAAGGATGAAGAATAAGGAAAGGAAGAAGATACACAAATCCATTAATATGTAGGGAAGAAAAGGTATAAAGAAATCCAAAATAGACTCAAAAAAACAATGATAGAATAATGGATAATCTATATATTACATTTAGCATAATAAGAAATACACCACTAGGTACCTCGTGGCATATCATCGACTTCTTAGTGGAAGCCCAGTGGGAATTAACCCACTAGTGTGGTCATAGGGTTCCCAAAAACATGACGTTGAGTACATGATGGAAACCTCCTTCTACCAAAAAATTATCTTAACCTATTAAATCTAAAAACAATACATGTAAGACATTTTAATAATCAAACCATGAAAAAATATACACTCTACACTTCCAAAAACTCAAATGCCTTAATGAGAATGAATGTTTTGTATTTTATGAAGGTAAAGTAATCATTTCACCATTCTTTTATTTTTATAGAAATTATTTAAAAATAAGTATTAAAATTATATTCTAGATACTAAGATGATGTATGGAATAAATTCAATAATATTTACATCAAATAATTTCTAATTTTTAGAACAAATTTTAGAACATTAGTTTATGAAAATTTTAAAAAAAATTATTTCTTTTTACAAAATATCAATATCATCACTCTTATATTAATTTTATTTTTAAAAAATACCTATTTAATATGTTTATATTTATTTTTTAAATTTAAAATCATTAATTTCAATGTAACCCCCATTTTTGAAATCAATAATAACTAAGTTAATTAAAATAAAAATCAAATTTTTAGAAATGTTTTTTTATTTAATCATACCATTACAAAAATCATTGATGGATAACCCTTCCATTAATACGGAAGATATTGATATAGAAAACAAACCAACATTACAACAAGGAATTTATACTTTAATTGACTTCTCAAAACAATACCATAATCATACACAAGAATCACACATTATAAAGATAACCTATAGGTGGAACAAAGAAATATCACTAACTAACTTGGAGCATAAGATATCACTCCAAAATATAAAGGGTGGTCCAAGAAATCAAGTTTCCCAAAGTTCTATATGGATCTAGTAATCTCAATTGACCTAAATTACTGTTTTGGTTATGTTTAAACCTTTTTATCTCCCTTCCACACTTTCATTATTCAAAAGACCTTGAACGTTTAGCCAAAATCTATAGGCCTGAAAATAAATTGTATAAGTAATAAAGGATGACCATTAAATGTCATAAATAAGTTCCAAAACCATTATACATGTTGTATAATATACTTATAATATTTTTATAATATGTATAGAAATTAATAAAATATACCCTTGATGAGAGTAGTTATTGAGAGAGAAATAAAATTTTTCCCATTATTTTATTTACTAAAAAAATTCATTTTAGAACATCTTTTTTCATTATTTAACATTTTCGACTTGCTCATAAAATCATTTAATACAATATATTCATTTCCTATGTAACAGAAAATCATTTTTTATCTTCAGTTCAAGATTTATTACTAAAAAATACTTTCAACATATCACACTAATTTGAACCAACACTAAATATCAAAAATTTGTTTTCTTTTGGAACTAGGTACATGTCCATATAATCATGTGAAGCTATATAAGTTAATTCAAAAAAATTAACCCCACATGAAACTATTATACATATATTCCTATACAGTTATTCCTTAAAAAATGTGGAATCATAAGAATGTATTGGGTTTCAAAACTCCATAAGGGGTAAAATATGAATAATGAGGAAATATTTCATAATAAATTGAGATACATGATCATGAGAGAAATAAAATGATTAAAAGAAAATTTTATTTAAAATATAAGGACTTAAAATAATTAATGATGACATAATAATATATAATGGAATAAAGTATTTAAAGTTATGATCTTGAAGGCATATCATATACCTATTTGAGACATCAATGAGTGGATACACAACATGGGTGGGATTATTACCCCCATAGCTAGTGGAAAAATTTCCTCATGTAATGGGATTGTGGAACATAAATAATCATAGGATATCATAATAATATGTCAATGTTATCTAGAGAGACATGTTTATAATTGCAGACAAGGATAACGGCCTATATTCCAATAAATAATTGATAGATCTAGCTACATCATACTCATGCATAACATTGTAGAGAAAAAACAAACAACATAACAAACACACATAAATTCATGAAGAAAACTGACCATGTTAGGTTCATTCATAACATAATATCTCATGTAGTAGTATGTAAGTATTCACAGTGCTCACCTAGGGGTCTAACGACTTAGTAATTGTCCTATTATTTTGGTGCATCTATTAACAAGATGTGATTCCCACATTGGGGTGTGAGAGGGTTATTATATTATTGATAACAATGGTGTAACCCGGTCACTATCATGAGGCCTTTTCTTATGATGAGATTGTTTTGTTCACATGGGAGAATACTATAAGGGGTGTGATTCTCCAAATTAAAATGTTCTATGATAAATTGTGAGAACGGGTGAATAAACACTTGTCCTATAAGTGGTATAAGATCTAGGGGATGATTAAAGATCCCCTATGGTATTGTTTATGTGGATTTGGCTGAGCCCAAGTTAATCCAGTAGTTACCTATGGGATCCAATTAACTTCACATAACAAGATCTATACTGGGGTGTGATTGTCAAAAAGATGTGAGTCCCATATTTGGGGAATGAGAGGGTTATTTTATACCTGATAACATGGGTGTAAACCTCTACCTATCATAAATAGTTTTCCCGTGATGATAGGGTGAGATAAACATGGGAGAAAACCATATAGGGTGGTATTATATAAAGAAAACAATATTGTGAGAGCCTTTAATAACAAGTGGATGGATATAGGAAGAACCATTTGAAATCAATGCAATTTTGAGATTTTTTTTATTTTTGTCAATATAGTCACTAAATTATTTTGGAGTTTTTTGCAACGTTTGAGATGTTTCTAAAGTTTTTTATGTGGTTTTAAAATTAATAGATGTTTTCTAGAAATTGGGTGTTCAACCAGAAAAATGTAAAATTAATATGTGTGTAAAAAATATTCCCATTGATATGTAAGTATGATCTATTGTCTATTTAACAATCATTACTCCTTGTGTAAACATAATTTAAAATCAATTTAACTATCATTATTTCCTCTATAAACATCTGGTTACATCATTGTAAACATCATCCAAAATTGAATAAGCATTGATCTATCGAGATAAGTAAGATAATAATTAGATTATTTGTAAATATGTGTAAGCATAAATTAGTGTAAAACATTTAGAGTATAAAAAATAAAAATATAGAGTTTATATATTTAATATATAATGGATAAAACATAACTAGGTGATTAAAGAGATATTATTTAGTCATAAAAAAACACATTTACAATGTGGATCAATAAAAATAATGAATATATGATCCCCAAACAATGAACATGAAAATTTTCTGCTGGTAAATAGAATGAGTAATATCGCAGTGAAAAAAATAAATTTATTCAATTTTTATTAACTATGTATATGTTTAGAGTGATGATTATTTGAGGATTTTCCAGAGGCATAATCACTTTAAAAAATTTCAATGGTTCAATATAATTTCATTTTCGAAGTATAAATAATATTGAAATTGAGTTTACAAAATAAGATGTGTTGTACAAGGGAGGATTTACTACATACTTGTGTATACATAAATAAAAGATATTTCATCTTGAGAGTTTTCAAGTTTAAATTATTTTTGAGAGTTTAATGTTTCTTGTAATCATATTTTAAAAAAATATATGGAACGATGAAGCACATGATTGAGTCGGTGAGAAATTTCTGATAATTTATTGGGAACCAAAATATGTATTTAAATAATAGTTCATTTAGGATGGAAGCATAAAATTATTCTCATAATTCAATTTTCATATCTTGTAAATAAATAGGGTAATTGATTGCTCTCTCTTTTATACACTTTAAAATATCAAGAAAGTTAAAATTTTGAGAAAAATAAAAGAATAAAATAACAATATTTTTTTTATAAACATAATTTTAAGTGTGTAATACTGAGTGGTAAAGAATAATAAGAAGTGTCTAAATACAATGACGAGTGATTTTTATAAAAATTATCATACTTGGGATTCCATAGGTGAGAAAATTGGGAAAATAAATAGTGGATCCTATATAAAATGTTAAAATCATCAAAATATGTGTTTCCTATGTTTTCAGGGTAATATTTAATAAAATATGGATAAGAAAATACTAAAGGGGTTCTAGATGTAGTGATTTAAGTTGCATGATATATTCTGTGTTTATTCATGAGGTAGATTCCAAAGTTGATATTATTAAAGACTGGGAGATGTATTCTCTAGAAAACATTGAATTGGATCAAAGAGGTATATCCTTTTTTTAAGAACCCTATAGTTGAAGGAAGATCACTCACATCTTTTTCTTTTGGTATTTCATTATAACTACTAGGACATAGTAAATACTAGGAGAGGTAATATTTGTGCCAAGAATCATGGGATTATGATATTAACTAACCCAAACACCTATATTAAAAATAATATATTAGTGTGAAATCTATAACATATGATAAAAAATGGTTAAAGAAAGTAGTATACTCACATATTATGGTTAAACATTGTAATAAGTTTTTTGTGACTTTCTATTCTATAAATTAATATCATTTAGGTGAGTCTATTTCTAATAATATTAAGAGGATCATTTCATAACCACCCATATATTGAAATATCAAAGAAATAATTTAGAAAAAATATGTAAATTGACTCACTCCACCATATAAATGTACACATTCATTCCACTTTTACTTTCAAGTGGTTTCAATGTATATGTTTACCTTTATATGACTCTCTCTCTTTGAGGAATAGACAACATAAAACATTTCAATACTAGTGATGTTTCAACATTTTATAGAAAAAATTTAAAGAAATTCAAAGGTGTGATAAAATGAAATATTTTGATAAAAATAACATTGAGGTCAATGGAAAAGCAATTAATTCCATCTTATTGTCTTCCACTGAAAAAGTTTTTTCTATAGTGATGGAACTAAAAACTGGTAAAGTAATTTGGATTAAACTTAAATGTATTAATGATGATAACTTTTAAAGGGAGATAATACATGATACAAATTTAGGGAAGGAATTTTAATGATATAAATACGAATCAAGATGAATTCGTTTATGATTACTACAACAGAGTGAATGTAATAGTGATAATCATTATAGGTTTTGGAGGGAAGTTGGATAACATTGTTATTGTAAAAAAATCATTGAGTAATTTTACAAACTAATTTGATCCAAATTTTTCTTCTCTAAATATAGGTAATATCTTTTATTAGATCAGTTTCACAATATCCTCATCTCCTATGAAATTGAAAATAAACCAATAATAAAAAAAAATTAAAAATGGAATTGAATAAAAATCTATAAGTAAGAATCTGCTCTAATAAAAAAACCAAAAGAATTAGGTCAGTTAGATGGTGATGATTATATATATAATTAAAATTATAAAATTTTTAATTTTATCTAACAAAATTTCATAAAGTACTTCTGAATGTATAATGAAATAAATCCCATGAAATGCTTTAAATGTGGAGGTGTTGGACACTTTGTAGGCAATTATCCGAAGAATAAGAAAAAATGTTTTTGATTTTGATGGAAAATAAGAGAAAAAAGTTAGAGAAATAATCTAAATTATTGAACAAGATAGTGGAAAACATGAGATTATTTATAATAATAAATAGGATAAGAATAATGAGAAAATAATGGGAGAAAGACTCTTCCCCTATAAGCTAATCTAAATAAGAGTCTCCTAAAAGGATTACATATTAATGGATAATGGGGTAAAAAAATAATTATACTAAATTAGTGATGAGGAAGGCTATGAAGAGACTTACATGGTGTATATAATCAGATATGATTCAGAGGATTATATGGATAAAATAATATATTGAAAAATGAAGTTAACACCTTGAATAAAGTTAATGGTAAGAATGTTTTTGTAAATGAATAATCTCTAAAAAGATAGATTAAAATCATGGAAGAAATAAAAATATAAGACATCATGATTTATTTTATTAATATTATAGATGATATATTATCATACATGAAACACTGATCTTAAACGTGAAACAATAAATGATAAAAACATTAATATGTAAATACTATGGTTATAACCAAGTCATTCGATTAACAACTACGAATATGAGTGACCACAACATGAAATATATGATAAGAAGTTTTCATAATAAATATATATAGATTAATTCATATGAATTTATGTATATAATTTTAAATGATGATAATGAAATCAGATTATTTTATGAACAATTAATGTTTAAAAGGGATGTTTTTCAATAAAGGCGGTTTTACAATATATTTTTTTTATTTAAAATATAAATTTATAAATTTTAGAAACTAATTTAGGTAAACTTTATTAACTTCTTTATTTCAAAATATCATAATTATCTGAGGGTTAACTGTTTTTACATTTAAAAAATAGTATTTTTGGTGAATAGTGAAAATACCAATTTTACAAACACTATCACTTTTTGGCATTATAAATATATAATGATGAATTTAAATATATGAAAACATTTTTCATGAAAACTCTGAGGGGGGGTCATGCCATGACTACCCCAAGCCCACCTCTAATAGGTCAAGGGATTGGGAGTAGCCCTGAGAATTAAAATCCCATAAATTGGAGGTATTTGACTAAGTACATGTACACATACAATATGTATCCAAGACACAAATGTTGAATTGTAAAAACACTATGTAAAAAATTGTATTAATACACTATATCCCAACTAAGAGAGTATGATAGCAATGTAAAGTGCACTAATATAAACTATGCTAGAATACAAGCCCAACAAAATGGAAAGAATATGTAGAAACATGTTTCTGAAACTCATTCGGAGACAACCCTACATGATCCAACCTAAAGGAGATAGTATTGCTACTATCTCAAAGCCATAAAAACACCTTGGTCTACTTGAACTCACAATGATCTATGTGGTCCTGGTCTTCCCCTAACATTTTCAAATGGTTACTCATCTGTACAATATTGGACACATGCGGGCAAAGCCCATGCAGGGGTGAGTAAAAAAATACTGAGTAAGGCACCCAAAACCCATAAAGGAATACCCCAATGGAATACCACAATTGAAGTACCACACAGAAAATATCACAAAGGAAATACCACACCTGAAATACCACAAGGGAAATACCACATGAGAAATACCATAAAAGAAATACTATATAAGAAATAACACAAAGGAATAGTACAATAATCTCTTTAAAGATAAATGACCGTGGCCCATATATCATGAATATCTAGATATTCAATCTCTAATGAGACACATGGTCTCAATGATACACACAGTCTCAGTATGACACACAATATTTGGGAGCCACACTATCTCATTGAGACACACAATCTCTATAAGAAACACAATCCTTCGAAGTCACATAGTCTCCATGAGTCACACAATCTCAATAAGACACATAGTCTTTGGGAATCACACAACCTCCATATCGCATCCATCTATAGGATTCAACTCAAGTAATTCTCATTACAGGATAACCTACCACTAAATAGATTAGATTGTTTGCACACTTCTATAAAAACCCACTTATGATATCTCAAATGCATCATCTCGTTGCAATGGTCCCAACACCACATACGTTTTGTAAAACAGACACACGATTTGAAAGTTATGACCATTTGAATAAAATGGTCCATGGACCCGGGTTTGACCCAACATATCAGCTGACACAACCCAGTCTGGCCAACCCAACCCAGTCTGACCAAACTTACCCGGACCAGCCCAGTTCACTGAGTTTTGACCCCTTGGAATGTTTGGCATTGCCTTCTTGGACCACCTAGACTGGCCCGCTGGAGCGGGGCATGGTCAGGTCTGCTCTGCTCTCGCAGCCTGCCTAGCCCATGTGGTCAATGATTCTAATCCATATCATGTAGTTGCGCTCCCCTCCACAGTTACCACAACATCTTGTGACCACCACATGCGGCCGATTTCCAAGGGTTCCCACACAGTTGGGCTGCCACATACACGCGACTCTGCCGCAGTGCGTGTTGCCAGCACGCTAAGAGCCACTTCCGCAGGCCACCACTCCACCTAAACCGCTCATAAATATCTGAAAAAAAACCATATACGTGATCCTTGAGTTTTTAGCTACATCTATCCACTCTCTATTTCATATTTCCACCAATCTGGGGGTCCAATTGCATTTGAAGCCTCCTAAAAATTTTATCCCCAACCGGGAAGAACACCAGGAAAGGGGAAAGAGAATAAAATCATTAATTCCCAAGGAAAAAATCATTGCCTTTTTTGTATTCACCTTTATTTTTTCTCCTTATAAGGATAAATGAAGATCCATAACTATCACAAAGAACTATATCCCATTAAATCCCCGCAAAAAATATACATACCGTAAATGATTGAACCACGATTCAGCCTATTCAGGGGTTAGTCCATGTTCATTTTAAGATTTATGAATAGGGAAAACATGAAGATGAAATAATTTTCATACCTCGAGTAGGATTGATCGTTGATGAGAAGATACTACTTTACTATTATTAATGATATCCTCCAACTCTGTTGGCGTTACGATCCATGATCGGATCTCTGATCAGTTGTCATTCGTTTGAGAGGATTCATTCTCCACAATTCAAAGGATTTCCATGGTTATGGAAATAACCATTAATTTTATAAAAAAAATTAATAAAATAAAAACATGTCACTACAATTCTGTGTAATGTTAAATAAAATAACTCTTAATTAATTTTATTCATTAAAATGTCCAAAATTTACTATTCACATCAGACCCACGCCGACCGATATTAGGCCTCTCCTAAGAAGAAAACCACATTAATAACTCAATAGTTGAATCATATTTCTAGTCCAATTCACCATTAATTAGTTATTATTATTTAAAAATAAAATAATTTGATTTAACTTTTTTATTTACAGTAATGTCCTTGGTAACTTTTTCTTCAGATGACCTTTTCTGAACAATTTTTTGTCATGCCTAGGTTAAATCATCAATTTGATCTCATAAATTCTATAATATTTCTAATTTGGGAAACATATAAATGATATTCCACTTTTTAAGGAATGGATTGTGCATGTTATATTGAAAACGTAACATATTTCCAAAAAAAAAATCTAATCACACCGGGCCTCAGAATTGCACGTTGTCTCATTTCCTAGTCTCAAAATCTTCCCAAATAATTAATAAGAAAACTTCGGAAAATCAATGTTCTTACAATCTCCCCACCTTAGAGCTTTAAGTCCTTGAAATCTAAAACAAAGGGGTACTCACAAAAATGAGGTCAATGAGCATGAATCTGAGCATCCCGCTCCCAACTTCTCTCTAGGAGTTTCCAATGCCTCTCCCAAACATGAACCAGATGAATCAACCATCCATGAAGGATCCTCTACTATACACCCATTATCTCCACTGGGTACTTAGTAAAAGTCTCCCCATCTTCAATGCCCAACTCATCCCAGTCAATTACGTGCGATGGGTCATTAATGTACCTCCTCAACTATTACTTGTGGAAGACTTTGTGCACCCTCTCTAACTGTGGAGGTAAGGCCATGTGGTACATCATCTCACCAAATCTATGTAGAATCTTTAAATGGATGATAAACCTCAGATATAGCATGCCTCCCAGGATAAATCTTTATAACTTGTCTGGATGTGAGACATGAAGGAACACTTGGTCTCCTTCCTCAAACTCCAAAGGCCTCTGTAATCTATCAGCATAAGACTTCTGATAGATCTTTGCAGCCTTTATCTCCTCTGGGATGATTTTCTCCTTCTCAGTAGTCTTCTGTACCAACTCTGTGCATAGGAGTGCTAACTCTCCTAGGTCTATCTGGAAAAGTGGCGACCTGTAGGATCACCCTTATAAGGCCTGAAATGGTTACATAATGATGGTGAATTGATAGATGTATTTGTATGAAAAACCTACCATATGTTGGTGATCCTCCAAACTATAGCCAAAATCTAGTATGAAAGAACGTAGCATGTCCTCCAGAACATGAATGGTCTACTCGGTATGGTCTTCCATTTGTGGGTGAAATTCTATGATCAAGCGTAAATGAATCCCAAATTCCTCCTTCAATCCCTTTCACAACCCGGATGTAAAACAAACATTACAATATGAGATTATCATCAATAGAAGCCCATGGATTCGAACTATCTCCTTCACGTAGAGGCGTCGCAGGCTTTCTACTGAACTCTACTTATGAATATCAATCAGGTGGTCTGAATTGGCGAGTTAGTAAACGATCACCCATATGGTATCATGTCCCTTGGATGTACATAGCAAACCTGTCATGAATTCCATCGATATTCCATCCGAAATACATTTTATATCCTCTATGGGTTGAGTTAAACTTGTTAGATCATGTTTTGTTTTTGAAAAATGATCACTGAGAATGATGTTGGAGGTCCTGGTACACCGATAAACAAACTCTGAAACTCCCTTCTTCATCCTCAGCCTCCAAAATTGATGTTGGAGGTCCTGCTACAAATTCATCACACCTGGATGTAATGACAAAGCGGATGTATGGAAATCCCTCAAGACCTCTTCCTGAAACACCACTGGTACTACTTTTCTCAAACTAAAATGTACGATGTGCTTCCCACCTTTCGAATATTCCTCAGGGGCATGCCACGTAGACATCTGAGCAAGTAAAGTCTCCTAGTCAGTATCCCCAGTTTGTGCCACCTTGACTTGTTGTATGAGTGGAGGGGTGAAATCCATTGACTAGAGGTAAGCTAATCCATCTCCATCCATAAGGGATATCTATAAAAAGGCAAAATTATTTCATGCCTCATTCATCAACTGTGAATTGGATCTCTTTCTGAGAGCATCTGCCACCATGTCCCCCTTCCTAGGATTATAGACTATCACAAAGTCATAATCCTAGAAGATCTTTTTCCATCACCTCTATCCCATGTTCAGATCCCTCTGAGAGAAGATATACATGAGACTCTTGTGGTCTGAGTAGAATATAAAATTCTCACCCATTATGTAGTGTCTCCACATATTCAATGCGAAGATTAAAAGTGTTAACTCAAGATCATGGGTTGCGTAGTTCTGATCAGGTAGCCTCAACTGGCATATGCCATAGGCAATCACCTATTTCCACTGCATGAGGACACAACCAATCCCAGTTCCTAATGAATGGTAGAACCTTACATACTTGAAACCCTCCTCTATAAATCTCAATATTGTACCACTCATGAATATCTATATTTACTACTTAAATCACTCATGGAACTTCTCTATCCACATGGAAGGCTACCCCTTTTATTTCAAAGCTATCAAGGATTTTTCTACTCTGGAAAATTTGGGTACAAACCTATGATAGTACCCATCCAAAAAAAGGAAAATTTTCACCTTGGAAACTATCTTGGGTGTCTCTTAATCAAGTACCACCTCAATCATTGCTGGATCCACTACAAATCCATCCACTGAAAGGATGTTCCTAAAAAATGGACCTCTTGAATCTAGTAATGACACTTCAAGAGCTTCCCATAAAATGTTTCTCTCAGAGGGTGTCTAGGACCATCCTTAGGTGTCCCGGATAATCCCCCACAGACACTGACTACACTAGCATGTAATCAATAAAGATCAACCTGGACCAATCTAGTTAAGGATGGAAGATCATGTTCATGAGTACCATGAACATTGTTGGGGTGTTCTTCATGGATAGTGGAATAACCAAGTACTTGTAGTGGCTGTATCAACATCTGAATATTTTCATTGATATATCTTCATCCCATACTCATGACCGGTGGTATATTAATCGGAGATCAATCTTTGAAACCCATCGTGACCCTTTAAACTGATTGAAGAATTCATCAATCCTCAGTAGTTGATACTTATTGTTCATGGTCACATAGTTCAGGCACCAGATGTGCACATTTAACCTCATGCTCTAGCCTAGATTATTTCAAATCAAAAATGGGGCTACCCAGGGTGAAACACTGGGTCTCACAAATCCCTTCCTATGCAAGTCTTCCAACTATGCCCTTAGTTCAATAATATCTATAGGTGGCATCTGATATGAAGGTGTATATATTGGTGTCGTATTAGGGAATAGATCTATGCAGAAGTTTACCTCCCTTTAGGGTGGTAAACCTTGAACATACACAAGAAATATGTCATCATACTCCTCCACCACTACATGAAACTGATAATTCATGTCATCCACTATGTTGTGGGTCAAGCTGGCCAGTTGACATGTGATCGACTTCACCCTCCAATGTTTGTGTCCAGTCTATCCTTCTTGGGTCTCATTTTAGATAACCATGAAAACCAGGTCCTATCACTATGAAAACACCACACTCTACACCTAAAATATTTAATCTAACCATGAACTATGTATAACCAGTTCGTACCAAGAATGATGTTGTAAGGACACAATGGTACTACCATGAGATCCCAACATAAAATATCACCTCCAAGAGTAAGGTCATATTATTGGAACCAGTTTTTGATCAGTGAATCTTATCTCTTAGTAGTCTTTAGATGTAAGGGACAACTAAAACGTTCAACCATAATCTCCAAGTTTTGAACAAGGTTCATGGAACGAAAAGAATGTATGTCACCTGTCTCTATCAAAACTACATATGAGGTGTAAATGACATAAATTTTACATCTAATATTCTCTCGATCCCCGTGGTTGTAAGCCTCCATTGCCTGAAACTGGTCTCATCCCTATCCCTTAGCTCCATAAGCCGGTCGTGGACCACCTATGGGTGGTGGTGGTAGTATGTCGAACGTATTCTCACCTCCTTCTTCCCAACCTACTCCTCTGCCACATCCTCTACCCTGTTGGCCACCCTACGCCATTACTTTCCTCTACTTTGGCGGTACCTCGACCATCTCCTGATTGTACATTTGAAGGTTTGGGAAATATCATGGTCGATTTTCTTGAGTGTACAATGTGTAGAAAATCCTATTCTTCGACAGATTTGAGCCACCCAAGGATCCCCACATCACTGACCATATTCCTTATGATTGTCCCCCAATGTGTCTGACTAGATTGGGCCAAAATGACTACTGTCGACTACAAGATGTTCATGTCTCAGCTACCGGGTGTCTGCTGGCGGCTCCCACTGTCGATGTCTTCTCTTCTAGAATACTCTCCACCAGAAGAGATGTCTCAAGTACCCCAACAAAAGTAGGAATGATAAGGGATATTATGGATTACATGATCTCCCTATATAGGCCTTGCTCGATTTTATGATCCCTAAATAACTGGTCTCGTACCATATCTGTGGAGTAACATGAAAGATCAGTAAACCTCTCTGAGTACTCCACCCCCATCAAACTTCCCTACTACAGACGCAGAATCACCTTTATGTGCACTGATCACAATGTAGATGGAAATAACTCCACTCTGATGATACGGTCGAAGTCTTCCCATGAGAGAGTCATCTCATCGTGTTTCTGGGTCATTAAGATCCACTATATCGCTACCAAACCCAGTAAAAGACTCATTTCAAGGACTTACATCTATTCGGAAGGTGTCATCACAATGTATAATACATGTGTAACTGCCTCCATCCCATCCTCAAATGCCTAGGGGTCTGCCTCCCCCCAAAACCTAGGAGTTCATTGCCTCTCAAACTCATGAAATGAACTCGGTCTTAAAGTATCCTTATCCGGTAATTCTAGTAGTAAATATTGATTGATTGGTGGTGGTATCATGAGAAAACCACCTAGAGGTGCTATCTCTGGTACATGAGCATGTACCATCTCCTCATCACTAGACAAATCATCATTGTGATCACACACTAGTATACTGTCTTGCTATCTACACGGAGGAATTCCGTAATAAAACAAGATGTACCACAATTAGTGGATTATAACTGGACAGATGACTTAGAAATTACATGGAATATAAAAACCATTCTTATTTGATGCATGTACAATTATTTTTCTCTACAGCAAGTGTTTTCATGTACACTTTCAAAAATTAAAAATCAGAGCCATGTTTTATGGATATGTCATTTACTACACCAACACTAGATTCACTGGCCTGGAAGCCAAACTCAAAACACATAGCACTGTTTCCCCAATCAAAACTCATCGACCCTTGGTTCTAAGGTAGAACTAATACCCTATAATACCACTCTATCATGACCCATCTCAGGGGGTCTGTGATGTGACTACCCCAATCATTCCTACAATAGGCTAGGGGTTGGTGACCTACATAAAGATGGAATATCCCACAAATGAGAGGAATTTTACTAAGTAGATGCATAGACATGCACATGTATCCAAGACAAAAATGTTGAAATATAACAACACTAAGTAAAAAAAATGTATGAATACACTATATCCAAACCAATGGAGTATGATAAGAAATTATTGTGAAATAATGTAATTTGGGCCTGAATACAAGCCCAAAAAAAGGAAATAGTATATAACCACTAGTTCTTGAAGCTCATACATAGAATACACTATCTGATATCACCTGATGGAACCCTTGCTCGGACTATCTCAAATCCATAGGAACACCTCATCCTACCTGAAATCACAATGCACTTTCCAATCCTGGTCTCCTCTAGACTCTATCAAAAGGTTGAACATCTTCACAAGACACGACGCGTGTGAGGAAAGACAATGTATGGGTGAGTAAAACAATAATCAGTAAGTCACCCCAAAACCATAAAGGAATAACAAAAAATAAGTACCACACATGAAATACCATAAAGGAAATACCACAAAGGAAATACAAAAATTGAAATACCACACAAGAAATACAACAAAAGAAATACCAAAAATAAATTAGCCAAAATTAATTGTACAGTTAAAAAATTAATGATATAATACCATGGACCATGTATCAAGAATATCCAGATATACTTTCTCTAATGAGAAAAATAGTATCCATGACACACAAAGTCTTGATAAGAAACACAATATTTGGGAGTAACACAGTCTCAATAAGACACATAGTCTTTGGGAGTCACACAATCTCTTTGAGACACACAATCTCTATAAGACACACGGTCTTTGGGAGTCACATAGTCTCCATGTCACATCAATCCACATGATTTTTCTCAAAGCACAACATATCTGAGAGAACCTCCACCTCAATCCCTTAGGTATAATTAAAAAATCAACAAAAACTCAATTATTATATCAAAAAATTTCCTTCTTGTTGCAAGGGTCCCATAGCCATAGACAGTTCATGAAACGGACACACGTTTTGAATGTTATGACCATTTGAATAAATCCTTCTGTAGACTCGGGTTTGATACGACATGGCAGTCGACCTGACCCGGTATGGTTAACCCAACCCAACTATACCCAGTTCTCTAGGCTTGTTGGACCATCTAGTCCAGCCCCCTTGTACCACCTAGACTGGCCCAATGGAGTATAGCATGGTCTAGTCCGCTCATCCCACGCGTCCCGCGTGGTCCAACTAGCCCGCCTGGCTAGCACCTCGTATCTGCATACCACATACATGGTCACCTCTTTGATGTTTGCCTCTTCCAATAGTATCCTTCCTTGAGTTACCATGTGACCAGGACTATGTGTTTACATGGCTCCACCGCAACATGCATCGCCTCTGGCACATGGCCACCATCGTGTGCCTCCTCCAGTGTCAGCACACCACAGGACCCTTCCACGGGCCATCACTCCTCCTCTGATGCTTATAAATATTTCATGAAACCATTTTAATGATCCTTGGGTGATGATATACATTCATTCAGCCTCAGTTTCATCTTTCCACGAATCCATTGGTCTGATTGCATTCGAAGCCACTCGACAGTTTGAGTCACGACCTAGAGGGACCAATGACGAAGAATGTAAGAACAGGGAAGATAAAAACACAAATAACATCATAGGAACAAACCACAACATTTTTTTATATCGATCTAAATTCATTCTAATTATGGGGGAAATTAAGATCTATAACTATCTTAGAGATCTATCTCCTGTTAAAATCCAGCAACAAATATCTACCCTATAAACGGTCAAACCATGAATCAACCTGTTCGCGGGTTGGTCTGTCTTCATCACAGAATTTTAGAATGGGGAAACCATAAAGGAAAAATAGAAACCCTACCTTGATGTGGGTTGGTTGTTGATATGGAGTGGTTTCTTTTTTGTCATTGGTGAGATCCTCTAACTTCGTTGTTGCACCGATCCATGATTTTATCTCCGATCCGTCATCATTCATTAAAAAAGATTATTTCTCCATGATTATGAAGAATTCCAAGGTTATGACAATAAAACATAATTCTATAACATGGTTTGATTAAAAGAAAATTTGCATATGTGTCTATGCATAATGTTAAATAAAATAAATCTTAAATTATTTTATTTTTTAAAACATCCAAAAATATCATTTCACTTTCGACCCTCACCGGTCAATCTTATGCCTCACATAAGGAAAATTCCACATTATGAACTCAATTGTGGTCTCAGATTTCTAATATGAATCACCATTTATAAGTTATTATGATTTTAAAATAAAAAAAATTTCTTTAATTATTTTATTTAAAATTACATCCTTGGTCACATTTTCATCAAATGATTCGCACCGACCAAAGTTAGGTCGTGTCTAGGGTAAACCTTCCATTATAATCATAATGTTTCCCTCAGATTTTTTATTTAGGCACACATTTAAAATATATTCTACTTTTTAAGGAATATTTTGAACCTTTACTAAGAAAAACATAACATTTTTCAGTGATTTGTTCCCGGAAAACTAGGCCTCAGAATCACAGGTCGTCTCAGCACCAAGTCTCTGAATGTTCCCTAATAATTTCTCAAAATAAAATCTGGAAAATCTAAGTCATTAAACTTTTTACATAGATAAAAATTATAATTAATAATTAAATTATTTAATTTAAAAATATATTCTTAAATATATAAATCTATTCTTTTTATGTTAGAAATATAAGTGATTTTTTTATGTAAAAACGTATTTTTAATTCTTATCTTTTCATAAATTTTTCACATGGATCCTTTGGGATTTAGATTGGTTTGAAAGTAACATAATAAAAAATTTATTTAAAATAATCCAAATATAATAATTTTAAACAAAATTATAAATTATTTAATGATAACATCATTTTTAGGATTAACAAATAATTTTTCAAAAATGGTTTTTTGTTACATTTTGTGATATTGTATTAAAAGTAATTTCCTCCAATTATAAGAAATGAATCATGAATAATGTATTAATAATTTTTTAATCATCAAAATTAACATTAGGTAATTTGGTAAAATTAAGTTTGTTTAGAAATAATCATAACAATGGTAAAAATGTGTCACTACGGTTAAGGGAATATGATTTTTAAAGGGATAAAAAATAGATAAATCTTAAGGATTACACAAATGAATTTCTCAAATATAATTTCTTGGTCGTATTTCAAACATGCCCTCATTATCACCTAAGATATTATAATTTGGATATACATGACTTGAGTAAGATATATATTACAGAATAATGTTCCAAATATTTATAAGTTTTCCACCCACCACAGTTATAAAATGACACCTCTTATCCTCTATGATTCACGTTATTTGAGCTATTTATCTCAATAAACACCTAAAAAAGTACCTTGGTAACTCTATTTTTGAGAGATATATATTTTTTCTCACCATAATACCACATCAAAAACGCATAAGGTGTATGTATAAAGTGATTACCAGAGGAATAGGTATATGTTCTGACTTATATTTTTCAAGTTCTTTTCTTATTAAAACTACGCAAAATCATCCAGAAAAAAATCAAAAAAATTTAAATAAGAAAATTTAATATAATGAGGAAATTTTATAATAATTCTATATTTCATTTTATCTCATTCCCATCCTATGTAAATTGAATAGATTTCTTATAAGTAGATACGGACTATCATCTCAACTAGTGGTGTAATTTTTTTATCATCACCACCTCACTTGTCTTGTTATAAAGATGTAATTAAAGATTACATATAATATTCATGAGGTAATTATTATTTTTTAAAATATAATATACCATCTACCTTCTTACCCATCCATCTATTGAAAAATTATAACATTTCATGTGTTTACCCGTGGACTTCCACCTGCATGAAGCGATGTGATTCTCTTTTCATTTCCTCTTTGTATGGATGAACATCAGGTGATATTAAATGAATATATATATAATATTTATGATATAACTATTATTTTGTAATTATTTATTATTATATAATTTATTTCCATTCCAACCATTAGGAAAATGGAAACATCATCATTCTTTTGTTCAGACTACACCCTCCATAAACGATGCATTTCGTTTTTATAATACAAAATTTAATGGTTGATTATAATATTGTATAAAATGAATAAAAAATATATTCATGAAATTATTAAAAAAAATTAGGTAAATTAACCATTTCATAAAACCTTTTATCATGGCCAATATTCAAATATTGTTATGGAGAAATTGACCGAAAAAACATAAGTGCTAAACATAAGAAAGAACAATACAATGAGTGGATATAAAATAATTATAAAAGGTACTTAAAATAAAATATTGAAAAATTGTTATTAATGAATTATTTAATAAATTTAAACTTCTTATTCATGACTATATAACATGTTCGGCAAAGCAGGAATCCAAGGTAAGGTTTTTTTATCTCAATACCACTCCGTTGAGATGTATTTTATATTTTGAACAATATTTATTTTACATTGTACATATAATCACCCTTTTACATATTATATTATTAATTCTTATTTATTTATGGTATTTAAAGGTCCAATTCATTTTTTCTTTTATAAGGGTATTTTACTCAATAGATAGTAATGTTGCAAGGGTTTATTTTACAATCACACCCTAATTTAGATTGTCCATGTTTAAATTTATATAGGATGAATTATATGATATTTCTTTATTAAACATCATTTATTTTATCCTCATATAGTTATTTATGAGTTTTCAATTTTTCCATATATCTTTTCCTCTATTTGGTTTTGATAGACCAAAATATGTTTTTTAAATAAAAAACTAATTTCTCTTTTTGTGTTGGGTATTTTTCTCATCCATATACATAGTGTTCATAGATTCTTATGAAAGTTTTTATCTACTTTTAAATCACTATTAAATATGTTTTTCTAAAAAATATGAATTTATTTAAAAAAAATTAAAGTAATCTTTTTTTTTCAAAATAGTCATTTTTTACATTCATTACAAAATGGTGAAAGGGGTTTTTTTATATATATGGTATGAAAAGATTTTCCCACCTATATGATCATTATTTTATATTTATATTACTCTATAATTTTATATCTTCTTTAAATAAATTATTTTCCGTTATTCTATGAATTTTTAAATTTTATATTAAAATATAAATTCATTATTTCTTAAAGGGATAAAAAAAATATGAAATGATTTATAACATTGGTTTTTGCAAAGAAAAACAATATTTAAAGTAAGTTATTTTTAAAATTTTACTTTTATTTTTCTCTCTAATTCTCAAAATAAATTACTCTATTTAAAATCTTTATTTAAGATGGATTTATGGTCTTCAATCATCCTCTACTGATTTAAGGATAATAGATTTTTTTTTTGACCATTCACTTTTATGTGATCATGTTCCCTATCACTCTCTATTATTCATTAAACCTTATTTTTACCCTTCAGGTTTATATTTTTAGTATCAAGAATGTGTTCAGTATCATCTCTACGACATTGATATTTCAATAACTATATAATATTTCAATATATGGTGTTATATGAAGGAATACTATAAATAGACTTATTTCAATTAATGGGTAAATATTGATGGTCTATATTCTATATTAAATATTGATATTTTTCTAATTAATATGGGGTATTGATTATATATGAAATTAATGATTCAATGTATGAGGAATATATTAGAAACAAATAAGTAATAGGTGGTTACCAATTTTGAATATCCCCACCCTTCATCAATGGGTCTCGTAGTGGTTTTGGTTTTGAGAACGATGGTTTCCCACTTGTCCTTAAAGTGTATTTTTAATAAAAATTAATATTTGGATTAGCCAAAATAGTTTGTTATTTGATGAATTCCTACCTAATCATTGAAATTTGTTGGCATAAGGCCCTGATGGTAAGGTTCATGATGTCTTGGAATGAGTAATTGATAGAATGATCATAAAATCTTACATTATTCATTCATATCATCAAAATTATAGTAATAATTATCAACATCATTATTTTTATGATATTTTCTGTGAATATAATTTGACTCTCATATTATTAATTACATAGAATATGAATTGATTATTTACTATACCATATTTTTCATGGCTTATTTACTCATGGTAGATTACATTTTATGATTTCCCTTACTTATCATATGACCTCACCCCCTATTTGTTTACATTCCCCATGATTTGAAGAATGGGTATTTGAATGATATTCAATGATATAATAATTTTATTCATACTACATTTTTATATTCTATTGTAATATGATAGTCGTGTAGGTATCAAATTTTCCAAGACTGCTAAATAGATAGACCGTTCATTGTTAGACCCCTTTCATATTGTACCAATATATTATGGTAAACAATAGTTTAAGATTATTGATTGTTTGTAGCTACAGTTGTTATCAAATGAATTTTAATATGACCCTTAGGAACAAGATTTTAAATTAATATATTAAGAAAAAACATTATGATAAATACCTTAGAATATTTGAGAACTTTTACTTTCATAGGAATTTTTATTTCTTGGATAAATATTCACTATTATTAGGAGCCCACTATATTTTTTCCATTATTTATATATAGAACTTAGTATAAGTAAGGGAAATTATATCAACATCTAAGTTCAATGTAATTATTTCTCCCCAGAGAAAATAAATATGTCTAGTATTATAGCTAAACAAATTACAAATATATTAGGATAGTTTCCTTAGGTTTCTCCCAATAAGCTTGCCTCTATGGAGAACATTTTTTATTCTCAATAAAGTGTGATGATATTGGACCACTCCATGAAGAAGGATCCTCTAACCATTGATAGAAATAATAATTAATTGGTCATTGAGAAATGTATCAAGTCTCATGAAATAATATTTCTATATTTTTTGAGGATTGAAATTAAAATGGTTACTCTTATAGTTCTTTGTTTAAATAGAGATACATATCAATAATGGTCATTGATTCAAAATAATAAGGGGTAATACGAGATATAAATATGTAATTGATAATTTTTTTGGGTTATTTTATTCAATAACTATATTTATAGAAAACAAAGAGATGATATAGAAATGAAATTTTTGAATTTAAGTAAAAAGAAATAGGGAAATATTGTTGAGTATGAGGCTCACTTTACAAATTAACAAGGAATTTTATAAACTAAAAATCTAATCTATAATAAATGATTGAATATTTATGTGATGGGAATAATATAAGCCTTCTAAGGGACTTAGTTACACTAAAAATTTCATCGTATGATTATATGGAATTGTTTTCCATTAAGACTGAAAAATGAATATCCAATTACTATATTGTTAAAGTAAATCAATCAGATATAAGATAATTCTTAGCAGAATGAAAAAGTAAATGTAATGAATAATAATAAGGGAAGAGTGGAACTTTAAACATATAAAAATTATATAAATAAACATACTAAAATGTTTTTAAAAGTAATTTAATTTTGTTATAATAGTAGAGATAACATACATAAGTATCTTGAAGGTGTAGTCAAGAAAAAAACCACTGACATTCCGTGATTCAATTATAAGTATATGGGCCACTATTATGATCATATTATCAAGCATCAAGTATTACATTGATACTTTAATTTTTATATTTATTAATGTAACATTAGAATACTATAAAAGGGTTGAATATAATGAGAGTCACTTTTAAAACATTTATCATACTATTAGAGGAATGAAGTTATCTGATAAATCTAGCATGTTTGAACCTTAGCTAAATAATATTTATCTTATTGTAAGTATTATCTAAAGGTGTGGAACATTTATTGATTTTTCCAAGATAATGAAAACTCTCACCACCATATAAAACCTTTATAGTTAGTATGTTATTAGAAGTAAGGGTAATTATGGTAAATGATTGTGAATATATTATTATGATTCATTCAAATTTGGTCCAGAACATCCAAACATAGGTGATATTATTGAGGTTTTAGAGGTCAAAATATTTCTATTTCATTTGATTTTCTACTTTATTGAGTTTTATTTTTAGTTTTTCTAACATTTTTGGTATTAGAAAATGTCTAGAAATAGTAGGAAGAAAATGAATAACATTATTTTTAATGGACCTCATGATGCCATCAAAGTTGATTCTATGCTTTAGGAAAGAAAAATTCATCTTCATTATTCTTCATTTTCAATACGAAATAAATCATAGCTGTAAAAATAATCAAAAAACAATCATGGAAAGAAATATAATTAATATATTATCTTATAAATCATAAAACTCAAGTAATGGAAGTTAAATCTATCAATTTTAGAGTTTAAAGTATCACATTAATATCAATGTATACTTCTTGAAACACATTTACAAGTATAACTCATATAAATAAGAACATTTTGTTTAAAAAATAGTTATTTATGAAATTAAAATTTTTATAGTCTTATCCTTAAAATAAAAATTCATGAAAAAATTATAATGTCAAGCTATAATCATTTCAGTTAAAAAGAATTAAAATTATGAGGATACAATTTCTCTATGATGTGGATAATAAAACAACCCCATGATTGTATTTAATGAATACTATGTACGATTTCCTATGATACATGAAACATCGAGCTTAAACAAAACACTGTATATTATAGAAATGTTATTATTTAGATTTTACCATTATAACAATGTCATTGTGTTAATAGGTATGAATATGAGTACACACATTATGAAATATATGTATACAAGTTTTCCAAAAAAAAATTGTTGGTAAATTCCTATGAAATAATTATTTGATATTGAATGATAAAAATATAATCATTTATGTCTATGAATTATTAATTTAAAGGTTAAATTTTCTATGAATTTAGTTTTGAAAAATATTTATTATTTTTATTTAAAAGATAAATTTATAAATTTTAGAAATTAAATTTCCCAAATATTTTCAAATTTATATTATAAAAATTTTCATAGGATTATGTTTTAGGTTTTTTGAGAAATAATTGAGTTTTGGGTGAATAGTGAAAAAATACGAAAGTTTACAAATACATTCAATTTTATTACATTAATAAGATAGATGAATGACATAAATGTTTATGAAATCTTTTTTATATACCAATAATATTTTTAAATTTTAATTTAATTCAATTAAAAATATATTTTTGAACATAGAAATCAATTTTATACATTTTGTAAATCTATGTAATGTTTTTATTCAAATAAAAGCTACATTTGGTTCTTCTATTTTAATCATGTATTCACAAGATTAAATTAGTTTTTATTTTATTTTAATGTAAAACAACACAACTTTTATTTAAAATAATCCAATTCATTCTATGTGAATAAAAAGCTTACATGATTTATGAATAAAATAATTTTATGCTTAAGCGTTCATTTTTCAAAAAACAAATTTTACATTTCAGTTTATGAAATTATGTTAAACGTAATTTATAAAATTTAAATGAATTGAATCATATAAAATGTATTACAAATTGTGAATCATAATCATTCAAATTATGTAAATATGTCAACTTAATCATTTTTCATAATAAATAGTAAATGTGATAAAGATTCATCACCACAGTTAAGGGTAAAATGGGTTTAAAGGGGTTAAAATAGGGGGATAAAGAATCAATAAAAAACAAAAAAACACCCGTAAATATTTTTGGATTGTTTTATTTTGACCATAACATCTTCAAATTTGATTTTACTTTATTTTATATCCACTTTAATTGGGTAATTCATGTATTATATTATAAAGATGCAAATATTTACAAGTTTTCCACCCAAATAACCTATAAAAGGAAACATCCTATCATATTTTATTCACACCATTTAATCCATTTAGATCACCCTATATCTTTCCAAATATGTTCCCAAAAACATTTTTCCTTACCAATATGACATGTTTACACCAAGAATAAAAATTCAAGAAGGCTAAAGATGTGATCCAAAAGAGATCACCAAAGGAAGAGGAACATGTTATTATTGTGTTTTTTGAATTTCCACTCTTCTTAAACCATCTAAAAAATCAATAACCTGTATTGTTATAATTATAAGTTTTTATGTTAATATAATATCCATTTTCTATATCTTCTACACCCGATGGTAATTGAAAACACTACTCATGCGTACATACAAACTATCTTCTCCACAAAGTGATGCGATTCAATTTTCATCAACCCCCTACATGGATGGTTATAAATATATAATTGATAAATATATAATCTATTGAAGGAATAATTATAAATATTAAAATATAATATATCACCTAAATTATTACCCTTTAATCCATTGGAAAACGATAACTTCGCTCGTGTGTATGTGTGGTTTACGACCTCCACAAATCGATGTGCTTTTTTTGTTTCCAATTTTCTTGGATGATAATAATTATAGAGTTTATGAATATATATGATATTTTTTATATAAATATAATTATATAATGTTCAGTTAATACATACTTTCTTTCCCTTCAAACCATTGGGAATATCAAATCGTCATCATGCATATGTAAAGAATACCACCTCCAACAATGACATATTTTGTTTTTCAATTACCACCTTGCATGGAAGGTTATAAAATTATATAAGTTGTATAGAAATTAAATTATTGGAATTATTAAAATTCTGTATATAAAGGATTAATTTCATAATACCTTTGAACACTTTCATCATACCAAAATAGTTTTTGATAAATTAATCAATAAACCATAAGTGGTCAACGTAAGAAATATATATAAAAATAATAGATATAAAATAATTATAAAAGGACCTAAAATACAATATAAATGAAAATTTTTCTTAATAAATAATTTAATACATTTAAATTTATTAATTAGGTGTATATAATGCATCCAACAAATAATGAATCCAAGGTAAGGGTTTCTCATCTTAATTCCAAACCATTGATACATATTTTATATTGTGAACCTTATTTATTTTATATAGTGTATATAATAATGAATTGCCCTTCATTAATTGTATACAAATTTCAAATTCACGTTTTGTCATTTAAGGAGTCTTAATTCAAAATTTATTAAATCGTGAAGGGTTTATTTTAAAATCTTACTCTTATTCAGATTGTACATGTTTAAATTTTTGTTGGAAGAATAATATGACATTTTATTCTAAAACACCATATATTTTATTCTACACTACATATTTATATGTTTTATATTTTAATTTAAAAAATTAATGAATTTGGTATTCAATGACTTAAATAATGTTTTTAAACAAAACAAACCGTATTTATCTTTTTTTGTTTGGAATCATTCTCTTCCATATCTATATTTATATATTGTTTTATATAAGATTTTTTATAATTTTAAATCATTGGTAATGAAATATTTATACTACTTTGGTTTTCATTATAATTTTTAAAAATTAATTATTATGAATTTTTCTAAAAAAGTCATTTTTTAATTTATTTAAAAAAATTAAATGAAGAATTTTTCTTAGTGTATAGGGTGTGAACAGATTTTCCCACCTCCATGAATGTTATTTTATACATAGATTCCTCTAAAAGATTCTATTTTTTCGATGAAAATATTTTCCCATTATTTTACGAATTTTTATCTTTTATATTAAAATAAAATGAATCTTTTCCTATAAGGTTGAAAAGAATTACAGAAATGATTTATAACATCATTTTTTACAATAATGTTAAAAAATAATTATGTTTACTTTTAAATTTTTTATTCTATATTTATAAATAAATATTATTTGAATTTAATTTACTTAAAACCTTCATTTTTTGAGGAATTAATGTTCTTGTGTCATCCTTTACTGATTTATGGATTATCCCTTATTTGATAACCATTCAATTTCTTCTGATAATGTTTTCAATCACACTCCATTATTCATTGGAAATTATTTTTATCCTTCATATCAATATTTTTTGTGTCATGGATGCATTAAATAACATTTCTAAAACATTTATATTTTATAACTATATACCATTTTTATATTCAGTGTATTTTAAGTAATATTATTATGAAATTTGTCTCATTTAATGGGAAACTTTTGATGCTCTGTATTCATGATTCAGTATAAATTTTAATTTATTGATAAAACATATCAATTTTGTATTATATTGTTCAATTAGTATATGAGGAATTAATTAGACACACATAAGGGATGGGTGAGTCCCTTTTATAGTTATCCCCGGGATTAATCTACTAGTGTCATGAGAAAAATAATTGCTGAAATTAGTTATTTATTTGGACTATACCTACCCATCCATTGAAATTTCATGGCACAATTCCCTAATATTGAGGTTCAAAATTTCTTGGCATGCTTTATTGACATCAAGCTCATGTTATTCAAAATTATGAATTTTCATCACTAAAATTTTAGTTATTATTATCCCTAATATTATTCTATAGATATTTTTGGGGTTGTATTCCGAATCACTAGTTATAGATTAAATGGAATATGTATTGATTATTTTCTCTACTATATTATTTATCACTTATCTACTCATGATAGCTTCCATTGTATGAATTATCTTTCCGATTATCTGATATCACCCTTTATTTGTTTTCCATTCACCAGAATATGAAGTGTCAATATTTGAATTATATGTAAGGATACAATAATGTTTTTCTTATTATGTTTTTATCTTCCATTGTAATTTAGAATTAATGAATTTATCTAGTTCTCCAAGACTACTAAATTGATCAGTACGTCACAGTTATATCCCTTGTTACTTGTACTATTATAATAAAGTGAAAATTAATCTTTGGTTTACTAGATTCAGGGTCATTATAGTTAGAATCAAGGGAAATTTTGTAGGACTATTTGGAACTAGATTTTAGAAGAAAATAGCTAATACAATCATTATAACAAATACCTTAGAAAATTTGATAACATTTACCTTCTAAGGTTTTTTTCATTGTTGATTAGTCATGATGATTATGAGCTCACAATCTGTGTTCTATTGTTTGGAGATGGTTTCTAACAATGGGAAAGGACGTCATATAAACACTAATGATCAATGCAGATATTTCCCACAAGATACATTTGATATCAATTGTGTTATAGCTGAACATATTAAAACTATATTAGGGAAATTGTCTTAGGTTTTAACCAATATCATTAACCATATAGATAATCTTATTTCTTCATAGCATAGTGTAATGATATTGGACTACTCCATGCAAAAAATCCCGCCATCCTGTAATGTAACTAAAAAATCCTTAGTAGGTGAGATATTGATCAAGTCCATTGAAATTATATTTATGGATTAGGGACGTAATATAAGGGAAAATGTTATTCTTGTTATATATTATTTAAATTGACATATGGATTATTGGTGGACATTGATTTAGAATACTTAGGGGGAAAAGAGATATAATATATGGAATTGATAACATTTAATGTGATTGTCATTGTGAAATATTTCCCTTAAAAACAATAATCTAATATGGATAAGAAATTTTATAATTTAATGTGGAAGGAAATGTAATATATTTCTAAGAATGTAGATAAATTTACTAGATTAGTAAGGTATTTTTTAAAAAAAAATCATAATTAAGAAAGGAAAAAATGAATGTTTCTTTTTTGGGTTTAAGTTGAGCCTTCAATGGTCCTTAATTTCATAGAAATTTTTTTCACATGATGATATAGAATGGAGTGGAGTTAAGATAGAAAAAGAATACACCAAGTCATATATTTTTAATGGAAAAAAAGAATAATTTTTTGACTGGGGAGAATGAAAAAATAAATGTAACAGAAAATATGAAGGTAACAGTGGAACTTCAAACATTTGAATATTATAGAAATAAAATTCTAAGTATGTTGCTAAAGGGAATATATGTTTTTTTAAGTTCATATATAAAGGAAATATTTCTCATGAACGTAAATTAATTAAGTAATCCAAATTTATTAGGTGCTTCAACAATAAGTATATAGGTCACTATTAAATTCATTATTCCAAGAGTCAAGTACTAATTTGATAAATTTATTATTGTATTTATTTATTTTTTCTTAGTATAAAATAAAAGGGAAAAAACATGGGAATCACCTTTAAATCATTTATGGGAATCTTGGATGAAAGGGGTTATTTGATAAATTTTGAATGTGTAAATATTAACTTCATAATGATTCTTTTATTATCAATGTTTTGTCGAAGGATTGAATATTTATTGATCTTCCTAAGACAAGGCATACCCTCACTTCCATATATATCCATTTGGGTTATTACTTATTTTAAATTGAAATTATAATAAATTTTTAAGAATTTAAAATTATGATATATTCAAATTTAGTATACTATGTTGAACCCTAGGTACTATTATTTTTTTTGGATATTAAAATATTATTCCATCATCTGATGGTTTACATTATTTAGTATTATTTATTACTTATGCTAACCATATTTTGGTTTTAGAAAATGGGTAGGAATGAGAGGTATCAACTGTCAAAAAAACAATCATACAATAAAGAACATTATTATTTAATAGATCCCATGATTCCTTTAAAGTTGATTATAGTGTTTTCAGCATGAATAATTCATCTTTTTAATTCATCATATTGAGTTTGAGATAAGTCAGAGGTAGATAATAGATCAAAACTCATCCTTGGAATGAAATAAACTATGTATATTTTTTCATAATTGCTCAAACTCAATAAATGGATGATAAATCTATCATGTGTGTAATATATCTCTTAACTATAAAGATATAATTCCTAAAACACATTCAAAAGTAGATGTATTATAAAGTTACATATAGTGTTTGATTTTTTACAAAATAATAAGCTTTTGCGTATTAACATATAAATTAAAATTCATGATAAAATTATTATATCCTGACATACATATTTAGGTAAAAATGAATTAAAATTGTAAGGATTAAATTTCTATAAAGAGGTTAAATATTAGCACCCCTATATTTTTTTATATAATTTGTATTTATTATATCTTATGATACATTCAAGACCGAGATTAATCAGACTATGATATATGAAAAAAAATATTGTTATTTAAGTTTTACTGTTAAAAAGGAGATGATGGATTGGAAAGTATGAATAAGAGTAACAATATTTTCAAATATATGCATAAAATAATTCCTAATAGAGATATATAGATAAATTACATTGAAATAAGTACTCAATTTTGAGTTATAATAATGAAATCGCATAAGGTTAAGAACAGTTAATGTTTTAAAGGGTCATTTTTCGATAAAGTCGATTTTGGTGTATAGTTTTAAATTTCAAATAAAATTTAAATTTATAAATTTCATAAATTTAATATGATAAAAAATTAACTTTTGGTTTCACATTTTTCAAAAGTATCTTTGGGTGATTTTTTTGAATTTTATAGAAATATGTGATTTTTTGGTAAATATGGAAAATGTCGTTACTTTGATTACATTAATAGGATATATGAATGGCATGAAATTTTTTAAATTATTTTTTATAGACCAAAAAAATTTATAGAAGTAATATAATGAATCTAAAAATATATTTTTGAACTAAAAAATATATTTTTTTCATTTTGGAAATCTATGTAATATTTTTATTTAAATAAAAACTATTTTCGGATCTACGCTTTTAATAATGTATTCAAAAGGTTACTTTTGGTTTTGATTTGGTTTACAACCTGAATAATTTTACTTTTATTTAAAATAAAAAAATTAATTAGACTATAATCAATATTATAATTTATTTTTATATAGAATCATTTTTGTGATTAAGAGAGTATTTTCTAAAAAACCGGGCTTCATTGTATTTTGAGAAAAAATATTAAAAGAAATTTCTACAATGTATATGAATTGGTTCGTGTAAAATGAATTCCACATTTAGAATCAGAATAGTTAATATTTGGTAATTATTTAAATTGAATGTTTTCTAATAATTAATAGTAACCATGGTAAAAATTTGTAACCATGGTTACAGGTAAAATGCTTCAAAATAGGTTGATATAAAGGGATAAAGAATTAATATAAACAAAACATTATTAAATACAATTAGGTTTTTTATTTTTACTTTAATATCATTATATTTTAATGTATGATAATTATTTCCACCAAGGTTGAGTAAAACATTTAATATATAATAAAGATTCATGTATTTACAGATTTTCCTCCCACCCCACTTATAAAATGACACCAAATATCCTCTATCAATCACACATCGTGATCAATTTAGAAATACCAATACCTAAACAAATACATTTTAAAATGTCTTTTTCTAGACCTATAACCCATTTACTAAAAAATTACCACTTTAAAAAGCATTAAGGTGTATGATAAAAGAGATAAACAATGGAAGACAAATATGTTCATTTCATTCCTTTTCATGTTCCTTACTTCTTAAACCATCATAAAATCATCATAAAACATTTTAAAATAAATACATTGGTTTATTAAGTATACATATATTTTTTATGTTAATGGTACATCCATTTTATATTTATTTTTAATCCTATGGAAAATGAAAACATCACTCATTTTTAAGTACAAACTATAGTGTCCAAATAATAGTGTAATACATTTTTCTCCACCTCACTACATCGAGTGTTATAAATATGGAATTGATGAATATTTATGATATGTATGAAATAATTATGATTCAGTAAAAAGAAATATCATCAACCATATTACCCTTTTATCCATTGGAAGAGGAATACATCGCTTGTGTGTACGTACGGACTACCACCTCCATCAAGTGTTTTGATTCACTTTTCCATTCTTATTTATAATAATGATAATTAGGATATATTTAGTGAATATATATGATATTTATGATATAAATATGATTATAAAAAATAATTAATATAATATTTATTTTCGTTCAAACCATTAGGAAATGAAAATGTTATCATCCGTACATACGGGCCACCGCCTCCACGAACGACATATTTTATTTTTCTGTTTCTGTATTTCATGTTTGGTTATAAAATTGAGTACAGTGAATAAAAATTATATTCATGAAATTATTAAAATTTTGTAGATGAAGGGAATATTTCATAACATATTTCACCATAGTCGACATTCTAAATTAGTTTTGGCCAAATTGATCAAATAACCCTAAATGATCAATGTAATCAATAACTATATAATGAATTGATATAAAATAGTTATAAAAGGGCCATAAAATAAATTATAAATGAAATTGTTTTTATGAAAGTATTCACACATTTAAAATTGATTATTAACGATGATATAATGCATTTGACCAAGAAAAAATCCACGGAATGAGTTATTCATCTAAATTAAACTTTGATGAGAAATATTTTATATTATGCACCTAGTTTATTTAAATTTTTTATGTTATTCCAATTTGAAATATTATAACATTAATTACACTTTATTCATTTTATTTAATTCTTCAATTCCATTTTTTCCTTTTTCATGGGTTTTGATTCAAAATTTATTTATTTCAAAAGAATATATTTTACTATTTCTATCTTATGCAGAATGTTCCAATTTCAATTTAATTTGGAATGATTCTATAATATTTTATTTTTAAAAATTATATATTTTCTTATCCTATACTTATTTATTAATATTCCTTATTTTATACCATTATTTTAATTCTTTTGTACTCATTTACTAAAATAATATTTTAAAACAAAACCAAATTTATTTCTCTATTTCAGTTGAGAATCATTATCTTACATATCTCGATACATAAAATTTTATATGGAAGTAATTATATACTATTAAATAATTGGTAAAGGTCAATTATTTGTAAATAATTTCTAAAAATATATTTTTCACTTTCATTACAAAATTTTTAAATAAATAATATTTTTTGCATATATGGCATTAATAGATTTTCCTACCTTCATGACATTTACTCATCATATAACTTCCCCTACAAGCTTATATTTTTTAAAAGTAAATTAATTTTTAATATTTTTCAAAAAAAATTATATTTTATATTAAAATAAATATTCATTATTTTATATATGTTTGAAAATAATTTAGGAAATGATAAATAACATCATTTTTACAACAAAGTAACAAAAAACAATAAGGTGCTTAATTTTTAAAGATTAAAATCCATTTTATTCTCTACATATCATAAGAAATTATTTTATTTGAAACCATCATTTTTTTTGAGTTTGTTGTCTTATTTATTGCTTTACTTCTTTATTTACTATACATTATATTTTGATCATTCATTTTCTTTTGATCATGTTCTCTATCACTCTCCATTATTCATTAGACAATATTTTTCTCTATCATGTCCATATTTTCATGTTCATTTTTATATTCATTATCATTTAAAGTAATTAAATTCTGTATTAATCCTATACCAATTTAATATATAGTGTTAATTTAATCAATATTATTAAAAAATCAATTTATTGAATATGAACAAATTGATGTTGTGTATTATTGAATAAATATTGATATTTATTTACTGATAAAAAATATTTATTATGTATTATATTTTTGACTCAATTATTATGAATTCAATAGATATATATAAGTTAAAATTGGGTTAATGTTATATGTATCCCCTCGATGTATTTGTAGTTATCCTGTAAAAATAGTTGAAAAAAATAGTAGGGTATTTGGTGTATACATACCTATTAATTGAAATGCCTTTGGATAAGTTTTCGGTGGTAATGTTCACGATTTATTAGGATTAAGAATTGATGAAAAGTTCATGAAGTCTGAAATTATTCATTATATTAATTAAAATTTTAGTTATTATAAATCATGTCACTATTTGGTTTATATTTTCCATGTATATATTTTTAATATCATGTTATTGATTAAATGACATATGTATTTTTTATTTACACTATCATATTTTTTAGGTCTTATATACTATTGATAGCATCCATTTTAGTTTTTACTTATTAAACATATAATATTTATATTTATCTATTTTCTATTCCATGATATAAGAATAAGTAATCCTTGAATGATATTCCGGAATAAAAGAATGTTTTCTATACTATGTTTTTATCTTTCAATATAATATGGAATTCATGTATGTATCTACTTTTATAAGACTACTAAACCAATAAATTATTCATAAATTGGCCCCCTATAATTATATTAAAAGTTATAAATTAAAAAAAAATCATCCCTGGTTTATAGGATTTAGGGTTTCTAAACAAAATGTTCAATCTAAATTATATTAAAAATGAAAATATCTAAAAGTATCTTAAACAAAAACATGAGTTAAAAGAAGAAGAAATGGGGAAGATAAAATAAAAATATCTTAGGGAATAACTGGTGATTAAAAGGTTGAGATAAAATTTTAAAAAAATATTTAATTTAATTATCAATAGTATATAATATCTATGATTTCTAGAAAATCAATCCAGGTTATATCTACTCTTAACCTTTATAAAAAAGTTGAATACAAATTTCAAACATTATAGGGCCTATCTCAAAATATATAAATGTATAGGGATATTGATATTGAAAAACTTTATTTTAGTTATAATTAAGAAAACAATAAATAAAAAATATATATACTAGGGAACAAGAAAATTCAGTTAAGATATGGAAAAAAAAGAAATAATCTATAGTGTAGTTTTTTATACATAATTATGGGTTTAATAGAAGAATTATATTAATTGATTTTTTTTCTTTTGTGTTTTTATCAAAAAATTATATATATGATGGAAAAATATGTTCTCACTTGGATGAATTCATGAGTGAAGGGTGTTGTGTTTGATGTTACAAAGCATTAATCTCTAATGGATATGGTTGTGAATAGAAATTCTCTAATTTTGCCTACTCAGAATACATTAGAATGTTTAATGAAATTTTGTGAAAGATTTGAGTGACTAGATCATTTCTCATTTCTGTTCATTACAAATATATCTGGGTAATTCTCCAAAATATAAATGTGTATATAGCTATAGATGAATAATCAAGAAGAGAATTCATTCATTATGGAAGAATCGTTTGAGTAATGTAAGTGAGGAAGACCCGGGATTCATAATAGTGGGTGTTCCTTCAATATGAATAAAGACACCCATATCTTAAAATATATAAAATACCATGATGTTATAGTAGTTACATTTTTCAATGATATCACGTTAAGAATAAAAGGTGTTGGAACTATTTAGATTAAGTCAAATGGAATCAAATCCAAAAATTTGTTATTTGTGGAATGACTAAAACATAATTTCCTTCTTGTTATCAAAAAGTTTGATAAAGTAAATGAGGTTTTCTTACAAAATAACTAATGATTTTTCCAATGTTTCAATGACTTAAGATTCTTTATAAGAGGTTAAATAACAAGTGGCTACTTGTATTAAATTGGAAACCCATAAAATTCATGTTATATGAGTTCCAAATTATAGAATGATTTATATTATTTAAGACAATGTCTTTTTGTGAAGAAAAACATGAGTAGGATTTCCAAAAATGAGTTAGTAAAAGCTCTTCCCAAAATAAAAATTAATTGTGAATTAGTTTGGGAAACATTCCTAAAATGGAAGGTAGTTAAATGGAAACACATAATTGTGGATATTCAATCTACTAGACTACTAGTTGTTATATATTTATATGTTTTTGGTCCCATTATGAATAATTCAACCAAAGGTTATCATCACTTCAATAAATTAATTTATTACTACACCTGTTGACTAATGTTCTTATTATGAATCCCAAATTAGAGTATCTTCATATAATTAAAACAAATAGTAGAAAATTGAGAATGAACTTGTTTTCTAGGTTATGAATATTGGATTTGATAATAGAAAATAGTATAAATCAATTTATTCCAAGAGATATATATAAAATCATGGAATTAAACATAAATTTATCAAAACATACACATTACAATAAAATGGTGTAGAAAAAAGAAAAAATAATAGAATTCTATAAATATGAAGGAAAAATTGTTGGTGAAAACAAGATTTCAAATTTCTATTAGAGGGAAGTTGTGTGAAATACATTGAATATTTAGAATATATATTTTTATACTTGAGGTAAAAAAACTCCCAAAAATATCATCACAAAAAAACAACTATCAAATACTTAACAGTATTTAGAATCCCATTTTACATGAATATAATGAAGAGAGATCTAGGAATGTTTGATAAAAGAGATTATGAAGGGACGATTGAAGTATTTACTTATATTTGGAGTTACTAATTTTTTTTAAAAAACATCAACACAAGCTATTAGAGTGTTCATATCTTAATTTTATTAAAAATTATCAAAAAAAATGAGTTTATTAAGGTATAATATTAATTTACAAGAGATATAAATTTAAAAACACTAGAAAATTTGGTTTGGGAACAAGCTCAGGATTAGTGGGAGATTTTTGATATTGACTTATATGTGACCATTATTTAATATTTATCTAGGTATCATAGGTAGAGTCATCAAAAACATATGTATCATGTCAATTATGTGAATATTTTTGGCTAAAAATATGAATATCAACAAAACTAGAATATAGATGAAGTTAAAAAAAATTTATCATATTTTAGAAGTAGAACCTAAAACTATTTAAGAGAAAATTGGACAAGATTTAGGGATTTAGGTTTTGTATTAGGGAATTTTTCAAATAGAATATTATTCCATCTGGGAGATGTTTTCATGTCCTAGGAACAAAAATACCATTAGAACTATGTGGGTTTTCCTAAATAAGTTGAATGAGAATTGTGAAATCATAATAAAAATGGTTAGTTTAGAAGTGGTATCCATAGATTGAAGGAGTTGAATTTGAAGAGGCCTTTGAAATAGTGGAAATACTTGATAAAATGAGGATCTTCAGGGTATTGGTAGCTCATAAACATTATATGATTCTTCCAATGGATTTAAAATATGATTTACTAAATAGTGGTATTGAATAATAGGTTTCAATGTAACAAAATTAAGGTTTTACTCTGGATAAATATTTAAGCACAGTTTTAAACATTATGAATAATATATATGGATTAACAAAGGCCCCAAGATCCTAATATTCTATGTTGTATGGATGATTTGGGAACATGAATTTTTCAAAAGGGAAGTTGGTATTTGTCTCTATGTTGAGAACTTTTCCATATGAAATCTCATTATCATAGTAAATATGGATTACACAATTTTTATAAGTTAAAAAAAGGAAATTTGTGATAAGTATTTTGAGTAAAGAAATAGTCATTTTGTGATGTTTATGTTGGGTGATATGTCATGTTTTCCATAATTTCAAATTATTCAACGGGTCGATCATATTTTTCTATCCCAATAATAATAATGTAGAAAATTATTGAATAGGTTTATAATATATAAATAAATGGGAATTTATAATCCAATTTCTATTAGAAATATATTGATCAAAGGTAATGATAGAACTACTATGAATCAAATGGATTGTAGGAAACTAATTTTAAGCCTTCTCTGCCTAATACCTTCCTGAAAAACCTTTTTTTTGATATAGTGTGGTTGATATCAGAGTAATTCCAATGAATATAACTTTTTGAAAGATAAGAGAATCGTGATATACATTAAAAATACAATTATTTATGAACTATTAAATATATTTAATACAGATTTAACTGTTTTTGTTTTATAAATTCCAAATAGACTATAGATTATACTAACCAGAAGTCCACTTCACGTATCATATTCTTCCCTTATTAGGGGTGTGTGGCATGGTATATAATGAAGAAATTTTTTTCAAAATTATGCATAGTTGAATCCATGTATATATAAACCACATATTTTTATAATCAAATTATATGGATATATTTCTAACTAGTTAACTTGTGAGTTAATATTTAGAAGCCACTATACATTTACTATAATATTAAAATTACTATATATATTTCTAAGAATTTGGTTCGATACTCTATGTCCAAGAAAATTTATCTTAGATATCATTTTGTCTAGTTTATAATGGAAAAAATTAATTAAAATGTGATTTTGTTGGATTCAAGAAACATATAGTAGATATTTTCACACAAAAAATCCCAATGGAGATGTTCTCTGAGTTAAGGATGAAACTCCATGTTTATCCTTCCCTTATCACATAAAAATATGTAGATACTAGTCCCCTATAAATAATTATATTATACTTTTAGTGGGGAGATAAAAGTTTAAAAACTGTTAATTATTTGTTAATGGGGTAAACATTTCACAATTAAGGGGTGTTCAGTTGATTTGGTTATCCATTATTTTCTTTATAGGAAAAAGGTGTATTTTGAAATATGGTCTGATGTAAAAATTCAATTTGAATTATATAGGAAAATTTTACTTGTCATTTGGGGATGGATTTCTCTCAAAAATAGTACATTATCCAATGGTGTGGTGTCAAGAAGCATGGAACGTGATATAAGATATGATTTTATGATTCTTCATTGAGTTTAATAAAACCATTGATGTGTTAAATTTATTTAAAAAATAGTTAACTGAAAGGGGTTGACAACAAATTTAGAGGGGGAGATTAAAAGAACCCTTTGGAATTATAAGAATTCATATATATATATATATATATATATGTTGTTTGTTCTATTTTTTATAAAAGAATGCAAATAATGTATTATTTAGTGATTTACCATGTTTAGGATATTTATGATGTGTTATGAGGTTTTTTATGTGTAAAAATAAATAATTATAGAATTTTTGGGTTCAAGTATAAAAATGGAATGTTCTCTATGCATACACATGATTCAAGTGGTTGTGTAAGGATGGTCTAGTGTCTTTATATTTCTTTGTGTAAACCTAATAATAAACATTTTTAACCATAATTAAATCATTCTTAACTATCATGTATCATATATATAAACATAATTTAAAAAAACATTAGCATGAATCTATCCATATAGGAATTAACACCACAACGATCATTTGTGTGTTTGCGTAAGAATTAATTGGTTGAAAAATTTGGGAGTGTTTCAAACTAAAATATAGAGTTTCAAAATTTGAAATGTGATAGAGAAAATAAAACTAGGAAATGAAAGAGTTATTATTTATTGATAAAAACGTTTCATTATAAATTTGATTTGATCCATATGAATAATATTTTATCCTAATGTTATGGAGATAGAAAAATTTACTACTATAACTTAATAAGGGATATCATAATGTAGTAAAAATGTATTAATTATATTTTCATCAATAATGTTGATGTTTATATTGATGATGCTTTACTGATATTCATGTCCATAATCACTTTCATGGATTATAGTAATTCAAGATGAGTTTGTTCTAAATGTTTGGGTAATTTTGAAACTAAGTTTTCTCGGGATGTTAAGTCATATTACTATATATTTTTTAGGTACCTATTCATGAAAAAATAAAATATGATTTCTATTGAAATTTTTTGAGTTAAAAAGATTTTAAAAAATTGAATCTACTTGTTTTGAAAGAATATTAGAAGGATAGTATTTATGGAATCTTATATATTGGATGAAGGCTGAAAATATGGATTTGCTGATAAATCTATGAAAAATTACATGGTAAAAAATTGTATTTTAATAATCATGATTTTACTAGAGATTCTTAAAATATTTCTAGAAATTACATTTTTTTATTTTGGAAATGAAAGGATAATTTTAATAACATTAGTTGGAGATACATGGAAATATCAAGATAATTTAAAATATAAGAGAGGAAAAGGAATACAATAACAATATTATTGATATAAACATAGTTTTAAGTGCACAATACTAAGTGGTAGAAAACAAGGAGAAGTTCATAAAGCATAGGTTTAATGAGATGTGTATAAATTATCATACTAGAGCATTCAGATGTGGTAAGAATAATAAGAAGAATAAATAATAGACCCCGTTAGTGAGGATATATTTATCAAAATATATTTTTACTAATATTTTTTTCTTGAATTTGGGAAAATAAGTGGAAGAATATCACTAAAGGTTTATGCATGGCGTGAGTTGATAATATTGAGGCCTTAAGTGTTTATTCTCTTGGATGATTTTGAAGTGGTTCTTCTTAAAGAATGTGGGTATTTTTCTCAAGATTATTTTATTTTGGCTCAAAGAGGAAGATCATTTATTGATTTCTAAAATAACATACAGTGGAATGAATATCTCTCTGATCTAGTGATGCATGTATTTCTTTGCAACTATTGAGAGAAAGCAGAACCTCCAGGTTGTAGTGTATGTGCCAAATATTATGTGATTATGATAATAATTTACCAAACCATATAAATTGATAATATGTTATTAGTTGAAAATCTATATTGGGGTATAAGATCAAAAAATAGAAAGGAGTAGGCTCACATAATGTGGTTCAACCATATAATATTTTTTGTGACCCATTCCCTTCCTGAGTCTTATATCATTTAGTTGAGGATGACTTTAATCTACTAAATAGGGTCATGTCTAAAGTAACCGTGAATTTTTATTTCCAATAATGAATTTTCAAAAACGGAGATACATTGATTCACTCATCCCCTATCAGTGTATTCGTTCATTCCACTGGATCATTTACATGTAATGTTGTACCTAACTCATTAGATTTTTTAATAAATCTATACCCACTCAGCATTATTGTCATATATATATATATATATCTGTGTGTGTGTGTGTGTTTTTTCCACATAAAAGTGAAAAAAATCATAAATACTTTAAAATCATATAATTATTAGAATATATAAATAAACTATGCATGAAAATATATAATATAGTTATCTAGGAAAATAATATTCATTCAAAATAAGGATGTATGAGAGTATTCAAACCATATTGAATAAGGGGTATATGATCTATCCCATAATATGTCAATTTAAGTGAATGTTAGGGTTTCTAGGTGAATATCCTCTAATCATAAGAAGGATATAAGGGGATTCACAAATGAAATATAGTATAAGTAAGGTTATATTTTGAAATAATTGATAAAAAGGAAAGAAAAAGGCAATAAAAGATCATTTATCTCATTTAGATTTCACTTCCATCACATCATAAATACATAAGAACTTGGATAATGAATCAAAAGACATTTTTGATATAGTATTTGTTTATAAGAAAATATCTTTCATAGAAATAAAACATAATAAATGGTTGAATCGGTGAAAGGTAAAAGATCTCTGGCATAAATAATCATTTAGATTAATATGAAAAATTAACTAATTTTTAAGAAAAAAATTGCATATTTTTATGCAAAATTGAAGTAAATAATGAAAATTTAATTTTAAATGATGTAAATAAATATAATATTTTATTTATAGAAATTTTATTATTTATAAATGAAAAATAATTAGAATAAATATATAAATAAAAACATTTAAAATGGATATTCTTGAAAAAACATAATAATTGAAGAAGAAACATGTAAATATATTCTATAACATTTTTTGGGGTTTTCATCAAAAAAATGAGTCTATTTCAAAAAAAAATTAAAATTGGAAAAACATTATTTTAAAAAATTATTTAAAAAATCAGATGTCCCAATAATGGAACCAAAAAAACATATATATTTAAAATAGAAGAAAATTGAAGATGAATATTGAAAAAAAATATCCCCTTATAATTTTTTAGGTTTGACATTATGAAATAATATAAACCGAACTACGAAGTTCTGAACATACCCATAAAACATGAATGAAAAGGAAGCATAATGAACAAAAAGGAATCATATTAGAAAAATTAGAAGAGGAATATATGGATATAGAGAATGATAGAGAACTCTTTACAAATAAGAAAAGTGTGAATTATAATACTATAATGGATTAATGGATATTTAAAATTCATTATATATAAAGGTGAATTAATAATTATTACATTAAATATCTTCTATATATATGATTATATATGAAATATATGAACAATACTAGTAAAATAATGGATATTTATTGAGAAACCCCTTACCTTAAAAATTGAATTTTATCGTATCTCCACTAAAATATTGTATTATAAAATTATATTAACTATTTAATTTATTCAGAACCAATTTCACTTTAATTTTTTATTAAGATCCATTTAATTATTTAATTTTAAGTTATTATTTATTTATTAGATTTTGTTTTCTTACATCAGTTGTTTTGAGGTTGTCGGGTTCATGATTCCAAATCTGCTTATATGTAATAATATCGATCAATTATAACTATCCAATGGTTAAATATTATTAATAATTTTCAATTAAATATTTTAATTTCATTTTAATTAATATAAATCCAATACTTTAGTAGATATTTATAATCCAAATTATCTTCCCTAACAAGATCTCTTTGTATATTAAAATTAACATTGATTGTTTACTTTGTAAGTCATTATTATCATGACTATTTTATCATTATAAAATCATAAAATATGTTAAATTTATTATAATGATATGTTAAATACTGAAATGAAATTTTTAGGATATCCAAACAAATCATAAGTGATAATGAAATCTAATCATCTACTTAGGTAGCATGAAGCCCCCACAATTTAGTGATTTTTTTCAAAATATTTTAAAATAATAAAAGGGAAAAATGCGTATTATAAAATATTTAGGTCATGATTCATCTTTTTTTTCTAAAGATTAATTATTTTATTTAAATTAGTAAGATACAAATTGAAACAAAATGATATAGTTTTCAAAATTCATATTTTATGAAAAAATGATTGATGATAGGGAAATAATAATATTTCGCAATGAATATTTAAAAAGTATTATAATAACATGAGTATAAAAATATGTAATAATATTAAAATAATGTTTAAATTAGTTTATAGCAATGTAATCTCAAATAAAAAATCAAAAGTTAGAATTAAGAAACTCTTATTTTTTTAATAGTAATAGGTCATGAAAATGATTTTATGAGATTTAATAGGTGAACCTTTAAAAATAATGTAATAAAAGGCTATTAATAATAGGTAGATTAAATTATTTTCCGAGTTAATTAGTCACAAAAAAGAAAAAATAAAGATACCTAAAACCCATACCTTTCTCTTTGAGATGCTTGTTTTGGATCGGGCATGGAGCCTCGGAAGGAGGTGATTTTGAATACACTGGTGGATTTGGGATGTGTTAAGGGGTGATTCAAGATATATTTGGGTGAATATTCATAAAATTGATGAGTTCGGAATTTTGGGGATTTGGGTGGAGGATGAGTGTTTATATAGACCAGTGGGAGTGGTATTTTATAATAATGTATATATTATTTTGTTATTTCATACAAAGGCTATGGATAGTATTAATTCCCATAAATTTTATTATTATATTATTAAAAAAGGTGGTTTATTATACATTAAAATCCATAAAAACCAAATGGAATATTTTAAATACTTTATTAAATGTAAAGAGTAAAAAGTATTTTTTTATTAGAATAAAATTTAACATTGGCTTCAAAACATCACATATAGGTATATAAATTCATGTTATTGTTTTAAAATATATTATTTTTATTAATAAATAATTTTTAATACATAAATAAATTTATATGTCTTAATTTCATATTTATATCATGATAATGTCATAAATCTTATTGTATTTTATAAAAACTATATTTTTAATATTCCATAAAAATCATATTTCATTGAAAAATCCCAAATGTTCACAATTAGTTAATTTAGATGTGATTATTCAAAAATTATATGTATTTTTTCAAACTAAAATTATAAATTTTTAAAATTTACCTTTTAAATGAAATCATATAGTACAATGGAAAACAATTTACATGGAATAAAAATTAATTCTTTTGTAATAAGTGGCTACTTGTATATCTGTTATCACTACAAAATTATTATAGATTTGATAATTAATTTTTTATACATATAAAAAAGTATTTCAGAAAATTATTCTTATAATTATTAAGAAATTATATTTAAAATATGCTTTTAAGAAATTATATTTGGGGTGATGAACATATACACTATGATTACAATGTCATTTTAATAAACCTTTTTCATTACTAACAACTATGTTACCAAAATATACTATAAGGACCCAACACTAGTTGCCTAGAGTCAGTGCATTATTTTATTTCTTTGGAATATAAAAAATGAATATTCATCTATAAGGACCATGTTGTTTAGTAATATTAGAAACAAGATACATTCATAAGTTCAACATTACAACTTGAAAAATAACACAACATAGAAACTCATTTGCCAACATCCATAACTCCTAGGTTACTTCAACATGTCATTCATAATAAAATTATTCATGTCCTGATTAAATGAAATGTAATAAAGGGGTGAGCTCAAATACTTAGTAAGGTTAAGAAATAAAACGGAAGATATCATTACATAAACATTATGCATGTTGAATAACTATAAACATATTCCTTTAACAAAAACATGAACACATTATGGCAGGATTATGAGTTGAATAACTAATTCCAAAATAATGGGTATTATACTAGTCGAATAATCCAAATGAACCATCAATACTATATTTATAATGTGGGAATGCATAATAAGGGACATCATAACAATACTGCAAGGCCTTGTTCCAAGACCATAAATAATCATTTTGTCAAGGCCTTGTGCCAAGACCGTAGTCTGTCTCATGAGACCTGCTGATGTGTTGATGGTCTATAAGGGTCCCCACACAACACATAATATTTTTAATGAATTCCTTATATGAATGGGGATAAATATAAAAAACATATACATTCATATTGAATCTAATATATGAAATGTAAATAACATTCCCCAAACATTAAGCATAAAGACTAACCCTTTAGAGTGAATTGGTGAACAGTTTTAAGATAGCACATATACATCCAAAATAATCATAAAACATTAAATTAAATATGATATATGATTCCATGGAATAGTAATCCCAAAAATACATAATAATCAACAAGAGTGTTGAAATAGCTGAAGATACTCTTAAAAAATCTTCGAGTAATTCTAGAGATAAATATTCATTTACTTTAAAAATATGAATTATTTTGGTATAATATTTGTATAAAAACTTAAATAGAGTAAGATAGTATTTTTATAATAATATTAGTGATTTTTTAAGGATAATGGATCCAAAAAATAGATTATAGAGTTCCATTGAAAATAGGTAAGAATTTGAGAAATTTCCGTGAATTAGGCTTGTATTTCAGAAACAATTTTGAAAGATCCTTTTTTAAACATGTACCTTTCCATAAAATAAGGACAGATTCTAGTCGTTGAAAATATATATAACACTCACACATAATTTAGTAGGAGTAAATAATAATACACAATATTATCATTGAGGTAGTTAGACAATAAAAGTAACCCGAATGAAAATGGCAGTTCGGGTGGAAAACCCTTACCTTAAGTCGGAATGTGTTCCCTCTCTTAAAATTCAGGTCCTAGAATAAGAAATTATACTAATTATTAAGTTTATTAATAACATATTATAAATGAATTTAGTTTATCATAATTTTATTTAGTTCATTATGTCTTTATTGATATGTATTAAGATTGAATTTTATCATTCCATAGTGTTCATTTTCTTGATATTCATAATTGGTTCACTTGTTTTTAAGTATTGGAGTTCTTATGGAATGAATGTAAATATAAAGAATTAAAATTAAATATTATTTATGAATATCCATAAGATTTAATGGTCATTTATATCATTTGGTTACATGTAATGATGATAAATCATTAGTTGAAAATATTAATGACATTCACTTAGATTATTTTAGCGGTATTTGATTATTTGGAAATAGTTTAGACTCATGATTTAATATTATGTACATATACTGGTTCCTGAATATTAAATAGGAAATAATACATAAAATATAGTCTTTTTAAGAATTAAAATGGTTTCATGACCAGTAATTAAGGAGAAATTGATGAATGATACTTCGTTGTCCATGAAGGTTAGAAATTGGAACCTCATGGACATTGATATTTTTTATAAAATAAAAGAGAGAGAGTAAGAGTATTGATGATGGTTCTTACATTAAAATGATATAATTACGTTATATATATGATACTGTATTTATCATGGTCATTTAGATAGTGTATTTGAGGATAGGATAAAAATGGATAAGGATTGGAAAGGAAATTGAAAGAAATATAATGTGAATTTACCTCTTGAATCCACCTCCTTGAGAAACTCTTTAAGGGAAGGGATTTTGGTCTTTTGGAAAGACCAATAGATTATTGAACATGAAAAGTTACTAGGTAAGGGTAATTGTTAATATATTTTTGGAGCTTTAAGGCTTAGAAAAGTGAATTGAAGAGAGTGTGGGGGTGAGGGTTATAGTGGAGGAGAGGAGTGAATTTTGAATACTTTATTCATAATTTTATTATTTCACTCAAGAAAACCTATAGTATTGTTTCATTTGAAACCGAATATTAATAAGTGCATGTGATTTTGAACCAAGTGGCCTTAAATAATTCATGATTTCCTAAATAGTCTATTTAACTGATAATTTGAATATACGGTATTTTACCGTATTTCACTATTCATAAAAAATTCACGAATTTCCAAAAACTCACAAAACATCAGCCCAATTATTTTATGAAATATAGAATTCAAAAATGAACTCCATTTTTCAAAAATAAATTTATAAATATTACTAATTTAATTTTTAAATAAAATCATAGTTAATTCAAAAAATAACAATTTTAATGGTAAAATTAGTTTTATATCACATTGAAAAATTAATTAAGATCACATTATCTTATTATATTAAGAAAATTAAATAATATCATTATTTATTATTCATAAGGTTCATATTACTATTAATATTACTATTCATAAGGGTATTTTACTATTCAACAAAAAATCAGGTTGGTCTTATTAGACTCCAAATGACTTTCGGATCACAACTCTATATGACCATTTTTTTCAAAATTCAGAACATATTACAGAAAAAGTTGTGTTTAAGGGATAGATAATAAAATTTTTTGTTTTGAAGGGACTCATTATTTCATGCATTAAATATTTATTTTAAATACTTTGGGGTGCTACATTCTCCCCTCCTTACAAAAATTTCATCCTCAAAATTCACAAACGGTTACCTCACAAAAATATTTAGGTAGGTCTTCCTCATAATCTCTTTAGGCTCCAATTTCACCTCTTCAATTTTATGATTTATCCAATGTAAATTTACCATATTAGTTATATGATTCCTCAAAAATGTTTCTTTAGTGTCCAAAATCTAGATAGGCTCTTCACAGTAAGATATGTCATGTTCAAAATCTATACCCTCAGATGTGGGGGCATGTGTTGGGTATGGCATGTACGTTTTCAACAATGATACATGGAACACATTGTGTAATTTTTATATTCTTGGTGTCATATCCAAATGATATGAAAAATCTCTAATTGTCTCTATAATTACAAAAGGCCCAATGTACCTAGGGCTCAGTTTCCCTTTCCTTCCAAATCTTATAACTCACTTCCATGGAGATACTTTCATGAAAACATGACCCCCACCTGAAATTCCACATCCTTACTTAGATTATTGGAAAATTTATTTTGACTTATTTTAGATGTTTTTATATGACCTTGAATAGTCTTTACCTTCATCGTTGTTTCTTCGACAAGTTTTGACCCTACAAGCCTCCTTTCTCCGACTTCATCTCAACAAGTTAGTGTACGACATCTCTTTCTATATAATTCATCATATGACACCATTTGAATACATGAATGGAAATTATTATTGTAAAAAACTCCAATTAAGGTCAATATTTATCCCACATACATTTTAAGTCAAGTAAACATTATCTCAACTTGTCCTCTCAGGTTTGGATCTTCCTTTCTAATTGCCTGTCAGTTTGGGGGTGGTAAGAAGTACTCAATCAAAGTTTGGTATCCAAAGATTTCGGAATACTTTTCCAGAATTTAGACATAAATCAAGGGTCATGATCAGACATATATGAGAGAGGTTCTCCATGAAGTATCACAACTTATTTGATATATAGTCTTTCTACGTGCTCTAGTGGAAAATCATACCTTATAGCGAGGAAATGTGCAGATTTCATAAGTCAATGAAAAATTACCCATATTTCATCATTAATCCTTGTAATTTTGGTTAATCGAGTGAAACAATCCATGGTTACGTCATCCCATTTCCATGTAGGAATTGATAGATATTGAATGACTCCTTTTGGATGTTGCCTTACAGCCTTCACTTGTTGACAGACTAAAAAGCTTGATACGTAATCTGCAATTTCCCTCTTCATGTTATGCCATGAGAAATGTTACCTAAAATCTCTATACATCTTAGTGCTACCAAGATGTATGGATAAAATTGATCTATGCGAATCATCCAATAATTCCCTTTTTAGCTCGGGTATAGCTGGAACACAAATCATCATCCCAAATTTTAGAACATTATCTTCACACACAGTGTCATCCATCTTCCCATATTTCATAGCTTTAATTTTCTATTGTAGGTTCCCATCATCAGGATGCGAAATTTTAATCCTTTCTAATAAAGATGGATGGGAAACTAAATGAAGAAGTAGTGATGTTTCACCTTCTTTGATAATTCTCATATCCATCTTCACAAGATCCATATACAAAAGATCCTTTTCAATTATAATTTTATTGATAACTCCATGATCCTTCCTGCTTAATGAATCTGCTACCTCATTTTCTTTTAGAGGGTGGTTCTGTATTGTACAATCATAATCCTTATGTAGTTCGTGTCATCTCCTTTGACTAAAGTGAAGTTCTTTCATTGAGAAGATATACTTCAAACTTTTTGATCTATATATATCTCACATTTTTCTCCATATAAATAATTTCTCCTTATCTGTAGAACAAAGATTAATGCTTCTAACTCAAGATCATGAGTGAGATATTTTTGTTCATGAATTTTCAACTGCCTTCATGCATAGTAATAACTCAATCATTCTGCATAAGCACACAACCAAGCCCATTCTTTGATGCATCACTAAAGATCAAAAACCCATCATTCCCTGATGGTAAGGTTAGGATCGAGCATTTACTGACCTCCTCATCAACTCTTTGAAATATTCCTCACATTCCTTTCATATGAACTTAACCCATTTATGTGTATGCTTGGTCATTGGGTTTTCCAAATAGATGATGTTCTGAACTAAACACCAATAATAACCTTCTAAACCAATAAAAATATGTACATGAGTTGTGTTAATCGGATTAGGCCTTTCATGAACAGCCTTTATCTTTACAAGATAAATAGATATTGCATATTTAGAGGCAAGGTGTCCTAGAATGAAAACTGATTGAAACCAAAATTCCCACTTTCAGAACATCCCATATAATATATTTCATCAAACAGACTTTAGAATAGTGCGCAAGTCATTTTAGTGATCTTACTACCTTTTAGAGTATACTAATATATCATCAATAAATACCACCATAAATTCATCAAGATATTCCTTGTATCCTTTATTCATTAGATCCATGAAAACATAGGGTGAATTAGTCAGTCCAAAAGGCATTTCTGTAAACTTGTAATGCCCATACCTGGATTGAAATGTTTTTTTTATAATGTCTTCATTCCTCACAATAAACTGATGATATCCAGACCGAAAATCAATCTTTGAAAAATATTTGGCTCTAGTAATTTGATCAAATAAATCTTCAATGCACGGTAGGGGATACTTGTTCTTTATTGTTAAAGCATCGATCTCCCAGTAGTCATTGCACAAACTCATAGATTAATCTTTCTTCTTAATTAAAATAATAGGGTATCCCTATAGAGATACACTATGGGGAATAAATACTTTATCACTCAATTCCTCCTGTTGTTTATTATGTTCCACTAACTCCGCAGTGGCCATTCTATAAGGGGTCTTTGATATGGGCCATGAACTTGAAATTAATTCAATAGAAAAATCAATTTCCCGCTCTAGAGGATATCAAGATAAATCCTCTGGAAAGACTTAATAATATTCTTTCACAATAGATACATCATCAATTTGAACATTCTTTTCCTCACCCATAGTTATTGCATTCCCTTCCTCCCTAATAATTTATTTCTGTAGATCTATTGGGTGTAGATCAAGATGAGAATCAGATGGTGATGTTTTTTCCCTAAAGATAAGGGATTCCACATAATCCTAGAAAATTGTAACCTCCTTCTTATTGAAAAAAATATTCACATCATGGTTTGAAATATAATCCATACTAAGGATTATATAAAATTCATTATTGGTTATGAAAATAAAATCAGAAGATAAAGCACATTTATGTACTATAATAGGGATTTCCTGACACAACTTTATTTCAATGATACATCCTTTATGATTTTTGACTGAAAAATACCTTATTAAATCGAATTGTTAAGATATCAAAAGAATCTGATGATCCAGAATCAAATAAATCATTGGCTATGTTTGATGAAAAAATTAATTTATCTGCGACCACATTGTTAGGAACTTTAAACTCCGCAGTTGGGACCGCATAAGCTCGGCCATTCCCCCTTGGACTTCATTGGGGAACATTTACCTAATTCAAAGGACATTCATGTGGATAATTTCCCATCTCCCAGAAATTATAGCATTGAATATTTCAAGCTTCTTTCTTCCCCTAAAAATCTCGAGATAGGTGGACTTTTTCTCTTTACATGAAACAGACTCCCATTCCCTTCAGGAATGTTATAGGGTATTTCTTCCCACAGTTACTACATGATGGTTGTTCAACTCTTCCCATATTCCCCATTTACTTATTTTCTTTTATAGAGTAATTGGTGGCCCTCATCTTCTCTTTTTTTCATCTAATATAATATGAATTCAAAATTCATTTTCTGTCTTGATAGCACTTGAGACAATATCTTCATATGATGGGAAACTTTGGGAGACTAGAGCCTTTCAGGAGAATGGTTTTAAAACATTAATGAATCGATCATTTTTTCTCCATAGATTAAATATTTAGTCCAAAACATGCCTTTCCAGCCTTGTATATTTGGCATCATTATTGGAAAAAATTTCACCGTCCTTCTACCTCAGATTCAAGAATATCCTTTCCATATCCACTCGTTGTTCATGAGGAAAGTATTTCTCATGGAAGATTTCATTAAAATCCATCTATTCCATCTCTTATATCTCTTCCTCCCCCTTTGTGTTTTGGATAAATGACTAACACTGATATGCATCTCTTGATAGACGATAAACTGCCATGATGACCATCTCTACTTCATTACACCCCAAAGAGAGAAATATCTTCTTCAGGGAACATATTAACTGCTCAGCTACAAATGTATTTGTAGTCCCATTTAATTGTGTAAGTTGTTGTCATATAAAGGGATCTAAAAAATATCCTCCAGACAATGGATCTGGATGCTCCATATGGGTGTGGTTATTATTCATAACCTGAGTAAGTAGTCTTAGTATAGTAATAAGCTGCTCATCACCAGTCACAGTACCAAACCCAACATCATTATATTTCATTGAAGGGAAATACCTACATGGGACACATGCATTCATTTGGTTTCCATTACATCCACTAGGTACCATTTATAAAAATGGAATATACTTGATTTGGGTATTAATCATAATTTATAATCACAACGTAGAAAAATAATTAGCATAAATTTAAATTCCAAACATAAATAACCTCTTAATCATCAACGTGGTTTCTTTTAGGAAAAAAAATACATTTCAATCCTTCATAATGGCTTGTATTGAAATTGTAAATTATCCTAAGAATATACCTTGGTAGTGTCAAATCAGGTGTATAGTAAGGCCTATTGTCATCTACTAGGATACCTCAGGTAAATCTTAAAACTCCTTGTTAGACCTTTCACTCCTAGGTACATCTGTTTCAGAACCACATCCACATGTAGTATCCAGACAGGGATGCTTTTTCTAGAAATATCCACATAACATATTCTTTACCAAAATACGAGGATGTTCTTTTATGCTTATCCTCAAATACTATATTAGGTATTTGTTCCCTAATCTAAATTTCTTAAATCATGTTTCTAAGTTCACTACTAAACTTCCATCGATACCAACTTTAAAAACCCTACCCTAGCAGCCCGGAGTCGGTACCTTATTTTATTTCCTTGGAATATAAACAAGGAATATGCTTCCTGATGAACTGAGTAGTTTAGTAGTATTGGAAACAAGATACATACATAAGTTCAACATTACAACTTTAAAAGAAATACAACAATGAAACTCATTCAACGACATCCATAACTCCTAAGTTATTTCATCATCTCACTCATAATAAAAGTTTTCATGTCCTTAGAAAGTGAAACATAAGAATGGGGTGAGCTCAAAATCTCAGTAAGGGTACTCAATACAACGGAAGATATCATAACTTAAACATTAGGAATGTTGAATAACTATAAACATATGCCTTTAATAAAAACATGAACACATTATAGAATGAATAAGAGTGGAACAAATAATTCAATAATCATGTGTATTATACTAGTCAAATAATCCAATAGAACCATAAATTCTATTTTCCAAATTATGGGATGAAAAATTTGGGGAATTATAACCATACCTTCAAGTCCTCGTGCCAAGACCACAAATAATCATTTTTCTAAGGACTTGTTCCAAGACCATAGTTTGTCCCTTGAGACCTACTGATGCACCGAGGGGCTATATAGGTCCTCAACCGAAACTTAATATATACAATGCATTCCTCATATAAATAGGGTTAAATATAAACAAAATATAAATTTATATTGATACTAATATATGAAATCTAAATAACTTTTCCCATACACTAAGCATAAACACTAACCATTTAGATTAAATAGGTGAATGGTTTTAAGATAGCACATACATATAAAAAATAATAATAAACTATTAAATTAAATATGTTAGATGATACCATGAAATATTAATCCCAAAAATACTTAAGAATCAACATGATTGTTTAAATATATTAATATACTCTTATAAAATCTCTGAGTAATTCTTGAGATAAATATTCATCTATTTTGAAAATAATAGTTATTTTGGAAAAATATTTGTAAAAAAATAGAAATGAAGTAAGATAATATTTTCATAATAAAATGAGTGATTTTATAAATATAATGGTTTACAAGAATATATTATATATTTCCCTTCAAAATAGGTAGGAATTTTATAAATTCTTTTGAATCGGGCTTATATTTCAGAAACAATTTTGAATGTTCCTTTCCAACCATTTAACTATCCATAAAATATAGAAGTATATGGGTTGGTGAAAATATGTATAACACTCAAATATATTTATGAAGAGTAAAAAATAATACACAATAGTTTCATTGAGGTAATTAGACAATAAATGTAACCCAAATGAAAAATGGAGGTTTGGTTAGAAAATCCCTTACAATAAGTATTAATATGTTCCCCTCTTGAAAATAAGGTCCTATAATATGAAATTATATTTATTAATAACTTAATTAAGAACCTATTATAAATTTATTTAGTTTATAATAATTTTATTATGTTCATTATTTCCAAATTGATAAGTTATAATATTTAATTCTCTCATTCCGGAGTGTTTGTTTTCTTGATTTTCATAATCGGTTCACTTGTTTTTTAGTAATGGAGTTCATGTGGAATGGATGTAAACCTCTAGAATTGAAACAACATATTATTTATGAAAATATATTTTATTTAATGGTCATTTATATCATTTGGTAACATTAAATGAGGATGAATCATTAAAAGAAAATATAAATGATATTCACATTGATTATTTTAGCGATATTTGATTATTAGGAACTAGTTTGGTCTTATGATTTAATAATATGTAAATATACTGGTTCCTAAATATTAAATAGGTTATATTACATATATTATAGTATTTTTTAAAAATAAATATGGTTTCATGACAAATAATGAAGGAGAAATTGAAGAACGAAACTTCATTGTCCATGATGGTTATAAATTGGAACATCATGGATGTTGATTTTGTTTGTAAAATAAAAGAGATAGAATAAGAGTATTGATGATGGTTACTCCATTAACATGATATAATTCTAGTATATATATGATAATTTAGTAATAATGGTCCTTTATAATGATGAGGTGAGGTGAGTATAACAATATAAATGAACTTGAAATGAAATTGAATGAAATTGAATGTGAATTTACCACTTGAATCCCCTCCTTCAGAAACTCTTTAAGGGAAGGGGTTTTGGTCTTTTTAAAAGACCACAAGTTTATAGAAAGTGGGGAGTGACTAGGGAAGGGTGTTTGGGCAGATCTTTGAGGAACATTAAGTGTTAGTGGAGTGAATAGATGATGGAGTGAGGGGGGTTATAGTAGAGGAGAGGAGTGAATTTTGAATAATTTATTCATTATTTTATTATTTCCATCAAGACAATCAATAGTATTATTTCATGTGACCCGAAATTGTAATAAATTTATGTGAGTTCTAACCAGGTGTCCTTACATCACTCATGATGTCATAAATAGTTTATTTAACTCATAATTTGTATATACATTATTTTACTATATATCACTATTCATAAAAAATTCAAGAATTTTAGAAAAATCCCAAAAATTTACCCAAACAATTTTTTGAAGTTTAGAATTTGAAAAAACTCCATTTATCAAAAAATAAATTTATAAATATAATTAATTTAATTTTTAAATGAAATCATAGTTAATTCATAAAATAAAAATTTTAAAGGTAAAATTAGTTTTATATCACATTGAAAAATTAAATAAGATCTCATTATCTTATTACCTTAAAAAAATAAAATAATATCATTATTTAAAATTCATAAGTGTCATATTACTATTCATAAGGGTATGTTACTATTCACAATGAACTAAATTTGGTTCTATTAGACTTCGAATGACTTACTTATCACAACACAAGATGATCATTTTTTGAAATTGAAAACATTGTAGAGGAAATTTTCTATTTAATAGCTTGATTATTAAATTTTGTGTTTTGTAGGGACTCAGTGTTTCCTTCATTTAATATTTATTTTCAAAACATTGGGGTATTATATATATTAACCATTTTAGGATAATAATACACTATATATAAGAGTAATTTAATTTTCGAATGAAAATAATAAATAATTTATAATGTTATTTTTAATTTATAACTTTTTTTCTAATCTTTTAAAAGGAATTGTTTTGAGTAATATGCATATAATATGATAATAATTATGTGGAATATTAATGAAATATTATTTAAATTATAAATGCATGATAAAATATATTCTTTTTAAATTATGTTTAGTCATTTATTTTAACAAATCACTAATGGGAAAACACCTCCAATGTTTATTTTTTTACATTTCAAAAATGGTTTACAACCTATGTTAATCTAGGATAAAATTAATGTGGAACTTTCCTTGTAGGATTTCATAAATAGACATTGAAAACCCATCCATGAGGGTAATTATAGAGTAATTTCCACATTGGTTTTATAAAAAAACAATCTTTGAGAGATTTATTACATTTGATGGGATTTCAACAAAATAAAAATAAAACAACTGACATGGGAGGCCACTTTCAACATTTATTTTTACTAAAAAAATGATGTAGAAAGCCTACAGGGGGGGTTTCAATGTTGGTTATTTATAATACATCTTTTTAATGTTAGAAAAATAAATAAAATGTTAAATTTTATATAATCCAACACCTAAAATATAAAAATTTATAACAAAAAATAGTAATAAAATTGTAGAAATTACACTATAGTAAAAAACTCACTGAAAACTTTTACAAAAAATTTTAAAAACATATACATAAATGAAAATAAAAATAAAAATTAGTCAAACATAGAAAATATTGTGCGAAAATATTTTGAAGGTGTTTAATTTATTTGGATGTATATAAAGAAACATCACAAAAAACAAACAAAATAATGTGTTACAGATTTAAAAAATAACATATTTCTTTTAATTATATGTATTATAATGATACTAAACCATTAAAAATATATTGTTTTTCTGGTCATTGTTATCTAATAAATTTATAACAAAACATAATATCCACATATAATATTCACTTTTTGAAGACAACACTCATTTTATGAAGAAATATTTAAAATATAAAAATCGTATATGTGTTTTAAAAACTAATTTGTCACTTATATAAAAGTTACTCACCTGAACATTCAAATAATAAATATTTTTTCGTAACATTTTTGGATATAATTCCATGTTTTAACAAATTCTTGATATGTTTCCTTTTTTAAAATTAATTATCAAAAATGAAATTAAATAAAAAAATAAAAATTTTAAAATAGTCTGAGACATCAATTGGTCCCCCAAGTCATTCCTGATAGTAATTAATTAATGGAAATCATGGTTACAGTATATTCATATGGGATACTGAGATTACACAATTAGATATTTCTATTTGATACATAAAAAATACACCTAGAAAAATATATGAATGATAAAATTACATCAAACTTGTTCAAATATTGACTATAATCATCATTTAAATTATCACATCCATTGAAGGTAGCCACTTCATATAGACACAGAATGAACCCATAGCCTCTAAGAGATAAATTAACAAAACTGATAAAGTGTAATAACCAATTTTTATACAAATTCCAAGATAAAAATTGTGTGACTTCACCCATGGTCAATTACCATTTTTCTGAGAAACCAAAATCAACTACACTGTTAAAACATCCAAAAAATAGGGATATCATAAGCATTGATATTATCCAATCCATGTAGATTCCATGTGGTAGTGATGTCGTGCATCCTATTTTGATCCATCCAAATTCAAGTAATAAATGATTAAACTCTTTTCTAATCTATATGGGAACCAATGCTGTTATTGTCCCATCACATCTAGGTTAGACTCTAGAGTTCCCTGAGGTTACATAGGAAACTTTAATAAGGCCACACCTTATCATCATTGAATGTATCTATCCCAAGAAAATCATGAGTATTAATCTTAAATCCTCCAATCATCATAGCAGTGATGATTGATTGAATTATCATCGTCGTATTGGTGATCATTCTGGTACTTGATCTACTCATCAATTTGAATCTTCTCTCAACACTTATCTACTGTATCACCCATAAATGAAGATCAAAAATTAAAGTTGAAGAATAAAAATTGTGTCACAAACTTCTTTTCAACAAATCAACTTCCAATTTTTCTCCTAAAAATTTATGTAATCCACTCTATGTAGCCTTAAACAGTAAGGAGTTTTGTCATGTCTTGATCTAGGAATCATCAAATTCAACAGTGGTGACTGTCCAATCATGAAAGTCAAGAAAAAAAATAAAATTTTCTGAAATATCATTGGAAAAAAATTTATGAGTAAATAAGTGTTCCTTTTTATATTGTAAGAAACACATGTCCTTGCTTGATACAACCACATTTGTGATAACACCACAGACCACCTAAATTTTAAAAAAATCAAATCCAAGACAACTCTTGTAAATAGAACAACTAATATATTCAATGATTATAAGTATATACATTAATGAATAATGAAAAAAACATACCATAATAATATATCACACTTTCATTTGAAGTAATCACATCATGTTTAGAATTCAACAATGATATAACCCCCCCCCCCCCAAAGCTTATAGTAAGATCTGGTCGCTATCTCAAAAGAAAAATTAGAAAACCAGCATTTACACTCACTCAAAAAATTTATAACTCTCCATCATGTTGACTTGATGAAAGATAAAAAGGTTTATGAACAAATAATATCAGTGAAAATTCATATAAATACTGAATTGAAACAAACTTCCTTGAAAATTCAATAAACAATACCAAAGAAACCAACTTCAATAAGGGGAATAAATAGGAAAAAAATTGTTCCCATGAAATTTAACTAAATATAAAACCATGATTTCATTTAAATTCATCCTCTATATTTAAAAAATCATTTTATAATTTAATGATAAAAATCCATAATGCATTCTCCACCATTGTATATTTTTTAACACAATTTCATCATATTAGTCAATACATGAGTTTATATATCCCCCTAAGTCATCTCTAAGATGATATGAATTCCTCACCTTTGAGCCAAAATCTACATCATCATGATTATTGGAATATTAAGATGTTTTTTACTCAAACATAGAAGATGAATTGATGCATTTATATTACTTCAAGTGGATTACATTACTGATTTATCCTTCCTTTAAACCTTGTAATGAGAAGGTAAATTAGATTACTTTTGAAATATTCCTAAGGATATTATAATATTATTTCTTTCCAATTTATAGTAATCAACATGACATTGAGTATTTCTAAGATGTGGAGTGATAAATTTGTCTGATTCAACAATTGGATTCCTTCATTTTAGTGCAACAGAAAGGCTCCCTCAACCTTTTAGGCTATATCAAGAAGTATAGCATGGGAATTACAACATGCACATCAGAGTCCTTGTTCAGTTCATAAGTATAACCAGAATCCTTATCACACTTCTTATTGATCTCCTCATGTTTAGTGTCGATAAGATAAGCACCTTCCTTGAACTCAAAATTAATAGGGGGAACTGTGATATCCTTATGTTTCCCCTCTATAACCCACACCTCCTTACTCCAAATCAAAGGAATAATAGTAGTTCAATGATATTTTATTATCTAAGAATCACATGCTTTAAAAGTATAACCAAACGCTTTACATCAAAAGTAACAACAATGGTATATTTTTATAACCAATATTATACCAAAAACTAGAGTCACCATTATGAAAGTATACGCATTGTGGGAGAATTTCTGAAAATTTAATTTCAAGGAATATTTCAGACATCTATTTCATAGAAATTATTTCATTTTTGGCATCAAATTTATTCATCCACTTAAAGAGACTTTTAATTATGTGAATTGAAATAGGAATTATGAGACGAAAAAGAATACCATAGAAAACAAATGTAACATAGGTATATGAAACTGATCTCTCTTTTCAATATCCAGGATGTTGCCTTTCAAAATATTTAAATATAATCTATTCTTCATATATCAATAATCATTATAAAAGTACAATAAATTTATAATATATAAAAAACATGTGATAAATTTGTTACCCAATCAGCTTCCTGAGGAATATCTAATGGTAGTTGAACCTAAAATTATAATTTTCATTTTAGTGATTCCATTGATATTTGATACTCCAATATAAGGTAAAAGTAAGAAAATATTATCAATAATTTTGAATTTAATTATAAATATAAAATTAAAAGAAACACATACCTCATATTTGAGTTTACGAAAAACATTAGATTGAAAAATTAATAAATGGAAAAAAATTCAAACTGTGGATAGCTCTTTAGTTGGTAAAAACATTGAAGCAGTAAGATCAATAATGTCATGTAATGCTCCTCTTACATTACTCAAATTTATAAGATAATGATTTAAATAATATCCTATATTATTTAAAATTATGTATGATATAATGCATATATGGGGATCCCCAAAATTCCTCTCACAATACATGGTAAGGTATGAATGAGGAGGTGATTGGTCTAGTAGGAAGGTTGCACAGGTTGTGTCTATCTCATCACATCTACATGCATAATCAATAAAGATTATTTATTCTTATCCTTAAAAGAATATTTTATGGGTTGTGTATTTGACTTTAAAGAATCTATTTCTTCCATATATTCCTCCCCCATCATTGTCTCACTAAGGGAATGAAAAATACTATTTAATATTTGAAACCCTCCTAATCCCCTCAAACATGACCAGGTTGTTCTGAATTTCCCAAAGTTGTGGTAAACATATCCTTCCTACCATTAATGATAAATTTCCCCTATGTCATTTTCTCTAGAAGTGACACCTGATGTAATATATTAAAATTTAATATTAGTGAGAAAAATTTACTAAAAAGTAATGTTGATGAAATGTAACAATTAATTTCTTGCAATATTATTAGACACTTCCTTTTATGGATCAATAATATACATTACCTTTCTAACATTATCACCTTTATATTTTTAATGATAATTAGGAGGATATGGAGGTTCATTTTGGACCACTTTATAGTCACTACTTTACTTGGTTCATAATGCACTAAGTTATTCAACAATTATATATTCTTCTAATAAAGGACACCCTCCTTGTGACAATGTATGATGATATAAGTTGTGAGGTTGTATCACTTGGTGAGCTTTCCATGATACCTATTACATAAGAAAAAATTAATAAGTTATAAAGTAATGAAAATTAATTGAAGATATAAATTTTGAAAAGAACAAAAACACACCATAAATACATCCTCCTTCCAATTGGAGGAAAACATCTGACATTTCTCTATATCTATAAACTCATACTCAAGGCATCAATATTTATCATTTTGAATCCCAAAAATAAATGTTGAAAACAACTTTTACTTAAAATCTCTTCATCTTTCTTTGGAAAATGACACACACTTTTTAAATTTATTTTTTATATGTAATGTTAAATTTTAACTTTAATTGAATAAATAAAAGATTCAGAAATGTATAATATTTAAACCATTGGAAAAACTAAACAAATAATTTTATAAAAAAAAATTTAGGGACTCCCATAATAGATCTTTGACCAACTGGTTGAAGCTCCTCTAATTAGTGTATAAAATAATTATCCTATAATAAAATTGTCCAACTAGGTAAGTCCTAAATTGTGTGCTATTTGGGACCATTGGGATGTCTCTCTCATCAAATTTAATAATCACCATTTTCTCTCCATGTGTGAGTAAATGTTTTGGGGAACATGAAATCTCATGCTTACTATCTTTAGGTATAGTCTTATCTAGAGAAGAAGAAGAACTAAAAATAATTTTAAGAAATATAAATTTAATTTCATTAAAGAATTTAATTAAAATAGATATATATTTAAATGAAAAATCATGCATACATTGGTTCCCCTACATGAGTGTCTGTCATTTTTAAATATGTATGCTACCTGAAAAAAATTATGTGTACCTATATTTCAATAAAATTAAATGAATATAATAAATAAAATTTTCATCGTTCATAATATATAACAAAAAAATTATAAATTAAAAAAAATTGGAGAAAAATTGATATCAACCAAAAAGGATATAATGATAAGAAAATTTATAAATACAAACTGTTATAAATATAAACAATTTCAACCAATAAAAATTCATGGTCATAAATAACTTAAATTAATAAATAATTATAACATTAAAAATATTTTAAGAAAAAAATCTTTATTGGATAATAAAATGAATACAAAAATATTATTTGATGAATACAATTTATCACTAACTAATAATTAATCTATCTTAAAAAATAACATAAAAATTTGAAAATAAAGAGATCCTAAATGATTTTGAACTCACTCAAAGGTAGTGGAAATATGGTGAATTTGTAATAATTGAAAAGAAACATATAATCTCATATAAAAAAATACTTACACATGCTTATTTTTTTGAAAAATAATTTATATTTTGAAAAAAATATAAAAATGAAAACTATTATATAATAAATAAATTAATCAAAAGTAATTATAATTAATAACCAATAAATGAAAAAAATCATGAAAAAATAACATTCTAAATTTTGGAGGTCTATAATGAAAAGAGATTATAAATATTTACCTAGATAATTAGGTGATAAATTTTGTGTTTTCATATATTCCTTCGGAATTATCTTTCATGAAGTATGAACTATATCCACATTATAGTCATTTTAATCATCTAGAAATAATGTAATAGATGAAGAAACCTCATAGAAATCCATAACATTATCATCATTCTTAGAACAAAAATGAATTATTTTCCATTGAAAAATAAAGAACCACTGATCATTAAATGGTTCAATAACAAAAAGTATTTTCTTTTAATGTGTCACCATGATAAATTGTTACTCTTTACAATTAAATATTTTTGAATCAATGAGTGAAAATCCATATTCATCATGTTTTATTCCATTATTTATATCAACCAAGTTATAATTGAACAATATTATGTGAAATTTAGTATAATCACTTTCTCATATATCCTCCAAAAACTCCAAAATATGTTATTGATGCAAAAATTAGGTTTATAAATTATGTAATTGAAACATGTAAGGCTTTAGTCATAGAAATTACCAAACAATTTTAAACATTACTCATATCATCCTAATATTTTCTGTAAATTTTGTAACCCTTAATATCAAAACCAAACCATGTGATCACATTAATAGATTATACTCCAACTAATTACTTCAATGTTTTTGATGAAAATAATGTTTGGTTGACTTTCTCTTAATACAATGAAATAAATTCATTTTTATGCATATCATCATCCATTTTCATTTCTTTTTGGATATTTTACATTTATTCCATCAATATGTGATGATATATATATATGGTTGAAACTCATCTATGTAGTTTAAAATAAATAAATGTTCCTTCATCAAGTCATCATGTTGAATGATATTTATCATAAATCAATGAATCCATCTACCTTCGCTCTCAACTGTCAAATTTTGAGATATAGGGAGACCAATATGCTCTGTATCAAAAAAAATAGTATAGATATCAATCACCTATTCCAATATAGATTTTTTTAAAATTTAGTCTTTTAATCAATGAGGATTTATAATATATCATATAAAATGTTTCACATATATTTTGAAAGGATTCTTCCAATGTAAAAAAATACACCCGAATATTCTTATCTCAGGCACCCAATGAATAACTAGATAAATCATTATATTCAAAAAGTTAAGTGGGGTAATATATTTTTAGTTGAAAATGTTTGAGTTCTTCTTCATTATCTTACTCAACTAACAGATTTGGATCAACGATTTTTATATAAATGGATTTGAAAAAATAACATATAGTGATGATAGAATTTCTAACATGTGACAAAAATATACCACATACTATGCCTGGTAGTAATTGTTGTGTCAATACAAAATATTAATGAGATTTAAAAAATATTTATTTAAAATCTTTGAATGACACAAAATTCATCACACTTAAAGAATATCTATTGGTTTCATTGAAACCATACTCATACTGAAAAAAAAAATAATCTACTCACTATTTCTTATTTTGAGACAAGACGGTGGTAAATATGTTTTATTTCCATTCATAGTCAGAGCTAACTCTACACATATTCTCATGGTTATCAAGTCTCATTTATCATGATATCCCTATTTTTCCATTTCTTTTTAATAAAGTTCTAATAAAAATTTGACATATTTTTTTCTCAATATCCATAATGCCAATGTTATGTTGTATCTCTAAAAAATATTCAATAAGGTAGTTCGAATAAGATTAAATTTTTATTCAAGATATTTTTTGATGACCATAACATCCATTATTTTCAAATGTAAAATTAGTGTATTTCACCTGTTTGTAATATTCCTTATATGAAAATGCTCACACGGATAGATTATATTCCAATAAACCATTAATCTTTTTTTAAATCTCAGATAATGAAGATCAATCTCAAAAAACAACATTGATATCCCACGTACATGGACTTTTTTACATTATGAAATAGATTGTATGATGTCTATTCATCATAAACTAGACATTATTTATGTCCCTAAACATTGTATCTAGATTATTTTCCATATCTAGTAAATTTTTCTATAGTGAATATTATCATATCACGCAAAATAAAATTCTCTTTATTGTATGCACAGAAAATTGTGAAACATATCACCCATAAAATCTTCAAAACATCAATAAATAGTGAAATATACACATCAACATCATTTCCAATAATTTTTTCTCTAGAAATTATCATGCTCATTAAAATGTATTTTTTCAATACACATATTTTTAGGGAAATGTTTTAAACAAGAAATAAAATATTCCATGATCTATGTTGGATACTGAGGCTCTGATATAGTTTCATTCAATCTGTGAATTGTCCTTATACATCACACATTCATAGGGGAAATCTTATATTTTTTATACCTCAATCCCATTGGGTGTAATATTTTTGGGTGCGTTAGAATAGGATTTTGGGAGCCTATTACGTTTAGGAAGTAACACATTTTAATTTTCAATAAATTCAGTGAAACCTTTATCACTCCACCCATTTAATGCTTTAAAGTTAAGTAATTTTTGAAATTGTCATAACAGGGTAATTTCTTTGCAATCTAAGAATAGTGGCTTCTCATAATCTCTCTAAAAAAGTTCAATAGTTTCTTCTTATAGATGGTTTCAATGCCAACATAATTAAATTAATTATTCAATGTAATCCTCTATCTCATTCTAAATAATTTCATCAACATTAGATATTGATTTTTTTTATTTCACCAAACCAAAACCATCATGTATAATTAACTGTAAAACCATAGAAAAAAAGATTATCCTTGATTTATCTGGAATTTAAATTTTTCATATTCAAACACTTCATGCATAGGTATAAAATAAAATCTATGTTTTGAAAATTTTATTTATAAAAATCATATAAATAATCCACTCTTTTTTCATATTCGTTATTATCTCTTCATAATTTATCAAATTTCAATCCATTAATTACCAAAAATCCCATTTTAAAAGTTAGATATATTAAAACATATATAACTTTCAATATATATATATATATGTATATGTATATTTTAAACACAAAATCAAATTATTAAATTAATAAATTATTGACAATTAGTTGATCAAAACAACAAAATATACATAATGATCAAAAATTATCCTCAAAAATTTATATACAAGTGATTAAGAACATATAAAAATTTATATTTAAAACATGGAAAAAATTAACAAATAATTTTCCTTAAAAAATCTTAAAAATGAAAACAAATTTATAAAAAAATTATAAAAAATTATAATATCAACAACAAAAATTTATATATGAAAAAAAATTTAAGAAAAAAAATTCAACAACAAAAAACATATAATAATAAATAAATTATAAATAAAAACAATTATAAATATAAATAGATCGAGAAAAAAAGTGCAGTTACAAAAAATTTATAATATAAAAATTTATATCATTGACCAAATTTTAACAAAAAATATAATTAATAATAAAATTTAATGAAACAAATTAAATGTTGAATCAAATTTATAACTAACAAATAATAAATTTATCTTTAAAATTTTAATGACACCATATAAATTTTGGTGGTCAAAAATGAAAAAAATAGCTTGAATCATGAAAAAATATCTCATTGTTAGTGGAAACTGGGTGAACACTACATGATTGAATAAAAACATTTAAAAAAATGAAGTAACAAAAAACCAATAAAAACTAGAACCAAAATTTTTGTTTCACTGGAATAGATTTTTCTAGAACTAAATATTATCGAGAATCATTAAATAATAATGAAGGATATAAGATTGAATGAAATATATAATGAAAATAAATTGAAATAGAATATTGATCTTTTTCATGGTTTTTCTGGTTTTGTCCACTTCCATCGAAGGTCAAGAGGCGGAGGTATTCATATGAAAAAAATGTGGATTCTATGTGCATGTTTTTTTACCACTTTTGACATCGGCTTTATTAAAAAATGATGTTTTATTTTTTAAAAATTTATTAAATGTTGGTTTTTTATGAAACCAATGTTAAAATTATTCCAATGATCTTTTTACATTAGTTTTATCTAAAATTTAATTTATAAAATAATCAAAAAATCTTTTAACATTGGTTTTTTAAAATAATTTCATTAAAATTTCACCAATACACTTTTAACATTGGTTTTGAAGAAACAATCATTAAAACACTAACATTGAACCCTCTATTTTTTCTAATGATTTTTCACATGAAATGTTTCATAACATTACTTTAAATGGGTGTAAATTTAAATATTTTGATTATAAAAACAAGAATCATACATTTATTAATAATTGGAATAAAATGAATTAATTACCTTTTAAATGATGACATAAAAGTAAAACTATTAATAAAAAAATATTTTATCAAATAAAACTATATGTGTTAAAATAATCATGAACACGGTAAATGGTATTTTATAAAATCATTTTAAATAATAATAATTGATCATAAAATTCCAGTATTTTAGAATTAATAATTTATAGGATAATAGATAAGATAAAATACATATGTGATGTATATTTATACAATTGTTTTTCTAATATCATTTTTGGTTTTGAAAATTAATCAAAGAAATGTAATTTTGAAAATTGGATAGTTATAATTAGAACAAGAAAATTAAACATGGGATTAAAATTAGAAAACTACTTGGAACTGAGAAGTATACATCTCCTTCTCTTATAGAATACTCCCTTTGAGGGATGACCACTTCTCATTGCATCTATGAAAACAACTTTAGTATGTGGCATGAGGTGTTAATATCATGCCTCCCATAAACACTTTTCATTATCATCATTAGATAGTAATATCAAACCCCCCATATTTGATTTTTAAATTTCAAGTCATAATGTCACACTTCCCTAAAAGTATTTTCTTTTATCGCACAACAAAATAATATCACCCCCCCCCCCCACAATTTTTTTAAGGTGTGAGGTGGTAAAATATCTCTAATAGACTATTTTCATTTGCAGGGTGGGGAAAATAATATCAAAACCTAGATAAATGATTCTCATTTATAGAATGAGTCAGTAATCCCCCCCCCCCCGCCCACAAAGAATTTACATTTTCAGTGTGAGGTGGCAAAACCACTCCCACCAAAAATGATTTTCTGTTTATGGTGCTTGCTGATGACTCAACCACCCCCAAAATGGAAATATTTTTTGGATGAAGCGACTATTTTATGTCCTTCAATATATCAACTAGTATTTTTTTGGACATTACACTATTTTGGGAAAAAATTATTCATGTACCCTATAAATAACATATATTATCCTCCAAAGAAGGATATATGAGGATGAAAGATATCGGGGAGGTGATTGAGATGGAGTAGGAGATGAATAGACAATACTATGAGATATAATTGTCGTTTTGAAGGTAATTATTAAAATACTTACCATTAAGGAAAATTTGATCCCATAATGTGATGATTGTCTAAAAGTCCCTTCCCTGGAAAGCGATACCCTTTGTAAGGAAAAGGATAGACCAACTCACCCACAAAGGGGATCCCTTTTCTCCATGAAGTAATACTTTCATAAATAAATACCCTTCTATGAAAGAACCCATCTATTATTCGCCAACCTGCATAGTGAGAATAGTTTAATAAATGGAGTGTCATTTGGGTATTTTACCCATTAACTCTCTCTTCACTCCATCAATGTAGTGTTTAGAATCACCTTTTCCCCTCTATGAACTATCAAAATTGTTCCCCTAACCAACACTCAAACTTGGGAATGACATCAATGAGTCCCCTGCATGGTTAATGGATCTATCCATCAAAGGGAAGAGAAATATATGTATTTTCCTCCCACAATCGTTCATTATCATGGTAAAGGAAGCTACCACATTTGGCCACCAAAATATCTAGGGTCTTTGGAATGATCACAATAATGCATTCTCATGGTAACAGGGATCCCAACCATCAAGTTGATGGAGGCAGTTTATGTAGAAACATTCATTCTGCATGCCAACTAAAATGTGAAGTGAAACATGTCAAATCAATTTATATATATTTATATTCATATATATATTTAATCCCTGACCAGAGTTTTGTAAAAATTCAATAAGATGATAATGGTTGAGCCTTACCTTTGTCCCTAACTTCTTCATCTTAGCCTCACCCTCATCCAGCAGCAGATGATATGCAGGTGTCTCCCATGGGAATCAATCCTATTGTAATCCTCTATCCTTTCTTGAAGATTTCATATTCCTCCTGTTTTTCATATCTCCACCTTCATCCACTTGTGGATGAGGAATAAATTTCAACCTGGGATTTCGATTTAGGTATAAGTCTATCCAAAACATGATTGTGTGACATGTAAATATTTTATTGTAGCTTTTTTCTCACACTGAGAATGAATCATGTGATCCTATATATCAATAGTGATCATCACACTAGCATGATCAAAACTCTTAAATGGGCATCACACAATGTCAAATAACTAAATCATGTTTTTATATTCTCAAATGAAAATATTCCCTACAAAACCAATTTTATTGGGCTATATACGAAATGATGTATCAAATTATCCTGCAAAGTGGGAGTAAACCCCAATATTTAAAAACAACATGGGATGTGATTCGAATTCTAAATGGATATGTTGGAATCCTCCCCTAAGGTTCAAACCCCCACACCTTCAGTCTAACATCATTCTCATTGGGTTGAATTCATAGTATGACCAAATCCCCGCCTATAGGTCATTGTTCCATACAAGTCCAATCATCTCATCTTTTTAGATCTATATTCCTAGTGAGATTGATCCTTACATAGATATATTCCCTATAATACCAATAAATTCCTATGAGTCCATATTCCATTCAGGGTCAACCAAAAAGGGTAACCAATGTGTAAGTCCCATGCCATATTGTTATAGGAAACTTTCCCATATATATCCTTATTAAATGATATTAAACTACATTTTATGATCTGTGTCACTCACCCATAATAGATATGATGTGTCCCATTTAGTGGTACCAAAATACATGGGTTTAGATTCCCTTCCCAAGGATATGTAGAAGTCCCCTCTCATGGGCCTGATCCAAACATTGAAACTACATATGGCTCTCTGGATGATAATAAATTACATAACTACAAATTATGAGCCCTTAAATCCTAATGATCATTAAAAAATAAGTAAAAAATTATATAGAGAACCTATGATACATAGAGATGGATTTCTCAATGTAAAACCTCAAATATATATAGATGGTTTCATTGATATTGAACCTATAATAAAAATAATGGATACTCGTGCATGAATACATGGTTGATTCAATATGTAAAGGGTATTCTACCTTATATTCAGTTTTATAAAATATTTTTGAATATATCTTAAATCTATAATAGAGACACATAGTATGAAATAATGCCCAAAAAATTGGGTGATGAGCCCGACCTCCCATTATCTTGACTAATATGAGTCCCTAAGAATCATTATCAAAATACCTAGTGATTTATTGAATTTTGAATTCTAGTCTATGTCATATATATGGGAACCATTTGGTGTTTCACATTCCATGAATTCACCCCATTGGAAACCATCCTAAAAATAGGCACAAAACAAAAAATGGTGAACCCAATTTGAATCCTCCATTAATTAAAATAACTGTATCAACCACAAGTCAATGCATTTCATATTATATACTCATACAAAGTAAAAGTTGGCCCAATGTAATCAATAAGCATTAACATATCTACTTTTCAAGATACTATGATGGTTTTTCATTGTTTGGGTTTGTTTACTATAATTTTGAACTTCTATTACAACTATCATCAATACAAATTGATATCATAGAATTATCAACAAATGTACACATCCATTATTGTACAAACTATATCCTAATCCAACTAGAGGATATCATCACCAACCCTTCATATCTAATGTCAAGTGTCATACATGTTGATCTCAGATTAACACTTATATAAACCATCCCAACCCTATAGGATTATAAAAAATCCTTTTAGGACATGAATTCATACCATCCATCCACTCAATGGAAAAGGGGGGAAAGAAGAAATCAGTACCCATCAATGTCAAAAATCATTTCTAGAGCCTCTCATTGAAATGAAAAACAATGTTCTTCCCTTATTTGAGAGTGGCAGATCTAGATGTAAAAAATCATCACCGTCTCTATGTATGAGTTCCCAAGAAAGGCTCCTTCCATCATTCACCATCACAAATGTCACTCAGTGTGAAATCATCAGTATGATGGGGATGTCACCACATTTCCCCTTATGTAGGCTACCCAGGCTTGACTGCATATGGAATCCCTCCAAGGGTAATAAAAATTCAACTAAAAGTAGGAACACAACCCTGTCCCCACCACGGAAGACTACCAATATATGATGGTAATATGAAAGAAATCTTGTCATCTTGTCCATACTAAACAATCCTACCAGCACAATTTTTTTGTATCTGGATTACATTGTCAATGTTTCTTGACAATAAAAAGGAGGTGACCATGAATCCAACCTATACAAGACCCCTAACAATATATTTTTGGACCAAAATAGAGGAAAATATTAGGAATATATACCTTCTCTAACCATGGGATGGCTATATATTCCCATTTTGGTCATGAATGTAACCCAGCATATCCTAGTGTCAATTGAAGCATAGGCATATATACATTCCCACATTCTAAAAACATCCAAGGATATAATGATAGTAGAAGCAGTGGTCAATGGGAGGGAACACAACACCATCCACATAATTGGTCACCCCATCATCATAATTAAAATGTTACATATGAGTGGGATCATACTCCCACTCTCATATACATGGGTCGTCTGAACGTTTCCGTAATAAATCGACAACCAAATCGGGAAAAATAACCCAATCCAACTACATATTATCAATCCACATCAGTAACCACTCCAAGGAATGTATACATACCTATAAAAACCATGGATTCTCATCGGAAAATTCCAATAGTAATCCAATAGTCACTCAAGTGATCCCCCACGTGTGAAATTCATTACCTACAACATGTGACCCTTCTACCCGATGAAGAACATATAAAGATAAATCATAACAATGTAGTTGGAATCATATAGGTAGTCTCATAAAACTTCTCTTCTCAAGTATATTATTCTTGATGACACTAAACATCTATTAATGGACTTAAAATATCTTATTAACTTGTCAGTAATTAAAGGAAATAGTAGTTTCAATTATGATGGACCTCTCTGCAACTTCACTATCAGCTGCTCTAGGGGTCCTCCCTTGAATATTCACCATGATGATCTCATTTTTGGATATACTGGAATTTTTCATGATATATTTTCTCTTATGGATTACCATGGAAACACTCATCATGGTTAAAATATCAAAATGCGAGAAGGTACTCCCCTTTCAAACATCTACCATAAAGGTACTCCATAGGGAGTATTCTACATGGCTGCTCTTCATAGTAGTTAATTATTCAAAGATGGTAGTCCTCTACATGACCATGTCTATTGAAACATTCCTCCCCACAGTGGAATTTCAATTAAATAGGAAGGTCCTCCCCTTGTCGAAAAAAATTCAAAGTACCTCAAATAGTGAAGTTCTTTAGAATATTTGGCCATTCATGCCAGATTCCTTATCAGTGACTTGTGATATTTTTTCTCAACTAGAAGATCGTCTAGGGAAATAGTCACTCTACAAAACACCATTGGATCACCTAACTTACATCATTGAAGAGGAGATTCCAACTAATCTCACTACCTATAATAAGGCAGTTAAAAAATGTCCTCTTTTTTCAGAAGAAGTGGAGGAGTCTCACATTGAAGATAAAGACAATACATTTCTCCTTATGAAAAAACTTGAAAAATAAAACATACAATTCATCTTTTCATCCTTAGTCACTCATAAGTATGATATTCCATAGACTAATTAATAAGAATGAATACATGTCATTCATCATCCTCTCAAGGAAAATATTTTTCATTTAAAGGAAACAAAATTCATTATGAAGTTTATGAAAATCATGTCAATGAAATACAAGATATGTCAAGTAAAATTTATTTAGCTACCTTATCATCTATAGGACAACCAAAATTGGGAAATAAGCATGAAAATATCTAACACGAATGCCTTATCATGTTGAGAAACATGTGGAAGTTGATTTCTGACACCCCATAAGATATTAATATTAATAGTTGGGGTGAACATGTATCATTTCAGTTCAGTTATATCATTTACCAACCAAACCCACAAGAAGTTATATCATTAAATTTCATTTCTACAAACTAACTCTCAGAAGTAGGCTCTTCCCACCACAGATGGTATGCTTAGCCGAAGACAGCTGTGACTAAATCTCAGAAATTTTAATTGTCGGAAAAAGAAATCCATTAAAAAAATCTTGAAGAGGTATCTGAAAATATTGATCTGGACACTCAATTGGTAAAATTTAATGATCATTTACTTGAAATACCTTCTAAAGAAAGTGGTTCATATCTTTAGTGTACACAGTATACAGGCCACTCTCAAATAAAAATTTTCCAAACCAAGAAAACAGTCATGGTAGCCAAAACCATGAAAATATAGAAGAATCCCCTAGCCCATATGAAGGGGGAATTTTTTTTACCTAAATAGAATCCTTAATAACTTCTAAATCATGATCAAGACACTGTAACAATGGATTTGTGGCATCCCTATCCCACAATGTTGGGGCATTATTATCTTAAACAACTCCCACATGGAGGTCGGTCTTCTCTCATCTAGCATACATATCAAAAAATAGTTTCCACCAATCTCAGTATGAATTTGTATAGTAAACCTTTATGGTAATTCAATTTGGGTCACCATAAAATTATATCCTCAATGGAATCCTCTTAAGAAAAAATGAGGTTTCTAAAAGGCCACAAGTTAAAGTAATCTTCTTAGGGTGAAAACACTTCTAAAAATAGAAGCCTCTCCTATGGAAATCCAAAATTCCATCTTACCTCCTATTGTCTCATAAGTGACATGACACTCTCAATTAATTAATCATCAATAAAAATAATTAACACAATCCATGTAAATGCTATAGATCATGAAATCTATGATGGAAAATTGTATGTGGTGTTCCTATTTGAATCATTTTTCACACAAAATGTTCAAATAAGTTTTGAATACGTGGAATCAAATGATTAAAAAAAAATTGGTGACTAATTAGGATTCCCTTATTCCTCCCCCTAATAATGAATTAGCTAATGAAAAGGGTATACACATAGCCACATCCCAGTATTTTCACAAGTAATTTGAACCACTTATTCTCGAGGAATGATTTACTCAGTATGATGTTGAAATGATGGATTTGAAGAGACTTGATGTAGAAATTCTTAGGGGATATATACCTAAGGGGGATATTCCTAAATAATAGCCTCATATTACCCTCCCATCTGATTTTCCTCAATACACAAATCTCATTATGCCAACAACGGTAGAGTCGGATCATCTATTCAACTTGAGGACCAGGCGACTAGTTTATTTCGACCCAATGATAGAAGGATACCGGGTGTTATATCCATTAGGGAAACAACTTGACCCATGTTAGGCTGATTATCACATGTTATATCATGCAATTTTGTAGCCACATTTATAGTTTGAGACACCACATCAAACCATTCCTATCACTAACCCTATTCAAAATATCATTTGGTTGATTATAACCCAGAACTCATAGATACCATTGATTCATTCACATCTAGATTAGAATATATGGAAGGACATCAAGCACTGGTATAACAAAATATGACTCATTGGCTTGATTGGTATATGAGACTCTTCCCCCACATAACCATAAAAATCATATGTTTCTATCATTCAATGGTTATAGAGATCCAAAACAACACCTGATGAATTTTGTGTCCCATTGTGGTCTCGTGAAGGGAACCCTTGAAAAGAAATAATAAGATAAAATCAGATGATTTATGAAAACCTTGGAAGGATGATCCATTGTCAGGTACACTAATTTACCTTCCCGTTCAATCAAAATATTATAAAATCTCTATCATTAATTTGTCTAGAAATTCAGCTTAGTGTTGTGAAATATGATGATCATTGACCTCTAAAATTATAAAAATTTGGATAATGGAAGTCTTATATATATATATTTAGGTTTAATGGTTTGATTTAAATTCAAAACTTGAATATTTCCCATGAAAACTTATTTATACTTTATATAGAGAACATTGTGACAAGTTTCCATCATCTCTTATTCAAGGGAAATATATAGGCATGTTTCCTGACCAGTGTGAAGTTTCCCAAATATTGGAAGGATCCATTTATTTGAACTAAGTCCAAGTTCATGTAATCCTAATAACTCATGGAAATAGAACTACTAAAGTTGAAACTGTGACAATCGCTCTAAAGTCAGAGCACACAACAAATCCAGTTTAAAAGTTTTAACCCAATCACATGATTCCTCATATAAAATGGTTCTTGAAACCAAAGCCCTATTAAGAAGAGAAAAGGTAATTGAAACAAAATAAATTTTTTGAATTGATGAATATGGTTTATTCCTTTCGAGATGAGCTAATACAGGACTACATTATAGTTTCCCTAGAAACAACCTATTAAAATTACTAGATCCCAGGATTATAGATCTTATTGACCTTGATAATTGCCAAAATTTATTCCCCTTTCACTAAACATTAGGCCATACCCTCCATGATTTATTTAAAGGTAAATAAATTTTGCAAAATATGGTTAATTCTGGGTAGGTAAAATTAGTCAAGCCACCTACCCAGGTTGCATGTTTTTCAATTTCCATCCTAGAGGAAGAATGTGGGTGAAAATAAGTTTCAATAAAGGGTAAAAAAAATTTTAGTTATTGGATTTCCAGAAATAAAATCACTCATACTCATGCTATCTTCAAAACATAGTTTAATTAACTAACCATGACTCCAGATTATTTTTCCACAGTGCAACCAACTTTGTCGGAACCCCTATCCTCTAAGAGCTTATTTTCTAAGTAATAGTTTCACAGGGATGAAAAACTCCCAGAATAAAAAGATTAACCTGAACCAAATCCAAATTAATTATTGATCCTATCAGCCTTCATGCCTCTAATATATATGGGATAGAAATTGTCTCGTAAAATGGTACCACGGGCACCATTGAAACAAATGGAATCCCCATCGAAAGAAGAACTAATCTCAAGTTCCATTAATTTATCTCATTTAATGGAACTAATCTATGAATATAAGTATCACTATGAATCTTAATTACACATTCATGGTTTTGGAACTAGAGTTAGAAGCCATAAGATCCTAGAAAAGAGGGGAACACACCATCACAACTGAACTCCATATGTTGGTTATGCCCCCTCCAGAAATATTTATATTATTAAAACTCATCGTAGAGACCATCAGGGATCCCAATATTACTATGAAATTCCCCCACCCATGAAATTTTTTCCCATACCTGATTTTTTAGAAGTTATAATGGATGGGGTGAAATCTTTTAATCAAAATCTTTGAGTAGGAAAACCAAATCATTATAACACACCGATGAAAGGAGATCCCTAGTATTTTTTTCCGAAGTCCTGACCTTTATAACTCAATCACGTCTTCTCCTAAAGCATATACAAAGGATTATCCTCATTCTAGGAAGTGTATGAATTTATATCATAAGTATGAAATATTAAATCAATTTTCTCTAGTTCTAGACAAGATAGAAATAATGGATGCTTTATATTTATCAAAATACCTATAGGGATATCTCATAGACGACTTCATTAGCCTGAAAGTGTTTGAAGAAATGGTCACCACTTTTGAAGTATATCAGGAAGAAATAAATCTATAAAAATGACACATGGTCATATCTTTTATAGAATAGGCCAATGATACTATTATACAAGGACACATCAAACCCTTGTATGTGTCTGGTTAGCTTGAATATGTCAATGTATGATGATATCTCATTAACAATGGATCAAGATTCAACCTCATTCCAGTCCAAACTCTTCACCAATTGGGTTAATGTGAAACTAAATTTTCCCCATTAACCCTATCACTCCAATTTTATTAAAAAAGATAATTGAACCCCCATGGAAAAATTGATCTTTAGAATCAATATTTTAACCTAGTTTCAAACTCTAAATTCCTGGTCATTTAGTAGGATATTGCCTTCATCATTATACATGGAAGGCCTTGGTTCCATGAAAATGTGATTCTCCCTTCATCATACCTCTAGGATTTACTTTTTACCATTAGGGTCAATCCTAATTTCTTTTCCCAATTCCAATTATAGAACTCCTAATCAACGTAATTCATGTCTATTAATCTATCTCACTTGTTGATGGATATTCATAGTAAAAAAATTTGGATATCCCCTAATGGTAAAGGGAGAACATCTTTCATAACACCTCAAAGTTCATATTGTTATTGGAAGAGGATTTTTTGATTAAATAAAACTATTTCCTTGTAACAACATTCAATGCATCGTATTTTCAAACTCTTCATAGTAAAGTCCATAAAATGATTTGTCGATGATCTAGTCAGGGAATCCCAACAGTTATATGATCATCTCAATAATATTTTAAAACACTTTGAAAAACTAATACAAGATATATAAAAAATGAATCCCCTCAAATGTCCATACAGTGTCACCTCTAGAAAGTTTCTCGACATCATAGTACATCACCATGACATCAAAGTAGACCCTGAGAAGAATAAGGATTTTCTTAACATTTCAACCCTAAAAATATCAAAGAGTTGAGAGGAATACAAGGGTGTATTGCCTACATTAAATTCATTATAGAAATTCTTGCAGGAAAATACATATGTTTTACAAATATAATAAATAAAGGAGTCAGTTTCCAATGGACCGATGATCATTAGAAATCCTTTTATAGTATCAAAAGGTATATTTTTAGAATATCGGTATGAATTCCCCCTATCAAAGGAAAACCACAAATTTTTTATGTGATACAATTAGAGAAATCATTGGGTGATTTAAAAGAATAGAATAATGATATTAATAGTGACAAAACATATATTATCTTAGTAGAAGCATTCTCTCTATTGTTACTAGATATTTAGGCATTGAGAAGATTTTCCTCGCAGTAATATTTGTAGTTCAGAAAATCAGGCACTTCCTACAACATCAAGAGGTCTATTTGGAATCCTGAAACATCCTTCTTAAATACAACTTCAACATACCTATACTGAATGGGTGTTTCTCATATTTGATGGTCTTATTGTAGTAGTTTGACATTCGGTTTGTGCCCCCAAAAAGGTAAAAGGCTAGGTACTAGTAAATTTCTTTACAGAACATCCCTCTATAGAAACAGAACTATTAAATACTGAATTTCCTAAAAAATAATTTTTCTCTAATAAATTTGGCCATCATATGTGTGAGATATCATCCAATTGTGCGTGAATAAGCACGATAGTATAGATAATAGAAGATCCCAAACTCAATAAATTCAATTTGGGAGTCATTATTATCTCCATATAAAATTCCAATCTTCTTTATTCGTTCATATTGTGAGAAGGATGCACTAAAAATTAATTAGAGTACAAATAAATATCCTTATTCAAAAACTATCATTAAAAATGTTAGTGGACCACCTGAAGTTCAAATTTGATTCAAATTTAGTGATCAATAAGATCAATAGTGATTATTAGATCTAAAAGGAGAATCATAGCCCCCTGCTTTACTATGTGAGGGAAATGATAGAGAAGTTCCCTTTAGATTCAACATTAACACACATCACATTTTCAAATAATGTACAGGTAGATACGTTTGAATTTATTGCTACAAATTTGGTGAATCCAGACCGGGATGAAACAGTCATTGACATTGTGCATCCTAAAATGGTATCACCATTTGTTTGTGATAGTATGGAAGAGATCAATAAGGTCAATTCCATCCCTGAACTAGTTAATCCTATAAATGGTTGGATAATGCCTATATAGAAGTATTTTTAAAACAGTTTCCTTCTATTAGAAAGAGATATAAAAGAGAAAATTTGATGACATGCAGTCCACTATAATCTTTACGATAGCTCAAACCATCATTAATTCCAACATAAATGGGTATTCAATGGAGTACATTTGAAGTTCATTAATGGAGAAGAGACTGTTATTGTGATAAAAAAGTCCAAACTAATAGTTGTAGTGTCCATTAGTCGCGAACCTATAATTCTTTAAAAAAACAGGATTCTTGGGTATTTCTTGCCATCAAAGATTCTACATTACACATAACTCACTAATAAATTTCATTACTATAAAATGAATTCCAACTTATACCATTTTCCCTTAGAGTTTTTGCACCCTTCCAAATACTTATATACATTCACAATATGGTGGATGGATTTGGAGAGGCCATATCATATTGCTACAGCTAAGTAGATCAAGTTCATCCTTAATTTTAATCATGTATTTTCCTAACAAGCCCAGGGAATAACCCTTAAGAAATTCCAATCAAGGATAATAATAAATTTAAATTATTCCTGAATTAATACTGTATTTGGTGTCTCTCACACAATACTGATAGAAAATAGCACCAACTTATACTCTTCTAAATTTATGAGGAAGTATCAAGAGATTAACATTGAGTCCAAGCATTTTTCTTACAATAATGCATTATAAAATGGATAGATATAGGCTTTAAAAATGACCTTACAAAACATAATCAATAGAATAGAATAAAATGATAAGAAATTTTTGCATGGTAAACTTATGGATGCCTTGTCGGATTACTATACTACAACTCATACTGACATGCACATAACCCATATACACTATTATATGAGATAGAAGTAGTCATTCCCATCATGGCCTAATTTTCATTACTTTACATTTCCATTCACAATCAGTTAACCAAAAATGATAAATATAAAAAGTTGCTAGGTGAATTGGAACATCTAAATGATAGTAAACTGTATACCTTGAATTAGTTAGTGCTCCATCAAAATATAATAGCATTAAATTTTAACAAGAAACCTCACTTATGATCATTACTCTTAGGAGAACTAGTTTTGTATCTCCAGACACCAATAATGCCCATGAAGCAACCTACAAATAATTAACCAAAATGTTACGCACCTTTTGTTATCAAAAATTTCTACTCCAGTCTTTCATTTTTACAGATTATCGTGGATGGTGAGCATATCATGGCCCCTACCAATGCGATTTTTCTCTAAAATTATTGTCTGACCAATTCATTTAAATACGGTTCTTATCACTAAACCTAAAAAGGAATGATCAATGTCATAGTGAAATGATGTTAAACTACATAACAATGTCTATGTCATAAGACGTTAAACAATATGACCAATTTTCTAGTTGTGTGACATTAAAATATAGGAAAAATTCAATGTCCTAATATGAAAAATTATATGACTCATTTTACATAGAATAATAAATTAAACATAATAGTTTATGTCCCTTTCTCACCATGTAAAACTGCTAATTGTTGTGGCCCCTTCTTGAGATGACACATGCACCCAATACCAGTCTCTCACCATTATGAATTTTCAATATCAGAACTATGAGTGGCCTAATTCTCGCTCTGATGAGATATGTAGTGTTATTTTGATCCTATATAACATCATATCAACAATATGATAAATTAAATTCCACCTCTTTCATATTATCCTAATCTATGCAGTAGATTTTAACACAGGTTCCCTCATTCATAAACTAGTGGGGGAAGAATAGTGTTCTCTTCTATAGTGTAATGACTCAGATTTTCTGTGTATTATTGTTGGATATTTGATGGATTATTTTAAAGGCCATGTACTAATATTTTGTGTGATTTGGAGGTCCTCTATGCCTAAAATAAATGATTAAAATATGTTAAATATAATAAATAAAATGAACATGTTGTTTTCCTGAAAAAGTGGAACAACTCCCGATCAGGGGCCCAAATAAAAATTTTGGGGTTACTATTCATTTTAGAATGTGTATTTTTCCCTAGTTGCAACATAACATTTTTTTGTTACATGGAATTTTTCAAAAATTCAACACATATGTAAATGAATAAAATTTATTCATTAATTAATTTGAGTTATTTTGATATAGTGACCAAATGATCCTACAAGTATATGATTATTTTATTTTCTTCAGTGGCAGATTCTAAACACCCGGATACCAAGAAAATCATTATTGATCATTCTTAGAAGATGATGAAATATCAATAATGGTTCATGTATCATTTCTCCAATGGATTTCTTGGATCTAATCAATTATGGTAACAAAAAAAAATTATATGTTAATGATCGATCTGAAATCTAGTTAAGATGTTTATTTATATTTTACATCCAATTCATTAACCTTATATGAATTAGGATCAGTTCCCTGAATAGAATGGAAATGTGTATTTTGAGTATATTTAATTTGATGGAATTATATTTGGTTCATTAATTATTATTCATCTACACTCATCTATCTCTAAGACAATAGATCGAGGCCAAATTAAAAAAGGCTGAGGTTTCTTCCTCACTTTTTTGTTATAGGAATTTATCTATCGTTTCTTCATTTGATCATCATTGGTATTGTAAATGTCCAATAGTTTTACCAATACCCAGTATTCGGTCATTGTGCGACTGTTCATCAATGAAATGGATTGATGGTGTGGGTACGAATCATGATGGAGGTTACATTTTGGAATCAATGATGATGGTGGCATGATCGAGGGGGAATCAGACCAGATTGTGAGTTCCTTATTTTTCCTGCAGGATGCATAGTGAAAGTATGGATAGTTTAATAAGATGTTTATCAAGTGGATGTGAAGCCCAAATCTATGATCTTTATTGATGAGAGGATCATCCAACCTCTGATATTTATAATATGATGAGAATAGTGGCTCTAGCGACGCAATGGATGATAGAGTAGAGGAACCAAAAAATATATAAAATTATGTGTTACATAGAGTTTAATGAGGAATTACATACCATGTGGTACCCCCTATGTGGCACCATGGTTTTTGTGAAGAGAATAATATCACACAACATGTGACCCTATCACACGCAGTATAACCCATGCCAGTGGCTCAGTGTGTAACTCAAGGGATACATGGACATGGGTAGGTTGAGATACACAAACATGACCAAATGTAGACGGTTTGGTACATGGGTAGGAAGAATTTCATGGAAACCACTAAAGTAAGTGAAATCGATCTAGTGTACATCGGTGTGGCTAGACAACACTAAAAAGGTGTCGGGATACCACTACACAATGTGTGTTTCAGTCACACACTCTGTATGTTGAGGTTTACATATCGTGTGAGGAGTTACCACATTGGGAAACTTGGGGTTATATGGACACGTCTTGTACCCCTAGTGCATGTTGTGTACTACCTCAAAGGCAATTTTTATCCATTCATTGAATTAGTAAGGACCGACCTTGGTTGTGTTTGTTGTCATAAATCATCCCAATGTGGCTCGTTCTATGACTCCCCAATCCTACCTTCAATAAGCCAGGGGTTGGAAACCTGGGCTGAGTAGGCATATCACTAATAGAGGAGGACTTCACCTAAGTACTTGTACACACATAGACATCTCCAAGTCCATATAATGCTAAAATGTAATTAAAAATGAAAAAATTGGTAAATTATTCTAAATAACAAAACCTAATTATGATAAGAAGTAATGGAAAGTAAACAAATCCAAATACAAGACCACCATGAATATTATGAAAACAAGTCCAACCTAAATGTAAGTATGGGGACTATAGTCAAGATACCACACGAACACACCTCGATCTATCTGGATCACTAACCACTACTAGGTCTCAGTCCCTCTAAGACTCCTTCAAAAGAATGATCGTCATCACAAGACATGACACATTCAAAAAAATCCCATGTATGGGTATTTATAGAAATACCCAATAGGAAACCCCAAAACCAAAAATATTTTAACAAAAGAATAAAAGTAATCTCTATAAATGAATATTTCTACAACAAATATAATAATAATATACGTATATACTCAAAAAAAGTCATAGATTCTCAATGTAATGTCGCAATTGTAATTCCAGCCTAGGATTCTAGTTCAATGTTTCCACATAGAACTCTTCTAGAAAATCACACACCATGAGTCATATAATACTGATGACATCCACTTGAGAGGTAGTGATCTTGGGGTTTCACCATTATAGGTATACACTGGAAGTCTAAAGTGTTTGATACATAGATTAGGATCACTCCAAAGGCCATGGGGTATAATGACAACTAAATATACATTAAGACACCAAGTATAGGATTGAATTCCATGAAGTTTTGGTCATGAATATACCAATAACTCCACTTAGATAAATAATATGATAGAGGATCGCACTATTGGCCTCATGTAAGGACTCTAATAACTCTATCAAAGAAGTCATACTGAAGGGATAACCATCTTATGTGTAAGAAATGATTCCAAACTAACCCTCAGAGAAAATGATATAGAGAATTCACCCTAAATGAATCTTTTCCAAGACACAAAGGATAAGGTCTCTAAGCCAACTATGATGGAGTACATGGCGTTTACTATGAGTACATAGTGTGTCCCATCAGCATCGAGTTCTGATCATGTGAAATTCCTTGTTCCTATGTCTATGTAGAAATTCATGACATTCTAATGATCATGTAATTATTCCCATATCCAAATACATGGCTAAGACCATGTATATTCATGATGGTTGTGTTGGTCTGGGTGTACATGATGTTCCCCTAGCCACGTACTCGTGCCTGTGTCTATACACATGGAGGTACTCACATAGCCATCTGTGGAGGGTCACATAATGTGTGATAGGGGTCACAAGTAGTTTGATCATTAAGTTCATCCCAAGACCCTATCCACTAGAGAGAAGACCTCACATGTCATGTTCCTATGAACAACATGTTGTGTAATGAAAAAATCTCTAGAATTTGATATCTTGAATTGTGTGTTTTCTCTACTTCTCTAGCCATTAATCTGGTGACACACCTTGCCAGAAAATAAAGAACCACATCCCAACAAATCATTACTTTTTCGATCAACATGTTCTGGACATTCAATTCCATTTGGGAATCATTCACACATACCGTCCTTCATTTCATTCAAATAACACAAATCAAGTATCCCAAAACTTCAGATCTACTATTTAATTATTCATCACCCAATCATCAAGGTATGTTGAGATCAGAACAATTATTTCTAACTATTTCTCCAAGAAACAATTGTAAAAAATTTTATTTCTCAGTGTTCATCAAACCACAGACCAAAGGATCACCTGTGATGAATGAATAAATGGGGATGAAAATAAACATCTCAAACAAAAGGAATGAACCTAGCCTAATGTTATTTCTAGACACAATTCATTTCCATTAGAATAAATAAAGAAGGTATAAACTATTAATCACAAAAAAATTCCCCAAAAATGGATCCCCACATATAACCCATCCTGAAAAATGACCGATCTTCAAATCAATTAGTTGGTCAATTGATTGGTATTCGTTATAGAAATTAAAAATGAGAATGGAATCCAATAAAAAATCCTACATTGATATGGATTGATCACTAGTGATGAATGTTCGTGTTTCAATTTCATTAGAGAGATCTCTAAATCTTGGTGCACACTGATCACTAATCTGTGATCTGATTGATGTTCATCAGAGAGAGATCCTTCAATACTCTATCCAACAGTTCTCCAATTGCTTGAGGGTTATGTGACTTATGTAAATAATTTGAAATAACATTATAATTATAGAAAAAATTAGGTTCCTTCATCAATTGATGAAATAAAATAATGTATTTAATTTTTTTATTCATTTTTCACCCATGATGAATTTTCCACAAATGTATCTCACCGACAAAGGATATATCCTGCAAAACATAAAATTTTCATTCTATTCTCAACAGTTCCCTTGTATTTCTATTATAGTCCCCCATATAGATGTTATTCCACATTTTGATAAAAACTGTGAAAGTGTGATATTTAATATATTTAATATATTAAAAACATTTATTCTAGGAACATCAAGCCTCGAAATCGCATTCCATCTTAGTGTACGGTCTAAAAAATAATCAATAAAATATCCAAAAATAATAAAAAGAAAATCTTTGTCCTTAAATTTTCCCCACCTTGGGGATTCACATCCCTAAAATCCAAAACAGGTGGCTACAAAAAGAGATGTGGGCACTGAGAATTTATTTGAGCCTCCCACTACGAGGTGATCTCCTAATGATTACCATACTGCCACTAGACATGCATTAAATGAATATTTCTCCCACAAAGGATCCTCCCATACTAATCATAAATCTCTAATGGGTACTCGACCAAGGTATCCCCTTTTTTGATTTCCATATTTTTGCAGTCGATAGCATGGGATGGGTCATGAACATACCACATCATCTATGACATGTGGAAGACCTCATTTACTCGGTCTAACTACGATGGTAAAACTAAGAGGTATGCCACCTCACTAACTCTTTGCAGTACCTGGAAAGGGACAATGAATATTATAGATTTATTTATTCCCCTACCAAACCTCTGTAATCCATGTCTAGTTGAAACTTGTAGGAACAGATGGTATCCCTACTCAAAATCTAAAGGTGTTTATCATCAATCTGCATATGATTTTTGATGACTCTAATCAGTCTTCGTCTACTCCTAGATAATTTTTACCTTCTCGGAAACGAATCACACCAACTCCAGTCCAATGAGTGTGAAATATCCTAGGTTAGTCCAGCAAAGTGTTGACCTGTTGGGTCACCCATAAAATCCTTGACTGGTTCTATACCAATGGTGTAATGGTAGTTGTTTTCATATGTATACTCCACTAGTGGTAGGTGATCCCCCCAACTATAGCCAAAGTCTAACCTAAAATCCCACTACATATCCTCCAGAACCTGAATGGTTTTCTCAGTTAGGCCATCGTGTGGGGGTGAAACGTTTTTCTCAAGTGTAGATATGCCTCAAACTCCTCTTGAATTCCCTTCCATAAATAATATATAAAGATATAATCATGGTCAGAAAATACCACTGATGGAACTCATTAGATTCAGACTATCTTTTGTATATAGAGGCATCTAAATCTCTTTGTTGAACTCTGATCCCAAATAGCTTATAATTTGGCTAACATGGTGATTAAATCTATGACCACCTAGATGGAATCATATCCCTAAACATATGTGGTAATAACATCACTATTTAAATTGATATTCCATCCCACATCCACCCTTACACTTCTAGGGGTTGAGCTAAACCCATTAGAACTTGTTTTTTAGCCTTCATTTGCTGAAAAGTAAGGCATCGAGAGACAAACTCTACAACTCCCTTCATTATCCCTGGCCACCAAAACTGACATCGGAGGTCTTGGTTCTAATTTTCCACACTTGGATTTACCACCAAAGGTAATATATGAAACCCTCTTAGAACCTCCTCCTATAATGCCACTAGTACCAACATGTGTCCACTAAAAAATGACATGCTCTCCCCCATTAAAAAATCCATCAAGAGAATGTCCAATGGATATCTTAGTACATTGGGTCTCTCAATCGGCATCCCTAAGTTATGCCTACATGACTCACTACAAAATCATAGGGGTAACAATTGTCAAATGGAGGTAATCTACTCTGTCTCTATCCATAAAAGATAACTACATGTGAGGACAACTTATCTAACACCTCATTCAGAAACTGTGAACAACATATCATACAGGGAGCACATGAAACAACATTCTCCTTCCCATGAGTTTAGACTATCTCAATATCCTAATACTAGGTTAATTGTAGCCATCACCTCTATCTCATGTTGATATCCTTCTGGAAGAATATATACTTGAGTATCTTGTTGGAAAAATACATGATAAAGTATTCACCTAGTAGGTAGTGTTTCCACATCTTCAATGTGAAGACTACCACTTCTGACACATGATGGTGGGTGGCATAATTATTTTCTTGTGGTCTCAAGAGGCGTGAAACATAGGAAATCACCAACTACCTTTTTATTAGAACATAACCATCCCCAGTTCCTAATGCATCATAGAACACAACATCCCTGACACCATCCTATGGTAATATCAATATTGGAGTACTCATCAATCATTACCTAAACACCTGAAAATACTACAAGAAACTATTTGTCGAGATGAAACACTACCCTTTTTGGGTCAAATATGTCATGGGTTCTGATAATATATAGAATTTAGGTATCGATCTATGGTAACACCAAACCAACCCATGGAAGCTACGCACCTCTATCACGCTCTTGGGTGGCTCCCAAGCTAACACTGTCTCGACCTTGGATGAGTCCCCTACCACTCAATCTGCAGAGATAATGTATCCCAATAAAGATTAACTAATAAATCTAGAACTATAACTTTTAGAGATTGATATAAATCTGGTTCTCTTGGATTAAATTCATAACCATCCTCAAGGGTCTTGCATGATCCTCCTTAGACACCGAGTACACCTGGATATCATTAATAAAGACTACCATGAACTGGTCTAATAATGGATGAAATATATAGTTCATGATTCCCATGAAAACTAATGGGGTATTTTTCATGAAAAATTGAATCACCAAGTTATCATAGTTTCCATAGTGAAATCTGGATTTCATCTTCAGTATATCATCATATCATACTCATAGCTGGTGATAGCTTAATATGAGGTCAACCTTCGAGAACCACCATGCCAATATAAACAACTCAAATAGGTAATCAATCCAAACTAGTGGATACTTTTCCATAATGGTCACTTGGTTCATGTGTTAATAGTCTACATATAAAGAAAATTTCTCATCAACCTTCTTACTGAACAAAACAAGGACTACCCCGGGTGAACCACTAGGTCTAAAAATGCCCTTCCACTATAAGTCCACTGACATTACCCTCATCTCATGAAGCTCAGAAGTATCCATCTAATAATATGTAATAAATATAAGGGTCTTCCAAAAGTGTTGATCATATGAGAATTTTATCTCTCAGCTGGGAGGTAATCCTATGAAATCCTTTGGAAAGATTTCCTCATACTCTTCCACCATTGCAGGGAATTAGAAACTCATAACATCCACTACACCATGGGTAATTATATCCAATTGATTAATAATTGTCTTCACCCTCTCATGAAAGAGTCATCTTGTGCTTCTTGTGTTTCAATTTTCACCCACAAATGAAAACCTAGTCCCATAATTATGGTCACACCACATCTTCCACCTAAAATAGTCAATATGGTTATTAACTGTAGATAACTAGTCTAGACCTAAGATGATGTTTTAAGGCCTAATTTCTGATACAAAGAGATCCCAACAGAAACTCTCACCTCCAAGAATTAGTTCACACTATTGGAATAGGATTATGATCATAGATTCATCTCCAATAGGAGTCTCCAAGCCTGATGTTCAAGCTAAGATATCAACCATAAAATTTAAGCATCAAACCAATTTGCTGGAAAATAAGAAAGAGTAGAACCTATGACTATCATTACTAAAAATAAGTTTTAAAAGACATAGATCATACATTGAATCATTCTCAGTTCCTCTGGGTCATAATCTCAAACCATCTATATCCATGCCCCAGTCCTCCAGCTCTATGAGTCCATGGTGGACCATCTAGGGGTGGTGGTGGTAACAAGTCGAATCATCTACTACCCTTAGAAAATATCCCACCTCCTATATCACTTCCAACACCATATAGACCTAATTTCTCTTTCCACTACCTCTACCTCGGCATTCCATCTATTGTCTCCCTGTCAGCCATATGGTGGGTCAAACAATCTAGTGTAATATGTCCCATGTTATAACATGAGTACCACCACCTAACCCTAGTCTGAAAGGAACCATCATGTGATCCATAAACCATAGAAACCTTGTCATTAGACCTCCTCATAAAACATATCACATGTCTAGGTCACTAAGACATACATCGGCTCTATTCCACTAATGTATTTTCTTTAATATGCCCACTTTCAGCAACCACTGTCCTCATTTTCTCATACAAGAAAATCTCCACAAAAAAAGATCTATTAAGAACCCCAGAATATTTAGGAAATAATAGAGGAATAATTTTATCTCATATGTCTCTAAATAGTACATTCTTGATGGTTTGATATAGGAATAATTGATCTGAAACCATGTCCACCGAGTACAAGGAGATGTTGGTGAACCTCGATGAATACATAGCTACTATCGTGCTGCCACGCTACAACTGCAGAAGATCCTAGATAAATACATCCCTTAGGTTAGAAATATAGAAATTCTCTATAAAAGGTGCTCAAAATATGACCATACATGACTCACCTCATTGAAATAATAGGTCACCAAAACCCATTATTTTTCATGAAAAGTCAGGAAGAAGGCTCGTTGCCGGAACCCCCATCTGATATGTTGGTGTCCTGACCAGTCTAAAAACAGATGTCACCACCTCAAAAAATTTCTCAACTTCTAGTTTTTTGGGATGAACTAAAAACCTAAGGGGTGTCTATCACTGAAACTCATGAATTTCACTCATCTTTTTCACCTCATCCATTGGTATTGTGAGTACCATCTTCTACCCTATAGGTGGTGGTATAACTAGTCCACCACCTAGAGGTAAAATATTTGGAACCAATACCTATATCAATTCATTATCACTAAGAGGATTATCCTCATGACCTAGATGTTGAATATATCTTGAATAAATGGCATATTCATCCTGATATAAAAAATATATATCATGTTCAATGAGTATATCTGGAAAGATGACTCATGAATGACATGGAAACCACAAACCATTCATATATGATGCATGTGCCATTTTTTCTTCACAATCAGTACTCTCATGTACCAATTCTAAAGGTAGGTGATTATATTCCTAGTGTATGGATACATTGGCCATCACACTAACACTGGGGTACCTTGCCTGAAATATGAACTTGAAACACTTAACATTGTTTCCCCAAACCAATCTTATATAATCTGGACCTAATGTAGAACTTGGATTTGAAATCACTCTATCATGAACCAAACCAATGGGGCCCATCCACAATTCCCCAATCCCACCTTCAATAGTCCAGGGGCAAGCAACTAGCTCTGAGTAGGCATATCAGTATCATGGAAGTCCTTAGCCTAAGTATCTGTACAAACATACACATCTCCAATCCCATACAATGTTGAAATGTAAATAAAACTACAACCCTTCATGCATACAGCTAAATCCCACAACTATAGTACAATAAGATGTAATTGAAAGTAAATAGGTCCAAATATAAGTTCACCAAAAAGAGTCTCAAAATAATTCTATCCTAAAAGAAAGGATGGGGACTTCTATCAAGATACCATAAGATCACACGTCGGTCTACTCGGCCCACTAAGCACCTCCCGGTCCTTGTCCCTCTCGGACATTGTCAAAAGGTTTGTTTTCAACACAATACATGACACATGTATGAAAATCCCTTGTAGGGGTGATTATAATATTACCGAGTAGGACACCCTGAAACCAATAATCATATATAAAATGAATAACAATTAGCTTTACATCAGTATATGTCTATAACACATATAACAAGAAAATCCATATATATTCAATAAAGAAACACATCCTCAATGTAAATTCACAACCATAATGATAGCCTAGGATTCATGCTTGAAGGCTCTATATAGAACTTTTCTTTGAGAACACACTTTATGAGTAAGAGAGTACTTATTACGTCCATCTGAGAGGTAGTGATCATTGGGTCTCCCCAATATAAGTAAATGTTGTTAGTATGAAGAGATATGATACATAGATTAGGATCACTCTTAAGGCCATGGGGTATACCAAAAAATCAATATGGATTAACCATCTATGTAGAGGATCGATGCCCATGTAGGGTTGTTCACGATGATACCAATAACTCCAATTATGATAAGAATATGATAGAGGATCTAACTTTAGGCTTCATGGAAGGATTCCAACAACTCTATCCAAGAGGTCCTACTAAAGAGATCACTATCATATGGGTATGATGTCATTCCAAACTAACCCTTAGGGAAAATGATATAGGGAACACACCCTAGACAACATGTCCTAGATAAAGAGAATAAGTTCTCCAAGACAACTCTGAAAGAAAACACAATGTCTATTGAGGGTACAGGGAATTTACCTTTACCATTGGGTCCAACTCATTTAAAAATGTTCATTGCCATATCTATGTATAAGTAAACAGTGTGCCCATTCTCATGTACTTATGCCCATGTACATTTCCATGACTAAGAACTTGTATATTTATGATGGTTGTGTCCATGTAGGAGTTCATGGTGTGAACCTAGTTGCATACTTCCACCCATGTCTATGTGCCCTATGAGGTGTATGTTGAGGAATATAGGGAGGTTTACATGCCCTGTGACAGCTTTAACATTCTATATGATATTTAAATGCATCCTAAAACCCTTTCCACTACTGAGAGGATCACACATGGTGTGTTCCCACTACTGCAAATAGGGCCTTTCTCAGCACTGGAAAAGGGCATTAACAACGCTAGAAAAGTGTTTTTAATCAATGAAAAGAAATGGGGGTCCCTTTTATCTGCGCTTAGCAAAGAGTTCATAAATGCCCCTTTTATCAGTACTAATAAAAGGTGAATTATATCAGCTCTAAAAAACACTGATATAAGGTCCTTTATCAATGATTTTTTAGTACTGATAAAGGACCCCTTTTATTTGCACTTTTTTTTGCGTTGATAAAATTTAAAAGAAATTAAAAAAAAATAAAAAGAAAATATAATTCTCGGGGGTGCTTTTAATAGCCCTTGACCCCCCCCCCCTATCAGTGCTAGGTAGAACCCCTCCCACACTCCTGCTCGCTAACCTTGCCCGCGCAACCCACACATGCCTGTGCACCACTCCCTACTTCAACCAGAACTCGAACTCGTGACCTCCCCCCTTGCGCGCCTACACCTTTACCACTAAGCCATTTAGTTTTCTTATCCATTTAATGATATATCTATTTATATATATATATATAGTAATATTTATTCGTATATTAATATAAATTCATATTAATATAAATATATTTAGTTATATTAATTCATATATATATTCATATGTTAATATATATATATATATATATTCGTATATTAATTTATATATATATTTATTTATATATATATAGTTATATTTATTCGTATATTAATATAGATTTATATTAATATAAAAATATTTAGTTATATTAATACATATATATTTATTCATATATTAGTATATATATTTATCCATATATTAATTTATATTTATATTTATTTATGTATATATTTTTAGTTATTATTTTTTATCTGTATATTTATTTTTATATTAATATATATTTTTTAGATTAGTTTTAAATAAATTTATAAAATATGTATTTTTATGTCTATTTATAAATAAATAAATACATACATATATATGACACACACACACATAGACAAACACAGACACAAACACACACACACACAGATATATATATATTTACGAATAAATACATATATGTGTGTTTCTAAAAAGCCATAGAATGTTAAAATGACCATAAATTCTAATTTAGAAGTTCGTATAAACTCCACAACCAGTCAAACAGATTAAAATGAAACAATATTTGATGTGATATGTGCTATAGGTCCAGAGGACATCTGGATCAGAAGTCATACCTGTTTGAATGTTAAAAAATTGGGGTATCTAGACGAAAAACTCAGTTCTAGATGCCTTCAGGGTCTTTTTAGCCTCAAAATTTGCAATATATGGTTCCCATCGACTAATATCATGTGGAACTCATCGCAATATTCGATTTGATATGTTGTAAATCTCAAACAGACACCCGAATCAAAAGTTATGGTCATTTGAAATTTGAGTTAAATTTTCAACTAATTATAGATCTTTTATTAATGTTTTTCATTTTTTGTGTCTTCAAATTGTTATTAAATGATTATTAATTGATGATAATTATAAAATTAATAATTAATAATATTTTTTAAAATAATTTAAAGCCATTTTCAATAAATTTCTTATATATTAATTGTAATAGTCTATTTATACGTATCTAAAACATATTTAAAAAATATATATTATATTTATATAAATATAAATATAATTATATAACAATATATTATTTTTCATGAATTTCGTTTTTGAAAATTTTCAGGGCTATAAAAAAGTGCCGATAAAACCCACCTTTATCAGTGTTACTAAAAAAGCGCAGAAAATGGGGGGCCTTTTTCAGCACTAAAAAAACCCTGATAAAGGGTCACATTTAACAGTGCTTTTTTAGCACTGTTAATATATGGACCCATCCTCATTACATACATATTCTTGAATTTGTTCAAGAAAACAATTCCTTTTACAATGATGATCTTTTCAATTTTAGAGCTTTTGAGAATTGGGACAATACATTCATAAAATTTCAAATTATTATAGAGTGGATACCATAAAAACAGTTTCCATTTTTTCAAAATATAGAACATTAAAATGTAAACATGACTCCTTGATAATTATTCAAAATTTAACATGGCTTCCTTCTTTGTCATAAAAATCCATTAACCTATGAAAATAAATTAAAAACTTGGGTTGAGCACAAAATCTCAGTAAGGTATGGAAATGAAGAAAAGAGCACATTAGTCCATGAATACTCATAACATATGAAAGCATTTACAAAAGACATGCTTGTCACCCATATATAGTTACTTTGTGTAACATGAGATTTAAAAACTATCCGCACAAACCATGAGAAAATAAATGTAATTACAAAGGTATCTTGGGGCATTAATTACATAATCTTGTAACCCTCTCGGCTACCTTATAATTTTTAACCCTCACGGCTACCTTACAATTAGTGTAACCATTATAGTTACACATGGAGTAACGATAAAACTGACCTCCAACATACACATACCCAATGTATTAGAGGGAAATATAGGTCCCACCCTTCATTAAAAAAAATTCCCAAGATCCAAAACATAATAATACAACATGAATATTATCATAAAAACATTAATTTTGAATTTTGTAAAATAGAATTTTAAAGGAGGATTTTAAAAGAAAAGTCTCATATAAATATCATATAATTGAAGTGAGACTTAATATAGTGGATGGAATATGTATATACTCTGTAAATATACATAATTAAACATAGTATAATCCAAAGTCATCACCCAAACAATTTAAATACCAACTAAATAATGAAGAATAAGGTAAACCCCAAGAATGGAAATCGGGGTAAGAATTCCTTTACCTCAGGTTTGTCTTACTTAAAAATTGTTTAAACTTCCTGTATAATGGTTAAAATATTGTTATTAGTATTTTAAATAAACATGTTCATATTTATAACATCTTATATTATCATTTCATAACATCATTTCACACTTTAATTGTTAGTATTTAGCTCCTTGCACTATTTTTGGGTGAGTTCTTAACATGATTTCCATGATTGGTTCATAGTGGATGTTCTTGATGATTGGAAGGGAAACTCCATAATTGGAATAGTGTAGTATTTACATATATAAATTAACATAAATTATACCATTTATCATTTTGATTTATTACATTATGATGATTCATAAGTTAAAACATTAATGATGTTCGTTTAGATCTTTTTAGTGGTTTTTTGATAATAACGTCTTCATTTCGTTTTATAAATTAAACCCATATGTTAAAAATAATTCCAGAACCATGGATGAGATATAATAAATAAATTATAACATGGTTAAACCATAAAAATGGTTTCATAACCATACTTTAAATATTTAATGAAAATTCAAATCACATCATCCACGATGTCGGTAGTTCGACCCATCACGGACAATGTTTGTTTTTCCTTGAATAAGTGTGAGAGGATAAAAATAATGATTATAAATTTTCCATGAACATGATAAAATCTATAATATACATTATTTATAGAGATTTAATGCCTCTTGGGTAATAATAGATGAAGAATGGTTGATAAAGGAACTCAAAATAAGGGAATAATTGAGAAATCCCTTACATAAAATCAACAGCCTAACGGCTACGCATCATGGTTTTAAAAAAAATAGAAATAGAGGGGACAAGGGTAACCCATCTAGAAAAGAATCATAATATATAGTAGAAAAAATAATAAGGAAATAAGAGCATGGTATGGAAACTTTAATGTTATACCACATAAAAGAGAACATGAATGGAAAAAAGAAAGAAATTGAGAATTTTCTTACCTTGTAGAGTAACCCTTAGAACATGAAGGTTGGAACCATGGGAGCTTGAGGAAACCTTGGGAGGACTTCTAGGAAGGTAGTGAGGCCAGATATTTGTTTATTAGGAATTGGGAATAAATTTAATGAATGAATGGGTTGGTATTTATAGGAATAGTAAGGGAATATTTTAATAATTTCAAGGGACACCTCATGAGTGGTATTTGCAAAATCATGGGCTTTCCCATGGTATTTTCCCATGGTATAGTCCACTTGGGACACCTCACATATTATTTAACTATATACAAGTAGACCAGATTTATGAAATAATTATTACATCATTAATGATGTCATTAACACACCGAAACTAAAATTTGTATTCTTTACTATTCACCGAAAAATCAACTGTTTCAGCAAAATTTTCAAAATTCACCCTAACCATTTATCGACGTGTAGAATTAAAAAATGAAGTCCATTTTTATAAAATATTTTTCAAAATATTTTTAATTTAATTTTTAAATAAAATCATACTTAATTCAATAATTAATTATTTAAAAACTATAACTGCTTTTATATCAAGATGAAAAATTAACAAAGATGTTATTATATTAATTCCTTAAGAAAATAAAATAATAATAAAATTTACTATTCATTAGGGTTGTATTACTATTCATAAGGGTATGTTATTATTCACCAAAAAAAGTTGGTTCCAATAGACTCTAAATAACATACTGATCACAATTGTTGATGAACATTTTTCAAAATTCAAAACATATAAGAAAAAAATTTATGTTTAAAGTATATTTATAAATATCTACTTAAAAACAAAGTTCCATGCATTTCTATTTATTTTTAGAAAAACATGGGGTGTTGCATTATCCCCACCTTATGGAAATTTCATCCTCACAATTTTATTTACATATCGAACAAGTGAGTGTACTTTTCCCTCATAGCTTTTTCAAACTCCCATATTGATTCTTCAACCACATGGTTTCACAAAAAAACCATTACCTAGTGGATTACCTTATTCTGCAATAGATGTTTCCTTCGATCAATAATCTGAACTAGTTTCCCTTCATAAGAAAGGTTCTCTTCCAGCTGAACTGCTTTCGGGCTCAAGACATTGATTAATCTGGAACATACTTTCTCAACATCAAAACATGAAAAACATTGTGTACCTAAGATAAACTCGAAGTCAAAGCTACGTGGTATGAAATTGGTCTAACTTTTTCAATGATTTAAAAAGGACCGATGAACCGTGGAATTAGCTTACCTTTCTTACCGAAACGCATCACACTTTTCCAATGAGAGATTTTAAGGAAAACATGGTCACGTACCTTGAAAGAGAAGTCTTTCCTTCTGTTATCTGCATAATATTTTTTCTTGCTCTGAGCTGTCCTCATGTGCTACTGGATCATCCTCACTTTCTCAGCCACTTCTTCTACTAATTATATCCCCATCAACTTTCTTTCACCGACTTCATCTCAAAACACTAGAGTCTGACACCGTTTCCCATACAAGGCCTCAAAAGTTTTCATCTAAATACTGGGATGAAACTGTTTTTATAAGAAAACTCAACTAAGAAAATATGTTGATCCAAAATTCCATAGTAGTCCATTGAACAAGCTTGAATCATATCCTCCAATGTTTGAATTGTTCATTCTGACTACCCATTGGATTGAGGATAAAAATTTCTACTGAAATTTAACTTTGTTCCCAATGACTTTTGAAGTCCCTTCTGAAAGTTAGAAGTGAACGTGAGATCTCAGTCAGATACAAAGGAAAGAGGAACTCCATTTAACCTAACAATCTCCTTGAGGTACAATCAAGAAATCTAATCCAAAGACATTATATCACGAATATAAAGAAAATGTGCATGCTTTGTTAGCTGATCAACAATAACCCAAATCGCATTATTACCACGAGAAATCTTTGGTAGTCCCACTACAAAGTCCATGGATAAATTCTCCCATTTCCACTCTGGAACTGGGAAAGGATAAAGCAACTCCTTTGGTAACTGCCACTCTACTTTAACCTGTTGACATGTCAAACATTTCATGGTAAAATCAGCAATATCTCTTTTCATTACATCCCAACAATAATACTCTTGAAGGTCTCTGTACATCTTAGTACTTCCATGATTAACAGAAAATGGAGAACTATGATCTTCATACAACAATTATTTCTTTAACTGGGAATCACAAGGCACACAAAACCTTTTACCAAATCTCAAAACACAAAAGATATCAAAATTAAATTCTGGAAAATTACCCATTTTAAACAATTCAACCTTTTTTTATAGCTCATGGTCTTTTTACTATTCTTGCTTAATTCTGTCTCACAACTAATAATGCACTAAATCCTAAAACAAAACAGAGGTATTTCTTACACCAACAAATTCTATGCCAAAATTCATCAAATCATTAATCAAGGGATCATGTTCCAAACATAGAATGGTCAATGATGCATGATGTTTCCGACTTAAGGCATCTGCCACTTTGTTTGCTTTTCCAGGATGGTAATTGATCATGCAATAGTAATCCTTTATCAATTCAAGCCATCTTCTATGCCTCATGTTTAATTTCTTTTGAGTGAATAAATAATTCAGAATTTTATGGTCAGTATATATTTGACATTTGGTTCCGTATAAATGATGCTTCCAAATTTTCAAAGAAAAAATCACAGCTGCCAATTACAAATCATGTGTGGGATAATTTAGATCATGATGTTCAGGTTTCCTTAAAGCATAAGAAATTACCTTATCATTCTACATCAAAACACTACCAAGTCCCTTCAATGAAGAATCACTGAAGATGAAAAAATCGCCATTTCGGGAAGGTGAGGCCCAAACTGGAGCATTCCACAATTTATTTTCCAGTTCCTAAAAACAAACATCACATTCTTCTATCTATACAAATTTAACCCCTTTCCATGTTATCTTAGTTATGGGGATAGATAACGGAGAAATGATCTTATCAAACGTGAGTAATAACTTACTAATCCAAGAAAACTATGAATCTCTGTAACATTTGTGGGTCTTGGAAATTTATTAACTACTTATGTTTTGGTAGGTTCAACTGTTATTCCATCCTTATTTACAATGTGCCCAAGAAAATAAATCTGTTGCAACCAAAAATCACACTTGCTAAATTTTCCATACATTTTCTTTTCTTTTAATGTTTGTAAAACAACAATTATGGGTTTTTCAGGCTTCTATTTATTTTTAGAAAATACTAGAATGTCATCAATAAATAAAACCACAAAATTATCAAATAACTCATGAAATACTCTATTAATAATATTCATTAATAAAGAAGGTGCATTAGATAATCCAAATGGCTTAAAAACAAATTTATAATGCCCATATCTAGTACGAGAGGTTGTTTTCAGGATGTCATCCTCCTTCACCTTCTGCTGATGGTATCCAGATCTCAATTCAATCTTGGAAAAGTACTGAGCTTCCTAGAGCTGATCAAACAAGTCATCGATATGAGGAAAAGGATACTTTTTTTTAACAGTGATGTTATTCAAAGCTCTATAATCAATTAAAAGTCTCATGGAACCATCTTTATTATTAACAAACAAAACAGGGGATCCCCATGGTGAAGTGCTAGGATGGATGAAGCCTTTGTCAAGAAAATCATGTAACTAATTTTTCAATTCAAGAAGTTCTATTAGAGCCATACCAAATGGGGTTTCTGAAATTGGCTTAGCATTAGGAATTAAGTCAATTGTGAACTCGACTTCGTGATCAGGTATAACACCGGGTAACTCATCGAGAAAAACATCAAGGTATTCTTTTACCACTAGCACATCATTAATATGAATAGTTCATTTCTTTTCAACAATATGGGCAAGATAACTTTCATTTCCAGCTTTCAATAGTTTCTCAGCTACCTAATATGTTATCAATTGTATGGGTTCATTCTTGTATACAAACCAAAACTCCTTCTAAAAAACAACTTCTTTAGCTCTACAGTCAATCTTAGCATGATAATCAGAAAGCCAATCTACACCCAAAATTACATCAAACTAGACTAAGTGTAAAAAAAAGATTTTAAGGTAAATTCTATCCCCATACTATAATATAAGGATTCATATAATTCCTCTTTGCTAAAACATTTCCCCCCAGTGTTTTAACAACAAGTTCGGGTCTCGTTTGTTAAAGTGGTATTTCCAATTAACCAAAAAATATCTCAGAGATAAATGAATGTGTAGACCCCGTATCAAACAAAACATTCAAAAAATATGAGTGAACAAAAAATTTACCTGATACAACTTCATTGGATGGACTGACATCTGCTGACGTAGTCGCAAAAGATCTCACTACACCTTTCTGCTTATAGTCTGGCGTCTTTTCATTATTCGGATCTTTCTTTGGGCAGGCATTTGCATAATGACCCATTTCACCACATTTGAAACACTTTAAAGTCTACTTATCAGTATTAGTCTTTGTTTCATTTTCATTTCAATCTCAGTCCATATGTCCAAACTCACAACATTTAAAACACTTCCCAATTTTTCTAAGACATTCCCCAGGTTGTTTCTTGCCACACTTTTCAAAAACTGGTAATTGGATTGTTTTTACATCAGATTTCTTTGGTTGATTCTTACCCATTGCCTGCCATCTGGACCTCTTCTTCTCTTTGTTTCCAAAATGCATGTGACCATCAGCAGACTCTATCTCTACCCTCTCATCACATCGGACAAGATTCTCATAACTTTTGAATTCATGGGAGGCCAACGCCCATTGATACCTTGGCTTAAATCCTGAGTAAAAGCGGTTGATTTTTCAATCAAGATCCTGAATAATATTTGGAGCAAACCTTTACCATCTGGTGAAGTTTTCTTCATACATAGCCACTGAATCTTCCTCCTTCTGTTTCAATTCATGGAATTGCTTCTCTATTCTAAGTCGCACCACCATAGGAAAATATTTTTCAAGGAAAAGACTTTTAAATTCATTACACTCTAAGGCATCAAAATATTCTCTACCCCTGATATTCATTACCATTTACAACCACTGATCAGCTTCCCCTTCAAAACGATAAATGTAAAGACTTACCTTTTGTTTTTCTGAACATCCGATAACAACGAATATCTTTTAAAGGGGTTTGATCCATCCTTCAACTACTACTGGGTCAGAATATCCATTGAATGCAGGAGGATTTTTTCTAGTAAAATGTTCCACTACTATCATATTCTGTTTTGTTACCTCTATTGGTTCTCTTTCATGGATACCACCACCACTTATTGCCTACGTAACTGAGCCATTACTGTCACAAACTGCTTGGTTCCACTCCCTACCATTCCAGGCTGTAGTTTCGGATGGATGTCATTCTTTCAGTGCCTCTCATCTTCAGTATCCCTGTTCTTTCTGCGGACAACCATTCTGAACAAACATATCTTATATGAAGCAACATGGTAATCTTTAAATGCTAAAACATTTCAAATTAATCAGAGTAAAAAAGCATTTATGGCATTCTTTTAACGTCATCCTACCCCCTAAATTTATCTAAACCATTCTCTGATACCAACTATAAGGACCCGGCCTTATTTCATACATAATCTTGAATTTAGTCAAGAAAACCCTTACTTTAACAATGAGGATATTTTTGAAGTTTATAGATTTAGAGGATTGGGAAAATACATTCATAACATTGCACATTATTACAGAGTGGATACCATAAAAACAGTTTCCATTTTATTCAAAATATAAAACATTAAAACATAAACATGACTCCTTGAAAATTATTAAACATTAAACATGGATTAAATATTTGTATTACACTTCCATTAACCTTTTAAAATCATTTAATAACATGGGATGAGAACCAAATCTCAGTAAGGGATGGAAATTAAGGAAAGATCACATTAGTCCATGATTACTCGTAACATTTGAAAGCATTTAATAAAAGACATGCTTGTCACCCATATATACTTACTTTTTGTAACATGAGATTTACACAAGATCCAAAAAAACATGATAACATCAATAAAATCATAAAGGTATCTTGGGGAATTACTTACATAATCTTTTAACCCTCTCGGGTACCTTATAATTTTTAACCCTCAAGGCTACCTTACAATTTGTGTAACCATCGCAGTTACACTTGGAGTAACCATATGGTTGGCCTCCAAAATACACAAACCCAAATGATTTAGAGGGAAATATAGGTCCCACACTTTATCATAAAAAATTACAATTATCTAATACATAATCATAAAACATGAATATTAGAATAAAAACATTTCTTTTGAATTTTGAAAAACCAAATTTAAAAGATGATTTTAAAAGAAAAGTACCTTATAAATATAATATAAATGAATTGAGACATAATATAGTGGATGGAATATGTATATACTATGTAAATATAAATAATTAAACATATTATAATTAGAATTCCTCACCCAAACAATTTAAATACCTCATAAATAATGGAGAATACGGTTAACCCAATGAATGGAAATCGGGTTAAGAATTCCCTTACCTCGTGTTTGTCTTACATAAAACGTGTTTAAACGTCCTGTATAATGGTTGAAAGAGTGTTTTTAGTATTTTATAGAAACATTTTCATGTTTATAAAATCTTATATTATAATTTCATAACATCATTTCACCCTTTAATTGTTGGTATTTTTCTCCTTGCACTGTTTTTAGGTGAGTTCTTAACATGATTTCCATGATTGGTTCATGGTGGATGTTCTTGTAGATTGGAAGTGAAACTCAAGAATTTGAATAGAGTAGTATTTACATACATCCAGTAAAATAAATTATTCCATTTATCATTCTGAATTATAACATGAGGATGATTCATAAGTTAAAAAATTAATAATGTTCGTTTAGATCTTTTTAGTGGTTTTTTTTATAATAACGACCTCATTTAATTTTATAAATTAAAACCATGTGTTAAAAAGAATTAAAAAACCATGTATGTGCTATAATAAATATATTATAACTTGTTTCAACCATAAAATGGTTTCATAACCATACTTGAAAGATTTAATGAAAATTGAAATCATATCATCCACGATGTTGGTAGGTCGACACATCACGTACAATGTTTTTATTCCTTGAATAAATGGGAGAGGAGAAAAATAAGGATGATGAATTTTCCCTGAACATGATAACATCCAGAATATACATTATTTATGGAGATTTCATGCCTCTTGGGTAAGAAGAGATGAAGAAAGAGTGAGAAAAAAATCAAAATAAAAGAATAATTGTGAAATACCTTACAAAAATTCGGCAGCCTAACCGCTACGCAACATGGTTTTAAAAAAATTAAAAAGAGAGGGGACTAGGGTCACCCATCAAGAAATGAATAATAATATATATTAGATCAATAATAAAAAGTAAATAAGAACATGGTATGGAATCTTGAATGTTATATCGAATAAAAGAGAACTTGAATGGAAAAAGAAAGAAATTGAGAATTTTCTTATCTTGTAGAGTAACCGTTAGAACATGAAGGTTGGGACCTTGGGGGATTTAGTAAACCTTTTGAGGAATTCTAGGAAGGTAAGGAGTTTAGGTATTTATTGTGGAGGAATTGGGAATGAAGTTGATGAAGTAATTGGTTGGTATTTATATGAAAATTAAGGGAATATTTTAATAATTTCCAAGGGGCACCTCATGAGTGGTATTTGCAAAACCATGGGCATGCCCATGGTATTTGTGCATGGTATAAGCCACTTGGGAAACCTCACATATTATTTAACTATAAAAATTTTACCTGATTTATGACATCATTTTTACATCATTAATGATGTCATTAATACACCTAAACTAAAAACTGTATTTTTACTATTCACTGAAAAATCAACTGTTTCAGAAAAATTCTAAAAAATCACCCTAAAAATTTATTGATGTGTAGAACTCAAAAATTAGGTCCATTTTTTGAAATAATTTTCTAAATATTTTTAATTTAACTTTTATATAAAATCAAACTTAATTCAAATATTAATTATTTAAAAACTATAACTGCTTTTATATCAGGATGAAAAATTAACGAAGATTTTATTTTCAAAATTCCTTAAGAAAATAAAATAATAATAATATCTACTATTTATTATGGTCATATTACTATTCAAATCACTATACATAATGGTATGTTACTATTCACCATGAAATCAAGTTGGTTCTAATAGACTCTAAATAACATACTGGACACAATTGTAGAAGAACATTTTTCAAAATTCAAAACATATTAGAAATAAAATTATGTTTAACGGATATTTATAAATATCTACTTTAAAACAATGTTCTATGAATTTGTATTTATTTTTAGAAAAAAATGGGGTGTTACAGTAAAAACTCTCCCTTTATCAGTTCTTTTTTTAGCCTTAATAAAGCCCCCCCCCCTTATTAGTGCATTATTTTAGCGCAGTTAAAGGGTGGCGCTGTGGAAACCTAGTTTTGTGGTAGTAATCCTCTAGAAAACATGTTGGGTAATGTAGAAATATCCATAATTACTAATCTGAAATTGTGAGTCTCATATGCTTCTCTAGAAATCAATATAAAAATTTGTATCATTGTAAAATAAAGAACTATATCCCAAAAAAGGCATGCCATCATCAATTAATAAGTTTCATCCCTTCGATTCTATTTTGGAATCATCTTCATGCATCGTTGTATACTACACGCCAGGAACACAAATTGAGTATCCCAAACCATCTCATCGTATTCCTATTCTATTGTTGAACAATCGACATGCTTTGATTATCCAAGTTCTATGATTTCGAGCCATGTTTTCATGAAATGGGTGTGCAACGTCTAATTTTTCAGAGTTTTTCAAACCACAGACCAATGGATCGCCCATGATGAATGAAGAAATCGGGAAGAAAATAAAAATCACAAACATGATGAAATAACCTCATACAATGATTTTGTTTGCCTTGATCTATTTCAATTATAAAAATGAAAAAATAGATAAACCATTAATCAAAAAACAATTCCCCAAAAAAAAGATCACTACAGATAACCCATCCCACAAAATGAACGATCTAAGAATAAATATATTGGTGGAATGATTCATGTTTATCATATAAATATAAATCAGGGAAATAATGAAATAAAATAAATATCCTACCATAAGATGGATCAATTTATAATGAAGAACGAGTATTTGTACTGGTCATTGATGAGATCTATGAATCTCATTTCACAGCAATTGTTGATCTATGATCTGGTTGATGTTTTTCTAAGAGAGATCATTCAATACCCTCTCCAAAAATTCTCCAAAAGATTGAGTATTATGCCAGAAAATTTGAATATTTTCCATAACCATATACTTATAGAAAAAATTAGGAAGCTACATTACTGGATAAAATAAAATAATTTCATAAATTATTTTATTTATTTTACATCTTCAATGATTTTTCCATAACCATATCGCACTAATAAGGCCTATGATATGCTTATGGTAAAAATAATATTTTAAACTCAGTTGTTCCCTAAGATTTCTAATATGAGAAATTTTTTATTAGACATTCCACTTTTTTAGGAAAATGGAAGAATTATTATGTTTAATGTATTTAATATATTTTAAATTTTTATTTTATAAACACTAGGCCTCAAAATCTCGCTTTTTTCAGCACCTATTCTATAAAATAATCCATAAAATATAAAAAATAATACATGTAAAATTAAATTAATTACATTTTTTACCTTGGTCAATTCCCACAATGGTATAGTGTATATTTTCATCCACATCACAATATTTTGATCCCCACCAGAGGATGACTCTCTGGTAGAGTTTTTTTCTTTCTCCATGAGACTAGAGTGTGAACCTTTATCATATTTATAATATAAGTAGGGTTTGTGGAATTGGTGTGACCACCATTAGCAGGGAGTTCATCCTTTATCAAGGACATCGTATTAGTAGGTTTAGTGGTATCATTAACATATGAATCCCTACATGGTGGGTTGATCCAGATTGGGTTTGGGGTGTCCCCCTACGGTTTTGATCACGAGCCCCTATTTGAGTATCACAGTCCTATAAGAACAGTGAGATTTATTTGATGTGTCCCAATTAACATGACCTCTTGGATGATTGTATCTGGTGATAGCATGGATCATGGAGTGGATTCTTGGGGGGGAAGTCATTTCTTCATGAAAAATATCATGGTTGGCAGTTGGTTGTGACCACTTATAGGTGTGGTTTCCTTCCTATGTATATCACAGTGTTATCAATTACAATTTTATTATTATATCCTTTTGTTGAGATGATTAAACTTTATGCTTTATGCTTAGTTTTTTTGAGGTTTCTTACTAAGTATTGTTATACCCACCCCTGCATGGGATCTACCCACACATGCTTCGTCTTATATAGACGAATTCCCTTTAGAAGGTGTCCTTAGGGGATGCAAGGTTGGTGAAGCACAGTATGATATTTTTAGACCGATGTGTTTTTGGGATAGTAAATTTTATTTTAGGCCTATCCCTTGGATTATGTTTTCCTCATAATAGTTTTTTGGGAATGTATTTGGACTATTTTTTCACTTTTAGTTCTTCACTGTCACACTCTGGTTGTGGGATTATAGATGTATGTGTTTATTTGTTTCAGTTGTTTTATATTTCACCATTATGTGGGCTTGGAGATATGTGGAAGTGTAAAATACATATGGTGGATTCCTCCCATTTTTGGGATTTTAAAACTCATGAACGGTTTCTATCCCCTATCATATTGGAGGAAAGCATGGGGTAAACATCAGTTAGACCTCGATGGTTCAGGTCATGATAGAGTGGAATCAGAGAAGTCGGTTCTACCCTAGGACCAGAGTTGGTGATATTGGTTTGGCTAAATAATGTTTAGTTTTGGGAGTTCCTCTTTTATGCTAGGTACTCTAGTGATGGTGTGTCGACTGACGTATCCATACACCCGGACTCTAATAACCTTCCATTCAACATGGTACATGTAGACATTGGTTTCAGGGGAAAAAATTTGGTATATGTGTCATTAAGGAATGGGTCGTTTTTTAAATTTCCTTCTTGAGTCATCTCCATATATAAAATCTTTTTATCATCGTACTTTATTTTTTATTTTAGGATTCCTCCTCATATATAGTCAGCTAGGATTCCACTGCATGATCATAAGGATGATCCACCAAGTGATGAGGGTTTAGTACTGGGGAAGGTACTAGATATGGCACATTTGGGTTATTTACTAGCTATACCACCCCCAATTGAGTAGCAGCTAGCATTGTAATGGACACTAGAGTATTCATGCAAGATGAGTTCACTTCATGAGTTCTAGAGCCAGCAACCTCCCATGTTTAAGGGTGAGCTAGATAACTAATAGGATGAGGACTCGCTATATGTGGTTACTTGAATTTTCTTCCTAGGGAGGAGGTTGGAAGATCATATAGAGATCCTCATGGTGATCCATCTTTTGGGATCTCTTGGTAAGTGGTGAAGTTTAGTGAATAAGTCAAAAAACGAGACAGATCTCTCCTAGTTGTACTTCAAGAACCTCTCTAGGGGAGAGTTCTATCCAGCCACACTGTGATCAATGTGCCCAAAGGAGCTTCTACATTTTTAGAAGGTAAGTTTAATCATGGTTGTGTACATGCTGAGGTTTTCAAATTTCTTGTGTTACTCATTATATATGGTTCAGGATCTGTTCTTTGGATCTTGGACCTTCGAGCATGGATTACACCAGGATACCAAGGCTTTAGTGATATCCCTCTATATTCTCACGTTTTATGGGTTTTTAGTGGTCCTTGGTGGTGGATAGATTCTTGATATAGTGGGTGATGATAATATGTGATGGTAGTGGGTACCGAAGGGCTGAGACCTCAGAATTTGGAAATTGATGGTAATCATAGGGATCCAATCATATCATATTCTTCCAGAGGTTATCCTATGACATAGGTTTAGTTGGGACGGGCTCTCTGGAAGGTTTGAATCCTCTAAGGGAGTGGAGTTTTTTCTTACTAAACATTCGGGGACATCTGCCTCAGGATTTTCTAACATGTCTTATAGTTGGTAAAGATATGTTTAATGGGCCACTGAGGTAGAAATAGAGGAATAATTGGGGTTTTATATAGGGAATAGGATGTGGAAGACAGGCTAGAATAGAAATAGGATGTGGTCAGAGGTTTGTAATATTTCCACCACCACCCCCAGGGGGTCCACGCCAGGATCACAGAGTAGGTGGTCAAGGATGAGGCTAGATGCAAGCAATAGAGTCTTATGACCCCAAGGATCTAGGGGAGAAAAAGGCTTGATCTATGTCTTATTTAGTTTAGTTTTAGTGTTGATGTACATAGGTGTGGGTCATTCATTACTTTTCACTTCTCTTGTTTTCGAATTAGAGATTTTTATTGAGAATTTGACTTGACCCTTGTGGATAGAGACTCTGATAGGTGGTGACTCAGTGGTTGAATACTTATAATGACAGTGCAGCTTTATTATTTGAGGTGAGAGTTTTATATGGGGTCTCTTTATATTAGTGATGATTCCTTATGACGTACTATTAGGTATGGACTAGATATCCATATTTCATTCAAAAATTGAATATTTTAGGCATAGGATATGGTGTATCCATAATGATGGAATGAGGTTTTCTTTTTATGGGTGAAAATGTAAGATTGTTTGAGAAGAATGGTATTAATCATAAGAGATTTCAACCAGTTACTCACAAATTCAATGGAATGACTCTTCGATCAATGGATGTTATGGGCTACCAATTTACTATAGTGATGGAAGAGTACTCTCACACCATTCTTGAGGATGAACCATATTTAAATCCTTGAAAAAAGATATAATTATACATTGAATTGAATCCCAAGATGGCCCTTATATCTAAACGATCATACTGGATGGCTCAGACAGAGCTTCATGAGTTGAGAGTGAAATTGGAGGATTTACAGGAGAAGGTATTTATGATACCCAGTGTTTCCTCCTAGGTAGCCCAAATATTGTTCTCCAAAAAGGTGTATGGGAGGTTGGGGTTATTTTTGGTCTACTAGTTCTTAAACAAAGTGACTGTGATGAATAATTAACCACTGCCAATTTTTGACTTCCCCTTTTATTAGTTGATTTTGGTGCGATGGTTCTGGAATATTGACCTTAGTTCTGGCGATCACTATCTATGAGTATGGGGTGAGGATATACGGAATATAAAATTTATATGTCTCTACGGTCATTATGAGAACTTTGGGAATCCATTAAGCATAAAAAACTCCCCAATAGTTTTCATATTAATCATGAATATGATATTTTTCCTTTCCTAGACTGGTTCATGGTGGTCTTCATTAATGATATACTAGTGTAATCAGTGTTTGAGTAGGATCATGTGAAACACTTGATGGTGGTCTTGGACACGCTATGAGAGAACTAGATTTATAGTAATCTATCAAAGTGTCACTTTTGGATTCATGAGGTTAACTTTTTGGGACACATCATCTCATAGGAAGGAGTAGCAGTGGACCCAATGAAGTTTGAGGCAGTGCTTTCTTGGGAGCCACACAAGAGTGTTACTGAGGTGCTGACTTTCCTGGGGTTGGAATAATACTATCAGAGGTTTGTATCTACCTTCACCATAGTTGAATCACTGTTGAAATCATTAAATAATAATGCGTATCCTTTCATGTGGATGAAAAATGTGATTAGTGCTTTAAGGAGAAGATGTAGAGGTTGAGGAGCAATCCCATATTAAGATCATCAGATTAGGGTGTCTAGTATGTAGTGTTCTGTGATGCATCAGGGAGTGTACTGGGTTGTATTATGATGAAGAGGTAGGAACTGATCACATGTGGTTCACTTTAATAGAGACCACTTGAGAAGAGTTGTGCACCCTCCGGATCGTGAGTTAGCAGTAGTGTTTTTCTCACTAAAGATATGGAGAAACTACCTGTTGCACGACTAATTTATTTTCTTTTATGGAAAAAATAGTCTAAAGTATATATTATCTCATATGGATATTAACATGAGATAGAGTTTATGGTTATATTTTATCTAAGATTATGACATCATGATTTTATATACTCATCGTAAGGGGAATGTAGTGGGAGACACTCTCCACAAGAGATCTTATTCTCAGTTGTTAACCAAGCTTTTGGATGAGTTATCCTCTTTACATTTGTCCTTATTGTATAGGGATGGCTCATAATATCTACATTTGATGGTTGTTACCCCCAAAAATTTTATTGTGAATTGTGGTTTTTTAGCATTGAGATTTTGATTGTGAGACCTTGCGTACTCAAATATATTCTAGACATTCTTTTGATGGATATTATAAAGGTGTGGAGGAAACTATCCATTTTATATGGTGGATGACCGTACCTTTGATGTTTCAGGATGAGGTGATGTGGGATTTTCATTCAACCCCTTTTATGGTATAACTAGGTGTGTAAAATATTTCTCAAGACATCTAATGTAAATTGTGGTGGCCATACATAAAGAAGAGAGTTGTATAGTTTGTCTCTCGATGCCACACTTATCAATAGGTGAAGGTTGAGTACAAGGTCTAAGTGGGTTTATCTCAACCCTATGTGGTTCTAAAGTAGAAGTGAGATGGGATATCCATTGACTTCATGATGTGTTTACCCCATATGTTTAGGGGACATGATTTCATCTTGTAGATTATAGAATGACTCAGCAAGCTTGACCATTTCCTATCTATTTGAGAGTAGAGTTCAATAGAGAGAATGGGATACCTTTACGACCTAGAGATACTCTGACTCCTTAGAGTTCCCTCAATGATTGTGTAAGACTGTGATACTCAGGACCCAATCATGCTTGGGTGCAGTGTTTGGCATTCAGAATGACGTCCAGATATATCAGACAATTCATGTATTGGAGTACATATTTTCATATTTTATATTGGACTTTTGATGTAGTTGGGAGGACCATGTACCCTAAATTGAGATTGTATAAAAAATACCATTCCACTAATGGTATGGAGCCATTTGAGACTTTTTTTGAGAAACATTAAAGTTAGAATTGGAACACAATGTCTTCCACGTGGCATAACTGAGGATACATTAGCATGACCCATCAGATGTTATCATATGGGAAGAGTTGGAAAATGAGTATGGATATAACTTCACAGATTAGCTAGTGTGGATTGAGTACCTCCATGAGATAATCCTTTGTGGGAGATCAATTCCCTAAGTGTGTATCTGATGATAGCATGAGAACATTTAGATGATCACATAGGAGTGAGAGACCCAAATGTGAGCCTAGTGCCCTCATATTTTTAAGTACATTTATAACTTTTTAGGATGAAAATACCTAATGTGGGTAAAATTTAATGACTTTAATTTAACATGTATTATTTTTTTATATTATGCGGATAATTTTTGAGAATATGATATGAGACCCCATGTGATTCCAAGGCCTAGTGTTCTATGAATAAATGTTTGAAGTATATTACATATATTGTAACGCCCCGACCCCAGCTACCCAGAGTCGGTGCATTACTTCGTAACATTGGCATGATCGCAAAAGATCAAGTCTCAAAAGACCGATTAGTTTAGTAGCCTTGGAAACACTAGATACATTCGTAAACGTTACATTACATCATAAAGTGAAAAACTACAATAACAAAGTCTCCATAGTCCACACTCATATCCTCTTCTGACTATCCCTGCAGGTCATTCATAAAATACTTCTTCACATCCTGGAAAAATATTAAAACATTGAAAGGGGTGAGCTCAGATGCTCAGTAAGGTTAACAATATAGCGGAAGCTTTCATAAATAAACATTAACATTTAAGGCAATGTATAACTAAAACAAAAGCCTTTTAAACTTGAACTTCAACATAATATGGAAAAAGTAAAATGAGATAATGCCATTCACTTCTTCACATGGATATTCTATTGGTCGAATAATCACATGCAAAATCAGTATCCACTTTCATAATTAGGGAATGTATAATTCCAGACATTCTGAAACATTTTGTCAAGGCCTCAGCCAAGACGTCTAAAATGATTAAGGCCTCGGCCAAAACCATAAATCAAATTGGGAAAGGGCCTCGGCCAATTCCACGTCTAGTTGTCTCATGAGACCTACCGATGCATCGAGGAGCTATAGCGGGCTCCACCCGTCACATATTAAGTCCAATACATTCCTCATATGAATAGGTTTAAACATAACATAAATATTCATATTAAAACTAGCATACGAAATGTCAACAATTTCTCCATAAACTATGGATGGTATAAAATAACACATCCACAGTCAAATATTTCACAAAATGTTCAATGGAAGTTTTGTATCATAAATCAATTTCAATTAAACATAAAACCCATCAAAGGATGTTGACATGGATGAAATCAAAGCTATTTGAGAGAAATATCTCTCTTTTTTGAAATCATTTAAAAGTCCCATAATTATAAAATAATACATTTACTTTGAAAATATTCTTATAAGCTTGTTAGGGAAGCTTCGACGAAGTTATAATGGCAGAAAATAGCCGCACCCGCCGTATAAGTAAAA